>JARQOD010000001.1:317668959-318020436 GCA_033576555.1 Oophaga sylvatica
ACTGAGGCATACAGCTAAGGAGTTAGCTAGAGAATTCGGAGTGACTTAGCTCTATGCTAGTTGGACTCATAATATTGGAAGTAAAGGAGGCCCCCAACCTGTTCAGCTGTTTATCTCAAAGCACATCCTCCACCCGACCAGCCTCCCTGGACCTGCCTTATCATCTGACAAGTAAAAGGTATGGAAAGACACTGGATGGTGTGAGACTGATTTATTTACCTGCACCCGACATCATTAATTCCATAGACTTTGAGGGACCAGTCCCACCTGTAGGGACCCGACATCTAGCTGCCACATCATACCCCTCAGAGATCTACAGCAGCGCTGGTCTTAGTGATCAGAGAACTAACAGTGGCGTCACGAATGTTATACACCTATTCCCTGTAAATATACCCCCCAACATCGCCTGACCGCCAGGGCCACAGACCGAGCCACCGCTACCTGTGACAATCCATAGACTTCCATGGGCTCGGCTCTGAGTACCCCATTGCTCTGGTAAACCACAATTGTGGTGCGGGTCAAACAACTTGGCGTCACGAACAGGATGCGAAACTCGCAAAATTGCGAGCCCTGTGTGCCTGTGGAGGTGTTTTTTGTGAAAAAGGACTGTTTGCTATTTTTGGCGCTAAAATCCGCCATTTTGCGCCAAATTCGCGCCCTCAGGCGCTGTAGAAGAAGGTGGGCGGGATTCGTGGCGTGTGCCCCCTGTGGCGCGAAGAGAATGCCTGCCCTCTCAAAGTTCTATTACAATATGCGATCCTGCCCTACAGCAAAGGAGGTCCGCCTCCTCTTCACCTTCCCTGCGAAGAGGAGGAGACGCAAACCCCGCGTCCACGGAAGAGACCGGACGGCTCTGGTTGAAGAGAGAGACTGTTCTGGAACATCATGGAGCAGGATGTGGCAGCCGAGCAGGGAAGCGTGGAAGGCAGGCCCCGTTCCCCAGCCAAGCTGCCACTAGAACCAGAACCATCTGTGGTCCTGCACCTGCAGCAAGCCTTGCTGGAGATTGGAGAGGAAAATGCAAGGTTGAAGAAAATGGTCTTGCAACAACCTGGCATGGAGGAGATCGAGAGACGCCGGCGTAACCAGATGCAGCGGCGGCTGTGGGACACGGTGTTCTCTCCCCTCGACGACCCTCCACGATTTGAATTACCAAAACTTCTGCTGCCCAAGGCTAAGGAACAACCGGAGGCTACCCCCAAAAGGACCGACCCTGATCCTACCGATGGAGCGGTGGAAGCGAAGGAGGTTGAGGAGGTACCGCCAGTTCCGGAACGCCCGCCCGGCCAGGAGGCCGCAGCAGATGATCGATCCCCGGTAGGGACACCGGAGGGGTCCTGTCCATCATTACCAGACGTCGACTGGGATGAGATGGCGCGCCTGGATGACGTCGCCTACGCCGCCCAGTGGGAACGTGAGTGGCAGCGTCGCGAAGAGGAACAGCGACGCCGGCAGGAGGAAGAGCGGGAAGTACAGCGGAACCGGCAGCGGCAGTACGAGCAGCTGATTGCGGACAAGGAAAGTGTCCGCCGGGAAAAAGGTACTCTAAGGGAACCGCGGCGGCAGGGGTGTGTGACAGAGTTCCAGCTCCGGAAGGGCTGGGGCTTCATTAGAGAACCGGGCCTCTACCCAGGGTCTTTGTCAGTCGCAGGGACGTAGAATTCCACCTGCCCATCGGCCATCCCGGGAGGGACCTAATCAATGGGGACATAGTAACCTATACACGGCACTGGGGTATGAAAGGATGGTATGCCTTAAATGTCGCAGTCGTCAGAGACCCCTTCCCCGACGCAGGTAACGTCACCATTGCCAGCGCGTCACAGTCCCGGGCTCCCGCTGCACCAGGCCGTGCCCCGGCATCGCCCCATGAACGTACGTCACAGTTGGAAGCGCCCCCTGCATATTCTACTCTGCCAGTGCCTCGTACCAAGACACAAGCCACGATTCATTCCAAATCTCAATTTGCACCGCCGGATATAGCGGCACCAACAGCGACACCTTCGGAGATACCACTTGCGTCCTACATGATGGAGTCACCCGATGGGACCGTAGTGAGGATGAAAACAGTCGCTACTCAGACTTGGATAGCAGGTCACGACCTATTTGTCATGTGCTCTAAAGAGCATCGCATTGTTCCAGCCCCCGGGATGGAAAGTGTAACTGAAGTTAGCAAGAAAATGTGAAGAACGGTAGGACCCAGACAGAGTTTACCGCAACTAAGAAGATGTAAAAAGTTTTTGATAAAAGAAATAATTGCTGTTTTGCACTTTATTGCTATGTATAGAGTTTACATAGTTTTATATATAATGAGTAGAATGCCCGGCTGGGTACCAGAATGAAAATTTGAAAAAGTTGATTGCATAGTTTTACATATAGAATACCCTGGTTGGGTAAATACCGTGAGAAGTATAATGTGAGTTTCAGAAGTTACCAATATGTGTCTTTTATTATGCCATGGACTGAGAGGTTGAGGACTGTGCCAGCCCAGAACTTATCTTTGTACATAGTTGCGCTTCGGTGCATTATATTGGTTTTACATGAAACCACAGCACAATTATTACCTCTGAATATAAAACCCGTGTGGTGTGGCACTGATCGAGGTCTGCAGCCAGATGTCCTGCAGCCCACCCAGGACCCACGTTGAAGGTTTGGTGCGGGTCCTTCACAAGAATATTGTTGATATGATATACTTATGGAAAGTATGTTTTGTATTTTTCTATGTCTAATGTTTGAATGCAACGTTTAAGAAATTCTTACCTCCCGGATGGGAAGAGTTTAATGTTTATTGTTAATGAAAAACAAAATGTCTTCTTGTATTTCACAGCCCGGGAGTGCTGTATTTTACCATGGGGGAATGTGTAGCCCTGTGTGAAGGCACACGCAGTACCCTGGAGGATGTGCGGAGAGGTAACAGTTTAATGCTCAATAAACATTCACTCCACCACACACTTGGACACACCCACAGGATATATAAGCTCAGTCAGTCAGGATTCAGTCAGTTTTCCACCAGTGTGCAGTCTGTGCAGGAGGGAGGAAGAGTTAGCAGCAGAAACTTCAGTCTCCTGTCCCAAGGACAGTGGAGTTCAGTCGACGTGCTCCTGAACTAGAAGAATACTGAGAATCTGTAGCGAGCTCCAAGGAAGAAGCAAGAAGGGATTGACTTGCATTACCTTAGGAAGTGTGGAGTGCTTATGCTACAAGCGCGAACAGGGCGAAGGGCGCAGTGGAAGAAGATATAGCAGTGCATTAAGGATTGGACTATCCTGCACATTGTTACCGGTCACTGGGGACCGAAGTGTCACTACAGCTTCAGGCGTAGTGGTAGAAAAACCAGAGTCTTACTGGACCTTAGGTCGCAGGAAGCAGCCCTTGGAGTGTCGGTACGTAACAGGGGTCAGGTGGAATAGGAACTTTGAGTCAGTGCACGACAAAAGCAAGAACCTAGTTCCATCACTGGAAGGCTCCGACCACAAAACTGACCGGGCAGTACAGCTAAGGAGTTAGCTGGAGAATTCGGAGTGAACTTAGCTCTATGCTAGTTGGACTCATAATATTGGAAGTAAAGGAGGCCCCCAACCTGTTCAGCTGTTATCTCAAAGCACATCCTCCACCCGACCAGCCTCCCTGGGACCTGCCTTATCATCTGACAAGTAAAAGGTATGGAAAGACACTGGATGGTGTGAGACTGATTTATTTACCTGCACCCGACATCATTAATTCCATAGACTTTGAGGGACCAGTCCCACCTGTAGGGGACCCGACATTAGCTGCCACATCATCCCCTCAGAGATCTACAGCAGCGCTGGTCTTAGTGATCAGAGAACTACAGGTGGCGTCACGAATGTTATACACCTATTCCCTGTAAATATACCCCCCAACATACGCCTGACCGCCAGGGCCACAGACCGAGCCACCGCTACCTGTGACAATCCCATAGACTTCCATGGGCTCGGCTCTGAGTACCCCATTGCTCTGGTAAACCACAATTGTGGTGCGGGTCAAACAACACTCCGTCAACAGAGCAGAGCAGAAGCCATTGAATCGCCGGCAGGAGCAGCCTGTGACCGCTCTGCGCAGGCAGAGGTCGGCGCTGGGCGCAACAGGCAGGTAGTCAGCAACCAACTGCCTGTTAGTTCTTCAGCCCGTAGTGGAAAAATGTAATAGTCCTGCATAACCCCTTTAATGCACATGATAAGCCAGAAGTTTCCTAATTTATAAAAATAAAATGCTCTTTTGTGCAGAAGACTAATGCCTCCTCCATGCCCTATGGTTAGAGCCAATTCAGCCATGAACTGAAGTCAGAATTAACTCTAGAAGAGAAAGAATTGCTTGGCAGCAATGAAACCATTCCATTCCTCATCTCTCCTTGTATTATTGGGGTTTTTGCAAAATTAATGTAATTTACATTTCACATTAACAAAGGATCTGGAAAAGTGTCTGCACTTTATGAGCATAATTGTTACTTTAAAGAAATTTTAGCACCTTTTTTTTTGTGTAATGAAGAAGTAAATTTCAATGTAATTGTTCATAAATTGTGCCATGTGAGGATCTTGATGTTAGCCACTGACTAGATATAAAGTCCATTATCATCACGTTTACATGCCATCTTTATTCATGCTCTTAGTCACGTGTAGAATGTAGTTTATAATTTAGAAAGGTATGTGGAGGTTCAGGCATACATTTAAGCAGTGCTGATGTGTTAATGTGAAGTTTTGAAGCATTGATAATAGACATAAGTACGGGTTGTGCAGTAGTCTGCCTTGTGCGATGAAGGCATGCAGAAGCTCTTTGAAAGAGAATAAAAATCATACATGGCACAATGGGTACATGCTAGATGTCGGAGGAAAAGGTGTGTGAAAACACAACTTAGGCCTCTTTCACACATCAGTTTTTTGCAATCAGGCACAATCCTGGCGAATTGTTTAAAAGACAGATCCGGCGTAGATTGCAAAAAACTGATGTGCTGGATCAGTTTTTTAGCTGGATCCGTCCTGACCTTTTTTTGCCTGGAAAATGAGTAGTAGTAGTAGTAGTAGTAGTAGTAGTAGTAGTAGTAGTAGTAGTAGTAGTAGCAGCAGCAGCAGTAGTAGTCCTTCATTTCCAGAATCCGGATCAGTCTTTTGCCGGATTGCACAAAAGACTGATCCGCTACCATAGACTTCTATTGTTTCCAGCCGCCTGATGGGCCGATTCAGGCGCTGTCAGGCATTTCCGGCAAAAAAAAAAAAAGTTACATGATTCGTCCTGTCCAGCCGCCGGAATTAAAATCTATGACGGATCCGGCAGAAAACGGACTAAACGCAATGACAAGCCGCGCAATCCGGCGCTAATTCATGTCAATGAGAAAAAAAACGGATCTGGCGGTAAAAAAAAAACGATCCGTTTTTAAAAAAATATGCCGGATCACGCCTGAGTGCAAAAAACTGATGTGTGAAAGAGGCCTAAGGAAGACTTCTAGGTAATGCTTTCTGGGAAAAAAGAATATGCAAACCAGCCTCATCAAAGAGGAAGAGAGTGGCCAGGAACTTTGGCAAATGAGCTTTGCCGCATTATTAAGTCAAACTATGGTATTCTTTATGACCTCTTCTGCTTGGTCCAATATCCTAATTCATGGCAAGACTCATTATAGGGTTGACATTGACATTTAGTGTTGCCCTTTTTTCTAGATCTGGTCCTCTAGTGCAAGGAGAGAGGTTGGCTAAAGGGCACATGCTAAATGTCTAAAAAGACAAGTGGAAATCCAGAGAAACCTATATCTCTATTGCCCGAGGTTAAGAAAAGTCTAAAGTAGCCACTGATCTGTACAGTTTCTCAGATTTTACCATTAGGCAGTTTCTAGTTTCTGTTGTAAGAGCAGCTTCACTGGGTCAATCGAAATTAAAATTGTCAAAGAGATGGTCATGTATATATCATCTGTTAGTAAGCAAACCTAGTACGGGATCCTGTCATCTGATTCTGATTGAGCCTGACTGAATTATTCTCTGAAACGCGTAAACGTTTTAAAGAGTATAAACGGTGCCACAAAAAATGAGAACAATGGGGATAGGGAAAAATATGTGTAAGTGGGTTAAGAACTGGCTCATGGACAGGAAAAAAAGGGTGGTTATTAATGGAGCACACTCGGACAGGGTCACGGTTAGCAGTGGGGTACCACAGGGGTCAGTATTGGGGCCGCTTCTCTTTAACATATTTATTAATGACCTTGTAGGGGGCATACAGAGTAGTATTTCAATATTTGCAGATGACACTAAACTCTGCAGGGTCAGAGGAGGACAATTTTATATTACAGGAAGATTTATGTAAACTAGAAGCTTGGGCTGATAAATGGCAAATGAGCTTTAATGGGGATAAATGTAAGGTCATGCACTTGGGTAGAACAAACAAGATGTTATAATTATGTGCTTAATTGTAAAACACTGGGCAAAACTGTCACTGAAAAAGACCTGGGTGTATGGGTGGACGACAAACTCACATTTAGTGGCCAATGTCAGGCAGCTGCTGCAAAGGCAAATAAAATAATGGGATGCATTAAAAGAGGCATAGATGCCCATGAGGAGAACATCATTTTACCTCTATACAAGTCACTAGTGCGACCACACTTAGAATACTGTGTACAGTTCTGATCTCCGGTGTATAAGAAAGACATAGCTGAACTGGAGCGGGTGCAGAGAAGAGCGACCAAGGTTATTAGAGAACTGGGGGGTCTGCAATACCAAGACAGGTTATTACACTTGGGGTTATTTAGTTTGGAAATAGTTTGGTGTGTTTGACACCTTTTACCAACGATCTCGCTAGCGACTCTGCACTGAGACACATAGGCGACACATCGTTACACAGGTCGCTATGGGTCGCCGATCGTTGCTGCGTCATTGGGAAGATCTGACTGTTTGGCATCTCACCAGTGACCACAAAGCGACACAGCAACGATCCCTGCCAGGTCGTATCGTTGTCGCAATTGCTGCTGCATCGCTGAGTGTGACGGTACCCTTAGACCTGTGACGGGGACAAGGGGGCATCCTCTATGTCTGGAGGAAAGAAGGTTTAGTCATAATCACAGACGCAGATTCTTTACTGTAAGAGAAGTGAGACTATGGAACTCTCTGCCGTCTAATGTTGTAATGAGTGATTCACTACTAACATTTAAGAAGGGACTGGATGCCTTTCTTGAAAAGTATAATATTACAGGCTATAATCACTAGTTTCCTAGATACAGAGTTGATCCAGGGAGCTAGTCTGATTGTCATATGTGGAGTTGGGAAGGAATTTTTTTCCTCAATGTGAAGCTTACTGTTGCCACATGGTTTTTTTTTTGCCTTCCTCTGGATCAACATGTTAGGGCAGGTTAGGATAGGATATGGGTTGAACTAGATGGACTTAAAGTCTTCCTTCAACCTTAATAACTATGTTACTATGTTACTATAGATCTAGCCAGGTACCATAGCCAGAGACCGGACTAGTTTGGTGCCCTCGTGTCTGTTTTTTTCCCAGCAATGCTGCAGGTCTCTTGCAGTCTATACACGAGAGGGTCAGGTTTCTTGCCATCTACCCACAAGGGAGAGCGCTATCAATCTCCTGCAGTGGGGCTGGTAAAAGCCATCCGGGGGCAAAAAGCAAACTGGACCAGTCTCAGCTATTGTGCCCGGTCGGATCTTTAAAATATATATTCTCTGAAACATCAGTTAATTTCAGAGAAAAATATACTCACCGATTATTCAGACAGGTTATGATTCATCCTTCACATAGTTTAGGCAGCATTAATCGGATGACAAGACTAGACTCTTATAATATCTCTAAATAACTATATATTTGAAAGCTCTTCCTTGGTTTAGTACATCGGGATTTATATGATGTTCTGCATTAAAGAAAAACAGGTGGGGTATTTTACATGGCATTGCGTTAATCAGGCTCCACATAGCTGGCATCCACTAGTGGAAATATTATACACTAGCTGTAGAAACCCTTGACTTCTAATCTGCAGGGTCTTTTATTTTACACTCTTGTGAGTGCTAGAATAGCAAAGCATGCTTTGTTTAATCCTTGGCAACTATGTCAATACATAGAGTAACATTGGCAGTGAGAAAGTCTGTCTTGCGACTTACAATGTTTACATGGAATTGTTGCCAAGCTGTAGCTCCTTGTGGTAAATGAGATGTGAGCCAGACAAATTAACATTTTTCACACATGTAACAGTCTTCATTGTAGATTTTCAGCAGCCATGCGAAACTGCTCACATAATAAAGAGCATGCCCTCACCCTCACAGGTTAATAAGCTATATAGTGTAGTTTATGATACAGTGATAGGCAAATTTGCTTATGTTTTCTCAGAATGTTAAATGATCCCCTTCAGGCTGCAGCGCTGGTAAATCCAGGGCCGTGCCAGAGATACAACTCCGCCTCATTCATTGTCTATCGCCATGCTTCTCTGAGTAGCGACCCTCAAGTAATAACCGATCAGGATTTTAATAGTAATAAAACTTTTTTTGCTTTTTATAACTGTGGATATCATATTGGGTAAAGGGTCTGATTATTATGAGGCACTATAGCTGAATTCATGGACTAAAATCTACAAGGTGGCATCATCCTGTGGCTAATCTAGACCAGAGGTCATTAACTGTGGGCATGTGTGCCACATTTGGCACCATAGTCATATTTGCCGACACTGCTACTGCTAGTAGTAATAATACACCATATGTTCTGAAGGGGTTAAAAACTATATAGTCCCACTGTTTGTTTCCCGATCATCCAGTGGCTGCACAATTTGGAATTTTTAAGCTCCAGCCAATGGCAAGCAGTAGGTGGCATGTGGGCCACAGGAACATTTAACAGAACATGAGGTTTAACAGGAGAATGTCGAGGTCTGTAGTGAACATGTGTGTCTGGGGTTGGCGTAGTAAGGTGTGCAGAGCTTTGTGTACTTACAATTGCTCATTTTGTCTTTCTACCCAGCCAAATTTTCTCTTTTCTCTGTTCTATGTAGAAGCGGGAAGTCTCTTGTTTCTGCATTTATTGTTCCCTTCTTCAACTCCTGACCCAGCTGCTCCCTCCTACCAGGGACTTTTGCAGAGACTGATGACTCAGGCAGGGAAAATTGACCTCCTGTTTCTACATAGAGCTTAGAAGGATTCAGCTTTAAAACAGAACAACTAGCTGGGTAGAAAGTGAAAATGATCATTTGTAAGTACACAGTGTTTCTTTAAGGCCCCATACACATTAGACTGATGACTGCTGAACCCCCTGATATCGATGGGACGTGCCAACTGTATAAAGTGAATTAGGGTGCCAGCCATAGGGAGAGATGTCAATCGCGCATGTTCAATTTCGATCACATTGTTCTCCCTGAGTTAAGACGCCAGCAGAAGTGAAGGTCCTCGTCTTTCTCATAGAGAACACGAGCGAGCACTTCTGTGTATGGGAGTGTGAGCTGACATGGCTGTTGAACGAATGTTAGGTTGAAACGTTGTTTATCATACAGTCATCTAATGTGTATGGTAGCTCTACTATGTAATGCCATTCAGGTCTGTCCTAGTGACAAATTCCATTTACTCCATTACTTATAAATCAAAGGTCTTGATGACTTTCAGTTGTCCAAATAAAATGCAGGAAACAAAACCCACACATGTAGTAAACACATCTGCCTACGTAACACATGACAGCTTGCTCAGAAATGGCTTTGTGCAAGTCCCATAACAGTTTGTGCTGTATGACTTTTATATTACATGGCAGATCAGGTACTTTGTCTTCTTTTTTCTTATCAAATCAAGACATAATACAAAAGTATTGCCGACCTCTGATCTTAACTATGCACCCAAGCTGGGACACATTAGATAACATAGGGCTTACGTATGAATGATTTGTCTCAGAATATATAACATGCCGCATTTATGGTAATTTCTTCATGAGCTTATTCCTTTAAAGTAGTTAAGAATACAATAAATATAGCACACTGTCTTTTGCCATACCCCATGTAGGACCTAAGATAACAAAGAACTACGAGCCAAGGGCTGGAGTGACTATAACATATAAAGTCATGGTAGAAGAATGCTGTGACTATTACAGATGTGGAAATTGGCATCCGCTACAGACTTCTCACATACAGAGACTATAGAGCAATTGAAGCGGCAGCTGTGACTAGTTTTGGTTCAATCCAGAATGCAGAACTTTCACAGGGATATTACATTTTATTCAGATTTTTTAATGGCCTGAGCTCTTTGATGCTGGAAAACCACTCAATGACCATGAAACTTACTGAATTATTCAGTAACAGTGGTGCACAATGGACTTGTAAACTGAAGAGCTATCTCTTTAGGGAGATAAACCACTCTAGTTTCTTCGGTCACATGGGAAAGCATCCTAAGCCTTACAATACCATACATAAATTGAGATATATCAAATGTTTCTGGGTACAAAGGCGAAAAATGTTTCAAGGAACGAACCCAATCATTTCCCACTACATCAAAGTGCTTAGTTGCCTTCTATACAACTGTTTATTAAACCATGTTCTTCACAGTGAAATAATCTTATTTCTATACAAAAATATGCTGCTTTATATCAGTGTTAAGTTTATTTCACATTTAACACATTTATTTTTAGTATATGTAGTAAATACACATATAGAACATGATAGGTAGTTCGGGGACGACCACTATCCATACATACTCTTGGTGGCATATAGAGGTGAAGATACAGTACATACATTTGTACATTCATACATACATCCTTCTGCAGAGAACCACCAAACTTCAAAAGTGCATCACTTTCATTGAAGGACCCATTAACTTCACTTTATGGATGTATTAGTTCTAGCTTTTAGCAGTTGAGAAAGGTTTGTAGCAGTCGGATCTTCTATCAGCCTTGGCGGATAACCACCATTAATTAATAACAAATGGAAATAATAGTATCTACAATAACAAGTGTATAAAGAAATACAAACATTGAAATGGTGAAGATGGAATCTAAAGTCTGCCTTTGGCTCGATCTTGAGCCATGGAGACTTGATATGTAAACGATCTGTAGGAAGCTCAATCTTATGCAAGCCTAGATAGGTCCACCAAGGTCTTCTCTGCCATTATTCTGAAAGTATTAAACCATCCGGTTGCTGGTTTTTCTCTTCGCCTTGTTCCTTCTATCTTCCAGCCATGATGTCCTTCTCCAGTGTCTTCCAGCCATGATGTCCTTCTCCCTCTTTGTATGATCTACAATAGCCGATGCAAATTCAGACTGTAAACGTATAAAGACTTGAGAATTAAAAACAGAACTACAAGGGGCAAAAAAAGACGACACAGCTGAGATAATAAATGACACCATTGCAGTGATACGGGCACATTCTGGTATGGGTCCATTTTTGCACCTTTATATAATCATGTTTAGCATTTAGAATTCTGGTAATGTTATATTCACTGGACACTTTATTTTCTTCTGATCGGCAGTGGATCATTACTATAGTTATGCACTGTGCATCTTAGTCCTAGATCCACATATTTCTAGCCAAGTAATGTATGATACATTTTAGACTGACACTTGCTTATCCACCACACCACCAGGTTTACTTGCTATCATATATTGCATCATTGTACATTTATGTCCCATTCCTGTAAGCTATTAGCGCTATATTTTGTACTGTATTGCCATTATTTATCATCTCATTCTCTGCCATGTTGTCTTCTTGCCCATTGTGGATCTGCCTCCAGAGTGGGGCCCCATCATGCACTGCTATTACTAGTGAGATGCAAACAGGCGCCACAATTTTCCGAACACCATACAAATGAATAGAAATAGCCTTGTGTGCATTGCCCCCATTCCAATGGAAAACTACAGAACTACAGAATGGGGCCATCTTTTTAAATAGAGGCAGGCATAGTGCTGTTATGTCAATAAAATCGAAACAACAGAATTATTAATGAGTTAATACACATAATTTTACACTTCCATCATGGTAACTGAGAAGCCACTGGTTGCAGAATGATGCATAAGAGCATATAAATTCAGATTTATGTCTTTGGTTTGTTTTTCCCCCCATTTTCAGGTAGCTGTCATGATACACAAAATTGGATAAAACGCTGAAAAAGAAAATGTATACACCGTATATTATACAGTTTGAAGAGTAGATATTGCTGTACAACCACATCCCAATACCTGGTGTAGTTCTGTATTAAAACTAGTGTGTATACCTACATATTGTAAATTAATAATCCACAGGTTGGTTTGGGACATTGCTATGCTGGCAGATGAACGACGCAATGGGATCTAATACAAATCCCTCAGGCCTATGAGCCGGTAAAGGAAAAAGAAGTGTGCCCAAAATAATTCCTTTGTTAGGCAATTTCCTAACATGTTAGTGTAGGATCACTAAAGGGGTAGATAGATATTATTTCCGTGGCTAAACCGGCACATTATTTGCTGCAGTTTTCATTGACATAATCACAGAATGTCTTTGGATCAAGCACTTACCCCTGATAATTGGTAGAGTGTCAAAATCTAACGGTCAGAAGTCTTGATACTATGTCAGACATATGATGATGATCAGTGCTGAACTGCAGCAATTTTATCTGAAAATCTTCCATATGCAAAACTTCTTGGAGAGAAATATGTTTTAGTGAGAACGCTTTAAATATTGGCTGTTAATATTTAGGGATGAAGTAGTGTTGGCTTTTCTTGTCGTAGTGTCATGATAATCTAGAAAAATATTGCTAATAACATTAAAATTAAATACTGTCCCATCTACAGAGGTTTCAGCCATTGTGTTACATCCTAACATTGTGACTGAAGCCTTTTTGTAAAAATTATTTTTGTCATCTGACAACAATGTGATACTTTGAATGCTGCTGCTGTCCATGTACCCCCCAGCCAATCTTCTCATGTTCTGCTGTGTCCTTCTCCATGGCAGACGGGAGCAGAAGCACTTCTTACACAACTCTGCAGTTCTTATGCATGCGGCAGAGCTACTATGGACGAAGACAAAGTGCCTGCAGCTTTGCTTAATGGAATTGTAAGCATTCAGTGAGTTGCCATATGGTGCTTCTGTGGAGTGCCGTAATCTGGAGATATTGTATCTCTAAAGGGTATGCCACACTAAATAGCGTCGCTAACGAGATCGCTAAAAAACGTCACTATTTAGCGATCTCGTTAGTGACGCTGTTGTGTGTGGCATGTAGCAACGATGTGGCCCCTGCTGTGAACTCGCTGATCGTTCACTAGGGTTCTGGACCGTATTTTGATCGTTGGCGTCCCGCTGGTGAGCCTATATCGCTGTGTCTGGCACCTTTTATGAACGATGTGCGCTGTTTTTTACATCGCAAAGTCGTTAAGGAGATCGCTAACCGCTTATGCGTCGTTAACGAGATCGCTAAATGTGGCAGCTACTAGCAACATTAAAACTATCACAAAAACGATCGCATTAGTATGCGTCATTATTGTGATCGTTAGCGGGAGCGTTTAGTGTGGCAGTACCTTTAGGCATTGTAGAAACTGATGAATATACATTTATGATACAGTCCTACGAAGAATAGAAGGGGTTTTCCACTACTATTTGACCCTTTCATATGTTCTAACTTTTCATATCAATCAATTTTCTAATATTCTTGTATGAGCGCATCTCAGTGTGGGTCATGTATTCCTTTGTTGACATGCAGGCACTACTTGTTTTTTGTTATATCTGATCCCACAATCATCTGGGCACAGAATTAAGATGTAAGTAAAGCTGTTCATCACGCTGCTTCTAATTGGTCCAGAGCTGCCATGATTGACAGATGTCTGAATATGCAAGCACACGTGACATGACATACTTCACTGTCCTCTGCACTTACCCTGCTGATGCATTTGTGCAAAAGTTCCAGCCCATTTAATTGAGAAGAGATGCGATGCTCTGTCTAATGAAAAGCACGTTGCTTGTTACTTGTAGAGTCCCGCAATCCAAAGTATCAGCAAAATCTGAGCTGTTCAGATCTATGGGCCGGACATTGATCTGCATGAAAATCTGCCTCCAGAGCTTAATTTACATGAAAGAGGAAGTTACCAGTGTGAGCCATGTAACGTAACACAGAGCAGTAGATGTTTTGCTGACATGCAGACACTATGTCCTGGCTGTTACGTCTGGATGTATCCCTCATCTGGGCACAGGATAAGAAGAGCATGTCACTCTGCTCCTTAAACGGTTGTGTGAGCACGCAAGTTCAGATCAGTCTTCACAGATCTTGCCGATGCTTTGGATTGCCGGACTCTACAATTAACAAGCAACATGCTTGTCATTAGAAAGCGCATTGCATCAACTCTCCTAAAGTTGGGCATGTAGGTCATACTGAATAAAGTGATACCTTGATATCTGCAATCCAATGTCTTATTCCAGGGAAATTATTATTACGTGGCCCAAACAAAGATGAATTCAGAAGAAGCGCAGGTAAAGAAAGTACGGTATATTAGAAAACCATTGCAATGAAGAGTTAGGACATGTGAAAGTTGGTCGAATAGTAGTGGAAAACCCCTTTAACATAGACAGTATAATCCTGTCCCAAACCCAGGCATGTGTTAAGGAATGTAATAAGATGTAAACTTGTACAATGTATTTAATGAGTTTCTTTTTAAGTAGAGTGTATAAATTAAAAGTTTTTGGAATTATGTTACAGATTTGTAAATGCAGATATTTCAATAACATTACTGTACATTTCGTATCCTCTGATATATGATTTAAAGGGCATCTGTCAGTAAGATCAACTCTCCTAAGCCTTTTATGGACATGCCGGTCATAGAAAACCGAATAAAATGATACCTTGATGTCCGCCATTCAGTGTCTTATCCAGAGAAATCCACATTTTTCTTATATGTAAATGAGCTGTTCCAGGCTATAGGCCAGACACTGATCTCATGAGAATCTGCCTCCAGAGCTTATTTTATTTGAAGGGGCATTACCAGTTTGATGTGTAATGGCTGCTCTTTGCTCTCCTGATCTAACTGCAGAGCTGTGTGTGACTATAACTCTATAACTGACACATCTGCAGGTTCCTCTCAGTGCTTCAGCTTTCATCTCACAAGCAGACAGGGTTACAGTACAGCAGAGCTGTGAGAACTGCAGCATATGTGTTTGTAAGGAGAGAAAGTTCAGTTTTACTGTTCTGTGTTAAGTTACATGGCTCACACTGGTAACTTCCGCTTTCATGTAAATTAAGCTTTGGAGGCAGATTCTCATACAGATCAATGTCCAGCCAATAGATCTGAACAGCTCATTTACATATAATAAAACATAGATTTCCCTGGAATAAGACATTGGATCGCAGATATCAGGGAATCACTTTATTCAGCTTCCTATGACCTACATGCCCAACCTTAGGAGAGTTGATCTTACTGACATTTTGCAACTAAAAGAGTTGCATTGCTTTAGTAAGTCTGCAATAATGAAGAAAAAAAATAACTGCACACTTTGCTCTGGTGTATGTCCCCATAAAGAGAACAGGTCTACCTCTGAAAATAACAGGGACATCCTCTCCTCACCATGACAATTCTGGAACAGAAGACAACAGGATACGGACTTGCTGATTCACAAACATTCAATAGCTGAAACATCTGCATGAGTTTCCTTAATGTATATGGTTGGGTAGAATTACAGAGCAGAACAGGATGTCCAAGGGCAAAAATATGACAGTTACTATTTTCTTTTGTCACAGCAAGAAAAATAAACACCAAAAAAAAACACAAAGCTCAAAGGATTTTACAAGATCATGGCCATATCTATATATAATTCTATGCAGATGTTGCAGTTGGTGGGAGCAGTAGTAACCACTGAGCCAATCTACTGCCTTCTTACTTTTTATTTTTATTTTATTTATGTTATTGTCTACTTCTTTACTTGTTAGTTGATACTTTTGCAAATCACCCAATTTGTTACAACATCCTTTACTAGAATGCGTTCTTCATTGAGTTTATTATGGTAGTAAGTCTAACAACGTGACTTGTAGGGGCACAGCACATAACCTTGTTTAACTATAGAGATTAAGTGGAAACGAAACATGAAAGTCCAATTCAGCCTATATAATTGTTGTGTTCTATGCAGTTTTGATTTCTCAGTCTTTTGCTTTCTTTCACTGATATGTTTTGAAGCTACCAATGTCCTTTTCCGTATTGGTTTTCCTTTCTTACGCATACTACATGTACATCGATTGGAATACATATACAAAATACTACTTCTTCCCAACATTTAAGCCATTCTAATAGTTTGTTTTGTCCTTTTCAGGAATTTACAGGACAGAACGTAATAAAGGAACATTGTATGAACTAACTTTTAAAGGAGATAGGAATCAAGAATTTAAGCGTGTTGTTCTCTTTCGACCATTTGGAACTATTGTGAAAGTCAAGAATGAAAAGCTGAATATGGCCAATGTCCTTGTGAATATCATTGTCCCCCTAGCAAGAAGAGCTGACAAGTTTCAGCAGTTCATGCAGAATTTCAGGTGAGGCTGTTCATTTTAACCAATCTGTCATTATGTTTTTTTTCTATGCTGGATTGCTGTATATTTCTGTATATTATTGTCAGGTTTTATTTTTATAAAACAATATTTACTATAGAGGTTAACTCATCTAGTATTTTAGTGCCTACAGTCATGGCCAAAAGTTTTGAGAATGACACAAATATTAATTTTTACAAAGTCTACTGCTTCACTTTTTCTAATGGCAATTTGCATATACTCCAGAATGTTATAAAGAGTGATCAGCTTAACAGCAATTACTTGCAAAGTCAATATTTGGCTAGAAAATGAACTTTATCCCCCAAAACACATTTCAACATCATTGCAGCCCTGCCTTAAAAGGACCAGCTAACCTCTTTTCAGTGATTGCTCCATTAACACAGGTGTGGGTGTTGATGAGGACATGGCTGGAGATCAATCTGTCATGATTAAGTAAGAATGACACCACTGGACACTTTAAAAGGAGGCTGGTGCTTGGCATCATTGTTTCTCTTCTGTTAACCATGGTTATCTCTAAAGAAACACGTGCAGTCATCATTGCAATGCACAAAAATGGCCTAACAGGGAAGAGTATCGCACCTAGAAAGATTGCACCTCAGTCAACAATCTATCGCATCATCAAGAACTTCAAGGAGAGAGGTTCCATTGTTGCCAAAAAGGCTTCAGGGCGCCCAAGAAAGACCAGCAAGCGCCAGGACCGTCTCTTAAAAGTGTTTCAGCTGTGGGATCGGGCTACCAGCAGTGCAGAGCTTGCTCAGGAATGGCAGCAGGCAGGTGTGAGTGCATCTGCACGCACTGTGAGGCGGAGACTCTTGGAGCAAGGCCTGGTCTCAAGGAGGGCAGCAAAGAAGCCACTTCTCTCCAGAAAAAACATCATGGACAGACTGATATTCTGCAAAAGGTACAGGCAGTGGACTGCTGAGGACTGGGGAAAAGTTATTTTCTCTGATGCATCCCCTTTTCGATTGTTTGGGACATCAGGAAAACGCCTCATTCGGAGAAGACAAGGTGAGCGCTACCACTAGTCTTGTCTCATGCCAACTGTTAAGCATCCTGAAACCATTCATGTGTGGGTTGCTTCTCAGCCAAGGGAATCGGCTCTCTCACAGTCTTGCCTAAAAACACAGCCATGAATAAAGAATGGTACCAGAATGTCCTCCAAGAGCAACTTCTCCCAACCCTCCAAGAGCAGTTTGGCGATCAACAATGCCTTTTCCAGCATGATGGAGCACCTTGCCATAAAGCAAAGGTGATAACTAAATGGCTCTGGGAACAAAACATAGAGATTTTGGGTCCATGGCCTGGAAACTCCCCAGATCTTAATCCCATTGAGAACTTGTGGTCAATCATCAAGAGACAGGTGGACAAACAAAAACCTAAAAATTCAGACAAAATGAAAGCATTGATTGTGCAAGAATGGACTGCTATCAGTCAGGATTTGGTCCAGAAGTTGATTGAGAGCATGCCAGGGAGAATTGCAGAGGTCCTGAAGAAGAAGGGTCAACACTGCAAATATTGACTTGCTGCATTAACTCATTCTAACTGTCAATATAAGCTGTTATTACTCATATGTTTGCAATTATTATATTTCTGTCTGTGATAAAAACATCTGTCAAACACACATAAAAACCAGAGGGCAGCAGATCATGTGAAAATATATCATTTGTGTCATTCTCAAAACTTTTGGCCATGACTGTATATGGTGTTTTTGCATAGATTCGATACACACGAGTATTTAGATGCTAACTACTTGCGATCTATATAAAGGCACTGATGCCCTGATTTAGCAAAGCTTTTATGCCAAAATTTGGAGTAAAATACTTTGAATAGTCGCAAAATTTCTATATCCATATGCGCTGTGAACTTTGCCTCTGTCACTAGGTTTCAGTATAATGTGGCTTTCATCTGCTAGGGGGAGCAACATATCCTCCTGTGTGCATGTAGGTGCAGATAGTAATGCCTCCTTGTATTTCCCATGCAATGAGCTTCTCTCATTCATTAAAGAATCACTCCGCCTATCAAACTTTTATCCTCTTAATATATTGCAATCATCATATTATATAGCACTGTGTACTTAAATTGCTCATTTTGCCATTCTAAACAGTTAATTTTTCTGTTTTCCAATAGGTCTATGACTTCTAAGCTCTATGTAGAAACAGGAAGTCTCTCTTACCTACAGGAGTCATCATTAGAACTGCAATTCTACATCACTGCAAAGTCCCTGGCAGGGGAGGAGAGGAGCATCAGCATCAGGAGCTAAAGAGGAGATAGAGCTGGTTTGCCAGGGGCTTTGCAGTGATATAAAATTGTAGCTTTAGTACTGATTCATGCAAAGAAAAGAGACTTTCTGTTTCTTCATAGAGCTTAAAAGGGTTCAGCTAGTCAGTTTTTAATCACGTAATGTCATGGACCTGATCAAAAAGAGAATAATTAGATGTGTAGAAAGGGAAAAATGAGCAATTGTAAATACACAGTGCTATATAAAATTTAGACTGCAATATATTAACCCCTTCCTGACCTTGGATATATATCCGTACATCCAGGTGACTAGGTATTTAGCGACCTTGGACGTATGGATATGTCCAGGTGACTTTATAGCCCGCACCACTCCCAGCACTTTAAACCCCCCATATGCTGCGGGAAAATGTTTTTTTTTTATGGCTCTGTTGTGCACCCAAACAGTGGTTTACCTCCCACATATGGGAAATCGTATTCAGGAGAAATTGTACAACAAATTTTGCGTTTCATTTTCTCCTGTTACCTTGCGAAAATAAAAAAAAATTTGCGGCTAAAAACATTTTTGTGGGAAAAATTTGATTTTTCTTTTATTTTCATGATTCTCCATTATATTATTATTTATATAATTATAAACTTCTGTGACGCACCACTGGGTTCAAGATTCTCACCACACATCTAAATACATTCCTTAAGGGGTCTAGTTTCCAAGATGATGTCACTTGTGGGGGTTTCCACTGTTTAGGCACACCAGGAGCTCTCCAAACACAATATGGTGTCTGCTAGTTATTCCAGCAAATTTTACATTCAAAAAGTCAAATGGCGCTCCTTCCCTTCCGAGCCCTGCAGTGTGCCCACAACAGTTGTTTTCCTCCACATATGGGGTATCAGTATGCTTAATAGAAATTGCACAACAAATTTTGGGGTCCTATTTTTCCTGTTACCATTACAAAAATAAAAAAATTGGGTCTAATGTAAAATTGTGTGACATGACACCTGTAGACCATTCCATCAAAATCTGCCTTCCAAAACATCACTCCTTTCTTTCTTAGCTCTGCCGTGCACCCAAATAGTTTTTCATCACATATGGGGTATCTGCATACTCAAGAGAAATAGCACAACAAAATTTGGGGTCCAATTTCTAAAAAAAAAATTGTCTGAAAGAAAGTTTTTGTGGGAAAAATATGATTTTTTTTATTTTCACGGCTCCACGTTATAAACTTCTGCTGAGAAAATAGCGCAAAATAGGGTTTTATCCAAAAAAACAATACGTATAGGTGTTAGATTGTGCTAACCTGGTCCTTCAGTGGTATGCGTTTTTAAGTTGTATCGTTCAGCTACTGCAGATCCATGGGTCACAGGGTAACCATCAAATATCTATGTCAGAGGGAATTTTTATGAAGATCCTCTGCGCTGCTGAGTTATTAAAGACGTCAATTCAAGAGTATATTTAATAGATATATTTGCCGTATTTATTGTACGGGTTTTGAAGTTACAAGCACTTCTTCAGGAAGCAACCACATGTCACAAAAATGTCTTCTGTGAAGCACTGGAGGTCAGTTTGCTCACATCTAGGTAAGTTCCCTGAGGGGTCTAGTTCCATAAATAGTGTCACTTTTGGGGGGGGGGTTCCACATCAGGGGCTCTCAAAATCCGACATGGCGTCCGCTAATTATTCCATCAAATTTTGCTTTCAAAAAGTCAAATGGTGCTCTTTTCCATCCAAGCCCTGCTGTGCGCACAAACATTAGTTTTCCACCACATATTGGGTATCGGTAATTTTATGGTGCAATTTCTCCTGTTACCTTTATTAAAAATGCAAAATTGGGGGCTAAAAAACATTTTTGTGGCAAAAATTTGATATTTTTTATTTTCGCGGCTCAATGTTATAAACTTCTTAGAAGCACCTGGGGTTTAAGCTTACCACACATCTAGATAAGTTCCCTGAGGGGTCAAATTTCCAAAATGGTGTCACCCGTGGGGTTTCCACTGTTTAGGCACATCAGGGACTCTCCAAACACAACATGGCGTCCACTCTCGATTCCAGCCAATTTTTGCATTCAAAAAGTAAAACGGTGCTCCTTCTCTTCTGAGCCCTGCTGTGCATCCAAACAATAGTTTTACCTCACATATAAGGTATCAGCGTACGCAAGAGAAATTGCACAACAAATTTTGAAGTTCATTTTCTCCTCCTACGCTTGTGAAAATAAAAAAATTAGGGCTAAATTAAAATTTTTTGTGAAAAATAGTAAAATGTTAATTTTTTCCTTACACTTTGCTTTAGTTCTTGTGAAACACCTGAAGGGTTGATAAACTTTTTGAATATTGTTTTGAGGACTCTGAGAGGTTCAGTTTTTAGAATGGTGTAACTTTAGGATATTTTCTGTCATATAGTCACCCCAAAGTCACTTCAAATGTGATGTGGTCCCTAAAAAATAATTTTGTAAATTTTGATGGAAAAATGAGAAAATCCTGATCAACTTTTAACACTTCTAATTACCTAATAAAAAAAATGTTTAAAAATTGGTGCAGATGTAAAGTAGACATGTGGGAAATGTATTCATTAACTATTTTGTGTGACATAACTGATTTAAGGGCATAACATTTTCACCAAATTTCTGTTTTTTTCACAAATAAATGCAAGTCATATTGAATACGGTAAATGTTACCACTATCATGAGGTACAATAAGTCACACAAAATAAACAATCTCAAATCACCGAAGCGTTCCAGAGTTATTACTTCATAAAGTGACAGTGGTCAGAATTGTAAAAATTCATGACGGTGAAAACAGGCTTGGGGATGAAAGTGTTAAGAGGATAAAAATTTTGATGCGAGTGCTTCTTTAAAACTGCAAATTCTTGACTGAGGAGAGGGGGCTCCATTTTGACATATAATAAACTGGGTGAATTGGGGGCGTGGGGGTTGAGGTTCGGGATTACTTAACCTGTACAGTATTGATAGAAACGAAAAGTATTTACTGTATAAGCTCCAGTTTTCTGTTATTATTGTATTGCTATTTTGTGACTTTTTTTTCCAAGAGAATTCAGGGTTATTTTTAGAAAATCAATTTTCATCAAACCACCAGAAATAGGTTAATTATCTGCTTTCAAATGCAACCTTTAGTTTTACTGAACCACAGAGCGGCTTTGGTCTAAAGCAAGCTCCAGTGCAGAAATGCGTGCCGCTCATGCTGATCCCCAGCTGTAACTTGCCTTCTGTTGATGGTCATGAAGTACCAGTCAGCTCAAGTCAGGTCAATGTAATAAATGGGCTTACTGAGCTTCTCATGAGTGCATAGGAAAATAAAGGCCAGAGTATAATTGCTGCATGGTTTGTCATATTTGAAAGTGAACCACTGAAGGACAACTTATGAAGGGTAATTGAAAATGTACTGCGCTGTCTGCTGAGTATAATATATTGTAAGTAAAAGCCACCATCTCAGCACTTTAAATCTAGGTACCGTATATACTCGTGTATAAGCCGAGATTTTCAGCCCATTTTTTAGGGCTGAAAGTCCCCCTCTCGGCTTATACGCGGGTCATATACGGGGGTCGGCGGGGGTGTCGGATCATACTCACCCCTCTCTGCAGCCTCCCTGCTTCTCCCACGATCTTCGGCTCCTTCCTGCAGCGGTCACATGGTACCGCTCATTAAAGTCAAGAATATGCACATATTCATGACTTTAATGAGCGGTACCACGTGAAGCGCTGCGGAGACCGCCGGGAGAAGAGGAGACGCTGCAGATAGTGACGCGCCGGCGGAGGGGTGAGTATAGCGATATTTACCTGTCCTGTTCCACCGCTGCGCTGCTCCCTCGTCCGACTCCTCTGGCTGTGAATGTTCAGGCAGAGGGCGCGAAAACGTCGTTAGTGCGTGCCGCGCCCCCTGCCTGATCATTCACTGCCGATGACCCTGAAGAGGGTGCAGTGTGCAGCGGTGTAACGGTCCGGTGACAGGTAAATATCTCAGGTGCCGGGGTCCTGAGCGAGCGGTGACACCGGCACCTGTCCCCCATAGCGCGCCAGTGTCACCGCCTGCTCAGGATGTGTGGCCCAGCTGTGCTTGGTACACATGTTTCCTGGAGAGTGCACAGGAAGGTAATTGTGAAACCTGATATTCATTCACATCTCACACATTTCCCAACATTACCACTAGAGGGAACCTTAGGATATATAAGGTTAGTGAGACGTAGCAGTGAGGCTTTTGGCTTTTTGAATTTCAAGTGTTCAGTTAGATCAAGACAGTCATGTAGTGCAGTTCAATTTTGCCAAGTGTCTTGTCTAGGAGGTAGAGGAGAGAAGACTGAGACCTGACGGAGCTCGGGTAGCTCATCTCGAGCTGAAGTGGAGGCTAGTACGAGTGGAAAGGAATCACTCTAGCCTAGTCAGAGCTACATCTGAATCTGAAGCTGTTACTCAGAACAAGCCGCCTGTGTTCCCTAAGAACGTGGAAAGTGACTCTCAGAGCGAGCATGAAATCAGTTTGACAGAGTTCCTGATAGCCACTCTGGACAGAGTTTTGGAAGGAAAGAAGGAAAAGGGGATTACAGCAGTTATAACATTGAGCCAACTGAGATCAGGTCAGTGAGCTTGGAAGAACAACTGACTATTATACCTACTGCTACCCGTGCTTATGTTAAGGGTAAGAGCAGGGCGACAGGCGAGTGGTGAAAAGAAGGACAAGTGACTTAGGTGACAGATCACCTTCACTAAATTGACCGACACCGGGTCCGAAGCATTGCTAGTACTTCACGACTAGTGATAGAAAATCCGGAGGCCTTGCTGGACTTCAAGTCGCAGAAGGTAGCCCCAAGTGTTGATACGTAACTGGAGTCAGGGAGAACAAGGACTTTGAGCAGGACGCTGCAATAGGAGGACTTCGTTCTTGCCAGCATCTGATTATCAGAGACAGAAAAGGCTCTACCACAATGTCGACCGGGCGTAGCTGCTATAGGAAGAGTTAAACTTGACTTCATGCAAGTTAGGACTCACATACACATCAAAGGTAAAGGAGGCCTTAAACCTGCTCAGCAATACCCTGAATGTGCATTCTCCAACCTGACCAGCTTCCCGGGACATACCTGCCAACAACATCAGTAAAGGTATGGAAAGAGACTCAATTGTGTGTGACTGACTTCTTATCTGCACCCTGCAACACCATTGACTTTGAGGGAACAGTCCCACCTGTGGGGGACTTAACATCTAGCTGCCTAATAACATCCCCTCAGAAGATTAACCCTGCAGCGCTGGTCTTATTGATCAGAAACCACAGGTGGCGTCATGAACAACTATTACTACAATCCCCTGTAAATATCCCCCATTGCATGACCGCCCAGGGCCACGGACCGAGCTCTGCTGCCAGTGACATCCCCCATAGACTTCCATGGGCTCGGTGCCGAGTACCCCATAGCCCTAGTACCCACATGTGGTGCGCGTCAAGGACACCGGCACCTGGCCCCCCAGCGACGAGAGGTGAGTATGTCATTTTTTTTTTTGCAGCAGCGCGGCAGCAAAAGGGACGTATACTATGGGGGATAATCTGTGGAGCATATGGGGGCATAATCTGGAGCATATGGGGGCATAATCTGTGGATCATACGGGGCATAATCTGTGCAGTATATGGGGGCATAATCTGGAGCATATGGGGGCATAATCTGGAGCATATGGGGGAATAATCTGGAGCATATGGGGGCATAATCTGTGGATCATACGGGGGCATAATCTGTGCAGCATATGGGGGCATAATCTGTGGATCATACGGGGGCATAATCTGGAGCATATGGGGGCATAATCTGTAGAGCATATGGGGGCATAATCTGTAGAGCATATGGGGGCATAATCTGTGGATCATACGGGGGCATAATCAGGGGAGCATATGGGGCATAATCTGTGCAGCATATGGGGGCATAATCTGTGGATAATACGGGGGCATAATCTGTGCAGTTTATGGGGCCTAATCTATGGAGCATATGGGGGCATAATCATTTTTAACCCTAGGCTTATACGCGAGTCAATAAGTTTTCCCAGTTTTTTGTTGCAAAATTAGGGGGTCGGCTTATACACGGGTCGGCTTATACATGAGTATATACAGTATTTTGTTTTGCTCTTTTTCGCTTAGAGAACAACTTTTTTTTATCTTTATAGTACTTACGCTACTAATCTGTATTGCACTTTAACCTAATTTTATTTATTTTATTTTTTTAACTAATTTTGTAATATTGGTGAATTATTATTTTTATTTTTTTGTTGTTTGCTAAATCTTGCCAATGGTAGTCTGGAACACGATTCCATCCATCCTTTTTCAAAATGGTTTGCACCTTACCACTTTAGATTAGGTTCCATTATCTGCACATAGGGCTTTTGGCATTTTTGGCATTCTTCCAAATTTGTTAAACACTACAGCAAGATATTCTTCACGTTTCTGTGGAACTTCATCCTTTTACTGTGAAGCTGGTAGACGCCTGTATATCTGGAGTAGTCATCAATAAATGTGAGAAAATATCTCTTCTTGCTAGGAGTTTGAGCACTCATTGGACCACATACATCTGTATGTATCAGATCCAGAGGCTGTGCAGATCTAGTGGTGCTTATTTTAGGAAATTATTTTCTGGACATTTTCCCTTTAAGACAGCTAGTGCACTTTATCATTTGACTACACTGGTTGATTTCAATACTATTTGCAAGTTGAGCTAGCTTCCTTACTGCTTTTGGGTCTCTGTGTCCAAGAAGTCTGTGCCATACATGGATACAGTTCTTATGCAGATCTTATCTAGCACTGTACACTCTTTCTTTGCATTTAAGGGTACCGTCACACTCAGCGATGCAGCAGCGATCCCGACAACGATACGACCTGGCAGGGATCGTTGCTGCGTCGCTTTGTGATCGCTAGTGAGATGTCAAACAGTCAGATCTTCCCAGTGACGCAGCAACAATCGGCGACCTCACCGATGCATGCTACCCAGCAGGACCTCAACGACCAAAGAAATGTCCAGGCATTTCTGACACGACCAGTGATTCACAGCAGGGGCCTGATCAGTGGTAAGTGTCAAACAAAGCGAGATCGCTGCTGAGATCGCTGTTGCGTCACAAAACTTGTGACTCAGCAGCGATCTCGCTAAAGACCCGTCTCACACAGCGATCTCGCTAGCGAGATCGCTGCTGAGTCACTAGTTTTGTGACGCAGCATCGATCTTCCCTGCGATATCGCTGTGTGTGACATTCAGCGACAATCAGCCCCCCTGCTGGGTATCGCTGATCGTCGCTGAATGTCCTGGACATTTTTTTGATCGCTGGTCTCCCGCTGGCAGGCACGCATCGCTGCGTGTGACAGGCGGGAGACCAGCGATCCGCTGGTAACCAAGATACACAGCGGGTTTCCAGGCGCGGGCTGTGCCTAGAAACCCGCTGTGTACCTTGGATACCAGCGCCCTGATGCAGCAGATCCAACGTACACTGCGGGTAACTAAACGATGTTACCCGCAGTGTCGCTGTGCAGATCGCTGCCTGTTTGGCAGCTCAGCAGCGATCATGTAACGATACACCAGCGATCCTGATTGTTGTCGGGATCGCTGGTGTATCGCTATTTGAGACCCGGGCTTTAGTGTGACGGGGGCTTTAGCTGATAAAGTTAATCTTGGATTTTTTTCTTCTGCTAGTGTGACCCTTCTTTGAGGTGATGCAGCTGTTATCTTTAAAAGTAACTACATTCCCCTTTTGCTGAGCTTTTTTACTGACAGAAGATTTTGCAATTTTCACACTTTTAATTCTTATGCCCTTAAATCAGAAAGTTATATCACACAAAATAGTTAATAAATAACATTTCCCACATGTCTACTTTACATCAGAACAATTTTGGAACCAAAATTTTTTTTGTTAGGACATTATAAGGGTTAAAAATTGACCAGCGATTTCTCATTTTTACAACACCGTTTTTTTTAGGGACCACATCACATTTGAAGTCACTTTGAGGGGTCTATATGATAGAAAATACCCAAAAGTGACACCATTCTAAAAACTGCACCTCTGAAGGTGCTCAAATCCACATTCAAGAAGTTTATTAACCCTTCATATGCTTCACAGGAATTTTTGGATTGTTTTAAAAAAAAATGAACATTTAACTTTTTTTTCTCAAAAAATTTACTTCAGATCCAATTTTTTTTCTTTTTCCAAGGATAACTGTAACAACCCTGCTGGCATCACTGCATGGCCTCCCATCCCTCACACACCTACTTGCTTACTACTCCAGGTCATGCTGTGATTTTTGTCTGCTGCCAGCTCCAGGCTCTGTACCTCTTGCTTTCTGTCTGTGCTCTGCATGTCTCATGGCTGTGTCCATAGGGGGGCTGCGCCAGAACTCTCTGGTTTTTATGGAGTCAGGGTGCACCTGTCTGACCAATTACCATTAGCCCTCTAGTATTTAAGGCAGCTCCACCCTGTGGATCTTGCCTGTGCAATGTGTTAACTCAGTTAGTGTCTTGCTGCTGTGCTGTAAGGTCTTGCTTTGTGTTCCACCATCTTGGAGGCTTCACTCCTAGCTTTGCCTTGTATCTGTTTGTCCGCCCTCCAGGAGGCAGAATATCCTGGTCCCGGTGTCTTTGTCCCTGTACCTTGTCTCATGTCATTACCTTGTCTGAACTCTGTCCTACCTTTGTCTCTTGGTCTCTTTGTCTGTGGTTTCTTCCCTGCTGTGTCTTGCCTTGTGGTCTGGCTGTATCTCTGCCTCTTGTCCGCACTCCTGCGGTTCTGCTCTGCTTTGCTTCTACAGCTGCAGCAATCTCTTGCTGCAGCTCCTCTCTGAATATCTTGCAGTTCCGCTCTGCCTCGCTCCTGCCGCTGCAGCAGTCTCTTGCTGCAGCTCCTCTCCCCATATCTTGTGTTTCTGCTCTGCTTCGCTCCTGTCGCTGCAGCAATCTCTTGCTGCAGCTTCTCTCCGTATATCTTGCAGTTTTGCTCTGCTTTGCTCCTGCCTCTGCAGTATCTCTTGCGGCTCTACATCCCTTCTCCGCAGCCTTGCTGTTCGCCTCCTGTGTGAACAGGTCTTTACCTGTTCCTCCATACTCCATTCCTTTCTGTCTGTACCAGTAACGGTATCTGCTGTGTGAACAGGTCTCTACCTGTCCCTCCATATACCATTCCTTCTAGTCAGTCCCAGTATCTACATTTGCTGCGTGAACAGGTTTCTACCTGTTACTCCATACACCGCTCCTTCCAGTCAGTTCCAGTATCTGCATTTGCTGTGTGAACAGGGCCTGCAAGCCCTGTTTCTCATCCGTGCCAGCCTGCCCTGTGTCTCATCCGTGCCAGCCTGCCCTGTGTCTCATCCGTGCCAGCCTGCCCTGTGCCTCAGCCGTGCCACCATCTTCCCAAGTGGGATCAGCAGCCACAGCCAGACACCACCCTGGAGTGGCACCTGGCAGCTGCCTGCCGCACAAGCCTGACCTCACCATCAGAGGCTCCAGTGAAGACTGAGGCAGCTGTCTTAGTCATGCCCCTTCCAAGGTAGTCTGGTTTGTGGCACAGTTGGGCCACAACCCCTTGGCTCACGCCCATCAGCCAGGGCATGAGCATGACAGTAACAGGACAAATTGAACCCCAAAAGTTGTTGTGCAATTTGTCCTGAGTACGCTGATACCTCATATGTGGGGGGGGACCACTGTTTGGGTGCATGGCAGAGCTCGAAAGGGAAGGAGCGTCGTTTGACTTTTCAATGCAAAATTGGCTGGAATTGAGATCGGACACCATGTCGCGTTTGGAGAGCCCCTGATGTGCCTAAACAGTGGAAACACCCAACAAGTGACACCATTTTGGAAAGTAGGCCCCCTAATGAACTTATCTAGATATGTTGTGAGCACTTTGAACCCCCAAGTGCTTCACAGAAGTTAATAACAAAGAGCCTTAAAAATAAAAAATCATATTTATTCCACAAAAATTATCTTTTCACCCCCAATTTTTTATTTTCCCAAGGGGTAACAGGAGAAATTGGACCCAAAAGTTGTTGTGCAATTTGTCCTGAGTATGCAGATACCCCATATGTGGGGGTAAACCACTGTTTGGGCTCATGGCAGAGCTTGGAAGGGAAGGAGCACCGTTTGACTTTTTCAACGCAGAATTGGATGGAATTGAGATCAGATGGCATGTCGCGTTTGGAGATCCCCTGATGTGCCTGAACAGTGGAAACCCCCAAATTCTAACTCCAACCCTAACCCCAACACACCCCTAACCCTAATTCCAACACTAACCATAACCCTAACCACAAACCTAACCCTAACACACCTCTAACCCTAATCCCAACCCTAACCCTAATCCCAACCATAGCCATAATCCAAACCCTAACCCAACTTTAGCCCCAACTCTAACCTTAACTTTAGCCCCAACCCTAACCCTAACTTTAGCCCCAACCCTAACCACCTAAAGGGAAAATGGAAATAAATACATTTTTTTTATTTTATTTTTCCCCAACTAAGGGGGTGATAAAGGGGGGTTTGATTTTCTATTTATAGTGGGTTTTTATAGCGGGTTTTTATGTTTGGCAGCTGTCACACACTAAAAGACGCTTTTTATTGCAAAAAATAGTTTTTGGTTCTCCACATTTCGAGAGCTATAATTTTTCCATATTTTGGCCCACAGAGTCATGTGAGGTCTTGTTTTTTGAAGGACAAGTTGATATTTTTATTGGTCCTTTTTCGGTCACATGACATTTTTTGAACGCTTTCTATTCCGATTTTTGGGAGACAGAATGAACAAAAACCAGCAGTTCATGAATTTCTTTTGGGGGGACGTTTACACCATTCCACCTGTGGTCAAATTGATAAGGCGGTTTTATTCTTCGGGTCAGTATGATTAAGCAACACCTCATTTGTATAATTTTTTATGTTTTGTCGCTTTTATATAATAAAAACTATTTTATAGAAAAAAAAATATTTTTGCATCGCTTTATTCTGATAACTATAATTTGAATATTTTTTCACTGATGACACTCTATGGCAGCTCGTTTTTTGTGGGACAAGATAACGTTTTCAGCGGTACCATGTTTATATCCGTCTTTTTGATCTCGTGTTACTCCACTTTTTGTTTGGCGGTATGATGATATAGCATTGTTTTTTGCCTTGTTTTTTTATGGTGTTCACTAAAGGGGTTAACTAGTGGGATAGTTTTGTAGGTCAGGTCATTACAGACGTGGCAATATCAAATATGTGTACTTTTATTGTTTAGATTTTTATTTTTATTCAAATATTAATTTAGTGATTGAATACATATTGATTTTTATTATTTTTTAAATATTTTACAATTTAAAACATTTATTTTTTATTTAATTCTTACTTTTACACTTTGTCCCACTATGGGACAATGATTTTGTGCAGGCTGATTGCTTCTATAGCATGCAGATAAAGCAGCATCTGCATGCTACAGAAGCTGTCAGTGCTGCAGCTTCTGTACACTAACCTGTGAGACTTCCTGAGATTCACTGCGCATGACATGAAGTTTCACAGCTTTGGAGACCCGAATGTCGTCATGACGACATCGGGTCTCCATAGCACGATCGGGACCCTGCGGCTTGCCGCAGGGTCTCCGATCCAAAGGCAGAATGGCTGTCAGCCCCTGTGCCGACTCCGGAATGCTGCGATCATGTTTGATCATGTTTGATCGCAGTGTTCAGGGTTAAAGTGCCGGGAGCGTCAGCTGTGAGAATCAGCTGACACCCAGCCGCGATCGACCACACTCTCCCCGTGCGTGCGGCCCATCGCATATGACATACTATCCTGTCCATGGTAAAATTGGCCCGGGTCACATGGATGGGATAGTACGTCTAAGGGGTTAAGGTCAGTGAAGAAATCCTTGTTATTTGTCATATGACTGCTTGCACCAGAATCTATACACCATATATGCTTTGCAGATGGGCCTGTACTGGCATTAAATGCAGCTTCAACAGATGCAGAATCTTCCTTTACAGCTGTTTTAACCTTTGATGACTGTTCTGCTTTTTAAGCTGACTCACTCTTGCTTTCCAAATTCTGCTGTTTGCTTTAAGGTGGCCGGGCTTTTTACAGACAAACTATTCACGAGTTTCTCTTAGATTGCTCTTATACTGTATTTAGGGAAATACTGTGTCTTTAATGCTGTTTCTGCTCTGTATTCATTACTGCTGCTTATATGCTGCATTTTTCTCTTGAATTCATCCACAAGTTTGCCTTTAACATACTCTACTGTCAGCTCATCATCTGGCCGTGCATCTAGTGCAGTCACGAGTGTGTCATAACTTTCTGGAAGACCACTTAATAGAAGTGCAGCAACATGAAAATCTTTAATTTTGTCTCCAATACCCCTGAGACGCTCCACAATCTCTAGGGTGTTTCTTATATAGTCCTGCATATTCTGTCCATCACTTAAGGTGCTGTCGCACTGAGCAAGATCGCTAAAGCGTCAGCGATTTTATGACGCAGCAGCGACCTCGTTAGCGACGTCGCTGTATGTGACATGTAGCGGCGATGTGGCCCCCGCTGCGATGTCGCTGATCGCTCATGAACGTTCTGAGCCGTTTTTTGGTCGTTGTTGTCCCGCTGGTGAGCCTGAATCGCTGAGTGTGACACCCTTTATGAACGACTTTACCAGCGTCGCAGGCGGGACTAGGTTTTCCCAACGACCGCAGGGGTCGTTATACAGATCGCTGATCTCTGATGAGATCTTTGTGTTTGGAAGCTAACTAGCGACCACATAGCGATCGCACCAACGATCTCGCCAGGTCGTGTCTTTGTCGTGATCGCTGGTGCGATCGCTAAGTGTGACAGTGCCTTTAGCTTACACTGATACAGCTTTCTCATGAGCTAAAGCTTATTGCTGAGATTTGATCTTTCATGCACTTTCTGTAATTTAAAGCACATCTCCTTTGCAGTTGCACACTTGCATATATGCACAATCTGATTATCATCTACACTGAGGGAGATAGTGCTTTGTGCTTTCTGATCCTTCTCTAGCCAATCATCTGGTAATGGATGAGGTACTTGTTCCTGAGTATATTTTCACTTACCTTCTCTTATGAGCAGCATCTTCACTTTGAATTTCCACGACTGGTAGTTCTGGTTAGTGACGCTTGGCACTGAGAACTTGACAGGATTTTTGCTAGTGGACATCTTCTCTGTTGCTCTGTGCTGCTTTTGCTCTGGGCTTCTGTTGCTGTGTTACTCTGGGTGCATAACCTGTTGGCAGCGGATTATTCAGGATACTCTCCAAGTGTGTGACAACAGAGCTTCTTTGCTCAGGAACAAACAGGAACAATATATGATAAGCTTAATAGATCAGGAATAAATGATTTGTGTGTCTCTATCTGTGCAGCATCTACAGCAGGCTGCTTCTCTCATACACAGACACAGGAAAAGCAAGAAATACAGTCACATGCTCTTTCTGGGAGATCCTCCTTCTGTTCCAACTTCACAAACAGTACATAAATCTAGCAACTACTCATAGACCGGAATGGAGTTGTTGCACTAAACATATTCCAACAGTAAGTGACCACATTTTGCCCGTAGAAAATATTATTTCTCTGTGCCTCTTTGATGGTTATGATACCCTGAGTTCTGTTATACTGTAATAATGCCTCTTAAGTGCCCACTTACAATTTTTTATTGTCCTGACTACCCCTAAAAAGTAATAATGCCGGCTTTGTCTCCTTGGCAGTTAGAAAGGACCCAAGTGCTTTACCAAGAGTAAAAGCTCCCCTGAGCTCTCCCATATATAGAAATAATTTCCCTGAGTCACCCCATCAATACTAATAATACCTGAGTCTCCCAAGTTTAGAAATATTGACCATGAGTCACCCCAAATATTTAAATAATGACTACCGAGATTCTGCGCATATAATTATAACATTCCGAGTCAACCACAAACAGTAATAATGAGATCCCCATGCATACTAATAAAGCTCCCAGAGATTCCCCATTAACAGTGCAGCAACATCTTACATCTTTTTCACCTGAAAAGACTACCTGTTTCATGTAAATACCTCCCAACTTTTGAAGATGTTAAAGAGGGACAAGGGTTGCAGCGCGCTGTGCGTGTCGCCGCAAATTTTAGGACACTCTCAGACCACACCCATTTCACAACTAGTCACACCCATGTCCACGCCCCAACCACACCCATTTAGCACTGGTGATCACACTGACTGGTACTGAGGGCACACTGGTACTGAGTAAAAGAAAGAACAGAGAGAGAAAAAAGAAAACAGAAAGGAGAGAGAGAGAGCAAGAAAGAAAGAAAGAAAGAGGGGAAAGCAAGAAAGAACAGAAAGAAGAGAGAGAAAGAAATAAACAAAGAAAGGGGAAAGAAAGAACAGAGACGGAGAAAGAAAGGGGAAAGAAAGAACAGAGAGGAAGGGAGAAAGAAAGAGGGGAAAGAAAGAACAGAGAGAGAAAGAAAGAAAACGGGAAAGAAAGAACAGAGAGAGAAAGAAAGAAAGACGGGAAAGAAAGAAAGAAAGAAAGAAAGAACAGAGAGAAAGAAAGAAAGAAAGAAAGAAAGAACAGAGAAAGAAAGAGGGGAAAGAAAGAACAGAGAGGGAGAAAGAAAGAGGGGAAAGAAAGAACAGAGAGGGAGAAAGAAAGAGGGGAAAGAAAGAACAGAGAGAGAAAGAAAGACAGAGGGGAAAGAAAGAACAGAGAAAGAAAGAAAGAAAGAGAAAGAAAGAGAGGAAAGAAAGAACAGAGAGAGAAAGAAAGAACAGAGAGGGAGAGAGAGAGAAAGAACAAAAGAACAGAGAGAAAGAAAGAGGGGAAAGAACAGAGAGAGAGAAAAAGAAAGAGGGGAAAGAAAGAACAGAGATAGAGAAAAAGAAAGAAACAGAGAGAGAGAAAGAAAGAAAGGAAAGAAAGAACAGAAATAGAAAGAAAGAGGGGAAAGAAAGAACAGAGAGAAAGAAAGAAAAAGAACAGAGAGAAAGAAAGATGGGAAAGAAAGAACAGAGAGAAAGAAAGAAAGAACAGAGAGAGAAAGAAACATAGAGAGAAAGAAATAAAGATTCTATAAAGATAGTATAGCAGCCCGGCTCCCATTGTAGTGCCCACCTGAGCCTCCCAGTGCAGGACATATCATGATCCGCTCACATGGCCGACATCCCCGATTCCAAGGCGAGGACACGGTGATGGATCTGAAGCATTCCCTGAAGTGCCTCCATGGTTCCGTCACAATCTCCTCCCGAAATTACCTCATTTCCAGTCATCTTCCAGCATGTCACTTCTGGTGGAACATCACGTGCGAGTTTTAAAGTGCTCCTCGGGGCTCCAGCATGTACTTCTGTGTCCACGGGAAAAGCTCCCGGCCGGGACAGCGGGGCAGACTCTCAAAATCGGGAGAGTCACGCTGAATTCTGGACGGTTGGGAGGTGTGAATGCTTCCCACCATACACCTTGTACACGCACGGCTCTGCACACCTCATACACACACGGTTCCGCTTTGTATGCCTCGTACACACACGGCTCTGCTCCATCCACCTCGCACACACAAGGCTCCACTCAGTATACACAAGGCTCCACTCCGTACACCTTGTACACATGCAGCCACTCTTTGTACACCTTGTACACACACGACTCCACTCCGTAAACCTTGTACACATGCGGCTTTGCAGCATACACCTCGTACACACGCGGTTCTGCTCCGTACACCTCGTACACACGCATCTCCGCTACATACACACAAGGCTCCACTCCATACACACACGGCTCTGCTCCGCTCTGTACACACACGGCTCAAGCACGGAGCCCTGTGTGTACGGAGCTGAGCGGCTCAGCTCCGTACACTTCACACACACAGGGCTCCGTTTCATACACACACAGCACTGCTACATCCACCTCGTACACACGGCTCCGCTCCGTAAACCTCTTACACGCGCAGCTCAGCTCCGTAAACCTCGTACACGCGCGGCTCCGTAATCCTCGTACACGCGCGGCTCGGCTCCGTGCACCTCGTACATGCTCGGCTCCGTGCACCTCGTACAGACACACGGCTCCACTCCATCCAACTCGTACAGACACGGTTCTGCTACTTCCAACTCGTACACACAAGGCTACGCTCCGTACACCTCGTACACACTACAGCACTGCTACATCCACCTCGTACACGGGCGGCTCTGCTCCGTGCACCTCGTAATGTGCGGCTCTGATTCGTGCACCTCATACACGAGCGGCTCTGCACTGTGCACCTCGTACATGTGCAGCTTAGCTCTGTGCACCTCGTACACGCTCGGCTCCGCTCCATCCAACTCGTACACGCACGGCTCCACTACATCCAACTCGAACACACACGGCTCTGCTCCGTACACCTCGTACACACTACAGCACTGCTACATCCACCTCGTACACACACGGCTCTGCTCAGTACACCTCGTACACACTACAGCACTGCTACATTCACCTGGTACACACACGGCTCTGCTCCGTACACACTACATCACTGCTACATCCACCTCGTACACACACGGCTCTGCTCCATGGCTCCGCTCCGTACACCTCATACACACACGGCTCCGCTCCGTACACATCGTACACACACGACTCTGCTACATCCAACTTGTACACACTACAGCACTGCTATATCCACACTATAAACCCGAGTCCAGACCCCCACACACAAACTTACCCTCATCCAGCACCATGACAACCATCACAGCAGAGTCCTGCACACAACGAGGACACTGATCATGTGACCCCTAACTCCTCCCATCCTGTGACCTCATCACAGGTCCTGTGGGCACAGAAGAGTACGCATGCAGCGTCATTGCTAGCTGTGAGAGAGGCTGAGCTGTAGAGACAGGGAGGGCAGGAAGAGGTGCATGGGGGGCGTGGCGGCTCATCTCACTGCGGGACACATAGTGTCCTGAGCGGGACAGCGGGACGGGGGGGGTCAGAATCGGGACTGTCCCGCTCAATCCGGGATGGTTGGGAGGTATGTAAATTGACTATGTAATTTTGTAATAAATATTTGAATGAAAAAAGGGAAATGCAGTTTGGATTCTATTGCTGAACGCTATCGCCTTTTATCTAAAAAGAAACAAATTAAGAAAAAAAAAGTGTGCCATCCGTTTGGAGTTTTTCTATATTTCAGTTAAAGTACAAAGTCTGCAGTCTGAAAAGCAATTCATAAGACGTCTCACATATTTAATTTGCGAGAAATAGGACTCTGAAGATAAATGCCATTTATCAGCAAGGTAAGGCTAGGGAAATGCATCTCACAGATTAGTGCCGTCTGTTGAAATTACCTTCAGTCGTATGCGAGGGACACCGGCTGAACACAGATATATTATTTTGCTTTAATTAAAATGTTAGAAGCTTGTCTATAGCTGCAAACCAATTTATAATCAAAAGTCAGGGACACATTGGTCACTTGTAACGGCAATACATATTTCTCACTTTTATGTTTTATTCCACATGAATGAAGATTTGCTGAATAAATAAAAAAAGGAAAACAAATTTTTTTATAATTTATTCTGTGGGTCCTGCAATGTAATACCCATAACTCAATAAGCCATATTTCTGAATATAAAGCTAAAATAGTATTAATATTTAAGCTAGGCCGGTTTCTTATTTTAGTTTCAGTTTTCCTTCCCGTTTCAATTCTTTATTCCTTTTTTTAATTTTTTTACTATCCACATATAAAATATTGCATTTTTCAAGTGTTCTCAATGGCCACTAGTGTTCAGTAGTGAAGACTGCATGTGCGGGCACACCATGTCAGGAGCTGTGCGATCCCCATGAATCCGCCTGGGGTGGAGAAAAGGACTGGAGGTTCCTCTCCCCTGCATTAAAGGCACATTGACAGAAAAACTATTAGGGCATATGGATATCTAAAGAAGCACCTTTTTTTTGTTAAGCCAGAGCAGAGTGCATGTACTACATGGTTAATCATGCAGGGACTGTTACATAGGAAACTTATTTTAGAGACTAGAGTTGGAGAATCGTACAATGCATGATTTTAAGTTACTGTTTTTCACTCTTTTTACAGCTATGTCAGGTTTTTTTTTTCACCCCTATAGAGCTGAAAAAGTCTAATATTACATAAATGGGGCCTGATTCATTATTGCATTTCTGGAATGTGTGACTTTTTGATTTGTGACAACCGGTTTGTGCCGTTTTTTCAAATTGTTGTTTTGTGATTTATTTGGCTTTTTTATTTTATTAAAAACACAAAATGTAGTGCAACTCTGCTCCAATCTCTATAGTGCAGTTTTTGAGGGATTTTATAAAACATGCAAATTTTTCCTCTAAAAAGTTGCAAAACCAGTTAAATAAAACAAACCTATTTTGTTATTTGCGCAAAATTCATGAATTGCATGTGCCTTTTTGATGAATTTGGAATAAACAAAAAAGTCAGCAAAAACCACAAGGCAAAAAAGAAAAGTGACTTAAAAAACATAGTGAATCAGACCCTAAGTATCTGTATAAACACTGTGGGGCTTATAAATCAAAACTGGCGTTTTGTACACCTTTTGATGGAGAGTCAACTAGAGTAATACGCTGAATTTATTAAGAATCGCGCTCCTCTTAATGGATGTGGCGCATCTTCCAGCTGCTGTTCGCCAGTGTATGAAGTGAACCCCAGTGACGCACTGGAATACAATTCTGTTGTAATTTATGCCACTTTTGTGACACTGACGAAAATACTGAACGTGTGAATGTGGCTTAATTCTGCAGTACTGAAGCATAATGTCGTTCAGCGGAGATTGCTCTCCGCCACTGTTATAGGTTAATCTACTATAGAACATGGTCTTACGTAGGCTGATTTTAAAGGATCTACATGAATGTGGATATAGGTCAGCTGCTCAAATATGAGGTACAGTCCTCTGGGGATGGAGAATGTAAGCAGTCGGCGTGGTTAGATCAATATGGCACTATAGGTGGTGGTAGGAGATTTGGGCTGGTATCACTATGGCTGGTATTATAGAGGACAGTGGCTGCGAAATGTGTATTACACTGTTGCCAATATTATGAGTCAGAAAGGGCAAGTAGCCAAGAATGCCGACCATGATGACCATTTCCTGTATACAGCATTTTGGCTGTATACAGTTCCCTGTCTGCAGCCAATCTCTTTATTCTATATTCATAATTGCTGCTTTCCTTCTGCATTTTTTTAACCTATTGTCACAATTACCCCTAAAAGAACGGTTATTTTATGTATGTTTCTTTTACAGGGAAGTGTGCATAAACCAGGATAGACGAGTTCATCTCACAGTGGTATACTTTGGTAAAGAGCAGGCCCAAGAGGTGAAGGCTATACTGGAAAACCGTCTAGGTGAGTAGGACACAAAACTCGCGCTTGATATAAAATCCCGGATGACTTAATGGATGATATAGGTGTAAAACATTTTCTGCAATAAAACCTTCATGAATTCCCATATGTATTAATACTGATAGTTTAACACATAGACATGGGATTTGTGATACTAAAAACCAAAAACACGCAAAAGACCCCATATAAGTTAAATAAATTTGTAACTTAAGAGATGACTCAGTTCTTTATAGAATTCACCTGTCATACCTTATTTTTCATCTATGGATGATTTTTCAGTGACTTCCCTTCTTGCTATTTGTAAGTTATTTTTCAAGGATACTGAATGTCATCTTACTTTGCAGTTATTTCAGAATTTGTAGCACTTCAGATATACAGCCTCGCAATGCATTGTACAATATGGGCTGTGAAAACTAATAACCCACATACTCATTCATATAAATAGATGCTGATGACCCCATGACAGTTGTCAAATTTATTGGGATTTGGCATTAATCATAACTAGAGATGAGCGAATTTGTTCAGATTTGGTTCCAAATACGATCGGAATCAAATGTTGTTTTTGCAATGTTCGTCGAACACATCTGAACGTCATTGGAGTCAATGGGAGTAGAAATTACCGAATATGTTCGGAACTGATCATAAGACATACATTTGGCACAAATATTGTTCGAATTTGGCTCGACTATGTCAAAATAAGATTTGGAGCCAAAATCCGAACAAACTTGCTCATGTCTAATCAAAACAATAAGCTTATGAGTTGCTGCATTAATCAATAACCTATCATTTATTAGGCTACAACCATGGGAAGTTTTGCAAAAATGTGCCCACTCAGAGAAAGGTAATAATTACCTTTCTTTAGCTTGCTGTCTAACCCGGGTCCTTAGCTTATAATAGCTAAAGCTAAAGCTTTTGTCTACTTTTTAGGCTTTTTATACCGTATGACAGAAGAAATCAGAAGTCCTTAAATATACATTGTGATGCACGCAAAAACTGTATTATCAGTGTTAAAATGATTACAAGACAAGTTGAGGCACCCCTGACTTAAGGAGATAACAACATAATGGAGTCTTTCAGCATAATGAAATCTCGTACAAAGTACCAGGCATTATATTAAATAACAGGAGTAGTAATATTCACCTTAACAATCCCTGCACCCTGGTCCCCAACTGGTCACAGTTAACCTGGCTTCAGCACTGCTGAGACATCTCAAATTGTGACCACTGCAGCCAATCATTGGATGCAGAAGTGACTTCTGTGATGTCGATATGTCATCACTACAGTTAGTGAGTCGCCACATCATCATTGAACCTAGGTAAACCTCATTGTATGCTGCTTGTGTAAAGATTAAATTGTATTAGAAGACAACTGAAGTAGTTCTGATTCGCTGTCTTGGTGTAAAAAAAAAAAACACTTGACATCTTTGAGGAGCAAAGATGAACTGAAGGATGAATCCTTCGCAAGGCATTTCATTTGTTTCGACTGCACTAAGCAGTCTTACTCATGAGTGTTGAGTAAGACTGCTTGGTGCAGTCGAAACGCGTCGACTGGTTCACTTCGACCATGAAAATTTTATTTTGTACGCACTATATTTTCAGTTGAAAAATAAAAGGGAAAGAAAAATCCAGTCCTGTTGAGCAGGACTCCAATTTTTTTCTATTGTCCTTGATGGGAGGCCAGGGCGAGGCCGGTGTCTGATCCCCAGGTGGATGAGCATGGAGCAACTGGGTGAGCTGGAATCAAGTTTTTGTTATTTGTGTGATAGGACATATATCTAACATGAGAAAACATAACACGACTACAGAAGGAGAAAGATGGCAGTGCCCCAAAGTAAGCCAATGATGCAAACATATCTGTCACTTTCTATGTTTTTGCAGTGGAGCAACCATTAAGGTTAGGATTAGTGTTGAGCGATACTGCTCGATATCTAAAAATATCGGATCGGAATGGTATCGCCGATATCACTAACTATCGGCGATATCCGATTCCGATACCGGAAGTCCCATGTAAGTCTATGGGAACAAAATATCGCAACTAAAAAAACACTTTCTTTCCTTGTAAACACAAAATATACACACTTAGAATACATATATATATATATATATATACATGTCATTGTGACATATATATACATATATTTATAGTTTATTCACTTCTACATAGTAAAATAGCCTCTGATTCAATTGCCGGGTAAAGCCGGCATTTGTGAAAAGACAGAAGCACCCGAGGGTCCAGTCGCCACAGAGATGTTGCATCGCACCCAGCGAACAGGATTCAGAAGCTCGCTATAAGCGAGTCCTGTGTGCCTTAATTGAACTGTTTTTTTGCTTGAGAATTGCAAAAATCATCATAGACTGTATTTGCCATTTTTCCGTCATATCTGCGCCACGAGGCACAGGTGAAGAATAAGGGCGTGCTCTCGTGGGCGTACACTCACTCCGTGGCGCGAAAACGATGTCCGCACACTCTAAATGTTACTGCAATGTAAGATCGTGCCCCACAGCTCTGGAGTTCCGCCTCCTCATGCTCCTCAGTGGGCGGAAACGAACGCGAAGGTCCCGCCTCCCTACAAAAGATGGCGCCTCTCCTGATGCTAATGACACATGTGACTTGGCAGAGATGGCGAATGGACGTGAGCAGAAGTGGGAAGGGATGGAGGAGTCAGAGCTCTCCCCCCACGGAAGCGACCCGATCGCCACGGAGCCACCGTTTGGCACCCGGCCTGGAAACCCTCCTACGCTGGAAGAAGCGGAGGATACCCTGAGAGACCTGGCCCGGCACCGGGAGGAGGTCGCCAGGATGGAAGCGAGCTGGCGGGCCCTAAAACTACAATTGGAGCGGCGCCAATCCCTCTTACCCCCTGAAGTGTCTGTACCGGAAGGTGAGGCACCCGTTCCAGTAGAGGAGGCCGTGCGGGCATCCCAGCCCTTGCAATCTGAACCGGTTGCCAGTATCTCAGTGGAGGCACCCGTTCCAGTACAGGAGGCCGTACGGGCATCCCAGCCCTTGCAATCTGAACCGGTTGCCAGTATCTCAGTGGAGGCACCCGTTCCAGTACAGGAGGCCGTGCGGGCATCCCAGCCCTTGCAATCTGAACCGGTTGCCAGTATCACAGTGGAGGCACCCGTTCCTGCAGAAAACGCCGCACCAGCACCCCAGATCCCGCTGTCTGCCCCCGTCGCTGAGGCAGAAGAAGCGACACCCGTCCTCATGGAGGAGGCCGCGCAGGCACCAGAGCTCTACCTGCCTGTACCGGAGCCCCGACCGTCATCTGTTCCAGAGCCGGCTGCTTCCGCCGCAGGTGAGCGCCGCCAGGACTGGCAGGCGCCAGGAGAGCTGCCGCAAACCGTACATCGTAAGCTGGCGTTTGATGGTGGAGACATGGAGATGCTGGTGGAGGAGAATTACAACCGGCGTCAGGAGGAAGAGTGGAGACGTCGGGAGCGGGAAGCAGAGCGACAAAGGGAGCAGCGAGAATCCCAAAAGCTTCGGCAACGTCACCTGGAGAAGGACCTGGCAGAGAAGGCACGTATGAGAAAGGATAAAAGTACGGTGAGGGAGCCGCGGCGTAAGGGTGCAGTACGGAACTTTAAGTTAAAAGGTGGTTGGGGCTTCATCCAGGAGCCTGGACTTTATTTAGAAGTTTTTGTAACCCGGCGGGACGTGGAGGCTCACCTCCCAGAAGGACACCCGGGGAGGGACCTGTTGCCAGGAGACTTGGTGACTTACACCCGACACTGGGGTTACAATGGATGGTACGCCCTAAATGTTACCAGGTGCGACCCCTACTCCCCAGAGTGTCAGGAAACTGACAGACCCTACGAGCCTTCAGCCTCCCCCAACCAGGCCTCTGCACAAGTGCCCACCCCACGCCATAAATCTCCCCAGCCTCCCTCAGTGGTCTCCTCAGCAGCCCCAGCTATGGACATGATAATGATAGCTGGCCCGTACCCGGCGCCTGTTAGGCCCCCTGGGGTTCGTTCAGTCCGGAACATAGGGGTCCAGACCCGGAGGGAGATGAAAGAGGTGGCCACACAGACCCATATAGCGGGTCACGACGTCACTGTACTGGCCACACGACGTCATCAGGTCTGGGTGGACCCTCCTGTCACGGATGTTTGGCAAGCTCCAGAAGAGTACCAGGTGGTACCTGGAAGAGGCCAGCCAAAGAAGTCTAAATAACCCGGACAGGGTCTCTGTATGTAAATAGTTAAATTATTGATGTACCCGGACGGGTGAATGTTCATAAAAAGAAGTTTATTGCCTTAATATACCCAGGTTGGGTAATGGTTTGATGTACCCGGACGGGTGAATGTTCAGAAGAACAAGTTTATTGTTGCCTTAATATACCCAGGTTGGGTAATGGTGTTTCACTGTAATGAAAATGTTGAACTTTGAAGCCATGAACTGTACTGGCTCACAAACTTTTCTGTAAATAGTTGGCACTTCGGTGCTCCATTTTGGTTTTACAAAAAACTTTACTGTGCACTATTTTCAACTACCTCAGAATCTAAAAACCCGTTTGGTGTGGCCGAAAGTGAGGTCTGCTCAAGGAAAGTCTTGCAGCCCACCCAAGACCACAGTTGGAGGTTTGGAGCGGGTCCTCCACAAGCACAAGTAAAGGACACTGTGAAGTTACCCCGGTGGGGGTAGTCCTAAGAAGTCTCCACGAACTTCGGCACTAATGCTATTTGCACTTTTGTTGAATATGTATTTATTAACACACATGTATAACACATATCAAGGGTATGAACAGTAACAAAACATGTCACATAATATAAGCCATTTGCACTTTTGTAATGTCATTATTTAAAATTTTATTATGCAACGTTTAACTTGAAGTGTTTCCTGCTTTCTTACTACGTCGCATAGTCCACTCTGCTACATCACTTTGCACCATTGCTCTATCTCACATCTATCTGCCCTGGAAGTATAGCGTGTTACCTGTAGAAGACTTTTCAGGGCAGATAGACCAGGTACTACAGGTGGCGTCACGACAAACTACACGAACATTCTATCATCCCCTGGAAATATCCCACATTCCAGTGATCGCCCAGGTCACGGACCGAGCTGTGCTACTCGTGACATCCCCCATAGAAGTCGACGTGATCGGTGCCGAGTACCCCCAAAACCCCTGTCTCTGTGCGACTCAACTTCCCTCACTGTGCTGGCACTTTACATTTACAATGCCTCTGGGTTTTTTTTTTGGGGGGGTGGGGAACATTCAGACTTTTGCTATGGGGCCCCATGATTTATATGTACGCCCCTGCTGCTGAGGCATGGTATTTAAGGCTGTTAAGGAGCCAACATACATGGACCTTGCCAGCAGCGTCGGACTGGAGTACCTTGGGCGCACCAGAGAAAATATATTCTTGCGGCCCAACATCATACTTCCCAACCTTTGAATAAGGAAAGAGGGACAAAGGCTGTGGCACGCTGTGCATGCTGCAGAAAATTTTAGGCCATGCCACGTTGCACCACAGACTGTCCAGGAGTTGGTGGATGCTTTAGTCCAGGTGTGGGAGGAGATCCCTCACGAGACCATCCGTCGCGCTCATCAGGAGCATGGCCAGAAGTTGTAGGGAGGTCATACAGCATACCTCCCAAATTTGGAAGACAGGAAAGAGGATTAAAGGCTGCGGCGCGTGTTGCGCGCCGCTGAAAATTTTAGGCCACGCCCCGACAACACCCATTTCACAGCTAATCACACCCATATCCTCGCCCCAAGCGTAACCATTTAGCACTGCTGATCACACTGACTGGTAATGAGGGCACAGTGGCTGGTACTGAGGAAAAGAAAGAAAGAGCAGCGAGAGAGAAAGAACAAACAGAGAAAGAAAGAGAGGAAAGAAAGAAAAGAGAGAAAGAAAGAACAGAGAGAAAAAAGAACAGAGAGCGAGAAGGAAAGAACAGAGAGCGAGAAAGAAAGACTAGAGAGAGAGCCATAGGCGTAGCTAGGGTTTTGGTTTAGTGGGGGCAAAACTTCTGAGTGGGCCCATCATCAGAGAACCTCAGCAAATGACCGCGCTGTTGGCCAAAATAATCTATATATAAAAAGACCAATATTGATATTACCGCCATATGGTCTGTGTTAAATAATACCAGTCCTACAGAACATATAATAGATTACAGCACAGGTACAGATAATGACTTACCGCTGATGTTCTTTCTAATGGAATTGTTCACTTTTCATGTCTTTTCCATCTGGCCCACACCGACATGACGACTTCTCCAGCCAGGACTCGACTGCACCCCCATTAAAAAAAAAATTAAAAAAAAACTCACCTCCCGGCTCCTGTGCTGCTCACTGTTCTCCCTCTCAGCGTCTGACAGCGGGCGCCGGCAGGTGATGTTATTGCGCCCGCTGTCATACGCTGAGAGGGGGATTATGGGAGAGTAGGAGCGCTCGCTCCTTCTCTCTCCATGCGGTCAGCTTTATCGGCTGGATGCCGATACAGCTGACCCTCCGATGACGGGTGGGGGGCCCACTGCTGGCACCGGGCCCCCCCAACGCCTGTTCAGGCCCCATAGCTTCCGGGCGGCAGAGCAGGGAGAGCGATTCTCCCTGCTCTGCCGCAGAATGTAACTGTATCGTAGCTCCGGGTGGGCCCCCTCAGAGCGCGGGCCCCGGGGCCACCACCCCCTCTGCCCCGCGACCTATCCTTTCAAATCAGGGCCCACCACGCAGGAGCTGGGGCCCACCGTAGGTTTCTCCGGTGTCCCGGTGCCTCAGTTCGACCCTGCTTGCCAGCCTGATAATACCAGGCCACAGCAGTCTGCATATCTTGGCTGGTTAACAAAAATAGGGGATCCCCTCGAAAAAAATTTGGCGTGGGGTCCCGCCTATTTTTGTTAACCAGCCAGATGAAGCAGACTGCTGAGGCCTGGTTTTTCAGGCTGGTAAGGATCCAATATCCATGGACCTTGCCAGCCTGATAATACCAGGCCACAGCAGTCTGCTTAGCTTGGCTGGTTAACAAAAATAGGGGATCCCCTCGAAAAAAAAACGGCGTAGGGGTCCCCCTATTTTTGTTAACCAGCCAAGTAAAATGCAGACTGCTGCGGCCTGGTATTAAAAGACTGTCAAGGCCCATGGATTTTGGCCCTCAACAGCCTGATAATACCAGGCTACAGCAGCCCCACATTTGGCGCATCAAAAGATGTGCCAATTGTGGCACTTTACCCGGCTCTTCCCACTGCCCTGTAGCGGTGGCAAGCGGGGTAATAAGGGGTTAATGTCACCGTTGATTGCACGGTGAGAATAAGCCCGGTTAATAATGGAGAGGTGTCAACAAGACACCGATCCATTATTAATCCCAAAGTTTTTAAATGTATAAAAAAAAAGACACAGCAAGAAAAAAGTATTTTAATGAAATAAAAGAGACAACACAGTTTTCATTTCTTTTATTATACTCTCATTCCTGCGACGCCATCGATCTCCTGTAAAAATAGAAAAAAACCAAACCAACAGTATACCACCTGTCCGACGCAGTCCATAGTAACGAGGGTCCCACGACGATCCAGCTCTGCTACATCGCAATGACAGGCAGAGCCTGTCATCTCGACGCAGCACAGCTGATTACCTGCTTCCCCGGCGGTGACGTCATCGGACTGACTGCTTTACAGCCGGGATTACCCAGCAGTCACTGCAGTTATCGCGAGAAACTGCATGTGACCGCCGGGGAAAGATGATGGCGGCCATCAAGCAGTCCAGCCCGTGACCGCCGGAGATCTTCTGCCAGGTAAGTGCCGCTGACTCCTGACAGAGCCGACCGATGGACACTGACAGTGACAGTGACAAATCCGATTCCGGTATCCGATAAGACGAAAATATCGGAACTAAGTATCGAAAGGCCGATAGAGCTAATATCGGCCGATACCCGATACTTGCGGTATCGTATCGCTCAACACTAGTTAGGATGCACTGGGAAGGAATGACCTAAAAAACCATCCACTGTAAATAAAATATAACCTTGGCTCTAGGTTGCCCAACATTCCAAGGGATAGATGTGTTTTCACAATAATAATCTAATAGTTTCTTGAACTCACAGATAGCAGATCCCCATTGAAATGGTGGATGCCCACCTCTTTGTCTCCTCTTTGTCTTGGTATAGTGACTGCTGTATTTCTGCAGTACACGAATATTGGAAATACATTAGATTTTGCGAATTGCATTAATAAGCCTCTGCCTACTTCTTGTCCTTCGTGATATTTCCTTTTTTACCTTGCCTCTGCTTACAAACCCGCTAAAAGACCACAGAAACCCTTTTAATTTGACCATATTTTTTGTAACAGATTTGATTTCATTGGATTTTATGCATGCCGACCAGAAGGAGTATATTTAGAGACAATTTTGTGCGGTCTTCAAAGAAATTTAATTTTAAACATGACTTAGTATCTTTGGTGAAATCTCGTTTTGGTGAAAACCTAAAAATTGCATTGAGAGATATTTTTAATTTCCAGAAGTGTGGTCCTTCTCAAGGAAGATGACCTGTATGCAAACTGTATGACTTAGAAATGAAAATCAGTGGAACTGGTCTAGATAAATTAATGGTCTTCTGAAAGAAGTGGTCTTCTCAAGGGTTTTTGCTGAATTGTTCTTTGTAATGACTGTATTTTCTCTTAGGTTACCAATGCACAGAGTAGTCTGGCAGCATTATTCGTCCGGTGATGCTGATATTATTCCTATTAGGTTAAGTTCACATCCAGTCACTGCTAAATAATGCAAACTTTTTTTTCTCTTTTTTTATGATAAAGTCTTTTGAGCAAGAGCTAATACTACAGGGTTAATAAAATATTTATATTTCTTATATTGCAGTTTTATCTTTCTCATCAATTGTTCCGTGCTTCACGCTCTGGTGACACTCTCTTAGATATATGATTACATTAGAGCAGGCAATAGTTCGAAGGATTGGTCTGAGATACATTTACATTCTTACAATTGCACATTATTAGGTTATTTACATAAATGTAAAACTGTCTTTTTATTTTTAGTAATTACAACATGAAAAAAAGATTGCCATCATAGCTCTCAACATTTAGGAAATAGATGCGGGGACAGGAATTAAAACAACAGTGAATTTTTCAGACTTCGGTAGTACTTTTGCAGAAGTGCCATAGCCATCTCTCCATAACCACTGCTGTCACACAGACGTGACATGTAGCCTTTAGGCTCCAATGCTAAATTTTTTGCATGCCCCCAGATATTTTGTATCATTTATAGTAATAGCCACCTTAAAATGGTCCTATGTATTAGATTAACATCTGCCAAACTGGCCAATTTTGGAGGGACTGGCTACCATTTTATGTATACGGTAGTGTCCTTGTGATCTTATGTCGTTTATGATCTTATTGGGAGGGGGGTACAATATTTAAGTTAAATGAAAACTAAAATGAAGGCATGAAAAATAAATAAATAAAAATTCCACTGTCAATCTGCATCATGTTTCCGAACCTCGCCCATAAAAAAATTTCCCAGTACATAAAAATAATTGTTGCAGAATGGAGGGCACATTTTTTTATGAAATGTATTTTAGTGGTTATAAAAAGAATTGTAAAAGCCAGACACTTATTTCCTTTATTTTCCAACTGATTGTGCCTGAATCAGAAAAAAAAAACAGTGGAATAAAATTAAAATTACAAAAAAAAGACGCTAAGGTTACTAAAAAAAAGTACAGCTCTTTAAACCGCATGTACAAAAAAAAAATTGCCTGATCAGGGTAAATGGCCTGGTATTGAATTGGTTAAAGGACAGGAGATAAAGAGTAAGGCCAGCGTCACACTCACCGTACAAAAAAACGGACCGTATTGTACGAGCGTAATACGCCAAAATGTTGCCGGCACAACAATCCGAATTTCATCCGTTGTCAGGGTGCGGCTGCGTATCTTGCACATGAAAGCATCCATATGGCATCCATACAGCGTATTTTTCTCGCCGTCTTGCAAAATGGACATTTAACGGTTTTTAGCCTGAAACTCATTGAAATCATCTTGCGTATTTCTCGCAAGTCACACGTGTGGTCCGTGTGTAATCTGTTGTTTTCTCGCACCCATAGACTTTCATTGGCGTACAACAGGCGTAATACGCGTACAATCGCAGCGTGCTGCGGGTGTCTCGCACCGTAACATACGGGCGAGAAAAATATGCATGATCAGAGCTGCCCCATAGAGAAATATTGGTCCGAGTGTAATGCGTGGTTTTCACGCCTCTCACTCGTTCGTATTCCTCCTTAGTGTGACGCCGGCCTAAGGCCGGGATCACACATGCGAGAAACACGGACGAGTCTCGCATGTGAATTCCGGCACTCGAGAGTGGAGTGTGCGGCTCCATGTATTTCTATGCAGCCGCTCGCTCAGCTCCCAAGTGCCGGCTGCAGTGCTGGGAATTCACATGCGAGACTCGTACGTGTTTCTCGCATGTGTGATCCCGGCCCAACAAATATTAGAGTTATAGTATCATACAAGTGAAATCAATAGCAACAGAATGACCCTCCTATTGTAGGATAACTTCTGGGTCACAGAACCGATAGGTCCATCCATTAGCAACTTCATGTAAAGTCAGGAATTTATAAATAAGAAAATATTTGGGATAATTTATTCACAAAAAGCTCAGGCAAGAGTAGAAAAAGAATAATTATTATACAAAACTATTTTCTATCCTAGAATGCTGCATGGACTCCTCCTTGAACGTGTGGTTTTTAGTGTGGTGTGTATATCATAGATAGTATATTCATAAAGCAATCCTAGTGCAATGATAGAATGTCCATTACGTATTTTAAAGCACTGCTCCTCAACTCCAGTTCTCATAGCACTCCAACAGATCATGTTTACAGGTTATCCTTAGGCTGGAAATACACACTAGATGGCTGTCGGCCAAACGATGGTTCAGCAGACAGACTTCTCAGCCGACTTTCCTATACGCAGGAGCACTCGTTCGACCGAGCACTCCTGTGTTCTCCAAGAAAGCTGGTGGCTGACATATTGGCCGGTGGCTTTTCTCTGGGAGGACAGTCTGAAATCCAGCATATGCCATCAACATCTGTCCAGAACATCACTCAGCTGACGCCCCTATGCACATTAGACTGTCATCCAAACCCATCAATATTAGCAGGTTCATCCTACCTTAGTCTGTATACGGGGTCCTTAGTATTGCACAAATTATGGAATTATTATCAGTGCAATACTTTTGAAATCCTGAAAACATCACAGAAAATCTCGGGAAGCATGACTCCCATGATGCTTAGCTAGGCCCTCTAATATTACATGCTTCGTATTCAACTGACAGCCCCTTTATTTTCTACAGATTTATCATAAACACAGTCAATTTATGTAAACCAAGTAAAGAAGCTGAATATTTCAGTCTCTTATGGTGAGAACGGTAACTTAATGTAACTTGGAATAGATACTAAATTTGCTCCTCCAAAGCCGGTTGACTTTATCCAATATTTTATTATTTTTTTTTTATCTGTCTACTACTAGCCATTCTCTTGATAACGGAATATGCGTTGGTGTATATTTGGCCAATTTTCCACCTATGAGGAGGCCCATTGTGTATGTTCCTTGGTCAACTCCGTTGCCAAATTTGAACGCCATTTTGGATGTAGCATTTTCTGCCCCACGTACTCTGAAGTATGGAGGATCCCATTATTACAATATAGAAGATCGATTTTTATTATATATAAATGTATATATACATGTATCTGAGCAGTGGCACATTTCATGCCCCCCAAGTGCTGGTGAAAAAGAAGTGAATGCCATTAATTTTGTCTTGGCACATACTGTAACAATCTGTTTGCTCCAGGCTGGGGTTTACAAGGAAGTATATTACCTAGCAATGCCTCTCAATCCTTTCCTAATTTTCCACCATGTTTTCCGGCTCCAGTGACATTTTACATAACAATTCTGGATAAAACTTGTGTTTTCTAATATATAATTGCATTGATTCAATGGGGCTTGTCTCATGTATTTGATATTATACTAAGTAAATGTGAGTGCGCAGCCAAGAAACAATGTGTTTATTATTTCTTTTACTGTGTTTTAGTTGGAACAAATTATTTAAGACACCTTCCTGGGGAGAAAAAAATAATGTTGGGACACTTTCTGTATAGTCTACATAGATAGGGTTGCGGGGATTGTGTGCTTCATGGCACTTTTATATAGCTGCTTATGATGTGTGCAGTGTTGCTATCCTGCCAAGCAGTACAAATAGCTATCATTTAATCCCATACCTTGCTCTGCTCATACTGTCTCAAGGCCCCGTCTCACATAGCGAGATCGCTACCGAGATCGCTGCTAAACAGCGATCTCAGCAGCGATCTCGCTATGTCTGACACATACCAGCGATCAGGCCCCTCCTGTGAATCGCTGGTCGTGTCAGAAATGTCAGGACTATTTTTTGATCGCTGGTCTCCCGCTGGCCAGCACGCATCGCTGCGTGTGACAGGCAGGAGACCAGCGATCTCCTGGTAACCAAGGTAAACATCGGGTTTCCAGGCACGGGTCTGTGCCTGGAAACCCGATGTGTACCTTGCATACCAGCGCGCTGCTGCAGGGGAGCTGGTAACCAAGGTACACGTCAGGTTTCCAGGCACCGCGCAGCGCCTGGAAACCCTATGTGTACCTTGGTTACCAGATCCCTGCATCAGTGCGCTGGTATCCAACGTACACTGCGGGTAACTAGGCGACGTTACCCGCAGTGTTGCTGTCCTGATCGCTGCCTGTTTGGCAGCTCAGTAGTGATCATGTAGCGACACACCAGTGATCCTGATCGTTGTCGGGATCGCTGGTGTATCGCTATGTGAGACGGGGCCTTCAGTCTGCTCAGCAAAGTCAACAAGTGAGCTACGCAAAGAATACTGTTGTAGTGGCCAGTTGTCTGCTTAAGTAGTTTAGAACTTTTTTTTAAAAAAAGTAATGGTAGACATACAAAGCATATGGAGAAAAAAAGCAGCCAATAGTTCATACAAAATGTTTATAATAAAAAATATAATTTTGCTTTTATATTTTTATTTAAAAGGGAAAATATGAACCATGTGAGCATAGTGTTTTTTTCCCATCAGTAAATTAGTTGCTCAGTAAATGTCATACTAAATCTGTTTGTACCAGTGAATTTCTGTCTAAAGAGTCTGGGAACTAATTTTTCTTCTGACAGTCCCATATCGCTTTGATATATCTGTTTTAATTTTAAAATGATTTATGTTTCAAATTTAATAATAAAAGAAGACAAAAGAAAAACATAAAAGATCCCAATTCCTAATGCATACAATAATGAAATCAAGAAAAAAAATAATTTAGTGCTCCCATCATATCCAATAATAAAAACGTAAAATATAAAATGTTATTACTTGTTGTAATATCATAAAACACTGTTTGAACATCTGTGCACATTTCCAAGCACTATACAGTATATCACTGAAAGCCACTTCTGCTCATGAAATATTAGAAGAACATTTTCCAGTAGTAACATTTTTCCCTACAAGTACATACTGCATTAATGTTCCTTCACCTAATGTAGCCCCAGTTACCATACTTATGCAATAATTTGCCACTTTTCTGCCTCTCATCTTTTTTGAAAAGTGAAGATTAAGTTTATTGTGTTCAACAGAAGTGGACAGGGCTTTCAAGCTTTACTAATTTTTAGCCAGTGTTTTAAAATGAGCCAGATTTATCAGTCTACATATGCACCACATGTATCATAAAGGGTGAGACACTAACTTAATAGAACTAAAAGTTGGCTTAGTTTGTGGAAGTAATTTTGGAGCATAATGTTGCATTGCAATCCACGCCTATTTTCAAAAAATCAAAACAGTTGCGAGAAAGGTATCCCTTGTAGTGTTTTATACAGATCCCGCAGTGATCAGAGAGAATGAGTTTGTTGGGGCCTTTGAATTTCAGGAATTCAACTTTTAAGTCTATCTTTAATGGATCGATCCGCTCATTTTTAATTATAGGGGCAGCACAGTGCTGTTGATTGGTGGGATTCCAGGTCTTTAGGCCCTTACCAATTGGTCAAAATGCAAGGCACTGAAGTGCACCCCTCATGTATGAGGTGCATGGAGAGAAAGGTGAACAGGCTCAACAGCAAATCTGGATTCATTCATTGCTCTGTGAAAGAGGTTACGCATAAACTGACTATTGGGCCTCTATAACGCTCAGTGCGCGCAGCTCATTCAGAGTAGTGTTTTGAACAATCAATGGGGGTCTCGTGATCTGGCTGCACCATATTATTATTATTATTCATTTTTATAGCGCCATTTATTCCATGGCGCTTTACATGTGAAAAGGGGCGAATATAGACAAGTACAGTAAACGTGAGCAATACAAGGCACACACAAGTACAGAAGGAGAGAGGACCCTGCCCGCATATAGCGCCTATAATTTTTTATTTTATTTTCAAATGATATGTACTATTAAGGTATAATATCTTATGATTTTAGTATACATCGCTTTCTTCTTCCATCACAATTTAGTTTTTACTGGAGCTATAAAGCTACTATACCTGCCATAAAGATAAGACTGTGTGCACTTATAAAATGCACATCAAAAAGAGAAATCTTTGTTTCTTTTCAGAGCTGCAAACTTCAAGAACTTCACATTCATCCAGCTGAACGAGGAATTCTCCCGTGGAAAAGGATTAGATGTTGGTGCTCGTGTCTGGAAAGGAAACAATGTCCTTCTGTTTTTTTGTGATGTGGATATCTACTTCAATGCAGAGTTTCTGAACACATGTAGGATCAACACACAACCAGGTATGACCTGTCTGGCTGGGACCTGCTCTCGGATCTCCAGCACACATTATCTATTTTTATTTTAAACTCATGAATTAGTGAATGCACTGCTATGGAGGAGGAGAACATAAGCTAATGCCGGCTCTTAACAGTTGTCGTGAAGTCAGATTTTAGGTTTTTTTTATCTGTTTCATTGTTCTAGCAATCATTAACAATTCATTTTCAAGCAACTACATTACTATACTTTGCATTAGAAATTATGCTGATGTTAGGTAATAAATCATGATGTGGACTAATTTATTTTCAGAATAATACTGTGTTTTTAAATTATAAATATACTGATAATCAGTTTTAAAAAGTTGTGTGGCACTTGAATATTGATGGCCAAATCTTAGGACCAGATCGGTAGATTTGCGACTCCCAGCACCTCAGTCAATCACTGTTGATGGTGATGGCTGCAGTCAGATGTGATCAGTTGCAGAGCAGAACCGCACAGCTCAGTCAGCTGCATAGTGGCCTCAGAGGGGTACTGCAGAGCAACCCCTATTGATTCAAATAAGGATGAATGTGCAGTACTACAAATGATCACATCTAGCTGCTGCCACTACTACAGATAAACGGCAGGGGTGCCTGGTGTCGCACCCTCACCAATCTGGTATTGATGACCCATCCTGAGGATAGGCCATCGATATTAAAGTACCGGAAAACCCCTTTGAGGTACTCATACATGGCAATTTTCTGATATGGTTTTATCAAACTTACTCACTGTAAAAATGGTGGTCACTGTTGATATTATGGGAGCTCAACTCTATTAAGAAGTGCACAGAATAGACTCCCATTTCGAGAACTGGACTGTTGTTCTTGGAGTTGGTGCAGAAGTCAGACTCCTACCAATCAATCATTTATATTGGATCCTATTCACACTAAAGAAATTGTATAAAAAACACTTTAAATAAAGGCCAAATGAAATATAAAATACTTTACTTTGACAATAATTAATAAAATCAAACAATAAAATAACAGATGTCTGTATACTAAAAAGAAGAGGAAAAAACATAGATGAGGTAAAAGGTGAGAACACCTGGACATAACATATACAGTCATGGCCAAAAGTTTTGAGAATGACACAAATATTATATTTTCACATGATCTGCTGCCCTCTGGTTTTTATGTGTGTTTGACAGATGTTTTTATCACAGACAGAAATATAATTGCAAACATATGAGTAACAAAAGCTTATATTGACAGTTAGAATGAGTTAATGCAGCAAGTCAATATTTGCAGTGTTGACCCTTCTTCTTCAGGACCTCTGCAATTCTCCCTGCATGCTCTCAATCAACTTCTGGACCAAATCCTGACTGATAGCAGTCCATTCTTGCACAATCAATGCTTTCATTTTGTCAGAATTTTTAGGTTTTTGTTTGTCCACCCGTCTCTTGATGATTGACCACAAGTTCTCAATGGGATTAAGATCTGTGGAGTTTCCAGCCCATGGACCCAAAATCTCTATGTTTTGTTCCCTGAGCCATTTAGTTATCACCTTTGCTTTATGGCAAGGTGCTCCATCATGCTGGAAAAGGCATTGTTGATCGCCAAACTGCTCTTGGAGGGTTGGGAGAAGTTGCTCTTGGAGGACATTCTGGTACCATTCTTTATTCATGGCTGTGTTTTTAGGCAAGACTGTGAGAGAGCCGATTCCCTTGGCTGAGAAGCAACCCCACACATGAATGGTTTCAGGATGCTTAACAGTTGGCATGAGACAAGACTAGTGGTAGCGCTCACCTTGTCTTCTCCGAATGAGGCGTTTTCCTGATGTCCCAAACAATCGAAAAGGGGATTCATCAGAGAAAATAACTTTACCCCAGTCCTCAGCAGTCCACTGCCTGTACCTTTTGCAGAATATCAGTCTGTCCATGATGTTTTTTCTGGAGAGAAGTGGCTTCTTTGCTGCCCTCCTTGAGAACAGGCCTTGCTCCAAGAGTCTCCGCCTCACAGTGCGTGCAGATGCACTCACACCTGCCTGCTGCCATTCCTGAGCAAGCTCTGCACTGCTGGTAGCCCGATCCCGCAGCTGAAACACTTTTAAGAGACGGTCCTGGCACTTGCTGGTCTTTATTGGGCACCCTGGAGCCTTTTTGGCAACAATGGAACCTCTCTCCTTGAAGTTCTTGATGATCCGATAGATTGTTGACTGAGGTGCAATCTTTCTAGCTGCGATAGTCCTCCCTGTTAGGCCATTTTTGTGCATTGCAAAGATGACTGCACGTGTTTCTTTAGAGATAACCATGGTTAACAGAAGAGAAGCAATGATGCCAAGCACCAGCCTCCTTTTAAAGTGTCCAGTGGTGTCATTCTTACTTAATCATGACAGATTGATCTCCAGCCATGTCCTCATCAACACACACACCTGTGTTAATGGAGCAATCACTGAAAAGAGGTTAGCTGGTCCTTTCAAGGCAGGGCTGCAATGATGTTGAAATGTGTTTTGGGGGATAAAGTTCATTTTCTAGCCAAATATTGACTTTGCAAGTAATTGCTGTTAAGCTGATCACTCTTTATAACATTCTGGAGTATATGAAAATTGCCATTAGAAAAAGTGAAGCAGTAGACTTTGTAAAAATTAATATTTGTGTCATTCTCAAAACTTTTGTCCATGACTGTAGACAGAAACAGAATATCGATATTACATAGATATATGCAAATATTATTGCTACAAATCAAACAAAGCTGTATAGGTAAGATATTTAACACTCAATATATAATATAAATACATATTTATTTAAATTCTACAGCAAAAAATGAGATGTCTGGCAGGATAATAAAGTATACCACACACATTACACCCTTTGAAGTATTTTTAATATAAATACGGCATAGCTAGAATCGCGCCACATATAATACACATAAATATATCTGCATCAAATAACAAGTCATATCTATGAAGTTGTTACCTTATAACAGTGTTTCTCAGCTCCAGTTCTCAAGACCCACCAACAGGTCATGTTTTCAGGATTTCCTTAGTATTGCATAGGAGATGGAATTAATGCTTGAGCAGGTGATGAAATTATCACCTGTGCTTTACTAGGGAAATCCTGAAAACTTGAACTGTTGGTGGGTCTTGAGGACTGGAGTTGAGAAACACTGCCTTATAAGGTTTAGTGTCCAAGAGTCCACCACACTCAACGCTCGTTTTGCCGTGAAATGCTTTGAGGTGTTAAAACACTTGAGGAGTAACTATTTATGGTGTCAGCAACCAATAGCCAAAGAACAGTTTAATCCCAGTGAAATTTCGTTCAGGTGTAGAGGACTGCTTCTTAGTTTACGCTGTTGCAATGGCTGGAAGAGGGAGGTATATCCCAGTTTCAGAGTATATTTAAACCACGCCCGCACCCGCGTGACGCCGCAGTATTGACACACTGCCGGAGGTTTCCGATCACAAACTCATTGTAGATGTTGTCCTTGGTGGAATTTGGACCCAGGATTCCAGTGCTGCAAAGCAACAGTGCTAACTGCTGAGCCACCGTGCTGCCCCTTAGTATTAGTTTGTGTTAAAACAAAACTGAGAGTGGAGACGCCAGGATCCAGTATACTATTAAAAGGGTTGTCCTGTTTTTATGATATTTAGGACCTATCATTAGAATAGGTCATTAATATCAGATTGGTCGGGGTCCAAAACCACCTTCCAATTGATCTGCTGTTTGCAGTTTCTGCTGGATATAAACAGTGAGCTGATCTAGAACAGCACAGCTCCGTTCACTGTGCAGTGGCATTTGCAGAGAACTGTGCTCAGCTTGTATTCAGTTGAATAGGCATCAACGTCATAAAGCAGCTCAACAACTTTAACCTTAGCAAAGATCTCACACAAAGATATACTGTATAACAGCTAAACATGATATACCGGTAACTCTTAAACAAGTTTTGTACAGTGGCTCAGTGGTTAGCACTGCAACCTTGCAGCGCTGGGGTCCTGAATTTAAATCCCAAGAAGGACAACATTGGCAAGGAGTTTGTATGTTCTCCCCGTGTTTGCATTGATTTCCTCCCACACTCCAAATACATACTGATTGGGGCTTACACTAAATTCCCTGGAGACAGTCATGATAATGTGTGTAAAACGCTGTGGAATATGATGGCGTTAATTAAAGGGAATCTGGTAGTAGAATCAACCCTTCTAAGCCATATATATGGGCATGTAGGGCATAGAAAAAATAAGATATAAGATTAAATAAATGCACAAAAATGTATTTGTAGTCCAATAGTTCTTCTGTATAGTGCAGCTATTATCATTATACAATTAGCATGTTGTATTATTGCACTCCATTTATTGTGCTACATTACACTATGCTGTAGAGGATAAACATAAGGATCAAGCTGTGACTGTTTTTGTGCCTGTTTTAGGGCTATAGCTGTACCATTGGATATGTGATCCTTTCTTCCTTTCAAGTGTTTGTCTACATTTTCTTTAAAGGAAAAATAGCATGTATAGTTCTTAAGATTACACTATAATGCTCGCTGATTTCTGAATTGATCCATTTTTTTCCAGACCTGTTATCTGTATCTACATGCAATGCTGCAAGCTTTGAGTTCAGTGGATGTTCCCTGATCTCCTCATATTCCTGACATTGTTGTTAAAGCTGTGATTTCTGTAAGAAAGGGTTACTTAGAAGTCTCCTCAGGGCCATTTAACTTGCTCTGAGTGAATAACACTACCTGTCCCCAAGCAACGATGTCTCCACAGTGCAGGAAAATCAATGACTGCAGGATTGGCAACAGAGTTTGTAACTTCGGAACAGTAGCTGTATTAACTTGGCCTATGAGGCCTTTCCTTTAATTGGTAACATATTCATTGTTAGGGCGCTGACAGACGGGCGTAGTTGTTGTGCGAGGATCGCATCGCTGTCTACGGACTGGCCCGGCACCTCTCCTGACCTGAGCATGACAGCATGATGCATTTCTATGCAGCTGTCATGTTTAGATCAGGAGAGCCAACTGTCAGTCCGAGGATTCCATTGCGATCCTCGCACAAGAAGTAAAGCCGTCTGTCTGCCCCCTTAGTCTGAGAACAGACTCTTAAGTCTTAACGTCCTATAATGATATCACATTTTGTATTCTCTTTAGGAAAAAGAGTTTTCTATCCTGTACTTTTCAGCCAGTATAACCCTGCTATAATTTATGGACATCATGATGCAATTCCTCCCATTGACCAACAACTGGTAAGTGACTTGTAGACAACATTCGGTCATGAAATCAATGTAGACTGTGTCTTCTCTTCCCTCACCTCTGAGGTTAAGCCCTTGGCATTCATTCTGTTCCAGCTCTAGCCAAGTTAAACAAGGGATTTGTAATTTATGTACTGGGTATTGATATTTAGGAAAGTCATAGCATATTTTCCAGAAGGTAGTCTGTTATGACCTTAGTTTAGCACAATCATATGGCCAGACCTGCAGCGAATGGTATCCTAACGGGAAGTTCCTGAATTACATTTGGCCATGTATAACCAGAGTGTTTTATTGCACCAGGCATAGAAGATAGATCTATTCCTACATGGCCTTCACCAACAACCTGAAGGCATAAACAAAGAGCATTTCATAAACTGAACTTACCTTCATAGTAAACATCCTGAAGCATAGAAAAGTGTTACTAATTTACTACCCAGACTTGTGGCAATGGCACCAGGTACACAGATAAAGGAAATGTGTGTTTAATAGATTGAGAGTGGGCACTGAGCTGTATGTAAGCAAGTATAAGCATTGCTGCATATTATGTATCTTGTCTGGATTCACACAGAAAATGTATAAAAAAAATTATAGAAGTTTGGCATTTTACAAAGAAAGGTAATAAAATGGCAAAATAGTACCAAATCCAAATGCCAGATCAGCACTTTTCTGAAATTTTTAAAAAGAACAATAATAAAAACAACATTAAAAAGAACCAAAACTCCTGACCTTGTAGTGCAGTTACTATATGTTCTGTAAAAAATAGATGATGACCGAGAAGAACTTGTTCTACTGCCACTGTCTAATTTGCTCAATGTGTCCAAATTGTAAAGAATTCGCAACATTATTAAGGGTGCATTTACATTGCATGATTATCAAGAACGAAGGCTTTCCAATAAAACTATAAACAGGCTTCAGATGTCCTAACGAACTAGAAAAATGATCATTCGTCTGTGAAATATTCCATTGGCTGGATTAAAAGAACAATAACAGCCTATGTGCATAGAATGATCTATTACCAACTGTTCTATCCACGTTGTAAGTGTGATTGGCGTTTCTTAACGGGCTTTTAAATGGCCACAGATTGACTAATGTAGCTGATTGGAAGTCATTTTTGTCCATAGATTGTATAGGGTATATTGACCATTACATTTTAGGCTACGCTCCCACGATGAGCTTTGGGTGAGATTGTTACTGTGCATATTTTCGAAAAAATGCAAGAAACCTATTTTACTTAATGGGTGCAGAAAATTTGTAACATCAAAAACTCAACCAAAGCCCATTGTGGGAACGTATGCAGTAAACCTAATTGATAATACCAAAAATTGTAAATAACCAATACAAGTTTTGTTTTTTTTAACAATGTGGTTTCATTTTCATCTAATAACAAAAATGCCAGCAAGTCCTACAAAAATAGGATAATAAGAAGTATTGTAAGACTATAAAACAAATAAACACAAATAAAAACATTCTACCCTAGAATGCACCCTTGGTAAATGAGTTGTCATCTTTAACACAAGGACACTAAAGAAGACTCTCCTGTCCATCCAATGATTACATGTAATATGACATTTCCTGTGTAGCAGCTGTCAGAGCTTCGCCGGTCATCAATTTCTGAAGTTGGACTCAGACATAAGATAGTTGCCAGGCAGGCTTCATTAATAAGAAGTTGTCATAATGAGACAACTACTCTAACCATTAGAATTGTCTTGTAACTTGAAAGCTTGTTTGAAACGGAAAATTCCTTTCAGTTGGCCAGAAGATTCGCAAGCACGTGAGTTCTTTCATGAAGATCTGCAGAGGGTCAGTTTGCCATAAACCTCAATAAGTAAATATGTAGTAACACATGTGAAAAACATAGGGTACTTAGTTGACATTCTTTAATAAAAGAAAAAAAAATGTAAAAGACATTCCACCTCGACAAAGTGTATTCAATCAGGATGTCCCCTCTCTAGTAACTCAACTTCCCAAGGGCGGCCACTGACAGCTTGGGACTCCTGTGCAAGAAATGTGTCTGGGTCCCCCTCCTTTTATGGCTACAAAGCTACACATATATATATATATATATATATATATATATATATACATATATACAGTGCCTACAAGTAGTATTCAACCCCCTGCAGATTTAGCTGGTTTGATAAGATACAAATAAGTTAGAGCCTTCAAACTGCAAACGAGAGTAGGATTTATTAACAGAAGCATAAATCTTACAAACCAAAAAGTTATGTTGCTCAGTTGAATTTTAATAAATTTTAAACATAAAAGTGTGGGTCAATTATTATACAACGGCTATGTTTAATATTTCGTGGAATAACCCTTGTTTGCAATTACAGCTAATAATCGTCTTTTATAAGACCTGATCAGGCCGGCACAGGTCTGTGGAGTTATCTTGGCCCACTCCTCCATGCAGATCTTCTCCAAGTTATCTAGGTTCTTTGGGTGTCTCATGTGGACTTTAATCTTGAGCTCCTTCCACAAGTTTTCAATTGGGTTAAGGTCAGGAGACTGACTAGGCCACTCCAACACCTTGACTTTTTCCCTCTTGAACCAGGCCTTGGTTTTCTTGGCTGTGTGCTTTGGGTCGTTGTCTTGTTGGAAGATGAAATTAAGACCCATCTTAAGATCCTTGATGGAGGAGCGGAGGTTCTTGGCCAAAATCTCCAGGTAGGCCATGCTATCCATCCTCCCATGGATGCGGACCAGATGGTCAGGCCCCTTGGCTGAGAAACAGCCCCACAGCATGATGCTGCCACCACCATGCTTGACTGTAGGGATGGTATTCTTGGGGTCGTATGCAGTGCCATCCAGTCTCCAAACGTCACGTGTGTGGTTGGGACCAAAGATCTCGATCTTGGTCTCATCAGACCATAGAACCTTGAACCAGTCTGTCTCAGAGTCCTCCAAGTGATCATGAGCAAACTGTAGACGAGCCTTGACATGACGCTTTGAAAGTAAAGGTACCTTACGGGCTCGTCTGGAACGGAGACCATTGCGGTGGAGTACGTTACTTATGGTATTGACTGAAACCAATGTCCCCACTGCCATGAGATCTTCCCGGAGCTCCTTCCTTGTTGTCCTTGGGTTAGCCTTGACTCTTCGGACAAGCCTGGCCTCGGCACGGGAGGAAACTTTCAAAGGCTGTCCAGGCCGTGGAAGGCTAACAGTAGTTCCATAAGCCTTCCACTTACGGATGATGCTCCCAACAGTGGAGACAGGTAGGCCCAACTCCTTGGAAAGGGTTTTGTACCCCTTGCCAGCCTTGTGACCCTCCACGATCTTGTCTCTGATGGCCTTGGAATGCTCCTTTGTCTTTCCCATGTTGACCATGTATGAGTGCTGTTCACAAGTTTGGGGAGGGTCTTAAATAGTCAGAAAAGGCTGGCAAAAGAGATCATTAATCCACACATGTGAAGCTCATTATTCTTGGTGCCTGAACTACTTCTTAATACTTTAGGGGGACCAAACAGAATTCTTGTGGTTTGAGGGGTTGAATAATAAATGACACTCTGAATTAACTTTTAACGTTTTTAAAAAAAAAAAATTCTAAAAATTTTTTTTGCTGCAGTGCATTTCCCACTTCCAGGCTGATCTACAGTACAAATGTCACAATGCCAAGTTAATTCCGCATGTGTCAACCAGCTAAATCTGCAGGGGGTTGAATACTACTTGTAGGCACTGTATATATATATATCCACACAAACATATATATGTACAGAGTGGGGGAAATAATTATTTGATCCCTTGCTGATTTGGTAAGTTTGCCCACTGACAAGGACATGAACAGTCTCTAATTTTAAAGGTAGGTTAATTTTAACATTGAGAGATAGAATATCAAAAATAAAATCCAGAAAATCACATTGTATAAATTATGTAATTTATTTGCATTTTGCAGTGAGAAATAAGTATTTGATCCCTCTGACAAACAAGACTTAATACTTGGTGACAAAACCCTTGTTGGCAGGGCTGCCACTAGGAATTTCGGGGCCCATACTGGCAAAATTTATGGGGCCCCCCTTGAGACTCCTCCCAGGCTCCACCCCCCAGTTCCGCATCCACCCTAGCTCCTCCTCCACCACGCAAACCTTCCAAAATCCCTCCGCCCTTTCATGGAAAAACTTCACTTCTGCACCATGCCCTCACCAATGACACATTCAGGCTATGTGCACACGTTCAGGATTATTTGCGTTTTTTTTCGCGGGAAAAAACGCGTCAAAAACGCATGAATTAAGCATCCTATCATTTAGAATGAAGTCCGCAATTTTTGTGCACATGGTGCGTTTTTTTCCGCGAAAAAACACATCTCGGAAAAAGAACCAACATGTTCATTAATTTTGCGGAATTCTAGCCTTTTTCCCGCTATATTATTGACCTAGAAAGTTTACCGCAGAAAAAGTCCGTTTTTATTCAGAAAATTCTGCAAACATTCCTGAACGTGTGCACTTAGCCTAACACCAATCACTCGATGAATATGCACCATTTTGCTTGTTTAGTATAATACACCCCATAATCCTCCATATATTATAATGTGCACCACAGTCCTCCATATTGTAAAGTGCACACCACATAGTCCTCCATATAATATAATGTATCCATAGTCCTCCATATAGTATAATACACTCCTAATAGCCCTCAATATATTAAAATACACTCAGTCATCCATATAGTATAATACACTCCTCATAGTGCTCCATATAGTATAATGCACCGCCATAGTCATCCATGTAGTACAATTCACTTCCCATAGTATAATGCACCCCATAGTTCTTCATATGGTATAATGTATTCCCCATAGTCCTCGATACAGTATAATGCAGCCCACATATAGTATAATGCAGTCACCCTATAGAGCATAATGCAGCCACCCCACAGAGCATAATGCAGCCACCCCACAGAGTATAATGCAACCACCCTACAGAGTATAATCTAAACCCCCATAGAATATAATTGAGCCCCCTTATATAGTATAATATAGCCCCTCCATAAAATACAATGTAGCCCTACTCATATAGTATAATGCAGCCCCCATAGAATATAATGTAGCCCCCTCATAAAGTATAATGAAGCTCCCATACAATATAATCTAGCCCCTCATAGAATACAATGTAGCCACCTCATAGAGTATGATGCAATCACCCCTCATAGAATATAATAAATATAATACAGCCCCCCATAGAATATAATGTATCCCCGAATAGAATATCATACAGCCTGCCTCCCCAAAGGAATATAACGTAGCCCCCCATAGTATATAACACAGCCACAAAGTATATAACACAGCCACATATATTATATAACACAGCCACCCTATAAAATATAATATATCCCCCATAGTATATAACACAGCCCACATAGTGTACAGCGTGGCCCACATAGTATACAGCAGGGCCCACATAGTGTACAGCAGGGCCCACATAGTGTACAGCAGGGCCCACATTAGTATATAGCAGGGCACACATAGTATATAGCAGGGCCCACATTGTATACAGCAGGGCCCACATAGTATATAGCAGGGCCCACATAGTATATAGCAGGGCCCACATAGTGTACAGCAGGGCCCACAGTGTACAGTAGGGCCCACATAGTATATAGCAGGGCACATATAGTATATAGCAGGGCCCACATTGTATACAGCAGGGCCCACATAGTATATAGCAGGGCCCACATTGTACAACAGGGCCCACATAGTATACAGCAGGGCCCACATAGTATACAGCAGGACCCACATAGTATACAGCAGGGCCCACATAGTATACAGCAGGGCCCACATAGTATATAGCAGGGCCCACATAGTATATAGCAGGGCACACATAGTATATAGCAGGGCCCACATTGTATACAGCAGGGCTCACATAGTATATAGCAGGGCACACATAGTATATGCAGGGCCCACATTGTATACAGCAGGGCCCACATAGTATATAGCAGGGCCCACAGTATATAGCAGGGCCCAAATAGTATATAGCAGGGCCCCCGTAGTATACAGCAGTGCCCACATAGTATATAGCAGGGCCCACATAGTATATAGCAGGGCCCACATAGTATATAGCAGGGCCCACATTGTATATAGCAGGGCCCCCATAGTATATAATGCAGCCACTCCACAGAGCATAATGCAGCCACCCCACAGAGTATAATGCAACCACCCCACAGAGTATAATCTAAACCCCCATAGAATATAATTGAGCCCCCTTATATAGTATAATGTAGCCCCTCCATAAAATACAATGTAGCCCTACTCATATAGTATAATGCAGCCCCCATAGAATATAATGTAGCCCCCTCATAAAGTATAATGAAGCCCCCATACAATATAATCTAGCCCCTCATAGAATACAATGTAGCCATCTCATAGAGTATGATGCAATCACCCCTCATAGAATATAATAAATATAATACAGCCCCCCATAGAATATAATGTATCCCCGAATAGAATATCATACAGCCTGCCTCCCCAAAGGAATATAACGTAGCCCCCCATAGTATATAACACAGCCACAAAGTATATAACACAGCCACATATATTATATAACACAGCCACCCTATAAAATATAATATATCCCCCATAGTATATAACACAGCCCACATAGTGTACAGCGTGGCCCACATAGTATACAGCAGGGCCCACATAGTGTACAGCAGGGCCCACATAGTGTACAGCAGGGCCCACATAGTGTACAGCAGGGCCCACATAGTATATAGCAGGGCCCACATAGTATATAGCAGGGCCCACATAGTAAATAGCAGGGCCCACATAGTAAATAGCAGGGCCCACATAGTGTACAGCAGGGCCCACATAGTATATAGCAGGACACACATAGTATATAGCAGGGCCCACATTGTATACAGCAGGGCCCACATAGTATATAGCAGGGCCCACATAGTATATAGCAGGGCCCACATAGTGTACAACAGGGCCCACAGTGTACAGCAGGGCCCACATAGTATATAGCAGGGCACATATAGTATATAGCAGGGCCCACATTGTATACAGCAGGGCCCACATAGTATATAGCAGGGCCCACATTGTACAACAGGGCCCACATAGTATACAGCAGGGCCCACATAGTATACAGCAGGGCCCACATAGTATACAGCAGGGCCCACATAGTATATAGCAGGGCCCACATTGTATATAGCAGGGCCCACATAGTATATAGCAGGGCCCACATAGTATATAGCAGGGCCCACATAGTATATAGCAGGGCCCACATAGTGTACAGCAGGGCTCACATAGTATATAGCAGGGCACACATAGTATATAGCAGGGCCCACATTGTATACAGCAGGGCCCACATAGTATATAGCAGGGCACACATAGTATATAGCAGGGCACACATAGTATATAGCAGGGCCCACATTGTATACAGCAGGGCCCACATAGTATATAGCAGGGCCCACAGTATATAGCAGGGCCCAAATAGTATATAGCAGGGCCCCCGTAGTATACAGCAGTGCCCACATAGTATATAGCAGGGCCCACATAGTATATAGCAGGGCCCACATAGTATATATCAGGGCCCACATTGTATACAGCAGGGCCCACATAGTATATAGCAGGGCCCACATTGTATAAAGCAGGGCCCACATTGTATACAGCAGGGACCACATAGTATATAGCAGGGCCCACATAGTATACAGCAGGGCCCACATAGTATATAGCAGGGCCCTCATTGTATATAGCAGGGCCCCCATAGTGTCTAGCAGGGCCCACATTTTACAGCAGGGCCCCCATAGTATATAGCAGGGCCCACATAGTATATAGCAGGGCCCCCATTTTACAGCAGGGCCCACATTGTATATAGCAGGGCCCACATAGTATATAGCAAGGCCCTCATTTTACAGCAGGGCCCCTATAGTAGACAGCAGGGCCCCCATAGTGTACAGCAGGGCCCCCATTGTATATTGCAGGGCCCACATTGGATATAGCAGGGCCCCCATAGTATACAGCAGGGCCCACATTTTACAGCCCTCATCTCTCCTCCCCCCCAGGAATGGCCCCACAGCAGGACAGATTTATAAAAAAAAAACCACTCCTCACCTCTCCTGGTGCCAGCGCTGCTCCCAGCTCCTGTCTCCTGCTCTGCCCGGCACACAGTGAGCGCGCTGTGTCAGAGGCAGAGCAGGGAATGATGGGAGAGGGAGCGTCAGCTGACGCTCTCTCCTCCATCATCGCTTTGAACTGTACTGGCAGACGCAGGGGCCCCCATAGCGGCTGTGTGATGTGCCGCTAGCTGGGGGCCCCTTGAGGTGCAGGGGGAGCCTCAAAATGTTGGGGGCCCCCGGGCCCGAGCGCGGACCTGCGTGCTCGGGCGGCGGGCCCCCCCTAATGACCGGGCCCCATACAGCAGTAAGGGTTCTCATGCCCTGATGGCGGCCCTGCTTGTTGGCAAGCACAGCAGTCAGACGTTTTTTGTAGTTAATGATGAGGTTTGCGCACATGTCAGGAGGAATTTTGGTCCACTCCTCTTTGCAGATCATCTCTAAATCATTAAGATTTTGAGACTGTCACTTGGCAACTTGGAGCTTCATCTCCCTCCATAAGTTTTCTATGGGATTAAGGTCTGGAGACTGGATAGGCCACTCCATGACCTTAATGTGCTTCTTTTTGAGCCACTCCTTTGTTGCCTTGGCTGAAAGTTGCAGGAAGACAGTATGAGGATGGGTGAAATGGCACGAAAATATGAAATTGTTTCATGATCAAGGAAATAATGTTTCCAGGGCTAATACTAAGCTAGAAAATGGCTGTTTATGAAATTCCGCCATATATCATTTTGTCTTACCTACAGTATATGACTAAACAGCATAATTTAGTACTTCTGCCGGTGCTTCTACTGTCTGCTTCACTTTCAGAAAAAATATCCCTTATTAAAATTGGTGGCCAGAACTCCATATCTTTTCTTGTCATTGTGTTGACATTTTTCTCTAGTCTGTCAGGAAGGTTAGCTGTTATTCTATAGGAGTCAGAATTTTCCTGCAGCGTGAAATTATGAAGAACTTGTCTTTTCTCAAATAAATCCCTGCCAGTCAAAATAAATAAAACAAGTATAAACTAAGATACATCTACCAAAATAAAAAGATCAGTTTGACAATACTGTGAGCTGAAAAAAGGATCAGTGGTTTAGACTCTCACCTGCCCTTCACCCCGTGATAGCTGACATTATCCAGGTTTGCCACTCGGTTTTATGCTAGACAACTTGGCCAAAAATCACAATTAATGAGGCTCCTATTAGTCATTGGGTAGTACTGAGTTATATTTTTGCTGCACCATTTTGCTTGTGAAGAATATTCTGTACCCCTCGTTGCCACTGCGGGATGGTGGTGCCAAGTTTATAAAATGTCATGGTATCATTTGGGAGGTTGTGAAGTATAACCTTAGTCAAGTGGTGGAAAGTGATCCATGGCCTGAGCCAGTGAGCGTGTCTCGGATACTGATTAGCTCCAGGTTAGAGCACTATTGGTAATGCTGCCAACATAGGAATTGCAAGTGTTTCATAAAGCAGACATATGAGAGCTGACAGGTCGTATGTACACCGGACTGCTCAGAGAACTCTTTCTTCTGTGTGTGTCACGCAGCATTAGCTTGCATCTGACAGAATGCTGTAATGAAGTCATCAGTAAGGGCCAAGGTGGCAAATTAGGCATCGCTAATGATTTAATATATATTGAAAGTCTACATTTTAGAAGAAGAAATGTATTTCTAGCAGCTAATGGACATCCGGTCTTATCATTCATGCACACAGCGTTATACTCAGATTTAGATTGCCTCGTGGGCAGCTTTCCAGGTCATTCAAATTAATGCATGAAAGAGCTAGCAAACTATCCCTCAGTTTCTCTTGTCAGAATCGCCCGGGCATATCTTTATTATTTTATCCATTAGCTTTTATTATAGTGGTGACTGTAATATGCTGCACGTATGGCTTTCATGCATGTCAACAGACATAATTATTTTTACATGGAATAGTCCTTTTTGGATGGACATATATGCTATATATATATTTTTTTTACAATTAAATGTGTGTGGGAAGAAATATACATAGTGCACAGAAATTCAGCCCATCGGTGACCCAGTCACATGATCGCGGGTCACCGATGGGTCGGCATGACAACCAGAGGTCTCCAGCAGACCTCTATGGTTGTCATTGCCTGATTGCTATGAGCGCCGCCTGGTGATCAGATCGCCTGTGTGTAGCAGAGCAGATCAAAGTACTGCAGCTTCTAGTCTCCAATGGAGACTATTGAAGCAAGTGAAAAGTAAAAAAAAGTTTTTAAAAATACAAAAAAAAAATAAAAGTTCAAATCACCCCCCTTTCGCCTCATTCAAAATAAAACAATAACAAAAAAAAATCAAATATACACATATTTGGTGTTTCCGTGTTCAGAATCGCCTGGTCTATCAATATAAAAAAAGAATTAACCCGATCGCTAAACGACGTAAGGAGAAAAAAAATTAAAAATGCCAGAATTACGCTTTTTTGGTCGACGCAATAAAATGCAATAACAGGCAATCAAACGATCATATCTGCACTATAATGGTATCAATAAAAATATAAATAAGCCACCCAGCCCCAGATCACGAAAAATGCAGACTCTACAGGTCCCCGAAAATGGCGCCTTTTTTCTTTTTTTTTTCTTTTAACCAAACTTTGGATTTTTTTTCACCACTTAAATAAAAAAGAACCTGTACATGTTTGGCGTCTATGAGCTCGTAATGACTTGGAAAATCATAATGGCAGGTCAGTTGTAGCATTTAATAAATATGTAAAAAAAAACCTGTGGAATTGCACTTTTTTGCAATTTCACCGCACTTGGAATTTTTCCCCGCTTTCCAGTACATAATATGTTAAAATCAATGCTGTTGTTCAAAAGTACCACTTGTCCTGCAAAAAATTAGCCCTCGCATGGCCATTTTGACCCAAAGGTAAAAAAGTTATGGCTCTGGGAAGAAAGGAAGCAAAAAACGAAAATGCAAAAAACGACCTCCTGTCATGAAGGGGTTAACTTTACTGAGCAGTCGAAGTTCAATGCAATTACGGTTCCATCAGCCTGAGCTATCCCTTCGCTCTTTAGCATCTTTGGTGCCTGGGATGCTCCATCCGGCTTTGCAGCTCCCACAAGTCCCGTCTCAACTCCCATAAGCGATTTTTGTTCGACTTTCCCCTGTGGGAAGAGATTAAGGCAGGCTTCTCCATGCATAATTCGGCTATAGACCTCGGACATCCCGGAAAGATCTGCTGATAGATTCCCTTTAACACATTATGCGTATTGAATCCTCTACGTGTTGTGTCATTAAAGGTCCCATTCCTTTTGTTGTTTATGGGTATGATCAGGAAACATGAGCTGTTTTAGACTCTGCACTCATAATTCTTATGTTTTCTGTCATGTTTGAAGCCACAATTTGGAGGTCTGGCTACATAAATATTTTGCAGCTGCTATTCCTACCTGTTTAAATTCATATTCCTTTAAAGGGAACGCCTGAGCCACTCTGAGTCTACATGACGTGTGAGCGTGCACGCTATGTGCGTCACTGTCACCCCCCACTCTGCAGTCCGGCGCATGCGGGCATCAGCATCTGACATGAACCTGAGGCTGTACACCCAGAGTCAGTGCACATACCCAGGGAGTGGATGGGCAGTGTGCACGCTCGGGATTTTATATGTGGTTGCCATGACTTTGGGCCAGTCACATCAATCAAATGCAATGCTTTGGGTGTGCCTAATTTTAAAAGTACACTGAATGATCCGTGACTGAAAAGAGTGTTTTTTAAGCCTCATACTTGGAGATTTTCTTTGACAAAAACATGTTAGTGATGCACATTGCATCACTAACGACACACTGGGGCCAGTTTAGTAGCCAGAAATGAGGTGACAGGTTTCCTTTAAATCATCCCATTCTGGCTTTACGCTGCATGTTATTATTTAGCTCTAGGACTCATTTATGAGTCTATTGTCCAAAAGCTACTTGTGACGTTATTCAAAATGGCCAATGGGTCATAAACTTGTGTGTTAGAATTGGCCGATCATGTAGGGAGAGGGGGTATAAGCATATTTAGGATCCTTCTCACGTTCATCTAACGTGTATAATAAACTTTATAGTGATCAAAGAATTATTCATGCATGAAGTCTGTATGGACATTCTGAGACAAGTCTTATATAATATATAATTTACCGTGTAACTACTTCTTGTCCATCAATTCCAAAATGTGACTGTCGTTTAAGATTTTACATGAACAATGCATTTCATTAGAGCAGCTCTGTATTATGATCTCCCTTGAGAAACTTTACCATTCAAGTGGGCATCAGAGAGCTCAATGTTCTGTGTGGGAGTTTTAACGATTATTGGGAAGTAAAATGGGCACAGCAATGACATCACTGTGTGTAGGAGTACTGGGAAACAACCTAGAAATTAGCATCTTCCATGAACTTAGACCATGACTGAGCTAGAATAGTTTGCAAACTGCAGGAAATATATGGACAAATCCAAAAACATCAGCATAAAAAAAAGAAATGTTTGCTCCTCATTCAGATATGTAGAATTTTGTATAAATAATTTGGCAAGATAGAAAAGAGAGCCCTACTTTAACTAGAAGTGTAAAATAGTGTGCCCATGTTGTAGATGAGCTGCACATCTTCAGATTGCAGTAGTAGGACTAAAACTATTAGTGATAGTTTATACATGTTCCCCGTCAAAACAAATACAGGCAGTCACATATATATGTGTGTGTTGTGCTCAAAAGTTTACATACCCCGGCAGAATTTTTGCTTTCTTGGCCTTTTTTCAGACAATGTGAATGATAACACCAAAACTTTCTCCACTCATGGTTAGTGGTTGGGTGAAGCCATTTATTGTCAAACTACTGTGTTATATCTTTTTTTGGGGTTGTCCTTATGATTTAAAAAGCGAAAACACAGTAGTTTGACAATACATGGCTTCACCCAACCACTAACCATGAGTGGAAAAAAAGTTTTGGTGTTATCATTCATAGTCTCTGAAAAAAGGCCAAGAAAGCAAAAATTCTGCCGGGTATGTAGACTATTGAGCACAACTCTATATGTAATATTATATGCCACATCGAAAGCCAAGACTTCCAAAACGGGTATAGGAGGAGTTGGGGGTGCAGAGTAGTAATCCCTAACACATTCCCTGATGAGTGCCCCTATTAATGACCCGACCTAGCTGCAGAGCTTGGCACCCTAGATAAAGCACGCAAGTCATGGTTCACCCACTAAAGCCCCCGTCTCACAAAGCGATATCGCTAGCGAGATCGGTGCTGAGTCACTAGTTTTGTGACGCAGCAGCGATGTCTCCAGCGATATCGCTGTGTGTGACATTCAGCGACGATCAGCCCCCTGCCTGTTTGGCAGCTCAGCAGCGATCATGTAGCGACACACCAGCGATCCTGATCGTTGTCGGGATCGCTGGTGTATCGCTATGTGAGACCCAGCCTTAACTGTCGTCTCATCTCACTAATATCTATGTAGTCCTGGGTACTACAACCCTCACAGGATATAGAATATATAAGGTACAACAAAATAGTAGATACTTTAAAAATGCATAACTCAGATATCCAGAACAAGATGACAATGTGTAAGACAAAGGTAATAATAATACTATAATATGTGCTTCCCGAAAGATAGCAGCAATACAGGTAAACTGTTGTCAGATATATATTGTCAGTGACTATAAGTTGCTGTTAGTGCTCAAGTGATACCACAAAAAAGAGAAACTTATTCTTTTCAATAAAAATATGAATATACAAAAACAATTGTAGTATGTCTTAGGTTGTCGTTAATTATGGAAATCTCACATTACTACCGGTTCACTGTGACCTCAATGCGTTTCAACATTCCTGTTCATGGTAAATTACCAGTTTTTTTAGGAGGTAGAAGATCAGCTACAGCAATGGTTTCATAAGAATCAGACATTATGATTTTATGAAACCATTACTTGTAGCTGATCTTCTACCTGGTGACAGGATCCCTTTAAGATTAAGTTCCCACATTGAGTTTTTAATGGGTTTTTGACGCTATGTCAATTTCTCATGCAGGCACGCTGAGTTTTATTTTCAACATAAAATTACATTAGTAGTAGAAAATCTGTAGGTGAAAAGCGCTTAATCGTTTTTAGCACGTTTCCACTTCGGAAACTCTGTAAAACACATATAATTTACACCTGACTGTATTAATAAAGTTTTGGCAAAGCCAAATACCAGGAAGCATCAAAGACAAAGCAGTCTAATTTAAAACATGACATATCAAAAAAAGAAAAAAACCACAGTGATAAAAATGAGCAAAAATAAATGTAAAAAACGCATACAAAAATGCAATGGAAAAAATGTAAGTAAGATAATTTACATAATAGGTGCACACGATCTGCAACATAAAAAACTCACAAAATACTCATCATGGGAAAGCTGACTAAGGCCACGTTCTCATGTTCGGTTTTTGGTCAGTATTTTACCTCAGTATCTGTAAGCCAAAACCAGGAGTGGAACAGTCAGTGGAAAAGTATAATAGAAACACGTCACCACTTCTGTATTTATCACCCACTCCTGGTATTGGCTTTAGATACTGAGGTAAAAACTCATCAAATACTCAAGGTATGCACGTGGCTTTAGATAACAGAGAAGCGGATATATATGATCTTTAGTCTTAGGCCATGATTGACCCCTATAAAAGGTCATGACTGACATATTGTTTTCTATATTCCTGATGGAGACAGGCCTGCTCCAAAACGCATTGTTTAAATAAATTTCTCATCATTTACATCACAAAATACAGCGGCATAAAGTACAACATAAATGTATTCCAGTCTGTTGCTGCCATACGTTTCTTACGTGGGGCATGGCAGCTAAAAGATGTTCCAAATTCATTTAGAGGCACCAGGCTTTTAATGAATTTGAATAACCTAATGGCTCATGCAGTTGTCCGTAGTCTCCTGACCCAAACTCGAAAACTTCATAAGCATTTACCTAGATTCTGTCGAATTCAAATCGTGAGACCCACGGACAGTTCGTGGTCCTTGCTTGGACTGAGATACATGGTTACCTACAAGAGCCCTTACTCCAGCTCACACTTCATCAGGACTGGTGTAAAAAATACCAGCCTTGATTTAATTTGTATATATGAAAATAAAGGACACCTAAATAGGTGGTACATCAGGTTAGTAGGTCAGATTGGAGATGAACAATACAGATGTTAGGTATAATTCTTACCTTGTAGGCTTGTGGTAGTTGTTGTATACTTTATATCTGTAAGCGTGTGTGTGTTTATTGGGTGTTAATTAATTGGAGTCATTGTATATAGAGTATTACTTTATTTACTATGAAAACTCAGAGTTTATCAAAGAATCTAGATATCAGAATAAAAATTGCAAACGAATCCAATTAGTACCAAAATCATTCCATCACCTCGTTTGCTATCCAGTCTGTTTCTGACCTTGGTTTTGATGGATGTATGAGTGCTCTTATTGTTCTCTGGCTTCTCTGTTAGCTTTTTATCATGGAACTAATAACAATTACAGTAATTGCACAGTAAATTTACTTTCACAGAGGGTGATAAATGTAGCTATTAAAGCGAATGCAGAGGTTAGGGCAAAAATGGAAGTCATCAGTTGAACTTTTAAGGGTATGCCACACTAAACAACATCGCTAACGGGATCGCTAAAAAACGTCACTATTTAGCGATCCCGTTAGCGATGTTGTTGTGTGCGGCATCTACCAGCGACGTGGCCCATGCTGAGATCCTGCTGTGATCTCGCTCGTCGTTCTCATCGTTCCGGACCCTATTTTTATCGTCGGCGTCCCGCTGGTAAATATATATCGCTGAGTGTAGCACCTTTTGTTAGCGATTTAGCGGTACTTTTGTACCGCTAAAGTCGTTAAGGAGTTCACTAACCGCGATAGCGTCCTTAACGACATCGCTAAAATAGGTAGCTACTAGCGATATAGAAACAATCCCGCTAGCGATCGCATTAGTATGCGTCGTTATCGTGATCGCTAGCAGGATTGTTCAGTGTGGCAGTACCTTTACTCATGTTGAGTTCCAAAAGGGGGAATTAGAGCAGCTGAACTGCAATAATATATACATGTAAGTGACCTGAAATTCATGACATGTATCCTACTTCGATGTGATAGCGTCATAGCCTTTAATAATATCAGCCTGATACTTGTGTCCACGTTGTCTGATTTGCTCTTCATGCATTCGTTAACCACATGTACTTTGGAATGGTTCAAGAATGCTTTTCCACCTAGACCATCAGAACCGTTCATGAATATGTATGAGTGGTGGCTCTTCTCCAAGGAAATTCAACATTGGACAAATGTGACCTGTTTCTTAGCAACAACGCACTTAAATCCATATCAATAGACCCTTAATCTCAGTGGAGGTTATGATTAGCAGGAAAATATGGTATTTCAGTAGATACATACGGTATTTATGGATGTTTTGTGGTTTTCTTAAACGGAATCTATAGTTATTGCTACCGGACCCTGAAACCTTCTTTCCTGATCTCAAAGGACAAAATCTGATTTAGTCTTTGGCATAAATATAGATTGAGGCTCCATTCACAGAGCTGAACTGTATCTTAGAATAAAAAGGGAACACTGTATCACATTTAATATAGACGTGCTTCCAACTAGTCTTACTGTAACATCTTAAAAAACGTATTGTATTAATTTACTTAAATCCATTATGCGTGATGGCTTATTCAATATGAATCAAATTTATGTTATTATTATGAAATCACTGAACTTGGAGAGCTTAAGAAGAATTGCTATTCACGTTGGCAAATCAGCAAAAAAATGATGGCGATCATTTTACACAACTGCAGAAGACTGTATCAGACAGAGAAGACTCACATAACCTCAGGCATAGCTGGGCGGGTTTTCCCATAATGTCTTGCAGCAGTCACATCACATAGTATAGCACAGCCAATCAGGATGTAAAATCATAGCCTGCATAAAATCAGAGGAAGGGAATGCAGCAGCCGTTTTGGAGCAAAACTGAAGAGAGAATGTCACATCTTGGCAATAGTGAAAAACAGACATAAAGCACTAAACAAATTCTACATGTAGAGTGGTTTGAACGCCCTATACAGCTACTGTTGTTGTTCTTGTTTTCTATTTTTCTATCTGCAATCTAGATGTCTGAGGAAGGTCTTTTCAGGACTGAAATGTCATATATAACATTTTGGATTGCTTGAGATTAAAAAACATTTTTTAACATCTATTTTGGGGTTCCAAGTTTTTTTTTCTACATTGGTCAGAAAAGGTGAAAACTATTTACTTTTTTCTAAATCTTGATCTTCCATGACTACAATTTTTTCTTTTCCATTATTCTAATTTTTATCCCAGAGAATCAGACCAATCATGTTGGTCACACTCTGATGAAAAGCTAATTAGAGTGTGACCTGATTTTCTCACAATGGAGAAGATGGAGACATTTTTTTCCATCTCCACCTCATCTGTCAGCTCGTGAAATTTGGACAACACTTGAATGTCATCCAAGTGAGGTCCAATTTTGGCCGAGTGCAATCTGAATATTGGATATAAATAGTGCATGCTACAATTCTTTTCTCGGTCAGACTCAGTCCGTGGAAATAATCAGATGTGCACGGCCCCATACAATTATATTGGTGTGAGTGCAATCTGATGATTTGTTGCATTGCACTCTGACTGAAAATACGATCGTCTGTAGTATAGGACCTGTGCTGCTGAGAATATTGGCACCCTATACGCACTGAACAATTTCTCATAACTCATTCTGTGCATGTGTGATGTGGGGCCGGTCTGTGTAAACAGGGTGTTAAACGACTGTCAAGCGGCAAGCTTGTTGCCGGATGTTTAACGCTATGCATCGCGCTGTGTGAATGGACTCTTGAACACCATCTCCTCACCAACTCCTTTGTAAATGACAAATATGTTACAAGGGAAACAATGAGCTGCATTTACTTGTGGGTCAGTAGTAATTCGCATTGTAAGGGTATGTGCCCACGATCCGGAGTTACTGCGGGTTGGACGCTGCGTACTTGCGCAGCGTCCAACCCGCAGCGTCCAGCTGTGACAGCATTGTGGATGAGATTTCAGGAAATCCCATGCCCACTATGGGTGCACAGACGCCTGCGGCTCATCCGCGGAGACGGACGTACGGCACATCTCTCTAGACCGCAGCATGTCAATTTCTTTTGCGGAAATGTGAGTCTCAACAACAGAAATTTCATCCATACAAAGTATTGAATGCAGTAAATCCGCACGGTTCAGTGATCACAGGCGGAATCACCTGCGTTCAATAGATGGCAGCGCTTTGGATGCATCGAACATCCACTGCGTCCAAAGCGCTGCCACTTCCGGATCGTAGGCACCCGGCCTAATAGGTCCGCTTTCAACTTTTAGTTTAAACCTCCAATGCTACTTTTAGATGGTTAGACTTTTGAAAATTCCTTAGGTTTCCCTTCTTTTAATGGCTGCATGTATCCAAAATGTAAAAATCAAGCACCTCAGATGCAGAACACTGAATGAATATGGGGACAGCGTGTAGTCAGTATGACTGTTACATTTAGCAGCACTTCATCATTTCAGTTATCGGAATTATGATGCACATTACGTCTTTGCTTTTAATTACATTTTGTGACCTGACTGATGATTTCTGAATTATTAGATTATTTTTGCTGCAGGAGAATGTTACTTTCGTTCTTCAGGCGGCTCTGATGTAATTGGATTAGCAGCCAGTACCACCCAGTTGACATTGCCAGCAATTCCCAGGCGTGTCCTGGCAAGCTATATTTCAGCACTGATAAACCATTTTAACCATTTGTGTAGCAAGACCATCCTGGGCATCTTTTCTTTCTATATAAACACAATTTTAAGCAATATCTATCTATCTATCTATCTATCTATCTATCTAATCTATCTGCACACATACATTTATCATTTCTATGCAAAGTAGAACTTCTAAAAAGTAATCCATATTTTATTTTAGGTTATTAAGAAAGACACTGGATTTTGGAGAGACTTTGGGTTTGGAATGACTTGTCAGTATCGCTCAGACTTTATTAACATAGGTAAGTTTTATATCCTACTCATTACTGCCATCTACTGGTTAGTTTTATTTCCATCTATACAGTATAGTCTAAAGCAGATGAGAAGCATTTTGTTAGCTGTAATGTATATGGTAATATTTGCTAATTGTTCTTGGCTGAACCTGTTTGCATTGTAATGAATGACTTATGACTATCCACAGTAGTAATTATTCTAATTCTTTCAACTTCTGCTTGTAATCCATGGCAGGTTACTACTAGTCTGTGGAGAGTATACTCTGTGCTCAATTGCTTAGGATAGCAGGCTATGTACAGAATAAAACTGGATAAAACTTGAAATATTATCAATATTCTTTTTCATTGATTGACTCTAGTTTCTATAAAACTATGATGTAGTATAAGGGGTTGTCTCAGGATAAGTGATAACTTCCTGATCGGTGGGTGTCCAAATCCTGGGGCTTACACCACTCAGGCAAAAGAGGGAATTTTCATCCCCATTATAGAATGGACCAGCAGATTGCACATAATTTTCTGTGGGACTGCAGGAAAAAGCCGAGCACAGCGCTCAGCAGCCCTGTAGCGTATAAATGCAGCACTATTTGAGAATGCACATTGCCGCTCCATTTCTATGGTGATAAAAGTTCCCTGATTTGCAGATGGGTGCGGGTCCTAGCGGTTAGACCCCCAGCATCAAAAAATGATCACTTAACCTGCAGATAGGTGATGACTTGTTTTTACTGAACAGTGCCTTTAATCCTAGAAATTATACTCATAATCTATGTTTTGGATATACCGTACTGTAAATATTGTGTATAATTGAATCTCCTTTATGACTAACAAATGGCACAGTACAGCTCATTAATGGACTCAATTTAAAGCAGTTATCCAGGACTTTTATTATTTTTAATCACAGAGCTAAGAACTTACAGGGAGGTTGTTGCTATCTACCTGCCTGTTCTGCAGGTGCCGATCTCAGCTGGTTCAGAACGGTCATGGATCCTGCGTGTTAGCGATTTTTAGGCTTTACGTTGATGTAAAGGGTTGGCCGAGGGGTTAACTTACTGGGAGATGCTGCATTCTTTACCCCTGTTATCTCTATTATCCTGGGATGTTCTTCTCCAGTGACAGAACGTATAAAACAATCAGAGTCAGAGTCCAGAATCACGTCAAACAGTTCTGCTTTATTTTCTTCCGAACACAGCACATCCAAGACACCATAAGCACTTCTTACACGATACCAGCAATACATTCTTCACAACTCCGCTTCTTCTCCTCTGCGACACCAGAATGGACCACAAAGTATTGACGGGACGAGGAGCCCGGTGAAAACGGCACTTAGATTTCTTCCCCTTGAGACACTTCAATCCAGTCTAGGAATACACATCTACTATGTCGTCCACCCCTCTTTGGTTATCCTGCCCAGATACTTGCTGGTGGCCCACTCGCTACTACGCTTCAGCACGACCTCTTCTGCTGAGCGTTCCCACAGTGGTTCTTCCACTGGACTACTTCTACGTAAATCCACTCACTTTGGGCTCACGCTACCACGTGAATCCTTCACCGGCTGCTTAGGGGTTGCTGGTCCCCTCACTCTTCTTCTCTATGCTCAGGGCCCAGGAATGTGGACATCCTCACACTAGCAAAGTCCACCCTCGACTGACTTCCGCTTGAAGGAAATCTTCCTGACAGATTCCCGCTTGAAGGCAATCTTTCCCTAGCAACAAGTCCCTAACCTATTGTCCCTATTGGACTGGATGTGCTCAATGCCCCCCTCTAGTGACCAAACCAAATACTGCATTGACATATTTTTCTAACTTTCTAACTGGACCTTTAACGTGCCCCCATTAGTGATCCCTCGCAAATTATGTCTACCCCATACAAATATACTACACTACTAGTGCCCTTCTCCAGTGCCCCCTAGGATGCCCTACCTACCTATAACTATACATCCCTCAAACATACATCATAGAAATAACACAAGTACATGTCAATCATAAATTAGCGAAAAAGACATACATTTACACACATAAAGAGAATGAAACATTTAAAGGGTTAATACCCTTGACCTCCTTACATTGACGTCACTTTGAAAGAGCAGCTTTTCCTCTCTCTGCTCTATAGATGTCATTCTGATTATCAGCCGCCTACCCACTGCATAACTATGAAAGACCGGAAAAGCTGCTCTGCTCACAAGAGGTGAAATAAAGCAGAGGAATCGCTGGCTGAGCTGGCAGAGATGACCCCTTGCAAAACAGGCAGGTAGTTTGCAACAACCTGCCTATTGTTTTCTAGCCCCATACTCAAAAATAATGAAAGATCTGGTTAGCCCCTTTAAAGTCATATTATGTCAAATATATGTCAAATAAATAATATCATGCATTAATTGGGTAATTTCTGACCAACTAATACATTTACATTCTTTGGTCTCATGTATATTGCCATATTACACATTTGTGTTGTACACATTAAAATTGTGTTTTTCATAATCTATCAGCCTATACTGGACCTTCATATGCCTTTGGTTTTATTTAGTGGCACACAGATATATATTTCTCATATATACAGTGGGTGCAGAAAGTATTCAGACCCCTTTAAAATTTTCACTCTTTGTTTCATTGCCGCCATTTGATAAATTCAAAAAAGTTCATTTTTTTCTCCTTTATGTACACTCTGCACCCCATCTTGACTGAAAAAAAAACAGAAATGTAGAAACATTTGCAAATTTATTAAAAAAGAAAAACTGAAATATCATATGGTGATAAGAATTCAGACCCTTTGCTCAGACACTCATATTTAAGTCACATGCTGTCCATTTCCTTGTGATCCTCCTTGAGATGGTTCTACTCCTTCATTGGAGTCCATCTGTGTGTTATTAAATTGATAGGACTTGATTGGTACCTTGGTGTGTACCTGTCTATATGAGACCTCACAACTCACAGTGCATGTCAGACCAAATGAGAATCATGAGGTCAAAGGAACTGGCCAAGGAGCTCAGAGACAGAATTGTGACAAGGCACGGATCTGGTCAAGTTTACCAAAGAATTTCTGCAGTACTCAAGGTTCCTAAGAGCACAGTGGCCTCCATAATCCGTAAATGGAAGAAGTTTGGGACCACCAGACGTCTTCCTAGACCTGGCCGTCCAGCCAAACTGAGCAATCGTGGCAGAAGAGTCTTGGTGAGAGAGCTAAAGAATAACCCCAAGATCACTGTGGCTGAGCTCCACAGATGCAGTAGGGAGATGGGAGAAAGTTCTACAAAGTCAACTATCACTGCAGCCCTCCACCAGTCAGGCTTTTATGGCAGAGTGGCCCGACGGAAGCCTCTCCTCAGTGCCAGACATGTGAAAGCCCGCACAGAGTTTGCTAAAAAAACACATGAAGGACTCCCAAACTATGAGAAATAAGATTTTCTGGTTTGATGAGACGAAGATAGAACTTTTTGGTGATAATTCTAAGCAGTATGTGTAGAGAAAACCAGGCACTGCTCATCACCTGCCCAATAGAATCCCAACAGTGAAACATGGTGGAGGCAGCATCATGCTATGGGGGTGTTTTTCAGCTGCAGGGACAGGACGACTGGTTGCAATTGAAGGAAACATGAATGTGGCCAAGGATATTTCTATATACTGGATAAAAACCTCTTCCAGAGTGCTCTGAACCTCAGACTTGGCCAAAGGTTCACCTTCCAACAAGACAATGACCCTAAGCACACAGCTAAAATAACAAAGGAGTGGCTTCAGAACAACTCTGTGACTATACTTGACTGATCCAGCCAGAGCCCTGACCTAAACCCAATTGAGCATCTCTGCAGAGACCTGAAAATGGCTGTCCACCAACATTCACCATCCAACCTGATGGAACTGGAGAGGATCTGCAAGGAAGAATGGCAGAGGATCCCCAAATCCAGGTGTGAAAAACTTGTTGCATCATTCTCAAGAAGACTCATGGCTGTGCTAGCTCAAAAGGGTGCTTCTACACAATACTGAGCAAAGGGTCTGAATACTTATGACCATGTGATATTTCAGTTTGTCTTTTTTAATAAATTTTCAAAAATTTCTACATTTCTGTTTTCTGAATTTACCAAATGGCTGCGATGAAACAAAGAGTGAAAAATTTAAAGGGGTCTGAATACTTTCCGTACCCACTGTGTATATATATGTATATATATATCTTCAATGTTTCTTATTGAGATACCATACCTCGGGACTCCGAGGATAGAGAGAGACCCAAATTTGACTGAATTGTATCCGAAAAATAAGGCCACTCCCGGAAAAGGCTGTGCCATTGGCAACTTTTAATTGCATCGACATCGAATGGGTTGTCTACTCCTTTTCTCCCCTTTAAATCATGGCCCATTGTCATCTAAAATATACATATATGCACATATAATTTATTTTAGACCATTTAGACCAAAAAGAGTGGTCAATGTATAAACAGCATGTCCTTCGTCTCTACATACCTGCAAAGATCCAAATGATTCCATTGGTGACCAGCACTTAGTGCAAGAACCCCATTACAAGTTGCTAAAATACAATTGTTGTTATGCCTTTAATTTAATGTTGTTAATATAAAAGTAGATATAGATGTACATAATTTATAATGAGAAGGGTCTGATATTATTCTAATGAACATCATACTAACTTGATTTTTTTGCCTCAGGTGGTTTTGATCTGGATATCAAGGGTTGGGGTGGAGAAGATGTTCATCTATACCGGAAATACCTTCACAGCAACCTTATTGTGATCCGAACACCCGTTAGAGGTCTCTTCCACCTATGGCATGAAAAGCGCTGTATGGATGAGCTGACACCAGAGCAATACAAGATGTGCATGCAGTCAAAGGCCATGAACGAGGCTTCTCATGGACAGCTCGGCATGCTGGTCTTCAGACATGAAATTGAGGCACACCTTCGTAAGCAGAAGCAAAAGTTCATTGTGAAGAAATCCTGAGACAAGACGCACTGTGTTTATTACTAGGGTCTTATCAAAGCTGCTGAAGAAGAACATGGAAAAGGTCAATGAGTTAGTGAATGCAGAATCGGGGCAGTAGATGGACGTGCTGCATTTCAATGGTCCTTCAGAATACAACAAGAGGATGGGCGACAGGGCTGACCCTGGAAATGTGTTTACATAGATAACTGAGAATATTTCTGAATTTACAAAATGCAAGATGCAAATCAAGAAATCGTTTGATGTTCATATATACTGTAACAAAGGAATAAATCTGAGATCTTTTATTAAAAAGGAAGCTTTTGTTTCCCAATGCGATTGAATGTACAGTTTTTCTGAATCAAGATTTCAGAGAATTTCTTTTTTGAAACGTTCCCATATTGCTGCATCATCTGAAGCCAAATATATGAAGCCATATGAAACGAGTAATTCTGGAGTGTATCTCAAAACGCTGAATACTAGAATATGCCTGAACATCATTTGACAAACAAAGACAGAATCCCATTGTGCTGTAAATGCACATTTGGTATATTTTTTTTGCATTGTCTCGATTTGCATTGAAATGTGAGTGATGAAATGTTACGCAACAAAAGCACAAATTACTGTATTTTATCATTCATGCGCTTCTTAAGTTATAGTTTTGCACATGTGAAGTGCACAACGTATTCTTTAAATAGCGGATTGTTTTTATGGATGAAGAGTTGGGTTCTGGGGGTGGCTAGACCTCTGAAAGCAGCTTTATGGACAGATCAAAAGATAACCATTATACCGTGACATTGCACAGAATTATTTATCCATTGTTCTCTGACAATACGTAAACCCCAGGGAGAAGTGAATCCTGTAATTATGAGGCTGTTATTATAAATCCCGCTGGTTCACATTTCTCAAAGGGTTCTTGTGTGGAGAACTGAGAATTCCTGACTGATGCTCAGATAGGTCAAAGCTTAGCACTATGGGAAATGTAAATGCTGTATCTTCCCAACTCAGAGTTAAGTAACTGGGCTTCTCAAAGGGAATCTGTTTTTGTTCTATAATATGAGAGCAACATGATGCAGGGTCTGAGACCCTGATTCCAGGGATGTATCACTTACTGGGCTACTTGCTGTCACTTTGATACAATCACTGTTTTGTCTACTGCAGATTTAGCAGTGCTCAGAATACTGTGCTCTGTATAACCCTGCCCACACCACTGATTCTGGGTACATTGTATGTTGGCGGAAAGCTGCTAATCAATGGTAGAGGTGTGGTTTCAGAGAGTAATTGACCTGGAGGCATGAGACCCTAGTCCGGTAGTGATAATCTCTTGCTAATAAAACACTGATTTTATTGAAACAACAGCACACAGCCTAAGAACTGACATCACTGGAATCAGGCTCTCAGCATCTACATCATACTGCTCTCAGATTACATAGAAAAAAACATGCTGACAGATTGCCTTAAGTAATGACTGAATTTTTTTGTTTTGTTTCATTAAGATTCTAGATGATAACTTGGTGGAGTAATGCATTACCCACCCAAAATGTCCACCATTATTTATGTACCGGTATGTTTTTTTTATTAAAGATATTTAGACCTACGTGACGACACATATACGTTAGTATTATGAAATGTAAAACAATAAATGCTAGTCTGTCATGGATAATAAGCATCTTGTAACACAATGAGGATTAGGAAGCTTTTCATGTCGTTTTACCAATATATAAAAGTTCCGCAAAAGACCATTCCAAATTTAAGTAAGAGAATGAAGGGTACCTTTACATCAAGAAGGACACAGGGGTACGGCAAATGTGGGAAACACAAATGTTAAAATGTTATAGTCAAAGAACACCTTCATTAGGTGCACACAGGAACATGCTGACAATGCCAAACTTTATTCCATGCAGTAAACCACAGGCAACGAACAAAAAACCTTTATAAATAAACAGACTGTATGCCAAGAGTCCACTGAAAATAGTAGTGGTCCTAATGCACTATTTAGACATACCGGGTAAAAAAAGGCAGTCAAAGGATAAACTAAAGTAACTAAGAAATTGTTTCTTGAGCAGAATTATAGGCAGCACCGTAGAAAAAAAATAATCAGAAAAAGTTTATCGAATGTACTGCAGCAAAGAAGGGTCAGCATAAATCACAACAATGCAATCTACTGCATGTATATAATGAGAAGTATACAATTTTGCATAAAATGGTTTATGTAATTTCCTAATACGTAGTAGCAAGAATTAAGAATCCAAGTTAGGCCGGGGTCGCACTTTGGAGTGCAATGCGAGAAACTCGCGTGAGTCTCTCTCAATACCCGGCACTGCTGCCGGCACTCGGGACTGGAGTGTGCAGCTGCATGTATTTCTATGCAGCTGAACGCTCTGGTCTAAGTGCCGGCAGCAGTGCCGGGTATTGAGGCATTGCACTCCCAAGTGTGACCCCGGCCTTGAAAAGAAATTCAGTGTGAAAACCAGGGAGGGGTAAGAGTATACATGACCCAATATACCGCAGTGTCAAAGTCTCATTTGTACCAATGCCAGCTAATTTGCCTTAAGAGCTAGAGGAGTATTGCATTGAAGAGTACCAATTACCTTGGAACATGCTATTTTACCTGCAGTTATAAGGTTGATCTTCAGGAAAATAGCGTTCCAATGTTACTCGACCACCTGACTGAAAGTGCAGCTACTGGGAGAAAATAAAGTAATTTCCTCCAGAGATAAGCTGGCTTTCAGTCATAAGGGTGGGACAGGGAGCGAATAATGTCGTGGCTCACAGCACCGCTTACTATATTGTGAGCCGTGGCTGTAATCACTCCCCGGCACTTTGATTGACAGTTAGCTCTGCAGTGTATCTATCCATAGCGAGCTGTCAATCAAGGTGCTGGGGTATGCTTACCACTGCTAATCACAGTATAGTGAGCAGTGACTGAAGGTGCTCCGTGCATGCCAGTATAGTGAAGGGTGCTGTGATTGACAGTAATCGCTACCTGCACCTGCCCTTATGACTGAAAGCCATCGGCTCCTGGGAAAAATACCTTTATTTTCTCCTAATAGCTGTGCTTTCAGTAAGGTGGCCGGGCAGCTTTGTAATGCTATTTGCATGGAGATTAACCCTATATATTCTGGTAAATAGCATTTTTCAAGATGACAAGTTCCATTTAAAGTATTGAACATAACCTATATCTTTTGGGTGTACACCTCTATCCAGTGTGTTCTTTGGCTTCCGCGTTTTTCCTGGCAGTACTAATACATTTCTGGGAGTAGGACACCCTTTTCCTTTCTGCACCAATATATAAATTTAATGACTGATTTCCCAGGAACACCATGTGTTGGATTTGATCTACGTGCTTCAGTAAATCTGCTGTGTGTAGAGAAGATTATTTCCTACATATTACTATCACAAATATATATTTATGGGCACTCTAAATTCACACACATGTGAAAGCTAGAGTGGCAAACGTTTATGCACATCCACCATTCCCAAAAAGTCCATGGAGTGTTTTCCCTGCTCGCATTACCACCACAACGCCATGAACCGTGGCCTTTAGTTATTTATGGACTGTCCCGTGGATATAATTATTTTGCCTTATTTTGATCAAAGGCAAGATCTACTGTAATTCACATGAAAATATCAAAAACTTTATCATGGCCCAAGAACATTCTGTGATGTGATGGTGGCCCACAAGCTTCGTGTCCTCTATTGTCCAAGAAGCTAAACAGAGAAAGTGGTGTCAAAATGATGATAATAACGATTAGTGCAAAAAGGCTTGTGGTACCGACTGTATGGGAGAATCGATTTGCAGGATTTAGCCAGTTCTGTGACTTCTGGACGTGAAACCGGCAATTCTCCCTACCTCCCAGCATTCTCGGCTCTTCATATAATTAGCCGGCTGGTGCAGCGTCACGTGTGCATCATGCCGCACTTAAGACATTGTGCCAGCCCGGTTGATTAAATGAAGAGCCAGCAATACCAGGAGGTTAGAGGAGATTCTTGAGTCTTCCATCCTGTGGTCACAGATTGATTCTCCTCCTGTGATGCTTCTAAGAAAAAGTACTTGTGTAATACTTCTTAAAATATACTACAATATTTTTTGTTATTGATTCCTGATGTAAAAGATTTTTTCTCTATTTGAAATTGGAGGCATTCTTTGGGTCCATGGATTTCTATGAGTGCCTTATAACAAATCCATGCCAAAAGTGTATATTATTGGGCTGTGTGCATGAGGCCTTATCCTGTGAGTGCGTGCCCATTGTAGATGGCTACAGATTTTCATTTTGTAATGATTTTATACAGAATTACAAATCCATTTGCTTTCTGACCCCAACATTGTATAATGACATTGTGCATAGGGATCACTGCTTTATAATGACTGAAGATTTTAGGATGCTTATCATATTAAGGTGACACACAAAATTGCCTTTTGTAAATGAATGATTTTAAATGTGCTCAATATTTTATTTATGAAAACTATCTCCTGTAAAACCTGAACATTTTTTCTAATTTTGTACAACTCCTTTAGAAGTTTAGCCTATTTGCTTAGTTGTCCTGTGCGTTGTACTCATCAGTTCCATCTACCACTATGTGGTAAGAACTTATTATCTATGGTCCAGTGCTGAGCTGTGATTATTGAGGTGCTTATGGAAAATATTGGGATAGATATACTAAAACTGTATAAAAATTAGACAACTTACAGTAGATGAGAATTTATAAAGGCTGTTGCGTCAGTTCTTTGGCAACCAAATGCCAGTTGCATGCCAGGTTAGCCCTAAAACTTGCAACTTCTTGCTATTTTATCCTACCTTTGCCACTTAAAAAAATCAGTTTAAGCTATATATGGCTAGATATGCAAATAATGTTAGCGCACTTTTTGCAAGATTTTTCATATTGAACTGGGCATACCATGTAATAATGGTTGCAGATTGAAATAATTTTTTTTAATTTCACCTCTCCATTGCGAATATATTGGCCATCAATGTTTAAGTCCAAGTATGTGTTATCAGATTCACTTGGGGCGTGCACTTCTCCATGTATGATGATGAAAAAAAAAGTTTTATTCTACTCTGCAGCTGCTATCACGTGACCAGTTCTTGAAAAATGTGTGCAGCACTATGATACATTTTCTGCAAATAATGGGAAGGCAGCCACATGAATAACAGGCTTAGGGCACAGACAGACGTACGGATAACTCGTGCGAGGATCGCATCTTAAGGCCAGAGTCACACTAGTGAGAAATACGGACGATTGCTATGAGAGAAAAAATCGCATAGCACTCGGACCAATGTTAATCTATGGGGCAGCTCCCATCATCCGATTTTTTCTCGGGCGTATTATACGTGCGAGTGAAATCGTAGCATGCTGCAATTGCACCGGCTTACAATAGAATAGATAGAATACATGTATACACATAGTATAGGTATATATATATGCCATTGACACACATATATATTTATATTTCATAGAGATATAGATAGCAGAATAGGTGATAATTCAATTGTCGGCATTTGTGAAATAATTACAGAACCCGACAGGATATGAGACATGGTTTACATACAGTAAACCATTGCATATCCATTAGATTTATATATGTCCCTCACTAATAATGTTAGTAATATATGTGTGTAAAATTTTGGAGCTGTAGGTGTTAAATTAAAGGATTACTTCACGGAAAAAACTTGCGTGGAATCCCGCGCAATTTTCTCCACCAGAGAGGGAAAGCCAGTGACTGAGGGCAGAAATTAATAGCCTAGAGAGGGACCATTGTTTTTGGGCCCCCCCAGCTAAAAATCTCTGCCCCCAGCCACCCCAGAAAAGGTGCATCTGTAAGATGCGCCTATTCCGGCACTTACTCTCTCTCTTCCCATTGCCCTGTAGCAGTGGCATATGGGGTAATAAGGGGTTAATGTCACCTTGCTATTGCAAGGTGACATTAAGCCTGATTAATAATGGAGAACTGTCAATAAGACAACTATCTATTATTAATCCACTAGTCTGAAAGGGTTAAAAAAAACACACATACATTAGGAATGAAGATTTTTAATGAAATAAACACACATTTTTTCCATCTTTATTACACTTTCATTCCAAACTGAAGCCATCGATCTCCTGGAAAAAAAAACAAAATAAAAAAACAATATACCCATACTTGTCTGCCGTACAGTCAAGTCCCACGCTGCAATCTATCTTAAGGGGTTAAATAGTTTACAACCGGGACTGGTGCTAATGCGACTGGCCCAGCTGTAACCCACAGAGGAATGAAGGAAAAGCTGCCTGCGCAGCCTCCCAGCTGACCGGAGATGAACTGATTAGCGTGGGACAGTTTCTGAACATTTTCCCACGCTGTCTGTTCACCGCGGGTCAGGTCGGGAGTCAGCGCAGCTTTAAATGACGTCAGAGGGATGTCACACGGATGCTTAGATTGAGAAAATCGCATCCTCGCATTGCAAACGGATGACATACGATCACTGTTCAGGGAACATTTGTGCGATTCTCGTCCGTGAAAAATGGACCGATTTTTTTTTTTTTTTTTTATACTGTACATTGTGTGTGACCCAGCCTAAACCTTATTCTCGCTGTCTGCTCTCCTGACCTGAGCGTGACAACTGCATAGAAATGCATGACGCTGCCATGCTCAGGTCAGAAGAGGTGCCGGGCCAGTCCATGCAGTGCGGGCCAGTCCGTACAGTGCGGGTCAGTCCCACCTCAGTGCGGGCAGTCCGTGCAGTGCGGGCCAGTCTGTACAATGCGATGTAATCATAGCACGAGTTATATGGCAGTCTGTCTGTGCCCTTAAAAAATTCATCATGATAAATTTGACCATAGAATTAGACAAGGTGTTATAAAATGTATTACATGGGTTCATGCTGGATTATATTTTGTGCATCTTGTCCTACAATGTAGTTGTCTTACTTTAGCATTTTTAGTGAAATTATTTTGGAAGTTATTTTATGCATTTTAAGTAGTAAATTTGCCTTAGGCCGGGATCATACATGCGAGGAATACGGCCAAGTTTCGCATATTAATACCTGGCAGTGGAGCGTGCGGCCGCATAGCAATATATGGAGCCGCACGCTCCGCTCCCAGGCCGGTGGCAGTGCCGGGTATTAACATGCGAGACTCGGCTGTATTCCTCGCATGTGTGATCCCGGCCTTATTGTGTGTAAAGCGGTTCGTCTAAGCCTCCTTTGCCTTTCGTACACTCTTGATATGTTATTTATGTGTTATTTCAACATTGAAACACACTTTGACCTTAATTCATCAAAGTCAGATTTTTTTTTATATAAAACACATTTCTGTTTCAACGTTTCTAAAAAAGAAAATGTATGACTTGACGCTTTTACTCCAGTCCTGGCTAGATCCGACAAAGCGGGTGAAGCCTAGATAGGGTGTAGCAAAGCCTTGACTGGTGGGCTGCACAGAGGCGCACTCCAAGAATAAAATGTGCCTAATTTATTGAGTTACATGTTACCTCTTAGGCTATGTGCACACGTTCAGGATTTTTCGCGCTTTTTTAGCGTTTTTTGCGGCGGTTTTCCGCTGCAAAAACGCTGAAAAAACGCATGCATTAAGCATCCTATTATTAGAATGCATTCCGCAATTTTTGTGCACATGCACACGAAAAAAAAATGCATCGCGGAAAAAAACGCAGCATGTTCATTCTTTATGCGGAATCGCGGCGATTCCGCCACCGTAGGAATGCATTGAACCGCTTACTTTCCGCATGTGGCTATGCCCACCATGTGCAAAGTGAGCGGTTCATGTGCGGATGGTACCCAGGGCCTGGAGGAGAGGAGACTCTCCTCCAGGCCCTGGGTACCATATCCCTGTTAAAACAATAAAATGAAAAAACGTAATATTCTCACCTTCCGGCGGCCCCCGCTGCTTTCCCGCTCCTCAGCGATGCTCCCGGCAACTCCCGGTCCCAGGGATGCCTTGCGATAATGACCCCAGATGACGTAGCGGTCTCGCATGATGCTAGTTCATCTGGGGTCATTGTCGCCAGGCATCGCGAGGACCAGGAAGGCTGCGGGGGACGCCGGAAGGTGAGAATTTTTTGTTTTTTATTATTTTTAACACTAGATCTTTTTACTATTGATGCGGCATTAATAGTAAAAAGTTGGTCACACTTGTCAAACACTATGTTTGCGTAGTGTGATCAACCTGTCAATCAGTTTTCCAAGCGATGCTACAGATTGCTAGGAAAACGCTAGCATTCTGCAAGCTAATTACGCTTGCAAAATGCTAGTCTTTAGCCGGAATACACATACCAATAAAAATGCGTATTTACCGTGGCAGGGAAGTGCGGGATTGCTGTGGAAATTTCCGCGGCAATTCTGATAAGTGTGCACATAGCCTTAATGAATTTTACATATCTTACTCCTGCACACCCATCATTAAGACTGAAACTCTGGTCTTAATGAATCTGGCCATTATTGTTTTAAAATTTAAGCAAAATGAAATGTGTGAATACAGCTCCAATTAATCAATCCGAAAAAAAGCATATCAACAATACAGGTCACTTAAATGGGTTGTATCATGTTTCTTGTTTAGGAGGGCACCACTCCTCTTCTGCCTGCTGTCATAATCCTTCAAAGGGCTCATTCACACTGGTATATAAATCTGGTGAGTGCAATCCGATAAATCGGTTATTCAATGAGGCAGTGCAGATCTACATATATTTTCTCAGCTGCAATCGACATGTAAATAAAATCGCAGTATGCTGCGACTTCACTCCGAAATTGGACATTGCAAGAAAAATATTGCATGCCACATGGACCATTAGTATAACATCTGATTTTTATGGATACATTACAATTCTGTAGCATAGGAAACTGTAAATGGTTATGTAAAAGATTAATAACTGCTGAGTAAAAAAATGGATTGCATAAGGATAACAAGTGAGACAAAAATCATCCCACTCTCCTAATGAGATTGGGTCCGATTTTTAAATTTATTTTTTTTATACACTAGTGTGAGCGAACCCTAAAGCTGATAGTATTAGCCATATGAAATTTTCATAATTAACTTTTTTCTTTTTTAATTGAGTATTAATACTCAGGTTAACTTGATTAAGTAACTTTAAAATAAAAAAAAGGAAATGTACCTTTTAAAAGAAAAGGTTTAATGTCTTCCTACAATACCGCAAGTCCAGTTTAGTAATAAGGACGTTCTTATTAAGGCTTCATCATTTGCTTGTCAAGAATCATGCTAAAAATGATCTCTGTGAGACTTGTGTACAAATGTGTACTTTTCTCTTTGTAAAAATGGTCATGGTCAAAAATACACATGGTTGACAAGTGATTACTGCTAATGGTAATCGCAACTTCATGAGCTTCTAATATTTTTGCAATTGTTCCTTGTATAATTGTACAGAATTGTAAAATAAATATAGAGGAAAAAATATATTTTTACGAATGAATCAGTTATTTCTACAATCAACTTTTTTTTTACTACCGTAATGATATTAGTGATGGTATAATGCAGGTTGCCATATATTCTTTTAAATTAAGGAACAAAAAATTTAAAAATTATAAAAAGCTTTATATACTCCGTGTTGATATCTGACAATGTTGCTTTAATTATGCATTAATAATTTATTTTACAGTAAAGCAGCCGCTCATACATGTGTGATAAATGCTGGTGTAGAAAGTTTATCTCGTGGCTGGGTGGTTGCCCAGTGCAGTTGTTTTTAATTTAATTTTAAATATAAGTAACTTATACATGACTGAAAGTGTCCACTCATTTAATGCAATAAATTCCGTTTATTTGATTTTATATGTGTTGTGCTGTTGTCTTTTTATGTTTAAGTTTTGTCAAAATTAGAGGGAATCTGTCACCAAATTTTTGCCACCAAACTAGAGAGCAGTATAATGTAGAGACAGAGACCTTGATTCCAGCAATGTGCCACTTACTGGGCTGCTTGCTGTAGTTTTGATAAAATCACTGTTTTAATCAGCAGGAGAGTATGACTAGAGGACTAGTAAACCTGCTGCCATTTAGTCTTCTATATTCCTGAGATCTGTATAACTCCACCCACACCACTGATTATTATCATACTTTTATATTATTATTATACATTTTTATAGCACCATTTATTCCATGGTGCTTTACATGTGAAAGGGGCAAATATAGTATCAGCCGGACGTGGGAACGAAGGGTTAACTTTTAGGCTGACATGACGTTGGGAGGGTGTGACGGCAGGGATACAGAGTAGGTATGGGGGGGGTTGTGTAAGATGAGCCAGGAGGGGTATTGGATGGGAGGTAGAGGGGATATGACATAGGTGGAGGTGGGATCAGGTGGACAAAAGGACTGACTGGTGGTAGGGAAGCCACTTTTTGTAGTCACCGAGGGACGAGACAGCAAGAAGACCACCAGCCTCTCCAACCCAGAAGCCGCCCGTAACACTCACCGGTATGGAAGAACTGTTAGGGAAGTTGCAGGAGGCAGCCAGCATGCATCCTTCGGGCTGGCTGGAGGACTCCATAAATAGGATCTTGGGTGGCAGCTGGGGTCTCACCAGGGTCCGGCGTTCAGCGACCAGGAGGTTAGGAGCGGGGTCCCGGATCAGGCGGGTGGCAGTAAGGGCAGTAGTTGCGGTCCCTCGGGGCAGCAGGGACCAATGGTAGGCAATCTGGCAGCAGAGGGCTCGCGCGCCGGCAGGCAGGGACAAAGCTGGGTCCACAGCACCGCGCTCTCGGCGAGGCCGAACAGGGCCCACAAAACGAAGGCCCTCTGGCAGAGCAGCGTTGCAGGGGAACCGCCGATAAACTTCATAGACACGGCGACGGCCCCTCGCCTTGCAGAGCTTGCAGCGCTGCAATCCCATCACACACCAATGGAGCGTAGGCCCCCTGCTGAGCAGGGAGGAAATCACTCCGAGCACCGGACACGGGCGCTGCCATCTTGTTTCCGGGGTCCTTCGAACAGGACCCCAGAGAGAGCATGCTGTCCAGGGAGGTGCCTGATCAGAACATGCACAGTGTAGGGCTGGCTGCTGCTATGCCGGGTGGGAAGGTGACACCCCTTAGACCTGCCCGCAACACTAGGCCCCCCGAGAGGCTGTCCTTAGACATGCCTGTTAGATCGCAGCGCTGGGCTAGAAGCCCCTCTGGGGACCCTCGGAGTGCGGGGGATGGTAGAAGGAGCAGGCCGCGGCAGAGGAGGGAGCCCGTTAGATCCCCGGTGCCCCTCGTTGGTCAGCAGCTACATACAACGGCCATGCAACCAAGAGGTCCAGCAAGGAACACGGCACCAGAGCAGCAATCAGGGAGGAGATGCGCAGACACCGGGGCATGGCTAGCCCATCATACAGCTGATTCACGGCTGATCAGGGCCTCGGAGGCAAGCTTCACAGAACCCGCGTGGCATCCGGTCTAGGACCAATCTGATGTGGAGGACAACATTGAGGAATCCTTAACCGGGGCGGCCGGAGGGACACCAATGCCCTGGCGACCTGGTAACTATGACTCTGTGTTTTGTCCATCTACTGTGGGGGCCCATCAAATGGGGGGGTTGTATGGGAACACCTAGTGAACATGTATTTCCCGTTACATCAACCCCCAGTTCCTCCAGCAATAAGTTGGTGGCGGTGCTGACAAGCTTACAAAATAGGTTAGATCACTTAGAGGGGGCCGGACAAGCACACTTATCGGCCTCGACTAGCTCGCACACTCCTCAAAGGGAGAGCACGAGTGTAACCGAATGCGCCATAGAGCAGCCCTATACAATACCGACAAGATAGGAAGAACATGGGAGGTTGGATGACAAGGCGCTGGGGGAGGTAAACATTTGTTTCGCGGAACCTTAGGTGCTCACCTTAAAAAGGAGGTTAAGGAGAAAATATGGAAAGATGAGTATATTGATATTTTTTCATTATTGCCATTGAGGAAGGTGAACTTTGAGAGATTGGGAAAAGGGGAGAATAAAAAGGATGAGGAAGCCGCCGAGGGTCCGTGGTGCCGCAAACATTTACAAATTGGTTACAGGCCTTCGCTATCTTGGCCAGCGTTATAGGGGAGAGAGCACCTGGGAACTGCTCACATCTATTTTGTTATATGGACTCCATTGGTGAAGCTTACAGGACATATGGGGGGTATGCATGGTTATGTTATGATAAGCAATTTTGCCAGTGTAAGGCCATTCTCCCTTCTATCAGATGGGATCAGAAGGATATTAGTCTCTGGTTAAAGTTTATGTATCACAATTAGTGTTGAGCGATACTGCTCGATATCTAAAAATATCGTATCGAAATGGTATCGCCGATATCACTAAATATCGTCGATATCCGATTCCGATACCGGAAATCCAATGTAAGTCTATGGGAACAAAAAATCGCAACCAAAAAAAACCTTTCTTTCGTTGTAAACACAAAATATACACACATAGAATACATATTATATATATATATACATGTCATTGTGACATATATATATACATATATTTATAGTTTATACACTTCTACATAGTAAAATAGACTCTGATTCAATTGCCGGGTAAAGCCGTGACATACCCCATAGAAGTCGACGGGCTCGGTGCCGAGTACCCCCAAAACCTCTTGCTCTGTGCGACTCAACTTGGGCGTCACGAACAGGATTCTGTAGCTCGCTATAAGCGAGTCCTGTGTGCCTGAAGTGAACTGGTTTTGTGCTTGAGAATTGCTAAAATCATCAGAGAATGTATTTGCCATTTTTCCGCCATATCTGCGTCACGACGAGGCACTGGTGAAGAAGAAGGGCGTGCTCTTCGTGGGTGTACACTCACTCAGTGGCCGACCACTCTAAATGGTACTGCAATGTAAGATCGTGCCCCACAGCTCTTGAGTTCCGCCTCCTCATCCTCCTCAGTGTGCGGAAACTAACACGAAGGTCCCGCCTCACTACAAAAGAGGGGCCCTCTCCAGATGCTAATGACACATGTGACTTGGCAGAGATGGCTAATGGACACGAGCAGAAGTGTGAAGGGATGGAGCAGTCAGAGCTCTCCCCCCACGGAAGCGACCCGATCGCCACGGAACCACCATTGGGCACCCGGCCTGGAAACCCTCCTACGCTGGAAGAAGCGGAGGATACCCTAAGAGGCCTGGCCCGGCACCAGGAGGAGGTCGCCAGGATGGAAGCCAGCTGGCGTGCCCTAAAACTAAACTTGGAGCGGCGCCAATCCCTCTTACCTGAAGTGTCTGTACCGGAAGGTGAGGCACCCGTTCTAGTAGAGGAGTCCGTGCGGGCATCCCAGCCCATGCAATGTGATCCGGTTGACGTTGTCGCAGTGGAGGCACCCGTTCCTGCAAAAACCTCTGCACCGGCAGCACCCCAGATTCCGCTGTCTGCCCCCGTCGCTGAGACAGAAGAAGCGACACCCGTCCTCATGGAGGAGGCCGCGCAGGCACCAGAGGTCTACCAGTCTGTACCGGAGCCCTGACTGTCATCTGTTCCAGAGCCGGCTGCTTCCTCCGCAGGTGAGCGCCGCCAGGACTGGGGGGCGCCAGGAGAGCTGCCGCAAACCGGACACTGTAAGCTGCAGTTTGATGGTGGAGACATGGAGCTGCTGGTGGAGGAGAATTTCAACCGGCGTCAGGAGGAAGAGTGGAGACGTTGGGAGCGGGAAGCAGAGCGACAAAGGGAGCAGCGAGAAACCCAAAAGCTTCGCCAACGTCAGCTGGAGAAGGACCGGGCAGATAAGGACCGGATGAGAAAAGATAAAGGAACCCTGTGGGAGCCGCGGCGTAAGGATGCAGTACGGAGCTTTAAATTGAAAGGTGGTTGGGGCTTCATCCAGGAGCCTGGACTTTATTTAGAAGTTTTTGTGAACCGGCGGGACGTGGAGGCTCACCTCCCAGAAGGACACCCGGGGAGGGACCTGTTGCCAGGAGACTTGGTGACTTACACCCGACACTGGGGTTACAATGGATGGTACGCCCTAAATGTTACCAGGTGCGACCCCTACTCCCCAGAGTGTCAGGAACCTGTGAGACCCTCGGAGCCTTCAGCCTCCCACATCCAGGCCTCTGCAAAAGTGCCCACCCCACGCCGTAAATCTCCCCAGCCTCCCTCAGTAGTCTCCTCAGCAGCCCCAGCTATGGACATGATAAGTATAGCTGGCCCATACCGCGCCTGTAGGCCCCCTGGGTTCGTTCAGTCCGGGACATAGGGGTCCAGACCCGGAGGGAGATGAAAGAGGTGGCCACACAGACCCAGATAGCGGGTCACGACTTGACTGTACAGGCCACACGACGTCATCAGGTCCTGGTGGTCCTTGGTGTCTCGGATGTTTGGCAAGCATCAGAAGAGTACCAGGTGGTACCTGGAACACCCCTGCCAAAGAATTATAAATAACCCGGACAGGGTCCCTGTATGTAAATAGTTAAATATGTAAATATTTAAATTGTTGATGTACCCGGACGGGTGAATGTTCATATAAAAATTTTTTAATTTAATAAAAAACACAACACAGTTTTCATTACTTTTATTACAGTCTCATCTTGCGACGCCATCGATCTCCTGTAAAAAAATGAAAAATAAAACCAGCAGTATACCACCTGTCCGACGCAGTCCATAGTAACGAGTGTCCCACAACGATCCAGCTCTGCTACATCAGAATGACAGGCAGAGCCTGTCATCCCGGCGCAGCACAGCTGATTACCTGCTTCCCCGGCGGTGACGTCATCGGACTGACTGCTTTACGGCCGGGATTACCCAGCAGTCACTGCAGTTATCGCGAGAAACTGCATGTGACCGCCTGGGAGAAGAGGATGGCGGCCATGAAGCAGTTCAGGCCGTGACCGCCGGAGATCTTCTGCCAGGTAAGTGCCGCTGACTCCTGACAGACCCGACCGACGGACACTGACAGTGACAGACCCGACCGACGGACACTGACAATGACAGTGACAATCCCGATTCCGGTATTCGATATGACGAAAATATCGGTATTCGGAATCGAAAGGCCGATACAGCTAATATCGGCCGATATCCGATATTTGCAGTATCGTATCGCTCAACACTAATCACAATCATAGACAGGGGAACCCCTTTCAAGGGTGGGCTGGTAATTCCAGCCAAGCGAGTTATGGGGCACGAAGCCAGTCGGCAGGTAGTTTTCAGGCCCGAGGCGGCACGCAGAAAACCGGTTTGTGTTGGCAGTTCAATGACAGCCAATGTAAGTTTGGCCCCGGCTGCAGATTCAAGCACGTGTGCGCAACATGTAACGGTCCACCCATGGGGCCAGCAGATGTTTCAACAGGAACAACGGAAAGGGGGAGGACATGGCCATGGTCAAGGGGCAAACACCAATCAAGCTGCACGCGATGCTCCCATACCTAAATAAATATCCCGATACAGCCAAAGCAGACCTACTAACACGAGGCTTCAGAGACGGCTTTATTATCCTTTCCCAAGCATTCCAAATACAAAAGAATTTGAGAAATCTTCGTTCGGCCAATCAGCACTCAGAGGTTGTGAGAGACAAACTGAAAAAAGAGGTGCTGCTGGGCCGAATGGCAGGTCCTTTCAAATCCCCACCCGTTCCCTATTTAGTTATTTCTCCTCTTGGTATCATCCCTAAAAAGGAACCAAATAAGTATCGTATGATCCACCATCTTTCCTACCCACGGGGCAAGTCCGTTAATGATGGCATCCAGACAGAATTATGCTCTGTTGTTTACGCATCCTTCGATGAGGCTTTACAGTGGGTGAGGAAATGCGGAAAAGGGGCTTTGATGGCAAAAACCGATGTGGAATTAGCTTTTCGGCTGCTACCGGTACATCCCAGTAGTCTGCGCTTGCTCGGATGCTATTGGGAAGATGAATACTTTGTGGACAAGTGTTTACCTATGGGCTGCTCTCTGTCATGTTCACTGTTTGAGAACTTTAGCACATTTGTGTAGTGGGTTGTAAAGGACATTTCAGGCTTTAAGTCATTGATCCATTATTTGGATGATTTTTGGTGTGTAGGGCCACGTAAATCGCAGGTGTGTGATACCATTATTTTGGGGTGTCTGGAGTGGGTAGCAAAGGAATTTGGTGTCGCCTTGGCCCCCGAAAAAACCGTCTGGCCTACATCATGTATTTCTTTCTTGGGTATTGTGATAGATACAGTAAAATGGGAATGTCGCTTGCCAGAGGATAAGGTGTTGGCGCTAAAGGCTGAAGTAGATAGAACATTGAAGCTCAAAAATTGAAGTTACGGGAGGTGCAGTCTTTGCTGGGCAGCTTGAATTTTGCTTGTCGGATTATGCCCATGGGTAGGGTATTTTCAAGAAGGTTAGCCGGAGCAACGGCGGGTGTGAGATCGCCACATCATTATGTGCGATTGTCGGCCGAAAACAAAGCAGATTTGGAAGTTTGGGGCGCATTCTTGAATAGATATAACGGGCGATCCCTGATGATGGATAATTTGTGCAGTAACTCGGATATTGATCTTTACATGGATGCAGGAGGGAGCTCAGGTTTTGGGGCCTGCTTTCAAGGTCAATGGTGTGCGGAAAAGTGGCCGGAGAAATGGGTACGGTTGGGCCTGGTTAAAAACATAGCGCTTTTGGAAATGTTCCCCATCTTGGTGGCAGCGTTGTTGTGGAAAAACAAGCTGAGAAACAAGAAGGTTCGCTTCACATATGATAACATGGGTGTGGTGATGGCAATAAATAATATTTCTGCTTCCTCCCCACCAGTAATCAGGGTGCTGCGTCAGCTGGTGCTGGTATGCTTGTCTATCAATGCTCATTGTACCGCGTCGCATGTTCCAGGCAAATATAACTCAATAGCTGATTCACTTTCTCGTTTTTAGTGGGAGCGGTTCCGCGCGTTGGCCCCGGAAGTGGAAGAAGAGGGCCTACCGTGCCCTCACGAACTCTGGAAAGTGGTATAAGGGCTGCCGAACCATTAACAGGTCATCATTATCTAGCAGCACTTGGACAGCTTATCAGCGGGCATGGCAGCTTTGGGAGGAATGGTCACAGGGGCGGGCCTACCGCCCGTGCAGCCCGTTCATTGAACGGGGGCCCCAGGGGAGAGGGGGCCCCTCCAGCCTCCAGCACCGCATGGCTAATTATTTACCTATTCAAATTAGCCATGTGGTGCACTACGCAGCCGAGGCACAAGGAGAAGAGCAGCGCTGCGGGAGGCAGGGCCGGCGTCAGCACCCGGCACAACCCGGGCAAGTGCCGGGGCCCTGAGCAGGCGGGGGGGCCCACTGGCAGTCTGGCACCCCCGCACCCGTTAGCGGTGTCAGCGCCGCCACTGGCCCCCCCCCGCTTGCTCAGGGCCCCGGCATCAGCTGGCACAATACTTACCTCTCCCGTGCCTCCGCTGCCGCAGCTCCGGGCTCCAGGGGCGCCGGCGCTTCCTCTCACAGCAGCGCTGCTGAATGACGTCATCATTCAGCGGCCGGCTGTGGCAGAGAGCGCGCGGACGCTGGACAGGTAAGACGTGTGTGTGTGTATGTAGTGCGGTGCTTTGTGTGTGTGTGTGTGTGTGTGTGTATGTCTGTATGTGAGAGAGTGCTTGTGTGCTGTGGTGCTGTCTGTGTGTGATGATGGGGAGGCATTGCTGATAATGGGGAGGCATTGATGATGATGATGGGGAAGATGATGATAATGGGCAGCATTGATGATAATGGGCAGGCATTGATGATGGGGAGAAGATGATGAGGCAGGTATTGCTGATAATGGGAGGCATTGATGATGATGAGGAGAAGATGAAAGATAATGGCAGGCATTGATGATAATGGGCAGGCATTGATGATGGGGAGAAGATGATGATGGGCAGGCATTGATGATGATGGGGAGGAGATGATGATGGGCAGGCATTGCTGATAATGGGGAGGCATTGATGATGATGGGGAGAAGATGATGATAATGGGCAGGCATTGATGATAAATGGGCAGGCATTGATGATGGGGAGAAGATGATGATGGGCAGGCATTGCTGATAATGGGGAGGCATTGATGATGATGAGGAGATGATGATAATGGGCAGGCATTGATGATAATGGGCAGGCATTGATGAAGGGGAGAAGATGATGATGGGCAGGCATTGATGATGATGGGGAGAAGATGATGATGGGCAGGTATTGCTGATAATGGGGAGGCATTGATGATGATGAGGAGAAGATGATGATAATGGGCAGGCATTGATGATAATGGGCAGGCATTGATGATGGGGAGAAGATGATGATGGGCAGGCATTGATGATGATGGGGAGGAGATGATGATGGGCAGGCATTGCTGATAATGGGGAGGCATTGATGATGATGGGGAGAAGATGATGATAATGGGCAGGCATTGATGATAATGGGCAGGCATTGATGATGGGGAGAAGATGATGATGGGCAGGCATTGCTGATAATGGGGAGGCATTGATGATGATGAGGAGATGATGATAATGGGCAGGCATTGATGATAATGGGCAGGCATTGATGATGGGGAGAAGATGATGATGGGCAGGCATTGATGATGATGGGGAGGAGATGATGATGGGCAGGCATTGCTGATAATGGGGAGGCATTGATGATGATGAGGAGAAGATGATGATAATGGGCAGGCATTGATGATAATGGGCAGGCATTGATGATGGGGAGAAGATGATGATGGGCAGGCATTGATGATGATGGGGAGGAGATGATGATGGGCAGGCATTGCTGATAATGGGGAGGCATTGATGATGATGGGGAGAAGATGATGATAATGGGCAGGCATTGATGATAATGGGCAGGCATTGATGATGGGGAGAAGATGATGATGGGCAGGCATTGATGATGATGGGGAGGAGATGATGATGGGCAGGCATTGCTGATAATGGGGAGGCATTGATGATGATGGGGAGAAGATGATGATAATGGGCAGGCATTGATGATAATGGGCAGGCATTGATGATGGGGAGAAGATGATGATGGGCAGGCATTGATGATGATGGGGAGGAGATGATGATGATGATGGACAGGCATTGATGATAATGGGGAGGCCATGATGATGATGGGGAGGCAATGATGATGATAAGGAGGCAATGATGATGATGGGGAGGCAATCATGATGATAATGGGGAGTCTTTCCACAGCGCCCTTTCCTGAGCCGTAACTGCATAATGCAGTACAGCGCAGAGGAGAGCTCCATATTTTGTATGGAGCATTATATTGGGTCCAGTATTCTGTATGGAGCATTATATGGGGACCAGTATCCTGTATGGAGCATTATATTGGGTCCAGTATTCTGTATGGAGCATTATTTTGGGTCCAGTATTCTGTATGGAGCATTATATGGGGGGTGACATCCTGCATGGGGTATTATATGGATGATGAGGGGGAGACTGTGGTGCCCATAATATTGTATGGAGGACTGTACTGTCCAGTCTGTTCTGTGCGCTGTGAGGATTTGGCGGTTTTTGAGCTATTGTAGAATTTACAATAGACATCACTCATGTAATGGAAGAAGTGAAGTATTTGGCATTGTACTATATCCATATTTCTCTGCTGTATCTGTGCATCATGAATCGTGGTCTGTGTTAAAGGGGCCCACTGAGGTTTGTGACTGACCTATACAAGTGGTAGGTAGAACGGGCAGGTAGGTATCATCTATCTACCTATTAGTTTTTATGATCATATTAAACAACTTTACTATTTAGATTTGATAGTTGCGTTCTAAATAAATATTACAATCTATATGATTACATAACTTTGTTGCCCTATAAAGTGCACAGGGGCCCACTACAGTCTGTGTCCGCCCCTGAATGGTCAGGACAGGGGAACGAACGACTAGCAGATGAAGAGCAGGTAGGAGTGATGTTGATGTGTATTAGGAGAGGGTCATATTACAAGTGGTCAACAGCTAAAGGCACTGTCACACTAAGCGATCGCACCAGCGATCACGACAACGACACGACCTGGCGAGATCGTTGGTGTGATCGCTATATGGTCGCTAGTAGCTTCCAAACAGGAAGGTATCATAAACTACACATCAGCGATCAGCGATCTGTATAATGACCTCGGCGGTCGTTGGGACCTGTCACACAGCATGTATTGTTAAAGATTGAGCGCAACCTTTTCCACGCCCCTCAGCATAGATTGGTGGTCACTGTATGTCAAAAGTCACAGCTCTCGCTTAGTGATTGGACGTCCGCGTCATAAAAGACGACGCAAGTGGTTCATACAAATTTCCAGCATCGTTCCATACTGCGTCCTGCTAGCCTTCTGCTTTACAGCTACTGCGATCCAGTCTGTGCCGCTATTGCGTTTGCCCCGGATTGATTTTCTCAGGATCCCAAAAACGTCTTGTATAAATGGCAAAGATGAAGCGCTGTAGCGACTCTGACAGGAGTCCACACACGATAGTATCCTCGCAACAACGCACAAAGGACTAGATGTTGTGGCCACCAATCGGAGCTGAGGGGCGTTAAAACCAGTCCCGCCTGCGCCGCTGACATGAGTCGCCAAAGAGTTCGATCGTCGTTCATAAAGGGTGTCAAACTCAGCGATTCAGGCTCACCAGCGGGACGCCAATGATCAAAAAATGGTCCAGAACGTTCGTGCACTATCAGCGACATCGCAGCAGGGGCCACATCGCTGCTACATGTCACACACAGCGAGATTGCTAACGATGTCACTGCTCCGTCATAAAATCTGTGTCGCTTAAGCGATATCGCTAGCGATCTCACTTAGTGTGACAGTACCTTTAGATGAACCAGTTGATTTCCGGTTTGGCCTTTGGTTTTAAACTCCGTAACGAACGGATCTAACAAAGAATTTTTTAGTGAAGCAGGCACTTAGAGGTTATCGCAAAGGAAAGGTTCAATTAGATAATAGGAGGCCAGTGTCATTCGGGTTATTAGAAATGCTTGGGAAGCAGTTAGAAGGAGTCTGCAGATCACGATTTGAGATAGGTTTGTTTAGGTTAGCGTTCTCGTTAGCCTTTTTTCGGGGCAATGAGAATAGGAGAAATGGTGGAGCCGGGAAAAAGCAAAAGTGGGGGCATTTTAGCATCTCGGCCAACCAGGGGGAATTAGAATTCTGGATTAGAAAATCAAAAACAGACCAATTGGGAAAGGGTAAGAGAGTACGGTTGGGAAGTGTAAAACACTCTATTATGTGCCCGTTGGTATGCTTTAGAGTTTTTATGGCTGGGAGGCCCATGCAAAAGGGACCCTTGTTGTGCCACGAGGACGGTTCTTACTTGTCAAAATACCAGTTCATCAAGGTGTTTTGAAAGTGCATTGAAGCAACGGGCAGGGATGAACGCAGCTATGGAAGTCATTCTTTTTGCATCAGGGTTGCAACAGAAGCAGCGGTAGGAGGTTTGAGTCCGGAGGTGGTAAGGAGAATTGGCCAGTGGGAGTCAGAACGGTACCGGCCAAACAAGGGCGAGGGGGCCAACTTCTCAAAAAACTAGGAGGACTAACTCATGTTTGTTTCATTACAGGCCGTGTCCCACTTCTAATCTGGATTTTAGGTCACTCTTATGTTCACTGGGGAGAAAGGCGAGCCGACATACTGACTGACGGTAGACAACTAGGTTTCAGCAGGGATGTGGTGTTAATCAGGTGGTTGGGGTTTAGGGGTTTGGTTTGGGGTCGGGTAATCAGCGAGTTTCAACGAGCCGTGAGGCGCCATGGGGCACCAGACATATTAGTTTTGCACGTGGGCGGTAATGACCTGGGGTCCGCTCCAGGAAGGCTCTGGTTAGGGACATCTCAATCGACTTGAAGCAACTATGGGGGGCCTTCCCAAATTTAAAAGTAGTATGGTCTGACATTATGGAGGGGAGCCCGAACCGTTTCAAGGATTAACAAGGCACGAATTAAAATCAACAAAGCAGTATCCAAATTCGTGGTGCAGAACGGGAGAGTGGCGGTACGCCATGCAGGTTTTGACAGTATGGAGGAGGAATTTTGGTTAGCGGATGGAGTGCATTTGAACACATTGGGAACTGATTTGTGGATGTTGGGTTTGCAAGCAGGCATAGAAAAGGCCACAGCATTGCCGAATGGTGGGGTCTCGAGCTCTTGAGGAGGTCAAGGTGCTCTCGGTGGGGCGTTGGTGGGTCCTCGAAGTTGGTAAAAAAGGAGGATTGGGGACTCGTTAAATACATGGATCCCCTTCATTGGACGTTAAGGTGGTGGGGTCTGGTGAGTTTTTGGGGTGATACCCTGCGATGGAATGCCGGGTTCACATTAACTGGACATTTGGGTGATACCCGGCGATGGAACATCAGATTCACTTTAACTTGATGGGTGATACCCGGCGATGGAACGTCGGGTTCACATTAGTATGAGATTGGGCGATTCCCGGCGATGGAATGTCGGGATCGCATGGGCAAGAAGGCAACCCCTTACCTCGACTCATGGTGCTCCTGAGTCGGAGATAAACCGCGGCTAGGAGTAAGGCTGGGGGGGAAAGGGGCAAGGCCAGGTAAAAAAGACCACCAGACCTCTATAACTTCGAGGACCTCACCAAGTGAGCCTCATGGTGTGGACCAAAAAAGAAGAATGGCATTCAGTTGGCCTGTATTTATATATATATTATATATATATGGATATATTTTTAGATATATAAAAAAATATATATTTATATATATATATATATATATATATATATATATATATATACAGTACAGACCAAAAGTTTGGACACACCTTCTCATTTAAAGATTTTTCTGTATTTTCATGACTATGAAAATTGTACATTCACACTGAAGGCATCAAAACTATAAATTAACACATGTGGAATTATATACTTAACAAAAAAGTGTGAAACAACTGAAAATATGTCTTATATTCTAGGTTCTTCAAAGTAGCCACCTTTTGCTTTGATGACTGCTTTGCACACTCTTGGCATTCTCTTGATGAGCTTTAAGAGGTAGTCACCGGGAATGGTTTTCACTTCACAAGTGTGCCCTGTCAGGTTTAATAAGTGGGATTTCTGGCCTTATAAATGGGGTTGAGACCATCAGTTGTGTTGTACAGAAGTCTGGTGGATACACAGCTGATAGTCCTACTGAATAGACTGTTAGAATTTGTATTATGGCAAGAAAAAAGCAGCTAAGTAAAGAAAAACGAGTAGCCATCATTACTTTAAGAAATGAAGGTCAGTCAGTCTGAAAAATTGGGAAAACTTTGAAAGTGTCCCCAAGTGCAGTTGCAAAAACCATTAAGTGCTACAAAGAAACTGGCTCACATGAGGACCGCCACAGGAAAGGAAGACCAAGAGTCACCTCTGCTTCTGAGGAGGATAAATTTATCCGAGTCACCAGCCTCAGAAATCGCAGGTTTACAGCAGCTCAGATTAGAGACCAGGTCAATGCCACACAGAGTTCTAGCAGACACATCTCTACAACAACTGTTAAGAGGAGACTTTGTGCAGCAGGCCTTCATGGTAAAATCGCTGCTAGGAAACCACTGCAAAGGACAGGCAACAAGCAGAAGAGACTTGTTTGGGCTAAAGAACACAAGGAATGGACATTAGGCCTGTGGAAATCTGTGCTTTGGTCTGATGAGTCCAAATTTGAGATCTTTGGTTCCAACCACCGTGTCTTTGTGCGACGCAAAAAGGTGAACGGATGGACTCTACATGTCTGGTTCCCACCGTGAAGCATGGAGGAGGAGGTGTGATGGTGTGGGGGTGCTTTGCTGGTGACACTGTTGGGGATTTATTCAAAATTGAAGGCATAGTGAACCAGCATGGCTACCACAGCATCTTGCAGTGGCATGCTATTCCATCCGGTTTGCTTTTAGTTGGACCATCATTTATTTTTCAACAGGACAATGACCCCAAACACACCTCCAGGCTGTGTAAGGGCTATTTGACCAAGAAGGAGAGTGATGGGGTGCTACGCCAGATCACCTGGCCTCCACAATCACCAGACCTGAACCCAATCGAGATGGTTTGGGGTGAGCTGGACCGCAGAGTGAAGGCAAAAGGGCCAACAAGTGCTAAGCATCTCTGGGAATTCCTTCAAGATTGTTGGAAGACCATTTCCGGTGACTAACTCTTGAAGCTCATCAAGAGAATGTCAAGAGTGTGCAATATGCAAATTGCCTCTTCAAAAAAAGAGGACTTGTACTCTTTAGCGCCACCTATTGGAAGTAGCGATCCTACAAGTCACAATCAATTCTTTAACGAGTCTTGTAATATGACTTAGGATAAAAGCCAAATCAGTATCTCCATTTGCAGACACGGTGTTTCAAACTATTGGTCCTCGTCAGTGCAAAGTAGGAGAGATCTGATTTGGCTAGATGAGAGGCTCTGGACTAGGGTCTAAGGGGTAAGGTTTCTCCTTGTGGAGAGTGACATACCAGCTCTGGCGTGTCGAGGTAAGGAGGCTTATTCGCCGTGCAATGCTCCTCTGGGAAATGCAAAGTAGGAGAGATCTGATTTGGCTAGATGAGAGGCTCTGGACTAGGTTCTAAGGGGTAAGGTTTCTCCTTGTGGAGAGTGACATACCAGCTCTGGTAAGAGTGTGCAAAGCAGTCATCAAAGCAAAAGGTGGCTACTTTGAAGAACCTAGAATATAAGACATATTTTCAGTTGTTTCACACTTTTTTGTTAAGTATATAATTCCACATGTGTTAATTCATAGTTTTGATGCCTTCAGTGTGAATGTACAATTTTCATAGTCATGAAAATACAGAAAAATCTTTAAATGAGAAGGTGTGTCCAAACTTTTGGTCTGTATGTATATATAAAAAAAGGAATGGTGGTGGCAGCAAGTATGTGGCGTTATCGTGGAGCTAGCAGTGATTGTTCGGCGGTATATACACATATTCCATGATGTTGCAGGCAGCAGGTTCACACTCAGCACATGTGACAGATGTGACAGAGTCTGGAAACGCAGTGGAGAGCGATCTGCTGCCTGCAACATCCTTCAGCATGACCGGTTCGGCAGTGGGTCAGTAATGGTGTGGGATGGCATCTCTTTGGAGGGCCACTCAGCCCTCCATGTGCTCGCCAGAAGTAACCTAACTGCCATTAGGTACCGAGATGAGATCCTCAGACCCCTTGTGAGACCATATGCTGGAGCGGTTGGCCCTGAGTTTCTCCTAATGCAGGACAATGCCAGACCTCATGTGGCTGGAGTGTGTCAGCAGTTCCTGCAAGATGAAGGCATTGAAGCTATGGACTGGCCTGCCCATTCCCCAGACCTGAATCCGATTGAGCACATCTGGGACAGCATGTCTCGCTCCATCCACCAATGTCACATTGCACCACAGACTGTCCAGGAGTTGACGGATGCTTTAGTCCAGGTCTGGGAGGAGATCCCTCAGGAGAACATCCTCAACCTCATCAGAAGCATGCCCAGGCATTGTAGGGAGGTCATACAGGTACGTGGAGGCCCCACACAATACTGAGCATCATTTTGACTTGTTTCCACTTTAATTTTGTCTTGTTTTGATTTTCATTTGGACTTGTTTCCACTTTCATTTTGGGGGTCTCTCCAAATCCAGGCCTCCATTGGTTCAAAAATTTGTTTTCCATTGATGATTTTTAAGTGATTATGTTGATAGCGCATTCAACTTTGTGCACAACAAAGTATTCAATGAGAATATTTCATTTATTTAGATCTAGGATGTGTTATTTGAGTGTTCTCCTTATTTTTTTGAGCAGTGTATTTCTACTCTGGGGAAATTGATAATGTCTGTAAAGTGCTGTGGAATTAATGGCACTATATAAGTGAGCAAAATAAATAAGTAAAATAAACTGATGCCACAAAAGTGGAGTCTGCCCCTAGTTTCTGGAAATGTTTGGACTCCAAGTTGGCTCTCCTTCATATGTCTTGCCTGAATTTGGCAAGACTCTCAGACCACCAGGTCTACACCTGTCACTTATCCACCTGTTACTGATCAATGTTTCAGCTAGAAATGCTGGTCCAAGACCTGTCCCATGCTACAATATGGCCTGCTTGCTGGACCACACAATTAGAACAAAGGATTGACATACTGAAATGTAGCCTGCTTTCTGGAGCATGTGTAAGGGAGGACGGGACTGTAGTCGTGACCTGAATTACTGCAACATCTATGTCCAGTCCTTCCCCTACAGAAAACTGTACTCTTCTTTTCAGCTTACCTGCATCTCCAAATTCAGCTTCCCCCGGACACTTCCCAGGTGACGACAGTCCCTCTTCCAGGCGACCCCCAGTAATGGAGACCCAGTCCAGGATAACTTGAACATTCTCTTTACTTAACACTTAACACGTTACATCCACAGTTGACACATCATGGGATTCACTTGATTACTTATCTTTCCCTGCTCTGCTGTCATTTCGGTGCAGTACATGCCCGGACCGGACCGTTCTAGACTGCTCCCCAGTTCCTTCTTGGCCTGACCTCGCCATGATGACAATTCCTTCTGCCTGTTTCGCCCCAGACTCGAAATCATCAGTCACCAGGTTTGGCTGCCTCTGTTAAAGCATCCAGCCAGTCTGTAATGTTCTTGTTGAAGCTTCAACTCCCTTTATCTCCTCAGTCCAACCGACCCCTGCCCTAAAGGCATCCGCCCAGATGATGAGTCGCCACAACTTTCCTTCTCTGTTCTGGCCCACTGATATGATGCACAGTGGCCGTGGGTAACGTGGGCTGCAGTGATTCAACATTACGTGGCTGCCAAGCTGTCTGGGCCTATAGCCCATGTGGACACTTTGGGCACCCTGGCCCTGTCTCACCTAATTTCCTAGAAACTTCTCTCTTGTACTTGTAGCCCACGCTATAAGTACAAACAATTTAGATTAAAAAATGTGGACTCCTGGATAGTAGAACTAAATATTTATATACTATACTGAAATGTGTTCTTGTTTCAGGACCACGGTATTAGCACAAAGAATTTACATTTTGAAATGAGGACTCCAGCCTAGCCCAAAATATTATCAGCACAAAATATTTTTCTGCAGAAATGTGGCCTTGTTTCAGGACAACGGTATTTTCACAAAGAATTTATATTTTCAAATGTGGACTTCTGCCTATCTCAAAATATTATCAGCATAAAATATTTTTCTGCAGAAATGTGCCCATGTTTTTGGATCACTGTATTAGCATAAATAAGTTACTATGTTGCCCTGCCAATACGTGATAGTTCTAATCAGGTATGAAAATTGGAGTTTGCGCACTGTCCAGCTGACATCCCTTTAAGACACTGTTCAAGATTATTATTATTTATTATTATATATTATTATAGCACCATTTATTTCATGGCGCTTTACTTGTGAGGTGGGGTATACATAATAAATACAAGTACAGTAATCTTAAACAATACAATTCACGACTGGTACAGGATGAGAGAGGACCCTGCCCACGAGGGCTCACAATCTACAAGGGATGGGTAAGGATACAGTAGGTGAGGGTAGAGCTGGTCTTGCAGCGGTTTGGTGGATCGGTGGTTACTGCAGGTTGTAGGCTTGTCGGAAGAGGTAGGTCTTCAGGTTCTTTTTGAAGGTTTCCATGGTAGGCGAGAGTCTGATATGTTGTGGTAGAGAGTTCCAGAGTAGGGGGGATGCACGGGAGAAATCTTGTATGCTATTGTGGAAAGAGGAGATAAGATGGGAGGAGAGAAGGAGATCTTGTGAGGATTAGAGGTTGCGTGCAAGTAAGTGCCGGGAGACGAGGTCACAGATGTAAGGAGGACTCAGGTTGTGGATGGCTTTGTATGTCATGATTAGGGTTTTGAACTGGAGTCTTTGGGTAATGGGGAGCCAGTGCAGGGATTGACAGAGTGGAGAGGCCGGGGAATAGCGGGGGACACGTGGATTAGTCGGGTAGCAGAGTTTAGAATAGATTGGAGGGTTGCGAGAGTGTTAGAGGGGAAGCCACAGAGCAGATGGTTGCAGTAGTCAAGGCGGGAGATGATGGGGCATGGACTAGGGTTTTTGCAGATTCTTGGTTGAGGAATGTACGGATCTGTGAAATATTTGTGAGTTGAAGTAGGCAGGAAGTGGAAAGGGCTTGGATATGTGGTTTACAAGAGAGATCAGTGTCAAGGATAACCCCGAGGCAGCGAGCTTGTGGGACTGGAGAGAGTGGGCAGTCGTTTACTTTAATGGATAGGTCGATTGGAGGGGTTGCGTGAGATGGGGGAAAGATGATGATTTCTGTTTTGTCCATATTAAGTTTTAGAAATCTAGCGGAGAAGAAGGATGAATTAGCGGACAGACATTGAGGGATTCTGTTTAGTAGGGAGGTGATGTCTGGTCCAGAGATGTAGATCTGTGTGTCATCAGCATAGAGGTAATGTTCAAAGCCATGAGATTCTATGAGCTGTCCGAGACCGAAGTTGTAAATGGAGAAGAGCAGGGGCCCTAGGACTGAACCTTGTGGGACTCCGACGGATAGGGGGCGTGGTGAGGAGGTGATGTGCGAGTGGGAGACGCTGAATGTCCAGTCTGTTAGGTATGATGCGATGTAAGATAGGGCCAAGTCTATGATACCAAAGATGAGAGGTCTGTAGTAATAGGGAATGGTCCACTGTGTCAAAGGCAGAGGACAGGTCCAGGAGGAGGAGGACAGAGTAGTGTCACTTGGTTTGGCAGTTAATAGGTCATTGGTGACCTTAGTTAAGGCAGTTTCAGTGGAGTGGTGTGGCCGGAAGCCAGATTGTAAGTGGTCAAGGAGGGAGCAAGAAGAGAGGTGGCAGGACAGGTCAAGATGGACGTGTTGTTCCACTAGTTTTGAGGCATAGGGGAGAAGTAATATAGGGCGATAGTTAGATACAGAGGATAGGTCAAGAGAGGGCTTTTTGAGGGTAGGTGTGATTGAGGCATGTTTAAAGCTTGAGGGGAAAACACCAGTTGTTAGTGATAGGTTGAAGAGATGGGTTAGGGTTGGGATGAAGACTGTGGTGAGGTCTGGAATGAAGTGGGATGGGATCGGGTCAAGTGCACAGGTAGTGAGATGTGATCTTAAGAGTAAAGTGGAGAGTCGATCTTCTGTAATGGTGGAGAAGTTGGTTTTGTAGGAGGAGGGCAGGGCAGTTAGGAGGAAGGGCTCTGGGGGTTGTTGACCAAAACTGTGTCTGATGTTATCAATCTTCTCCTTGAAAATGAGGCAAAGTCTTCAGCTGAGATGAGGGGGGAAGGAGGAGGTGCAGCGGGGCGGAGGAGACAATTGAAGGTGTTGAATAACTGTTTCAGGTTGTGAGACAGGGAGGATATGAGAGATGAGAAGTAGGTTTGTTTTGCTGCAGCGAGTGTGGCCTTGAAAGTAGTGAGGGACTGTGAATGTGATGAAGTCTTCATTGGAGTGGGATCTTTTCCATCTCCGCTCAGCAGCCCTGGAAGCTCTCCTCAGTCTTTCGTCAGGCTGGTGTGCCAGGGCTGTCTGTTAATTTTGCGAGCTTTGGTATGTGTGAGAGGGGCGACCGATTCCAGAGCTGCAGCTATTGTGGTGTTATATAGGTAAACGGCGGCATCCGCATTGTGTAGGGAACTTATGTCTGTAAGAAGGAGGAGGGATTCAGACAGTGAATGTAGATTGAGATGTTTAAGATTTCTGCGAGGGTGTGCAAGTTTGTGGGGTGGGGATTGTGTACCTGGAGAGGAGAGGGAAGAGAATGTAAGTAGGTTGTGGTCAGAAAGAGGAAGAGGTGAGTTAGAGAGGCTAGATAGGAGCAGAGGCGGGTGAAGATGAGGTCTAGTGTGTGGCCATCTTTGTGAGTGGCTGCAGAAGACCATTGAGCGAGGCCGAAGGAGGAAGTGAGGGATAGAAGTTTAGTGGCAGCTGAGAGGGAAGTGTCAATGGTGATGTTGAAGTCGCCCAAGATGATAGTGGGGATGTCAGTGGAAAGGAAATGAAGTAGCCAGGTGGTGAAGTGGACGAAGAAGGTAGTGGCTGGCCCTGGGGGCGGTAAATGACAGCTAGTTGAAGGTTGGAGGGGGAGTAGATGCGCACAGAGTGCACCTCAAAGGAAGGGAGGGTAACAGGGTGGCAGTGGGATTAGGGTGAAGGATCAGTTATCTGACAGGAGAAAACCGACTCCTCCACCATGCTTGCTGCTGGGGTGGGGTGTGTGGGAAAGGTGGAATCCACCATACGAGAGTGCAGCAGGAGAGGCTGTGTCAGAGGGGGTCAGCCAGGTTTCAGTGATGGCGAGGAAGGAAAGTTTGTTAGTAATAAAAAGATCATGGATGAAGGAAAGTTTGTTGCAGACAGAGCGAGTATTCCACAGAGCTCCTGTTAGTGGGACTGGGGAAGCTGGGGCCAGACGAATGGGTATAAGGTTGGAGAGGTTACGGAAATTTGTGATCGAGCGTGGATGGGAGGTAGAAATGATTGTGGGAATGTGGTGAGGAGGACCAGGATTTGGAGAGATATCGCCGGCAGTGAGGAGTTGCAGAGAGAATGCTAGCAGGTGGGAGCAGGAGAGGGCATGAGGGGGCTGTCTGTGTTTGGAGACAAAGGATTGCATGTTGAGAAACAGATCTGAGGAAGAGGTGAGATGGATGGGGAGGATTGAAGAAGAGATGAACAGTTCTTTACTTGGTGTAGGAATTAGGGGGGTTAGCAGAAAGTGAAGGATTATAGGGGTCAGAGTGAAAGTGAACAGGAACATTGTTTACAGTGACTGTATCCAGTTACCTTCAGTTCCCTTCTGGTTCAATTCTGGATTAAATCATATCTCCCACTTGTAAAATACACACTTATGGAATACACACTGCAGACTAAAGTCTGGCAGACTTGTGCTATGCAATATATGTGCTACAAACAGGGCCGGCTCCAGGTTTTTATGGGCCCCGGGCGAAAAAGTCTCAGTGGGCCCCTTTAACACAGACCACAATTCATGATGCACAGATACTGCAGAGAAATATGGGTATAGTACAATGCCAAAGACATCACTTCTTCCATTACATGAGTGATATCTATTGTAAATTGTACAATAGCTCAAAAACCGCCAAATCATCACAGCGTACAGTACAGACTGGACAGTACAGTCCTTCATACAATATTATGGGCACCACATAGTCTCCCCCTCATCACCCATATAATACCCCATGCAGGATGTCACCCCCCCATCCCCCATATAATGCTCCATACAGAATACTGGACTCAATATAATGCTCCATACAGAATACTGGACCCAATATAATGCTCCATACAGGATACTGGTCCCCATATAATGCTCCATACAAAATATGGAGCTCTCCTCTGCACTGTGCTGTGTTCTGCACTGTTATGGCTCAGGAAAGGGCGCTGTGGAAAGACTCCCCATTATCATCATCATTGCCTGCCCATTGTCATCATCATTGCCTCTCCATCATCATCATTGCCTGCCCATCATCATCATTGCCTGCCCATCATCATTATCATCATTGCCTGCCCATCATCATCATCGCCTGCCCATCATCATCATCATTGCTTCCCCATCATCTTCATCATCATTACCTCGTCATCATCATCATTGCCTCCCCATCATCATCATCATTATTGCCTCCCAATCAATATCATCAATGCCTACTCACCACCATCACTGCCTCCCCCACCACCATCACACATACAGCACCACACACAGACAGCACCGCAGCACTCTCACTCACAACACACACACACAAAGCACCGCACTATATACACACACACTGATACACACACACATACACACACACCTCACATCTCACCTGTCCGGCGTCCGCGCTCTCTCTGCCACAGCTGGCCGCTGAATGATGACGTCATTCAGCAGCGCTGCTGTGAGAGGAAGCGCCGGCGCCCTGCAGGCGCCCCCTGGAGCCCGGAGCTGCGGCAGCGGAGGCACGGGGAGAGTTAAGTATTGCGCCGCGTCGGGGTGCCCGACGGCGAGTGGGCCCCCCCGCCTTCTCAGGGCCCCGGCACTTGCCCGGGTATGCCGGGTGCTGATGCCGGCCCTGTCTAAAAGTCTCAATCAGGTGTGAAGCATAGAGGAGTGGTCTGTGCTCATCTTGGTCAGACAGTTAAGAGTCCCACAGATGCATATGATCAAGCCAAAGTAAGCAAGGTCATAAATAACACTGGGGTAAAGCAAGGGGTTAGTTGAAAGACATACCATGTGGATACTATGAGCAGAGGTAAGAACAGTCTGTGTAGAAAGCTGTATAGAAAGCTGGGTGACGTACCATGTGGATACTATGAGCAGAAGATGCTCCAAAATATAAAGAACCTGTCAATAGTGGACGGGAAACAGGAAGGAATGTTAGCTAAACAGGTAGGTGTACCAGGAAATTCACTTGTGATGTGATTCACTTTACATACACATTATAAAAATATGTGAAATTGCTGTATCTTTGTAAATATTAATTTAAAATAATTCCCTTATTGTAACAATGAAGTCATGTTTGTAGAATTGTACTTGATAGATGAAATTTGATGTAATATATTTTCTTATCAAGTACAATTCAACAAACAAGACTTCATTGTTATAAAATAATAAAATATATGGCACCAAATTAAATTTATTTTTTCAACTATGAAATCATGCGTGTAGAATTGTACTTATAATTATTCTTGAAGTCCAGTAAATGAAAACATACTCACTAGCAAAAAGGCACCCATTTCCTTGAAAGGATTAACAGTTCAAGTTCTGTAATAAAATGGTAAAGCTGAGCCAAGAGTAAGAAATCTAAACTGTCACAGATTTATCACAGGATCAGCCTACTGAATGTGGCAAGTAGGTATCTGAAGCATAAGAAGCAAATAGTGTGGTTGGGTGCTGCCCTCTACTGGCCTATTGTATAATAACAGAACATAGCACTTCAACCCTATTTTCGATAACGGTGACATGATTAGCTAATCTTACATAATTTTCCAATTCTAAATACTAAAATGACACTGAAAATGTTCTTTAGAAGTAAAAAAGGAAAAAATGCCGAGTTTAATGGCATCTTATGTTAGAAAGAAAATGCTCATACATTCTTTAAATACATTTTTTGTGTTTCACATTCCGTTTCTGGAGCATCTCTTCATCTCTTCTGATCATCCTGCAGTGATCGCCACCATTTAGGGCACCATTTATCTTTGTAATGCTTCTAAATGACGCTGTATTCTGGTGAAAACCTTCTCCATGTTCGTCACTGAGTGCGCTGCAATTGGCCAGATATATAAATGGGAATAGAGGATGTCCGGCTTCAGGGACGTTCTGCAGACCATTTTCTCTATGCCATTAGAAATGCATCCAAAAGCTGATGTCAATTTTTGGCACTGACATTTCCTAACAAACTATTTGACACTATTTTGAAAGTCTTCCATGATCCTCTATTTTTTGTCCTTCAACCAACTCTCAAATTCCTCATCCTTTTGAAGTTATTTGATATAGAGATCAATAAATATTCCCTCCTTAATTTTCTCTGTGCTGATTCTTGAAAATAGCTGACACAAATAAGGAAATGCATCACTGTTCCTATAGAGCAGTGGTGGGCAATTCATTTTCCAGAGGGGACACATGAGAGACCATGACTGCTGTGGAGGGCCGAATCAATAGGCTGAAATAAATTTTGCTCAGCATTAATATATTAATTATAATTATTTTATATTAATATTAATTGTGTCATTTAATATTGAGCAGAATTAGGTATGCTGATATCCTCTTATATACTGTTTGAGCCCGCAAACAGCCGCTTCTATATATTGTATGAGCCCCTATAAACCGTAAGAGCCCCACATAGCCTCCTATATACAGCATGGGCCCCCACATAGCCTCCTATATAAAACTTGAGCATGAGCCAAATATAGCCTCCCCATGTCCAGCATAGGCCTCACATAGCCTTTCTATTTCCAGCACGAGCCTCCCACAGCCTCCCTATGTCCAGCATGAGATCCTGAGACATTATGTCATCATGTCAGCTGTTTCCCACGCTGATTAGTAGAAGAAGGGGCCGGCCAATTAATTCCAGATGCAGATAGTGGTGACAGCAGGCGGTTTTTGTCATGGGGGCGGTACAGGCGCGGGTTCAGTCACCGCTCTGAGTACGGAGAGTGGCAGCTGTAACCGCTCCCCCGGCCCTGACTGACAGCAGACTCTAATGCAGAGCCAGTGTCAGTCAGGGCCCGAGGTGCGGTTACAGGTGTTGCTGTTTATACTCACAGCAGGGACTGAACCGTGCCAACGCCGCCACCGTGACTGAAATTGGTACGCTGCCGGGGAGAATAAAGTTTATTTTATCACCGCAGCATTCGGCTAAGTGTCAGCACCAGGCAGGGTAGTAATGCTATTAACCTACAGGTTAACCCCAAATCTGCAGGTTAATAGCGTTTTTTATGGTGACAGGTTCACTTTAATATGTCATGATTCTTCCGTTCTTAGCGATGCCAACAGGTTTTTGTAAAGACCTTCTGTAGCCCCCCCAAAAAAGTGATAACTTTAAAATCACAACACATACAGTACAGACCAAAAGTTTGGACACACCTTCTCATTCAAAGATTTTTCTGTATTTTCATGGCTATGAAAATTGTAGAATCACACTGAAGGCATCAAAACTATGAATTAACACATGTGGATTTATACATTACACTTTCCCTTCTTCCCGCGCTCAGCTCCTTTTATCTCCACCCCGCCCCCTGCAGTCACATGCCCAGGTCTATTCCGGTCAGAAATACTTTATCCCCTGCAACAATGGTGACAGCCCCAGTGGTTCCAGCCCAGATACACATGAAACTGCCCTAGCCCGGTCCATCTTCCTACATGAAAAAAGCCTAAAATGGTTTTCTATGATTATATAGGTATCTTTTGTTTGGGTATGCCAGTGGAACTGAAACCAGCACCTTGCTGTTTTGCAAAAACACTGCCTTTAGACTGACCTCTGATGAATCAACAAACAAATGCCATCCATTAGTATTTTATGTGATGCCATAACACTATTGGCATTGTTACAGAAGAAAAGACCTCCACAAAACATTGTTGTCAGCAGCAAAATTAATTGACTTTCACATTTTCTGCGAGATTATACCATGGTTTCAACCTACCAAAGCACAGACACAGGTCATGCACTCAAAGTCAGCATAGGATAGCCTTGATTTAAAAAAAAAACAAGAGATGAATTTGTAGTTCAACCTCAGCTGTCAGCTTCAGCAAGGTTGGTTATTAAGAAAAGAGGGGTCCCTATGCTGTTTTTTTTAATTATTTAAATATGGTAAATAATTTAAAAAAATCGCGTGGGGTTCCCCCCCATTTTTGACACCCAGCCAATCTAAAGCAGACAGCTGGGGGCTGGTATTCTCAGGCTGGTAAGGGGCCATGAATATTGCTTCCCCCAGCTTAAAAATAGCAGCTTACAGCCACCCTAGAAAAGGTACATCTATTAGATGCGCCACCTCTGGAGCTTCCTACTTGCCCTTTGAAGGTGGTAAATGCGGTTCATATTTGTGGTGTTGAGGTCACTTTTGTATTGTCTGGTAACATCAAGCCCACGGCTTAGTAATAGCCTCTCCATTACTAATCCTATAGTTGTATTCTAAATAAACACATAGCCACACATATTAAACACACATGTACACACAGACACGGATATCTCTGGTACTGCTTTTTCCAATATGGGAAATATCAGGACATGTGAAAGAGCCCTAACACATAGCGCAACATGTGTCAGTCACCATTCCCCATCCTGCCCCAGTTCCACTTGTGTCGACCCGCCACCACAATTGTGGGTTACCAGGGCAATGGGGTACTCAGAGCCGAGCCCATGGAAGTCTATGGGGATTGTTGTCACAGGTAGCTGTGGCTCGGTCTGTGGCCCGGGCGGTCTGGCGTATGTTGGGGATATATTTACAGGGGATTGATTTATGTACAGTTCGTGACGCCACCTGTAGTATTCTGGTAATTAGTACCAGCGCTGCTGTAGATCTCTGAGGGGATGGTGAGGCAGCTAGATGTCGGGTCCCCTACAGGTGGGACTGGTCCCTCAAAGTCTATGGGATTTGTGAAGTCGGGTGCAGATAAAGAACACAGTCTCACACGGTCAGCGTCTTTCCATACCTTTACTTGTAAGATGTTCAAGCAGGTCCCAGGGAGGCTGATCCAAGGAGGATGTATTTCGAGATAGCAGCTGGGCAAGTTAGGGGCCTCCTTTACTTCCAATATGACGAGTCCAACTAGCATGAAGCGTAGTTCCCTCCAATAAATCTGGTTCTTCTACCACCATGCATGAAGCTATGGTGATGCTTCGGTCCCAGTAACCGGTTAACAGTGCAGGACTTCCAATCCTAAAGCACTCACAATATCTACCACTGTGCCTTTCGCCTTGCCCGTGCTGGTAGCATAAGCATCCCTCACTTCACAGATATATATATCAGTCAGTTCCTTCTTAGTTCCTTCCAGAGCTTGCTAGCAGAATACCAGTAATACTTTTAGGCAGGAGCACGTCTCTGAACCTCTACCGTCCTCTAGACAGGCGTCTGAATTATCTGCAGCTCACTCCTCTCTCCTGCACAGACTTCTCGCTGACTGACTGTCTCCTCAGACAAACTGAACTGACTGAAGACAGGACACTCTCTGACTGAACACTCCCTGCTGATGTCACAAGCTTATAAACCTGTGGGCGTGTCTAAGTGCATGTTGGAATGAATGTTCATTTAGCATTAAACTGCTATCTCTCCACACATCCTCCAGGGTACTGCGTGTGCCTTCACACACCAGGGCTACACATTCCCCCATGGTAAAAGACAGCACTCCCGGGCTGTGAAATACAAGAAGACAGAAAATTTTGTTTATGCATAACAACAAACATTAACTTCTTCCCATCCGGGAGGTACGAATATCTTGAACGTTGCATTAAACATAGAAAAATACACAAAGTATTAAATAGACATTTTTCATATTAACGGTACAAACTACTTTCACTTTTATAAAAACTTATATACATCTTCTCAGCTGCGGTAAACCCTGTCTGGGTCCTACCGTTCTTCACATCTCTTTATTAATTTCTGTTACACTTTCCATCCCGGGGGCTGGAACAATGCGATGATCCCTAGATCTCATGACGAACAGATCATGTGCTGCGATCAGAGTCTGGGTCGCAACAGTCTTTGTATGAACCATCAGGGGCGCAACGGGTATCTCTTTCTCGTGAGACGCCGACTGCGTCTCAATTTGCGTTGCAGGGGGCGATTCAGCTGTAACCGCAGTTTGCGATGTAGATTGGGTCGCCGATTGCGATGCAGAGTAGGTCGCCGATTGCGATACTGAGGTGTACGCAGGGGGCGATGCGGAATAGGACGCACAATGCTGGTGTGATGCAGAGCAGGAAGCAGGTGTGCGCAATGGCTCAATTGAGGACGCACTAACCTGCTGCTGTCGCTGCTCCATCTCTTCCCAGTCGCTCTCCATCATTGACGGCTGGGTCCCCGCCGGTGTCCCTACCAGGGATTGATCATCTGCTGCGGCCTCCTGGCCGGGCGGGCGTTCCGGAACTGGCGGTACCTCCTCAACCTCCTTTGCCTCCACCGCTCCATCGGTGGGATCAGGATCGGTACTTTTGGGGGCAGCCTCCGGTTTCTCTTCAGCCTTCCTCAGCAGGGAACTTGGGAATTCAGGAGACGGCATTATGCTTGTAGGAGAGAACACTGCGTCCCTCAGCAGCCGCTGTTTCAGGGCACGCCAGCGTCTCTCTATCTCCTTCATTCCTTTTCGGTGGAGACAGGACCTTCGTCGCAGGCGCTCTGATGTCAGAGCGTTCACTTCCTGTCGCAGGACCTGCCGATGAGTCAGAGCCGGGGGCGGAGCCAGGCAACAGCGCGCTTTTACAGGTACGCCCACCTTCTTCTCCAGCGCCTGAGGGCGCGAATATGGCGGCAAAATGGCGGATTTTAGCGCCAAAAATAGCAAACAGTCCTTTTCACAAAAACAAGTCCTTAGGCACACAGGGCTCGCAATTTCGCGAGTTTCGTATCCTGTTCGTGACGCCAAGTTTTTGTGTCGACCCGCCACCACAATTGTGGGTTACCAGGGCAATGGGGTACTCAGAGCCGAGCCCATGGAAGTCTATGGGGATTGTTGTCACAGGTAGCTGTGGCTCGGTCTGTGGCCCGGGCGGTCTGGCGTATGTTGGGGATATATTTACAGGGGATTGATTTATGTACAGTTCGTGACGCCACCTGTAGTATTCTGGTAATTAGTACCAGCGCTGCTGTAGATCTCTGAGGGGATGGTGAGGCAGCTAGATGTCGGGTCCCCTACAGGTGGGACTGGTCCCTCAAAGTCTATGGGATTTGTGAAGTCGGGTGCAGATAAAGAACACAGTCTCACACGGTCAGCGTCTTTCCATACCTTTACTTGTAAGATGTTCAAGCAGGTCCCAGGGAGGCTGATCCAAGGAGGATGTATTTCGAGATAGCAGCTGGGCAAGTTAGGGGCCTCCTTTACTTCCAATATGACGAGTCCAACTAGCATGAAGCGTAGTTCCCTCCAATAAATCTGGTTCTTCTACCACCATGCATGAAGCTATGGTGATGCTTCGGTCCCAGTAACCGGTTAACAGTGCAGGACTTCCAATCCTAAAGCACTCACAATATCTACCACTGTGCCTTTCGCCTTGCCCGTGCTGGTAGCATAAGCATCCCTCACTTCACAGATATATATATCAGTCAGTTCCTTCTTAGTTCCTTCCAGAGCTTGCTAGCAGAATACCAGTAATACTTTTAGGCAGGAGCACGTCTCTGAACCTCTACCGTCCTCTAGACAGGCGTCTGAATTATCTGCAGCTCACTCCTCTCTCCTGCACAGACTTCTCGCTGACTGACTGTCTCCTCAGACAAACTGAACTGACTGAAGACAGGACACTCTCTGACTGAACACTCCCTGCTGATGTCACAAGCTTATAAACCTGTGGGCGTGTCTAAGTGCATGTTGGAATGAATGTTCATTTAGCATTAAACTGCTATCTCTCCACACATCCTCCAGGGTACTGCGTGTGCCTTCACACACCAGGGCTACACACACTCACTTTGTCAGAACCGGGTGAAAATGGCATGAGAATGCCAAAAGTTGCAAAATGTTAACGTAGCCTCAAGATGCACTAAAATTATGCTACGTTTCAAAACATTTACACCAGAATACTGGCGTGATAGCTTTGATCAATCGGGCACATAAGGCCTCATTTAACAGAAATGTCTAACATTAAAACTCTTCTTGCTGCCTCTAGCGACCAATCAGATTTCTGCATTCATTTTTCCATAGTAGCTATAGTTTTGATAAATAAGGCCCATAGGGTTGGAATCATTATTGCAATTGTGTTTGTTTTTGTTGTTTTGCGCTTTCTTTGTTGATTGCCCCATTGCCCCAAATTCATCTTTCCATTTGAGCTTGTTTCTAAGTCTGTTTTATATGTTCTCCTTTTTTTTCTTTTTCTTTTACATTCTCCACTGTGGCTGTGGTTAGAGTTTTCCAGATGTTTTTGCTTAATTCATAGTCGCAAAATTTGATGCAAACGTATTCCAGTCCTAACCTTGGGTGATTTCATGTACGGCCAAAATGTTTGCAACATTTTGCTCTAAAAAGGTGCAAAAATGGTTGAAGACAGAAAAAAAGACTGTTTTTGCCTTTGCTCAAAATTCATGGACCTTGTCCTCCATTTTAATGAACATGGTCCAATAAAAAAAACGTCAGTGAATACGCCACAACAACAAAAAATGTTTTTATAAAAGACAACAACCCTCAAATGGTGAATGGGGCCCCTATATTTTAAAACTTACATGACAGACAGAAACAAGAACAAAAAGATCAGGAATCAGGATCAATCTTTTTTGGCTCGTAACATTAGGCTTCCAGAGATATACAGTATATAACTGAATACAGTTATATGAGCTATTGGACTGCAAAGGAACTATATTATTGTTAACACACAGCGGTCCTCTCCTGTATGTGGCCACCAGTGCTGTAATAGTATATGCAGATGTGAAATAAAAAATTATAACAAATACTGTTAAATACTACTAAATACTACAATTTTCTGATGGACAGGGGTGGGGTGGGGGAGTTTTCTCTGTAACTTCCAAACAGGAATCTTGCATTTTCATTGTTATTTTTGTGTTTAGCACCACAAACTTATGTCACAATACTAAATTATGTTATTATTTGGATGAAAATCCAAATCTTTGCATAACAGTGAAATCTTAATTTTATGTTATATTTAATCTACGGCCCTGATGTTTTTTTCTCTAGTTTTGTGTGTTTTGCATTTATTTTTCTGCTTCCCTATTCATTATTCTATTTGCACCTTTTTGATGTCCATTTTATACAGTGGTGGCCAAAAGTATTGGCACCCCTGCAATTCTGTCAGATAATATTCAGTTTCTTCATGAAAATGATTGCAATAACAAATTATTTGCTATTTTTATCTTCATTTAATTGGCTTGCAAGGAAAAAAACACAAGAGAGAATGAGCAAAAATCAAATCCTTGATCATTTCACACAAAACTCCAAAAATGGGCCAGACAAAAGTATTGGCACCCTCAGCCTAATACTTGGTTGCACAACCTTTAGCCAAAATAACTGCGAACAACCGCTTCCGGTAACCATCAATGAGTTTCTTACAATGCTCTGCTGGAATTGTAGACCATTCTTCTTTAGCAAACTGCTCCAGGTCCCTGATATTTGAAGGGGCCTTCTCCAAACTGCCATTTTGAGATCTCTCCACAGGTGTTCTATGGGATTCAGTTTTGGACTCATTGCTGGCCACCTTAGAAGTCTCCAGTACTTTCTCTCAAACCATTTTATAGTGCTTTTGGAAGTGTGTGTTCAGTCATTGTCCTGCTGGAAGACCCATGACCTCTGAGGGAGACCCAGCTTTCTCACACTGGGCCCTACATTATGCTGCAAAATTTGTTGGTAGTCTTCAGACTTCATAATGCCATGCACACGCCAAGCAGTCCAGTGCCAGAGGCTGTCAGGAATCGAACCCAGTGTCTCTTGTCCACCGGCCAGCAGCTCTACCATCTGAGCTATTCTGCTGGCTGCAAAGTTCCTTGCTGAACCCAGATACCATTGACTGTTCTTCCTGATTGGCTACACCTAGTGCTCTCTTGATTGGGCCTCTGATTGCCAATTACACACCCTATATAAACCTGGCCCTGTGGGTGTGTCATTGCGAGATTATTGTGCTTCCAGCCTTTAGTCAAGCTCTTTCTCCTGCTGTTCCTGCTGCTACAAACACTGCTCTCCTGTGTACCGACCTCCTGCTGCCACCTGACTACGTTATCTGCCTGCTCCTCTGCTACCGAACTGCCTTTCCTGTGTACCGACCTCCGGCTGCCACCTGACTACGTTATTTCCTGCTTCCCTGCTACAAACACTGCCTTTCCTGTGTACCGACCTCCGGCTGCCACCTGACTACGTTATTTGCCTGCTTCCCTGCTACAAACACTGCCTTTCCTGTGTACCGACCTCGGCCTGCCTTCTGACTACGCTACCTGCCTCTGCTTCCCCTAGTGTTTGCAGTAACATCGGCTCCAACCCAGACGGGATCCTGACAGAATAATCTCGCGCCAAAATGGAGTCCGCTGTGAACACCCTGAGGCGGCAAGTTACGGAGCTTCAAAGTTTTTGTACTGACTCTCAAGGAAAATATGCCAAGTTACAAACTGATTTCACGGCGATACAACAGGAAGTAATTGAGCTACAAAAACAACTACTGGACGTGCGCAATTCAGGGTCCGAATCAAACGCGCGGCTGCCGCTGCCTGCAAAGTTCAGTGGGGATCGCAAGCAGTACTGAGGATTCCTCAATCAATGCCGCATATACTTCCAGATGCAACCTGCTCCCTTTACCAGTGAGAGGAAGAAAGTTTTTTTCATGATAAATCTCCTGACGGATGAAGCTCTTGCTTGGGCTTCACCTTATGTAGAAAAAGACTATGCCCTCCTTAATGACCTGGAAGCTTTCATCGCAGCTATGAATCAAGTTTTTGATGACCCAAACCGCTGTGCCACAGCAGAAACCAAATTACATAATTTGCGCCAAGGACGTCGCTCTGTTGCGGAATATACATCGGAGTTCCGTCGCTGGGTGGCCGACACCACCTGGAATCCAGCGGCCCAGAGAAGTCAATTTCGACGAGGGTTATCAGAACCAGTGAAAGACGAGCTTGCCAGGGTTGAGACCCCTGACCAGTTGGAGGACTTTATTTAACTATGTATCCGGATTGACCAGAGACTTACTGAAAGGAGAAAGGAGAGACTGCGAGCACTTGGGAATAGCCCTGGCTTCTCATTTTCAGCATCAGACCACCAAGAAAAGACGCAAGTTGTGTCTGAACCGATGCAGATCGACGTCATCCGAAGACCACTCTCTGCACAGGAGAAGGAGAGGCGACGTGCAGAACATCTCTGCCTCTATTGTGGGGACCCTGGACACTATGCCATCAACTGTCCTAACAAAAGGACTATAGCCTTTACCAACAACAGGTCTGCCAGCAATACGGACCTTTCTCAGCAGTCGGATTCCATCTTGCAGACTATCTCATCAGTAACGCCAGAAATAGACAAAATACATACCACATCATCTCATTTTGTAATCCCCATTCAGGTTGTAATGGGCACCCAAAAAATACAATGCTCTGCCCTGTTGGATTCGGGAGCAGGAGGAAATTTTATGGACTTAAAATTTACACGTGATAATAATATTTCCAGTAGGACCAAATCCACACCAATTGAAATGGAAACTGTGGATGGATCACCTTTGTCTTCTGGACCTGTCACGCATGAGACAATCGAACTGGAGATTTGTATCGACCCGGATCATCATGAAGCTGTCAGTTTCCACCTTATTTCATCTCCGAAATTTCCGGTTATTCTAGGGATCCCCTGGTTTTCAGTCCATAACCCTTCTATCAACTGGGCATCAAGGACCATCACCTTTCCATCTGACTACTGTAAGAATAATTGTCATAAGGAACCCCCTGTTCTCCAACAAGTCCAAATCTCTGAGATTTCGCATGAGAAGGAAGAGAAACTACCACCTCAATATCAGCAGTTCTCTGATGTCTGCAGTAAGAAGAAAGCAGATCAATTACCTCCTCACCGTCCTTACGACTGTCCCATTGAATTGCTGCCAGGAGCAACCATTCCATTTGGACGGATTTACAATCTTTCCGAACCTGAATTGAAGGTATTAAGAAAGTTCCTGGATGAAAATTTAGAGAAAGGCTTTATCCGACCTTCCACATCTCCAGCTGGGGCACCCCTGTTCTTTGTTGAAAAGAAAGACTCCACTCTGCGGCCATGTATTGACTACAGAGAGATGAATAATATCACTGTCAAGAATCGCTACCCGCTACCCTTGATTCCTGAACTATTTGAGAGACTCCGTTCTGCGAAAATCTTTACGAAGCTGGATCTTAGAGGGGCTTACAACCTCATACGGATTCGCCCAGGAGATGAGTGGAAGACCGCCTTCAGAACGAGATATGGACATTTTGAATCTCTTGTTATGACCTTTGGCCTTAGCAATGCCCCAGCCACCTTTCAACATTTTATTAATGATGTATTTCGAGATTTCTTGGACCAATTCGTTGTGGCTTATCTCGATGACATTCTTATATTTTCAGACACCTTGGAAGAGCATCGCAGGCACGTCCAGTTAGTCTTGGAACGACTACAGGAGAACCATCTCTACATTAAACTTGAAAAATGTGAGTTTGAACAAACCAGTATCCAATTTCTGGGATATATCATCTCCCCAGAAGGTTTGAGCATGGATCCCGGCAAAATCAATGCTGTAGTAGACTGGCCTGTTCCAAGAAATTTAAAAGACGTCCAGCGTTTCATAGGATTTGCAAATTTTTACCGAAAATTTATAAAGAACTTTTCACGGATCATACTACCAATTACTACACTAACAAAAAAGACCAAAGCATTTTTCTGGTCTCCAGAGGCACAGGAGGCTTTTGACAAGTTGAAAACTCTTTTTACGTCTGCTCCATTGTTAGTACACCCAAATCCTGAATTGCCATTTACTGTCGAAGTGGACGCCTCGGACTCTGCAGTGGGAGCCATTCTGTCTCAGCGAGTTGGGGACAAGATGCAACTTCACCCATGTGCGTTTCTTTCCCACACCATGTCATCTGCAGAAAAGAACTACGACATTGGTAATAAAGAACTGTTAGCCATTAAAGTTGCCTTCTCCGAGTGGAGACATCTTCTGGAAGGCGCCAATCACCCTGTGACTGTCCTCACGGACCACAAGAATCTTGAATTCCTCCGTACAGCAAAAAGATTGTCTGCAAGACAAGCACGATGGGCCTTATTTTTCTCAAGATTCAATTTTATAATCTCTTACCGGCCTGGTTCAAGAAATGGCAAGGCTGACGCCCTGTCCAGGATGTGTTCGGAACCTCAGGAGAGGTCTAGTAATGATGATACAATTCTAGGCCCTAAAAATTTTTTGGGAATATTGCACTCTAGAGGACTAGGTAATAGAATTAAAGATGGATATCAAGAGGACTCTTTCCTTAACCATCCTTCGGAAGACGTCGATCTTTCATTCAAAGAGGGGTTTTGGATGCAGAAACACCAAATATATGTACCTGAATCTTCTCGCCTTGAAGTCCTCAAAAGTGTCCATGATTCTAAACTGGCAGGACATCCTGGAGTTGCAAAAACACAAGACTTACTACTTCGTTTCTTTTGGTGGCCTAATTGTAGGAAGGACGTGAGGAAATATGTTTCAACCTGTTTAACATGCGCACGAAACAAGACCCCACGATCGTCTCCTCTAGGACTCTTGCAACCACTTCCAGTTCCATCCAGGCCTTGGGGATCTATTTCCATGGATTTTATTGTGGAACTACCCCCTTCCAAACAGATGACCGTCATCCTTGTCATAGTGGACCGACTCACAAAAATGGCCCACTTTATTCCAACTGAAGGAATTCCTACTGCTGAAAAAACTGCAGAACTGATGATCAAAGAGGTATTCAGGTTACATGGAATTCCTGACAGCGTGGTGTCTGACAGAGGCGTTCAGTTTACGTCAAAATTTTGGAAGAGTTTCTGTACAGCCTTGGGAGTCACGGTGAATCTTTCTACCGCTTTCCATCCTCAGTCCAATGGCCAGACGGAGAGAACGAACCAGACTTTGGAGCAATACCTCCGTTGCTTCATTTCCTATCTTCAGGATGACTGGGTGGACTATTTACCAACAGCAGAGTTTGCCTACAACAACTCCATACATAGCGCTACATCTCAAACCCCATTTTTTGCTAATTATGGAGTACATCCAGTATTTATCCCTAATCTGCCAGTGAACACTCCCATTCCTGCTGTTAATGACAGGCTTACAAAATTACAGGAATCCCAGAAGGAATTATCAGAGATATTGCTCAAGACCCAGGAAGAATATAAGGAAGCAGCAGATAAACATCGGAGAGTGCCCCCTGCTCTTCAGGTTGGAGACAAAGTTTGGCTGTCCACTAAAAACCTTAAGACACATGTGCCATCCTCCAAATTGGGTCAGAAATTCATTGGACCTTTTCAAATTTCTGCAAAAATTAACCAGGTTGCTTTTCGTTTAAAACTTCCCAACAATCTAAAGATTCATCCAGTGTTTCACATATCCTTGCTCAAACCCTTCTGTGAAAACCCGTTTCCAGGAAGAATTCAGCCACCTCCTCCACCAGAAAGGATCCGTGGTGAAGAAGAATACATTGTGGATAAGATTCTGGACTCCCGAAAATTCAGAGGTAAACTGCAGTATCTGGTACAGTGGAAGGGTTACGGACCAGAGGAAAATTCATGGGAACCAAGGGACAACGTCCATGCTCCTAGACTAACAAGAGCCTTTCATCAAAGGTACCCGGATAAGCCAGCTCCTGAGATGTCCAGAGGCCATCCTGGAAGGAGGGGAGTACTGTCAGGAATCGAACCCAGTGTCTCTTGTCCACCGGCCAGCAGCTCTACCATCTGAGCTATTCTGCTGGCTGCAAAGTTCCTTGCTGAACCCAGATACCATTGACTGTTCTTCCTGATTGGCTACACCTAGTGCTCTCTTGATTGGGCCTCTGATTGCCAATTACACACCCTATATAAACCTGGCCCTGTGGGTGTGTCATTGCGAGATTATTGTGCTTCCAGCCTTTAGTCAAGCTCTTTCTCCTGCTGTTCCTGCTGCTACAAACACTGCTCTCCTGTGTACCGACCTCCTGCTGCCACCTGACTACGTTATCTGCCTGCTCCTCTGCTACCGAACTGCCTTTCCTGTGTACCGACCTCCGGCTGCCACCTGACTACGTTATTTGCCTGCTTCCCTGCTACAAACACTGCCTTTCCTGTGTACCGACCTCCGGCTACCACCTGACTACGTTATTTGCCTGCTTCCCTGCTACAAACACTGCCTTTCCTGTGTACCGACCTCGGCCTGCCTTCTGACTACGCTACCTGCCTCTGCTTCCCCTAGTGTTTGCAGTAACATCGGCTCCAACCCAGACGGGATCCTGACAGAGGCATCAAAGCAATCCCAAAACATCAGGGAACCTCCACCATGTTTGATTTTAGGGACCATGTTCTTTTCTTTGAATGGTTCTTTTTTTCCTGTACACTCTATGTTGATGGTTTTTCCCAAAAAGCTCGACTTTTGTCTCATCTGACCAGAGAACATTCTTCCAAAACGTTTTAGGCTTTCTCAGGTAAGTTTTGGCAAACTCCAGCCTGGCTTTTTTATGTCTCGTTGTAAGAAGTGGGGTCTTCCTGGGTATCCTACCATACAGTCCCTTTTCATTCAGACGCCAACGGATAGTAGGGGTTGACACTGTTGTACCCTCGGACTGCAGGGCAGCTTGAACTTGATTGGATGTTAGTCGAGGTTCTTTATCCACCATCCGCACAATCTTGCGTTGAAATCTCTCATCAAGTTTTCTTTTCCTTCCACATCTAGGGAGGTTAGCCACAGTGCCATGGGCTTTAAACTTCTTGATGACACTGCGCACGGAAGACACAGGAACATTCAGGTCTTTGGAGATGGACTTGTAGCCTTGAGATTGCTCATGCTTCCTTACAATTTGGTTTCTCAAGTCCTCAGACAGTTCTTTGGTCTTCTTTCTTTTCTCCATGGTCAATGTGGTACACACAAGGACACAGGACAGAGGTTGAGTCAACTTTAATCCATGTTAACTGGCTGCAAGTGTGATTTAGTTATTGCCAACACCTGTTAGGTGCCACAGGTAAGTTACAGGTGCTGGTGATTACACGAATTAAAGAAGCATCACATGATGTTTCAAACAGTGCCAATACTTTTGTCCACCCCCTTTTTTAGGTTTGGTGTGGAATTATATCCAATTTGGCTTTAGGTCAATTCTTTTTGTGTTTTTTCATTGAAGTCAAATTAAATGAAGATAATAATACCAAAGAATTTGTGTTTGCAATCATTTTCAGGAAGAAACTGAGTATTATCTGACAGAATTGCAGGGGTGCCAATACTTTTGGCCACCACTGTATGTACTTCCTTGTTTCGTTTATTTGTGATCTGCTTTTTGGGCGAGATCTAGCAATTTCAGATGTTTTAGCCTGACTCATTAATTTTGACAAAAAAGGAAAGTGACTTAAAAAAAAACAAAAACGATAAATCAGGGCTTATGTATGGAAATATCAACGAAAATCAGCCTGATCCAAAGTCAGAAGGATCACTGAGAAGGGCCCCTGGACTCGGCTCTGAACTTTTCTCTTGTAGTTTTCTCCACAAACACATGCACAGACAGGAGTCCCACCCTGTGAATTTATTGTTTTCATACGTTTCAATGACATCATGTTTTAGATTTTAGATGCCAAAATGTTTTTCACATACAGTACTTCATACTTTTGACACTGTGTGTATATATAAACATTTGTTTTAGAGGACATCAAAATGTAGCAAATGGCAAAATAACAGCATCTCGTTACACCACATGTTCAAAAATCAAGCAAAAAACACTACCACTTAGCCACAATAGAAACTTTTTTTTTCTTTCAATCATTCTCGTCAAGTTGCCTTAGGCCGGCGTGAGAGAGTGAGAGGCGTAAAAACAACGCATTACACTCGGACCAATGTTTCTCTATGGGGCAGCTCCCATCATCCGTATATTTCTCGCCCGTATTCATTGTTTGGATTTTTATTATTGTTTAATGTAACTATAATCAAGATTTGTCTTAAGAATATTTTGCGATATATCGTCCTATATAAATAATATTTATATAGACACACATTACAACATAGATAAAGCCTGATCTTGCCAGGTAGTAGCACCCTGAGGTGACACAAAATACTGTGTGAACACATCACGGACTTGGAGTCCTGAGAACGGACAATGTAAAGGGATCACATGTGGGCTAGGCCTATCCCCATTGTCCACCACACCTTCACCAACATCAGATGATGAACAATCATGCATTCTCGTGAAGTTATGTAGGACAGCACAAGCTTTGATGACCTCATTGACGTTGGCTTCACTCAGCTGAATGGCTGACTGGAGGACCCGCCATTTGGCACAAAGAATACCAAAGGCGCACTCCACCAGTCGCCGGGCCCATGGTAGGCGTAAGTTAAAGATCCTGCGCCGGTGGTCAAGGTTTCTTCACGGATATGGCCTCATTATATGCCTGGTCAATTGAAAGGCCTCATCCCCATCTACGACATAAGGCACAGATTCTTGATTGGAGCCTGGAAGCTGACGTGGTGGTAGGTCCAACTGGTTATTGCTCAGCCGCCGACCCATAATAGAAGAATTGAAGACTCAAGAGTCTCCAGTTCTTCCATAAGCCCCAGTGTCTACAATTATAAACCTGTAGTTACTGTCAACCAGAGCCAACAAAACTACAGAAAAATATTGTTTATAATTATAGAATTGTGACCCTGAGTTTGGCGGCTTGCGCACACGGATGTGCTTCCCATTCAGGGCTCCAATACAATTGGGAAATTGGCAGTGCTCCTCAAAACCCCTGGCAATCCTCAACCAGTCTTCCATCTTGGGCTCAGGCATGAACACTTGATGAAGTCTGATCCAGATTTGTGAATATGTATCCCGGACTATGCCAGATATGGTAGATCTCCCTATCAAAAACTCCAGATGGAATGCGGTATATGAAATCCCAGTTGTGAGGAACCTACAATTAAACAAATGTAGATAAATCAAACATTACTCGTACAACATGCAAAAGGTTTCACAAATTACATATAGATCACCCGAACAGTGTTTAACTAACAAGCAAGGCAAACACTACATATACACTATGTTCCAAATTATTATGCAAATGATATTTTTCTCGGATTTTCCTAAGTGGTAGGTGCAAAATACAGTCAGTCTAATAAAAGTCATCACCTGTTAGAGTATACATCGAATTTTATTGAAGAAACCTCCCAATGATAACAGTATAATCTCCAAAATGGAAAAAACTCAAAATGCACTGTTCCAAATTATTATGCACAGTAGAATTTCTGAACATTTGATCTGTTTTAAAGAACTGAAAATGCTCATTTGTGGAATTTGCAGCATTAGGAGGTCACATTCACTGAACAAAAAAGCTACTTAACTCCAAAACATCCTAACAGGCCAAGTTACATGTTAACATAGGAACCCTTCTTTGATATCACCTTCACAATTCTTGGATATTGAACTTGTGAGTTTTTGGAGAATTTCTGCTTGTATTTCTTTGATGAAGTCAGAATAGCCTCTCAGAGCTGCGGTTTTGATGTGAACTGCCTCCCACCCTCTCAGATCTTTTGCTTGATGATACTCCAAAGGTTCTCTATAGGGTTGAGGTCAGGGGTAGAGTTGAGCGATACTTTCCGATATCCTAAAGTATCGGAATCGGAATGGTATCGCCGATATCAATAAAATATCGGCGATACCCGATACCGATACCGGAAGTCCCATGTAAGTCTATGGGAACAAAATATCGAAATTAAAAAAACCCATTCTTGCCTTGTTGGTTAATTGTACATGAAGGAAAACAAGAAAGAGTAATGTAGAATGTATTGGGGAAGGTTGAGGAGACATTAAAGGCATAGATGTTTAACCCAATCAAATGGAATAGCATAAATTTTTTTTTTTTAAAGATGTTCGGATTGACGAAGAAATTGACAATGTTGTTAACGTTTTTTATATTTTGGCAAATATGTATATTACACAACTTCCATGCTCTTCATCTTCACCTTTTTAACTTTTCACACACTTTCTCCTTCATAATCTTCTGCAGCATCATCTTTTTCATCAAATTATTCTTCATCTTCACCTTCTTTATCTTCTTCTTAAACTTCTTGCTATTCATCTTTGTTAACATTACTCATATTCTTCTTATTAAACTATTATTCTTATTCATATTCTGCTTCATCTTCTTCATCATATTCTTATTTGTGACAGAGAATCCTGTACTTGTAATCTGTCAAAGTATGAATTTTTCATCCTTCCGTTCTTGCTGTCACAAAAGATTTAAATTACAACAGTATTTGTCCGTGTTCAGTTTAGCCTGCAGCAGCAGGCATTTTCCAGGGGCACCACGAGGAGGAACGGACTCACCCCCATACACTGCTTAGTCTTCTTCTGCTTAGAATTTAGAGCATATATTTTGCTCTTCATTTTGGTCTTATACTTCATGTTCTTCTGCTTTTAGATCTTCTGCTTATTGTTCTTGTGTCTCTTGTTCCGTATCTTGTATTTGTAGACACCAGCTGATGTTACTGGGACACGGTTACTAAGCAGGAGGTACCTGTGCTCCAAAGCACTACCAAGGACCAGCAGACGTTGCTGGAACTCGGATACCGAGATGGAGGCACCTAGGCCAAAGGCACTGCGGAGAACCAGTTGACGGTACTGGAACCCGGACGGGTAGCAGAAGGTACAAGAGCCAATGCAAGTAACGAGGACCAGCTGACTGTGCTGGAACCCGGAGGGGCAGCAGAAGGAAAAGAGCCAATGGCACAACCGAGGACCAGCTGACGTTACTGGGACACGGTTACTAAGCAGGAGGTACCTGTGCTCCAAAGCACTACCAAGGACCAGCAGACGTTGCTGGAACTCGGATACCGAGATGGAGGCACCTAGGCCAAAGGCACTGCGGAGAACCAGTTGACGGTACTGGAACCCGGACGGGTAGCAGAAGGTACAAGAGCCAATGCAAGTAACGAGGACCAGCTGACTGTGCTGGAACCCGGAGGGGCAGCAGAAGGAAAAGAGCCAATGGCACAACCGAGGACCAGCTGACGTTACTGAACCCCAGTAACACAGGAGCAAGTGTTGACTGTGCTAACAGCACTTCCGAGCAACAACTGGCGGTGTTGGAGCCCAGGGTCAAGGAGGATGTTTAAATACTAGATCAAGTAATTTCCTTGTTACCTGTCAATTTTAAATGTCTATACTTCAAACAAGAGAAAGATAACCTTTACTACCATAAGATGATGATTTCATTTAAACTAATATCTAGATAAATAAAGAATTGACAAACATAAACACATACATTAACATGTTGAACAGCAATGCAAACCACAAAATAAATTAGTTAAGGAATCTGCTATACGGTTGTACATAAAAGCATACAAGTACATATCTGAATCCATTAATGATGGATAAGTAACAGTATGTACACCATTTTTATTGTATAGACAATGAATGTCTGACTTCAAAACATCATCAGCATTACAAGTAATCTGTGATATTACTAAAATGTTCCATTTGCTGAATAATGTCACTAAATATTTTATACAAAATTATACAATTTCCATCATGTAATACTCATAATATGTGGCAATAATCATTTTTATTAACAAACATAACCTTTAAAAAGTGCATAGTGCATAGTGAAAATTGCTATTTATGGCTGACTGTCGACTTGGAAGCATGACAACAGATAGATAAGGTATATATAGATGAGACTGCATAGCCACAGATGGTGAATGGCGATGTAATACTGTACCTCAATAAAGTGTGCGTCACTACTACATAATTTTTTTTATATAGCTTTATAAACAGGGTACATGGATGTATGCTTGTGCCTTTGTTTTGACGCACAGACTGCCTTCCTGCTGAGACGCATTGGGTAGTGAACAGTTGTGTGCAGTGTTCACTGCAGTCTCTGCGGAATAACCACACTTAGACCTTATAACTTTTCAGACTTTCTTTATCAATCTACCAAGATGAAGAAGGCAGGGAGTAAGGCACGTGGTCGTGGAGTTTCTTCAGGGAGAGGACGTGGGGATTCTGTGGCTGCTGCGGCCCCCAGTGACACAGCATCCACCAGTTTTCCCCGTGAGCGTTCCTTTATGCGCACTTTTGTAGGAGCTCGGAGTACCCCCCTGCTGCGGGAAGAACAAATTGAAGCCGTTGTTGTTTGGATGTCAGCCAATGCATCGACTTCAATTGCTTCCACCTCCTCTCAGGACCACAGCACTGTTGGGCAACCATCTGTCTCTTCACCGCCTGGCAAATTGCCCAGGCAGTCAGAGAGTTCTGTACAGGAGCCAGCTGAGTGTCTGCTTCTGTTCTCAGAATCTATTGGCTTGCAAACAGGGGCCCAGCCAAGCAGCATTCTGTAATGTGAAGAGGGAGTATGCAGTGATGCGCAACAGCTGTGTCTCTCTGAATCTGAAGAGGCGGGTGAGACAGTGCCGATGGTCAGCACACCGCAGAACGCATCTGATGATGATGAGACCCAGGTGCCAGTTTCTGTTGAGCATGGTGCTGGCCAGACCACCCAACAGCAGGTGTTGGAAGAGGGTAGTGGAGATGATGAGGTCCAAGACCCAACATGGCATGAGGAACAGGAAGGTGGTGGGAGCAGCTCAGAGGAATAATAATAATATTTATTTATATAGCGCCATCATATTCCGCAGCGCTTTACAGTTTAGCAGTTTCAGAACACAAGTCATAAGTAACAACGTTAACAATACAATAATTTAAGCTAAATAAGTCGCCCCTGCTCGTGACAGCTTACAATGTACAATGAGATGGGGGAGATACAAAGTATAGGTGTTTATATACAATGGTGCATTTACAATGATGTTCCAGCCATCTTAAGGGACTGAGGGATGGAGATAGTGAATGGGCTAGAGACACACACACACTTACACAGAATACATAGAATGACTTTGATTAGTGAATGTGATAGGCCGCTCTGAACAAATGTGTTTTGAGGGAGCGCCTGAAACCATGCAAATTGTGGATAGTCCTAATTTCTTGGGGTACAGCATTCCAGAGGATTGGCGTAGAGCAGGAGAAGTCTTGGAGTCGGGAGTGGGAGGTACGTATTAGTGCAGAGGTTAGTCGAAAGTCGTTTGCAGAGCGCAGCAGTCGGTTAGGCCGATAGATAGAAATGAGGGAGGAGATGTAGGAGGGGTGCTGCACTGTGGAGAGCTTTGTGGGTGAGAACCAGTACTTTGGTTGAAAGCTGGGAGAGGCCTAGAGAAATGGTTAGTGATAGAAGGAAGATAGAGGAAGACATTGCCCCAACGGTACAAACAGGAGGGAGAGTTAGGCTGCAGACTCGGTTGCCTGTAGCCTCCAGTTTGGCACCTGTTCGGAGCAGTTGTCTTCCAAAAGTCAAAACGTGCGCTCCCAGGACTTGCACTGCGTGGTCCTTTTTTCACACACTTGCACATGATATTTGCTATGTGAAATGCAAGCTGTGTAATCAAAAATTAAAAATAGCTAAAAGTGTCAGTCACCTCAATACCACAAATATGTGGAAACATGTGCGGACAAAGCACGTAGTTGAGTTACAAAGACACACTAGAGATGTAGGCCAACCTACAGCAGCACCTACATCTTCAGGTTGTGTTGAAGCCTCTTCATCGAGCTCACACACAGCTGGTTCTGCTTCCTCACAGGATCGCCATGGAAGAACCTCGGCCACTGTTGTCCAGAGACAAACTGTTATTCCACACACAGCAGCAAGTTCCCTGTCATCCTCACACTCCCAGGCCACAAAACAGCCATCGGTAGCACAGGCATGGGATAAAAGACGGCCATACTCCGCAAACCATGCACGAGCACAGGCTCTGAATGCTGGCATTGCAAAACTCCTGTCCCTTGAAATGCTGTGATTCAGGCTGGTGGAGACAGACAGTTTCCGTAACTGAATATCATTGTCAATCCCACAATACAATGTGCCAAGCCGATTTCATTTCAGCAGGCAAGCCGTCCCTGGTCTGCAAAAGCATGTTGAGGGAAAAATTAAACATGCGCTACTAAAAGCCCTCAGTAGCAAGGTCCACCTGACCACCGATGCGTGGACCAGTACCCATTGTTATGATCTGCTACAACCAGTAAGGAAAGAAGGGAATTCTGTCCCTACAATACAACTAAGCTGAATCCCTACGATGTAACGGGGAACCTGATCCTGCGACCAGACCCGCTAAAGTCCTCATCTAGTGTGAACGAAGACCTATAGTTGCGAGGGAGTAATCCCTACAAGATCTAGGGACTGTGAGAAAAGGTGGACACCTCCTAACATAAATTGTAGCATGGATAATTAAACAGAAAAATAAATACTTTGTGATCCTAACATCAAGCAAAACTGACAGATTAAGGCACCTAAGCACCCGGCTAGCTTAACAGTAGATAATACAATGAAGTCAAGCAAAGCCAGAAGGGCGGAGCCAGACTAAATAGGGAAAAAAGGTCATGTGACCAGCAAACTGAAACAAAACCTAACAAGAGGGTTCTAACACCCATGGCCAGGGACAATACCTTTCCCTCACTGCCCATTGGGTCAATGTTGTGCAGCCGGGTACTGATCTTGCGAGTGGCGCTGTACGTGTTCTGCCAACTCCAAGGATTGCAGGAATCAAGTCTGTACACATTGATTCCTCCTCCTATTCCAGTTCCTCAGAATCATCGCTGCAGGAGCCGTCACGGTCTACCTCCACATGGACCCGTGAACGTTTACCTGTTGCGACCGATATGAGCACAGCCGTGTCCAAATGTCAACAGGCCATCCTGAAATTAATTTCCATGGGGAATCTTAGCCACACAGCGCAGGAGCTCTGTAATGCCATAAAGCAGGAGAGCGACGTGTGGTTTTTGGAAGAGAATCTACAGGCAGGCTTGGTAGTGTGTGACAATGGCCGAAATCTGGTGTCAGCTCTGGGCCTTGGCAACCTCACTCACATACCATGTCTGTCATATGTGCTCAACTTGGTCGTGCAGAGTTTTTTGAGGGACTATCCGGATCTTGATGCACTGCTGCACAAGGTCCGCCTAGAGTGCGCTCACTTGCGACGTTCCAGCATGGCCAGATCGCTGATTGCAGCTCTGCAACGCAGATTTCACCTTCATGAACATCGCATCATATGTGACGTACCCACCAGGTGGAATTCCTCGTTACATATGTTGGAGCGGTTGTGTGAGCAGCAGCCAACAGTAATGGAGTATCAGCTGCATCAGGCGCAGTCAACTCGCAATTTGCGCCGTTCACACTTCACCACTACTGAGTGGGCCTCTATAATAAGAATAATAATATTATTTATTTATATAGCGCCATAATATTCCGCAGTGCTTTACAGTTTAACAGTTTCAAAACACAAGTCATAAGTAACAACGTTAACAATACAATAATTAAAGCAAAATCAGCCGCCCCTGCTGGTGAAAGCTTACAATCTACAATGAGGTGGGGGAGATACAAAGTACAGGTGTTTATATACAATGGTGTTTTTACAATGATGGTCCAGCCATTTTAAGGGAGTGAGGGATGCATGGAGATAGTGAATGGGCTACACACACAGAATTACACATAGAATGACTTTGATTAGTGAATGTGATAGGCCACTGTGAACAAATGTGTTTTGAGGGAGCGCCTGAAACCATCCAAATTGCGGATAGTCCTAATTTCTTGGGGTAGAGCATTCCAGAGGATTGGCGCAGCGCGGGTGAAGTCTTGGAGTTGGGAGTGGGAGGTACGGATTAGTGCAGAGGTTAGTCGAAGGTCGTTTGCAGAGTGCAGCAGTCGGTTAGGCCGATAAATATAAATAAGGGAGGAGATGTAGGGGGGTGCTGCGCTGTGGAGAGCTTTGTTGGTGAGAACCAGTAATTAGAATTGGATCCTATAATGAATGGGCAGCCACTGCCAGTGTAATGAGTGGCGAATAACTCTATGAAGGATATCTGCCACGTTTTGCGTGCGTTTGATGAGTCAACGCGGATGGCGAGTGCAGATGATGCACTAGTCAGCCTGACTGTCCCCCTTATCTGCCTGCTTCAAAAAACACTGCAAGCACTAAGGCATGAGGTTTTGGAAGAGGTGGAGGATGAGGAGTCACAAATTCCATCACCTTCTGGACAGTCAGCGCAACGTGGTTCCTCACAAAGGGCTGGAGGACTTTCAAAGTACCATGCTGTATCAACAATTGAACCTCCAGAGTCGCTGTCTATATTTTCATAACCATTACAAACTTTTAATGTATTTACAAAGCACATAATGTACATTTTTTGTCTATCCTTTTGTAATGCTATTGTGTTTCCATAAACTGATGTTACAGAATTATGATACAAAGTTTTTAAATTTTGAGTTTTAAATTTTGTAAATTTATATGTATTTGAAGGACTTTGTGAGGAGGATGAGGAGGAGTCAATGGAGGAGGAAGACATCGCTCCAGAGGGAGGTAGACAATGCTCTAGTCAGTATGTAGACCAAGGGTGGGGTGATGCACAGCAGGCGGAGATGACGCCTCTTGCAGGGGACAACGTTTCTTGGCCAGTTGGGAGTCTGCAGCACATGGTTGATTTCATGCTGCAGTGGCTGAGAAACGACCGCCGCATCGAACACATTCACACCACGTCTGATTATTGGGTGTACACCCTCCTAGACCCTCGCTACCGGGACAACTTACAAAGCCTCATCACACCGTTGAACCGGGAGCGTAAAATGCGGAAGTACCAAGACACACTGGTGCAATCCATAATGTTCTCCATTCCAGCCGAGAGCACTGCTGCTGCTACTGATTTACAAAGCAGCTCTGTGCGTCGAGGCAGTGGAGACAGCTCTGCAACAAGAGGGAGCACAAGCAGCGCCTCTGCACAGGGCAAGAACAGTATGTTCCAAATGTGTCGAAGTTTTGTGGCAGCGCCACCAATGTCTACACCATCCGAGACGGCTCCAGTCAGCAGGAGGCAACATTTCCGTAAGATGGTGACAGACTACATGTCTTGCCCTCTCAGTGTACTCCCAGATGGCTCTTCCCCATTCAAGTTTTGTGTCTCTAAGCTGGATACATGGCCAGAGCTTAGCCAGTATGCATTGGAGGTGCTGGCTTGATCTGCTGCCAGTGTATTATCGGAGCGCGTCTTTACTGCTGCAGGTGGTGTACTAACAGACCGTTGCATGCGACTATCCTACGATAATGTAGAACGGCTTACTTTTCTGAAAATGAACTAGGCATGGATCTCGCCTGAATTTGCCTGTCCGGTTTCAGATTAACTAACTGGTTGGCAACGTTTTCCATGTCTCCTGTTATGTTCATCTTTCTACCACCTGAGCTATACTCCCTGGGCTACAACACTGCCAGTTGCTGCTCAGAAGTGTCGTGTCCACAGACCAATACACAAGCTATAGTGATAGTGGGGTTCAGTAACGCCTGCTGTTCCCCTGCTGTGTGTCCGGCAAAAATTACTGCTACCTAGCTACACATGTTGAAAAAAACATGACATGTTAAAGTGGCTAGTGCTACACATAGATATCAGGCTACACCCTTATTTCTAAGCTGTAAACAAGTGAAACGTCAAATTTAAAACCATTCAATGATTAGTGTTGGTAACAAATCTGTAACTAAATAATTGTGACATATTATGGCAGATATCCACATGTCTAACACAAATGCTAACACAAAAGCATACTTATGCTATAGGGTACTGATGGTGAACCTTCTCACTCCATAACTTTGACCAATCCAACTCACATCATGCCTCAAATGCTGCAATGTTGGAAGTGCATAATGTGGGTTGAACTTTGACAACAGCTGCAGTGCGAAGGTTATCCTTCTGTGTTCTTGGCTTTTAAATAAAAGCATACAAGTAAATATAATAATACATTGTTGATTAAGGGACATGATGTACACCTGTAATATTGTGCAAACAATGGATGTAGGACTATTCCTCTTCAACATTACTTATATTTGTGTCATTTGAAAAAATACATATTTTAGTTAAAAATTAAAAACCCATGTTCAGTAGCTGTGAAAGGCCCGTTTGTGTACTTCTATATTGTTTGCAACCAATGTATTGTATACGGATGGAAGCACGTCACTGTAATAGATTTGAATTATTTTAAATAGAATAAAGCAGCACCAATTTTAGAAAAATGACAAGGATGAGCCAGTGACAGACACTCAGCAGAGTACACGCAGCGGTGGTTGAAGAAGTAAATGGAGCGTGATCTGCATTTTAAAAAAAAAAAAATAAAAATACCTCACAGACTGCAGTGAACACTGAAACACAACTATTCACAATCTGTGAAAGGCTACTCCTTTGTCTACTTCTATAGTGTTTGCAACCAATGTATTGTATACGGATGGAAGCACGTCACTGTAATAGATTTGAATTATTTTAAATAGAATAAAGCAGCACCAATTTTAGAAAAATGACAAGGATGAGCCAGTGACAGACACTCAGCAGAGTACACGCAGCGGTGGTTGAAGAAGTAAATGGAGCGTGATCTGCATTTTAAAAAAAAAAAAAAAAAAATACCTCACAGACTGCAGTGAACACTGAAACACAACTATTCACAATCTGTGAAAGGCTACTCCTTTGTCTACTTCTATAGTGTTTGCAACCAATGTATTGTATACGGATGGAAGCACGTCACTGTAATAGATTTGAATTATTTTAAATAGAATAAAGCAGCACCAATTTTAGAAAAATGACAAGGATGAGCCAGTGACAGACACTCAGCAGAGTACACGCAGCGGTGGTTGAAGAAGTAAATGGAGCGTGATCTGCATTTTAAAAAAAAAAAAAAAAAATACCTCACAGACTGCAGTGAACACTGAAACACAACTATTCACAATCTGTGAAAGGCTACTCCTTTGTCTACTTCTATAGTGTTTGCAACCAATGTATTGTATACGGATGGAAGCGCGTCACACTAATAGATTAGATTTATTTTAAATGGAATGTAGCAGAACCAATTGGAGATAAATGAAAAGGATGAGCCACTGAGACACGCTCAGCAGAGTACAAGCAGCAGTGCTTGAACAAGTAACTGGAGCGTGATGTGCACTCAAAAAAGTAAAAAACACAGACTGAAGTGAACACTGAAACACAACTGTCCACAATCTGTGAAAGGCTACTCCTTTGTGTACTTCTATAGTGTTTGCAACCAATGTATTGTATACGGATGGAAGCGCGTCACACTAATAGATTAGATTTTTTTCCACTAAAATGGAGCAGCACCAATTAGAGAAAAATGTGAAGGATGAGGCAGTGACACACGCTCAGCAGACTACAACCAGCAGTGGTTGAAGAACTAACTGGAGCGTGATCTGCACTCAAAAAATCAAAACCTCACAGACTGCAGTGAACACTGAAACACAACTATTCACTATCTGTGAAAAGCTCCTTTCTGTACTTCTATAGTGTTTGCAACCAATGTATTGTATACGGATGGAAGCACGTCACACTAATAGATTTGATTTTTTTCTAATATAATGGAGCTGCACCAATTCCACTAAATAAAATAAAAAAAAAAAAGAGTCAGTGACACGTGCAGATGCCTACAAACAGCGGTGGATGCAGAGCAAACTGCAGAGTCACCTGCACTGTCACACACACACCTTGCACAGAGCTATTAAAACAACACTGGCAAAATGAAGCTTTACACAGCGGTTGGTAAACTAGCCTGCCTCAAGCACAGTAGTACACAAAATCGCAATATCTAACTGTCCCTCAGAGTCAGCACAGCAGCGTTCTGTCCCTTACTGAGTTCACAGCACAGTGACGCTAAAATGGCTGCGGCGCCTTTTATAGTGCATTCTGACATCATTTCAGCAGCCAATCACAGCCATGCCATTAGTTAAGATGACCGCAGCATTACAGGATGTGCCCACACTTCGTAGGATTCCTCATTGGCTGACTAAAATCACATTGCCTCTCAAAGAATTATGGGAACTTCCGATTCCGGTATACGATATAGAAAAAGTATCGGAATTAGTATCATTCGATAACGCGAATATCGGCCGATACCCGATACTTGCGGTATCGGAATGCTCAACACTAGTCAGGGGAGTTTATCTCCTTCTAAGCCCATAGGAGCCAATGACTCCAAGGTATTCTTTGCAGCATGAGATGGTGCATTGTAATGAATGAAGATGATTTTGTTCCTGAAGGCACGTTTCTGCTTTTTATACCTTGGAAGAAAGTTGTCAGTCAGAAAATCTATATACTGTGCAGAGGTCATTTTCACACCTTCAGGAACCTTAAAGGGCCCTACCAGCTGTTTCCCCATGATTCCGGCCCAAAACATGACTCCTCCACCTCCTTGCTAGCAGCCTTGTTGGGATATGGTGGCCATCCACCAACCATCCACTACTCCATCCATCTGGACCATCCAAGGTTGCTCAACACTCATCAGTAAACAAGACTGTTTGAAAATTAGTCTTCATGTATGTCTGGGCCCACTGCAACCGTTTCTGCTTGTGAGCACTGTTTAGGTGTGGCCGAATAGTAGGTTTATGCACCACAGCAAGCCTTAGAAGGATCCTACACCTTGAGGTTCGAGGGACTCCAGAGGCACCAGCAGCTTCAAATATCTGTTTGCTGGTTTGTAATGGCTTTGTAGCAGCTGCTCTCTTAATCCGATAAACTTGCCTGGCTGAAACCTTCCTCATTCTGTCTTTATCAGCACAAACACGTCTGTGCTCAGAATCAGCCACAAATCTCTTAACAGTACGATGATCACGCTTAAGTTTTCGGGAAATATCTAATGTTTTCATCCCTTGACCAAGGTATTGCACTATTTGATGCTTTTCAGCAGCAGAGAGATCCTTTTTCTTTCCCATTTTACTTGAAAACTCTGGCCTACTTAATAGTGTGGAGCATCCAGTTTTCATTTTATTGGGCTCACATGGCAAACTAATTATCACAGGTATCTGAGATTGATTTAAGTTATCCAAAGAACCCTGAGACACAATACCATCAATGGGTTTCAGTTACTAAAAAAAACAAAAAACGCTATGACACTTAAAACCGATTTGCATAATAATTTGGAACATAGTGTAGAAAAGGCAAATGTCTATGTGAATTTAACATAAACATCATAGTATTCTTACTTAGAGCTGATACTTGGGATATACTAAAAAGATAATTCAGCAAAAAGGGTTAGTGACAAAGGAAAGTCTTGGGAAAACGCATCATCAACATACAGTATGTAGTTGAGGAATACATACCTAACATAAGGAGAAGGCGCTCCTCAGTAGAGATACATTGGCGCATTCTGGTGTTCTGGAAGGTGATCCCTGGGCGCACTGTCTCCAACAAAACATCAAAGGTGGCAATGCTCATATGACAATATAGGAAAAATTTGTCGGGATGTGTCCAAAGAGATGCATAAAGCTGGTGAAAATGGCCTTTATTGAGGCGTTGCCTCAAATGTGGATGCACCCACATTCGTCTCCTCCTCATCGGATCACCAATCACTGGGTATGGCTGCCCAAAGCGGCAGGACAAAACCCAGTTGTACAACACTCGATCAGTTGGGGTGAACTGAAGTGTGTCTGACATTTTGGCAAACAACCACCAATACTCCTACACAAGCACAGCACCAAAATGGCCAGATTGGGGGCTGCCACCTGTTGGAAAGGCAATAAATAGGGTTGCTGATGATGATTTAAATTATTTTCAGGCCTAAAAACCGTTATATGTCCATTTTGCAAGGTTGAGAGAAAAAAAATGCAATACGGATGCCATACAGATGCTTACGTGCGCAAAAAACGGAACCACACCTTGACAACGGATGACATACGGATCACTGTTTATGGAACATTTCTGCATATTACGTCCATACAATACGGTCCGTATTTTTATACGTTGTGTCTGACGCCGGCCTTATTCTGAGACACAACTTTTATTTGTGGACTGAGCTTTGTGAAGGCCTTTCTTTTTGGGAGACGAACAAAATATATTTTACTGTTGGATAACTACTTAGGGAAAGTTACAGATGGGCATATTTCATGGACTGTCTAAGTATTATGGTAGCAGGGCGGAAATACCATTGGTTCAAACTGTGCTACCACACAGGGTTCCAAGGGGTAAGGGGCCCTTTTTCCTCCTTTAAATCAAATGGATTTGTGCATGATGTTGAGGTATTGGACTGCAACAGGCACATATATTGTTCTTGCACACGGGCGCATTTCTGTCTGTGCCCAATAGTGTATAACGATAATGCTTAAGTGCCCACTTAAGTTTAATAATCTACCCAGAGTCCTCTCATGTACAGTAACAATGGCCCTATCAACGCTGATGTCAGCAGGCAGTCATATGATGACTAGATTCTTTCGGCTTCTCTCAATTCTCTTCTATTGAGAGAAACCAAACCTTTCTAGGGAACACATGCAGAGTCGGACTGGCCCACCGGAGAACCAGAGGATTCTCTGGTGGGCCCAGGCACTGACACCTGCTGGCATACTGGCCAGCAGCTGCCTAGGGCCCCCACTGCTCCAGGAGCCCCCAGTCAGTGGGCAGCTGCTATGGGGGCCCACCCGGTGCCAGCGGAGCAGCAGCGAGTGACAGGAAGCAGAATCCGGCTGCTGCGGCTAAAGCCTGTCCCCACTGCTAAAGAGAAATGAATATTCACTCTTCCCCACGCTCCCATGGGCATGGAGAGAGGTGAATATTTCCCTTTAATAGCGGGCAGTGTTTGCCACAGTCTGCACAGTGAACATCAGTGTCATCAGAATGCAGGAGCGCTCTGTTAGGGTATGTTTCCATGATCAGTAAACACTGTGGGTTTGATGCTGAGTACATCCGCAGCGTCAAACCCGCAGCGTCCAGATGTTACAGCATAGTGGATGGGATTTCATGAAATCCGATCTCCACTATGCGCTCAGCAGCCTTGTTGGGATATGGTGGCCATCCACCAACCATCCACTACTCCATCCATCTGGACCATCCAAGGTTGCTCAACACTCATCAGTAAACAAGACTGTTTGAAAATTAGTCTTCATGTATGTCTGGGCCCACTGCAACCGTTTCTCTTGTGAGCACTGTTTAGGTGTGGCCGAATAGTAGGTTTATGCACCACAGCAAGCCTTAGAAGGATCCTACACCTTGAGGTTCGAGGGACTCCAGAGGCACCAGCAGCTTCAAATATCTGTTTGCAGGTTTGTAATGGCTTTGTAGAAGCTGCTCTCTTAATCTGATGAACTTGCCTGGCTGAAACCTTCCTCATTCTGTCTTTATCAGCACAAACACGTCTGTGCTCAGAATCAGCCACAAATCTCTTAACAGTACGATGATCAAGCTTAAGTTTTCGGGAAATATCTAATGTTTTCATCCCTTGACCAAGGTATTGCACTATTTGATGCTTTTCAGCAGCAGAGAGATCCTTTTTCTTTCCCATATTACTTGAAAACTCTGGCCTCCTTAATAGTGTGGAGTGTTATGAATGTTTTAGAAATGAATTCTGAGCAGAAGCTCCCTCTGGTGGTTACAAACAGTACTGAACCATTCAATGAGGATTGGCAATCAGGAAGTACAGACTGGCTGGATATAAGGGAGGTTTCCCCCCATCATGGTTGCCGGTGATCAACTGTTCTTGTCTCAACGTTGTTTCCTGGTTCACTTGGAAGCTTGCTGAGTCTTGCCTCTTCTCCTGCTCTCAGATAAGATATTTTCTGTTTTTTGTTTTTGTGCTTGCCATTTGCATTTTTCTCTGCATTTCTGTGAGGTTGGCCAGGTTCCCCTCCCCGGGAGGCTTGGTCTCCTCTCGGTTCCTCTGGAGCCACTGTTGTTTGTTCATTTGCCTTTTCCAGTTTTTTCTGTGGCTGCGGCTTAGTTTTGTTACACAGAGAACTAATTAAGGTGGTAGAGGTCGTGTGATCTCAGGTGTTTTTGCAATTAGTAGCGTTGGCTCTTTTTAGGGTTTTTTGGAATTGCAGTAAGTATCCTTCCTATCCTTTTCTGTCTAGGCAGATTGGGCCCCAGCGTTTGCTCATACTATTTTCTGTCTGTGTCTGTATTTCCTCTTGTCTAACCGCCATTACATGTTTGGGGGCTTCCTATGTTCTTTGGGGATCTGCTCCGGGGCAGATAGCTTTCCTCTTTCTATCTTTAGGTGTAGTTAGACTCTCAGGCTTTGACGAGGCGTCTAGGACCAACGTAGGAATGCTCCACGGCTGCCTTTAGTTGTGGTGGTTAGTCAGGGTACTGCAATCCAGTAGATTCCAACCTCTCTGGTGTACTGCCGTTTTTGCCTGCTCTCCTCAGCTACCAAAACATAACAGTATCACCGGCCCAAACTGAATATTATATGGTACTCACAGAAGGGAAAAATAGTGTGGAAAGAAAAAAGTTGTCAGAGTTGTCAGAGATTTTTTTTTCTGCATTTTTTTGTTCCCTCTTTTTCTCTGGGTGCTGAGGAGGATTTTTTTTTCTCTCAATGGAGTTTGCACAGTTGTCTGGCCGTGTGGATCAGCTCGCCACTGAAGTTCGGAGTATTGCAACCTATCTTACAGGGTTGCCGGTTGTGGTGCCAAATTTGTTTTGGGGGATCGAGCTAAATTTCTGAATTTCAAAAATAACTGTAAGTTATTTTTTGCCTTAAAACCTAAGTCCTCAGGGAACGCAGCACTGCAGGTTCAAATTGTCATCTCTCTCCTGCGCGGCGATCCTCAGGATTGGGCTTTTTCCCTGACACCTGGGGACCCTGTTTTGAGTAATGTTGATGCATTTTTTCTGGCTCTGGGGTTATTGTACGATGAACCTAATGTCACTGATCAAGCTGAAAAAACCTTGTTGGCATTAAATCAGGGGCTTGAGGACGCTGAGTTGCACTGTCAGAAATTCCAAAAGTGGGCAGTTCTGACCAAATGGAATGATGATGCTTTGGCAGCCCTTTTTCGGAAGGGTCTGTCAGAGAATGTAAAAGATGTTATGGTGGGTTTCCCTGCTCCCTCTGGTCTCAATGATTCTATGTCATTAGCGATTCAAATTGACAGATTTGCGTGAGCGTAGAGGTATGCGTGGAATAGTGTTGCCTTGTGAACCAGCTTCTGAGCCCATGCAGTGTGATGGAGTGGCTTCTGGGGCACAGCGTCATGAGTTTCGAAAACGCAATGGGTTATGTTTCTACTGTGGTGATGCCTCTCATGCTATTTCAGTCTGCCCTAAGCGGGGAAGACGTTTTGCACGCTCAGTTGTCTTGGGTAGTGTTCAGACTAAATTTCTGTTGACTGTTACCCTGACTTGCTCCCTGTCCACATTTTCTGCTCAGGATTTTGTTGATTCGGGAGCAGCTATTAACCTGATGGATTTTGATTTTGCTAAACGTTGTGGGTTTTCCTTGATACCCCTACGGAAGTCTATTCCCCTACTGGGGATTGATTCTACCCCTTTGGCTGAGAATAAACCCCAGTTCTCTACTCAGGTGATAATGAGGGTTGAACCTGATCATCAGGAGAGTTGCAAATTTTTGGTGCTGTATAATCTGCATGACATTATTGTACTAGGTTTCCCTTGGTTGCAGTCTCATAATCCTGTTTTGGATTGGAAATCTGTGTCTGTAACCAGTTGGGGCTGCCAATGTGTTAATGCCAACACTCCGTTTTTTCTGCCTCTCCCCAGGCTCAAGATGTGCCTGACTTTTTGACTGATTTTTCTGATGTGTTTAGCGAAAGTAAATCTGCATCCTTGCCCCCCCATAGGAGCTATGACTGCGCTATTGAATTAGTGCCTGGTAGTAAATTCCCTAAAGGTCGCCTTTTTAACTTGTCTGTACCTGAACATGACGCTATGCGGTCTTATATCAAGGAGTCATTGGAGAAGGGTCATATCAGACCATCCTCTTCACCCTTGGGTGCTGTTTTTTTCTTTGTGGCCAAAAAGGATGGTTCATTAAGGCCGTGTATTGATTATCGTCTCTTGAACAATATCACTGTGAAATATCAATATCCGTTACCCTTGATTTCTGACCTGTTTTCCAGGGTGAAAAGTGCTACTTGGTTTACCAAGCTTGACCTCAGGGGGGCGTATAACCTTATTCGCATTAAGCACGGGGATGAATGGAAGACGGCGTTTAATACCCCAGAGGGGCATTTTGAGTACCTAGTGATGCCCTTTGGGCTCACTAATGCTCCTTCCGTCTTCCAGTCCTTCATGAATGACATTTTCAGGGATTTTGTAGATAAATTTCTGATTGTTTATTTGGATGATATCTTGATTTTTTCCAATGACTGGGACTCTCATGTGAAACATGTTCGGACTGTGTTCCAGATTTTGAGAGAGAATGCTCTGTATGTGAAGGGATCAATGTGTCTTTTTGGCGTACAGAGGATCTAATTTCTGGGATTCATTTTGTCTCCATCTGTTATTGAAATGGACCCGGTCAAGGTTCAGGCCATCTGTGATTGGGTCCAACCTACTTCATTAAAGGCTCTTCAGAGATTCTTGGGTTTTGCCAATTTTTATCATAAATTTATTGGTAATTTCTCTGTTATTGTTAAACCATTGACTGATTTGACCAAAAAGGGTTCTGATGTGGTGAATTGGCCTCCTGAGGCAGTCTCTGCGTTTCAGGAACTTAAACAGAGATTCACTTCTGCTCCTGTTCTACGGCAGCCTGATGTTTCTCTGCCATTTCAGGTGGAGGTTGATGCCTCTGAAATTGGGGCAGGTGCTGTTTTGTCCCAAAGAGATCCTGAGACCTCTAAAAGTAACCCTTGTGCTTTTTTCTCTCGAAAATTTTCTCCAACTGAACGTAATTATGACGTGGGTAATCGGGAGTTATTGGCCATGAAGTGGGCTTTTGAAAAGTGGAGACATTGGCTGGAGGGAGCCAAACATCAGGTGGTGGTCCTCACGGACCATAAGAATCTGGTTTATCTGGAATCAGCCATGTGACTTAATCCTAGACAGGCCAGGTGGGCCTTGTTTTTCACACGTTTTAATTTTGTGGTTTCCTTTCTTCCTGGCACTAAGAATGTTAAGGCGGATGCCCTCTCGAGGAGTTTCCTTGCGGACTCTCCTGAGTTATCTGATCCTGCTGTTATTTTGAAAGAGGGTGTAGTTCTTTCCGCCATCTCACCCAATTTGAGACTGGCTCTGGAGGGGTGTCAGGAGGATAAACCCGAGCGCTGCCCTGTTGGGAAATTGTTTGTCCCAGACCAGTGGAAAAAGAGTGTGATGTCTGAGATTCATTGTTCCGCGTTGGCCGGTCATCCCGGAATTTTTGGTACCAGAGACTTGGTGAGTCGGTCCTTTTGGTGACCTACTTTGTCTCGTGACGTCAGGGTGTTTGTGCAGTCCTGTGGGACTTGCTCTCGCTCCAAGCCTTGCTCTCGCTCTAGTGGTTTGTTGATGCCATTGCCTGTGCCCAAGAGACCATGGACCCATATCTCTATGGATTTTATTTCCGACCTCCCTGTTTCTCAGAGAATGACCGTTATCTGGGTGATTTGTGATAGGTTTTCCAAGATGATACATCTTGTGCCATTACCTAAGTTGCCTTCCTCCTCCGAATTGGTGCCTTTGTTCTTTCAGCACGTGGTTCGGTTACACGGCATTCCTGAGAACATTGTGTCTGACAGAGGAGTCCAGTTTGTTTCCAGATTTTGGAGGACTTTTTGTTCTAAACTTGGTGTTCAATTGTCTTTCTCCTCTGCTTTTCATCCTTAGACCAATGGACAAACTGAGAGAACAAACCAGACATTGGAGACTTATCTGAGATGCTTTGTGTCTGCTGATCAAGATGACTGGGTCTCTTTTTTGCCTTTGGCTGAGTTTGCTCTTAATAATAGGGCAAGCTCTGCCACTTTGATGTCTCCATTTTTCTGCAATTTTGGGTTTCACCCTCGATTTTCTTCTGGACAGACGGAGGCTTCTGTCTGTCCGGGTGTTGACTCTGTTGTGGAGCGTATGCAGCAGATTTGGGACCAGGTAGTGGAGAGGTTGTCCCTCTCTCAGGAGAAGGCCCAGCGGTTTGCCAACCGGCATAGTACTGATGGTCCTCGGTTTAAAGTGGGGGACTTGGTCTGGTTATCCTCAAGAAATATCCCTATGAGAGTTGCATCTCCTAAGTTTAAGCCTAGGTTCATTGGACCTTATAAGATCATGGAGATTCTTAATCCTGTTTCCTTTCGTTTACTTCTTCCAGGGACATTTAAGATCCATAACGTGTTCCACAAGTCCTTATTGAAGAGGTTTGTCGAGCCAGTGGTTCCTATGGCTGCGCCCCCTGACCCTGTTTTGGTTGAGGGCAATCTGGAGTATGTGGTTGAGAAAATATTGGATTCTCGTTTTTCTAGACGGAAACTCCAGTATTTGGTTAAGTGGAGAGGTTATGGTCAGGAGGACAATTCTTGGGTGTTTGCTTCGGACATCCATTCTAGGAGACTGATCTGTGCGTATCACAGAGCTCATCCTGACCGACCTGGTTGCACAAATGAGCGTTCGGTGACCCCTCCTCAAGGGGGGGTACTGTTATGAATGTTTTAGAAATGAATTCTGAGCAGAAGCTCCCTCTGGTGGTTACAAACAGTACTGAAACATTCAATGAGGATTGGCAATCAGGAATCACGGACTGGCTGGATATAAGGGAGGTTTCCCCCCATCATGGTTGCCGGTGATCAATTGTTCTTGTCTCAACGTTGTTTCCTGGTTCACTTGGAAGCTTGCTGAGTCTTGCCTCTTCTCCTGCTCTCAGATAAGATATTTTCTGTTTTTTGTTTTTGTGCTTGCCATTTGCATTTTTCTCTGCATTTCTGTGAGGTTGGCCAGGTTCCCCTCCCCGGGGGGCTTGGTCTCCTCTCGGTTCCTCTGGAGCCACTGTTGTTTGTTCATTTGCCTTTTCCAGTTTTTTCTGTGGCTGCGGCTTAGTTTTGTTACACCAGAGAACTAATTTAGGTGGTAGAGGTCGTGTGATCTCAGGTGTTTTTGCAATTAGTAGCGTTGGCTTTTTTTAGGGTTTTTTGGAATTGCAGTAAGTATCCTTCCTATCCTTTTCTGTCTAGGCAGATTGGGCCCCAGCTTTTGTTCATACTATTTTCTGTCTGTGTCTGTATTTTCTCTTGTCTAACCGCCATTACATGTTTGGGGGATTCCTATGTTCTTTGGGGATCTGCTCCGGGGCAGGTAGCTTTCCTCTTTCTATCTTTAGGTGTAGTTAGCCTCTCAGGCTGTGACGAGGCGTCTATGACCAACGTAGGAACGCTCCACGGCTGCCTTTAGTTGTGGTGGTTAGTCAGGGTACTGCAATCCAGTAGATTCCAACCTCTCTGGTGTATTGCCGTTTTTGCCTGCTCTCCTCAGCTACCAAAACATAACAGTGGAGCATCCAGTTTTCATGTTATTGGGCTCACATGCCAAACTAATTATCACAGGTATCTGAGATTGATTTAAGTATCCAAAGAACCCTGAGACACAATACCATCAATGGGTTTCATTTACTAAAAAAACAAAAAACGCTATGACACTTAAAACCGATTTGCATATATTTGGGATATACTAAAAAGATAATTCAGCAAAAAGGGTTAGTGACAAAGGAAAGTCTTGGGAAAACGCATCATCAACATACAGTATGTAGTTGAGGAATACATACCGTAACATAAGGAGAAGGCGCTCCTCAGCAGAGATACATTGGCGCATTCTGGTGTCCTGGAAGGTGATCCCTGGGCGCACTGTCTCCAACAAAACATCAAAGGTGGTAATGCTCATATGACAATATAGGAAAAATTTGTCGGGATGTGTCCAAAGAGATGCATAAAGCCGGTGAAAATGGCCTTTATTGAGGCGTTGCCTCAAATGTGGATGCACCCAATTCGTCTCCTCCTCATCGGATCACCAATCACTGGGTATGGCTGCCCAAACGGCGGGACAAAACCCAGTTGTACAACACTCGATCAGTTGGGGTGAACTGAAGTGTGTCTGACATTTTGGCAAACAACCACCAATACTCCTACACAAGCACAGCACCAAAATGGCCAGATTGGGGGCTGCCACCTGTTGGAAAGGCAATAAATAGGGTTGCTGATGATGATTTAAATTATTTTCAGGCCTAAAAACCGTTATATGTCCATTTTGCAAGGTTGCGAGAAAAAAAATGCAATACGGATGCCATACAGATGCTTACGTGCGCAAAAAACGGAACCACACCTTGACAACGGATGACATACGGATCACTGTTTATGGAACATTTCTGCGTATTACGTCCATACAATACGGTCCATATTTTTATACGTTGTGTCTGACGCCGGCCTTATTCTGAGACACAACTTTTATTTGTGGACTGAGCTTTGTGAAGGCCTTTCTTTTTGGGAGACGAACAAAATATATTTTACTGTTGGATAACTACTTAGGGAAAGCTACAGATGGGCATATTTCGTGGACTGTCTAAGTATTATGGTAGCAGGGCGGAAATACCTTTGGTTCAAACTGTGCTGCCACACAGGGTTCCAAGGGGTAAGGGCCCTATTTCCTCCTTCAAATCAAATGGATTTGTGCATGATGTTGAGGTATTGGACTGCAACAGGCACATATATTGTTCTTGCACACGGCGCATTTCTGTCTGTCCCCAATAGTGTATAACGATAATGCTTAAGTGCCCACTTAAGTTTAATAATCTCCCCAGAGTCCTCCCATGTACAGTAACAATGGGCCCTATCAATGCTGATGTCAGCAGGCAGTCATATGATGACTAGATTCTTTCGGCTTCTCTCAATTCTCTTCTATTGAGAGAAACCAAACCTTTCTAGGGAACACATGCAGAGTCGGACTGGCCCACCGGAGAACCAGAGGATTCTCTGGTGGGCCCAGGCACTGTCACCTGCTGGCATACTGGCCAGCAGCTGCCTAGGGCCCCCACTGCTCCAGGAGCCTCCAGTCAGTGGGCAGCTGCTATAGGGGCCACCCGGTGCCAGCGGAGCAGCAGCGAGTGACAGGAAGCAGAAGCCGGCTGCTGCGGCTAAAGCCTGTCCCCGCTGCTAAAGAGAAATGAATATTCACTCTTCCCCACTGCTCCCATGGGCATGGAGAGGGGTGAATATTTCCCTTTAATAGCGGGCAGTGTTTGCCACAGTCTGCACAGTGAACATCAGTGTCATCAGAATGCAGGAGCTCTCTGTTAGGGTATGTTTCCATGAACAGTAAACACTGTGGGTTTGATGCTGAGTACATCCACAGCGTCAAACCCGCAGCGTCCAGATGTTACAGCATAGTGGATGGGATTTCATGAAATCCGATCTCCACTATGCGCTCAGAGACGCAGGTGGCAGACCTGAGTAAACGAACTTGCGGCGCGTCTTTACAGACCGCAGCATGTCTATTTACGAAGCAGAGACGCTCAGTCCCCACAGCGTAAATTTCCTATACACTATCATTAGATGCGGTAAAACCGCATCTAATTATTAGTCACATGCGTAATAACTGCGGGAACGCAGCTTACTACGCATGTGTACTAATTTAAATAATGTCTTACCTTGTGACTCCGCCGGAAGTTCGCGTCCTTCAGTTCTCGTGATGACTGAGCTGACCGCGAGAACTACCGTGCATGTGACCGCCGAGGTTATCTCCGGTCACTAGGCAAGTTCTCATGGTCAGCTGACCGTGAGTACTGCAGTGAAGGTGACCGCCGGAGACTGAGTTATCTTTGGTGGTCATCTACAAGCTCTGCTGTGTCTGGATGTCAGGTTGACCCAGGCATCCAGGTGTAGCAGAGCTGGAGTTGGCGTGGGACTCTCGTTATTTAGGACTAAGTCGGAGAGGAAGTATTTGTGTTGGTTTATTGTTTTATTTTTTTTTCAGGAGATTGAGGGCGTCGCATGGATTGGGCGCATAATAAAAATGGAAAAATGTGTTGTGTTTTATTTCAATAAAAGACTTTATTCTGGCTGTGTCTTTATTTACTATATAACTATAGGATTAGTAATGGATAGGGGCTTGATGTCACCGGACAATACACAGGTGACATCAAGCTCACAAATATGAACCCCACTTGCCACCGCTACAGGGCAAGTGGGAAGAGCCGGGTAAAGTGCCACAATTGGGGGCTGCTGCAGGCTGTTAATTTTAGGCTGATGAGGGCCAAAATCCATAGGCCTCGCCAGTCTGAGAATACCAGGCTGCAGCTGTCTGCTTTTTACTTGGCTGATTAACAAAAATAGGGGAACCCACACTTTTTTTTTTCGAGGGAATTCCACTAATTTTGCTAACCATCCCAGGTAAGCAGACTGCTGTGGCCTGGTATTATCAGGTTGGTAAGGTTCATGGATATTGGATCCCTACCAGCCTGAAATACCAGTCCCAGTAGTCTGCTTTACTCTGGCTGGTTAACAAATATATGGGGACCACACACGCCTTTTTTTTTTAAATTTTTTATTTAGTAAAAAAAAAAAGGAAAGGACATTACATATTACTGACCTCTCTCTGCTTTCAGGAACTTCATGTGTGGCCGGTGTCACTCTTGTGAGTGTGATGCAAGAAACTCACGCGAGTCTCTCTCATCAACCGTCGGCACTGCTGCTTGCACTCGGGACCAGAGTGTGCGGTTGCATGTATTTCTATGCAGCCGCACACGATGGTCCGAGTTCCGGCGGCAGTGCTGGGTGTTGATGCGCAAGACTAGCGCGAGTTTATCGCATCACACTCACAAGTGTAACACCGGCCTGTCACGTACTTCGGGATGTGACACAAGATTCAACATATGTAAATTAGTACAGTCATGGCCAAAAGTTTTGAGAATGACACAAATATTAATTTTTACAAAGTCTACTGCTTCACTTTTTCTAATGGCAATTTGCATATACTCCAGAATGTTATAAAGAGTGATCAGCTTAACAGCAATTACTTGCAAAGTCAATATTTGGCTAGAAAATGAACTTTATCCCCAAAACACATTTCAACATCATTGCAGCCCTGCCTTAAAAGGACCAGCTAACCTCTTTTCAGTGATTGCTCCATTAACACAGGTGTGGGTGTTGATGAGGACATGGCTGGAGATCAATCTGTCATGATTAAGTAAGAATGACACCACTGAACACTTTAAAAGGAGGCTGGTGCTTGGCATCATTGTTTATCTTCTGTTAACCATGGTTATCTCTAAAGAAACACGTGCAGTCATCATTGCAATGCACAAAAATGGCCTAACAGGGAAGAGTATCGCAGCTAGAAAGATTGCACCTCAGTCAACAATCTATCGCATCATCAAGAACTTCAAGGAGAGAGGTTCCATTGTTGCCAAAAAGGCTTCAGGGCACCCAAGAAAGACCAGCAAGCGCCAGGACCGTCTCTTAAAAGTGTTTCAGCTGCGGGATCGGGCTACCAGCAGTGCAGAGCTTGCTCAGGAATGGCAGCAGGCAGGTGTGAGTGCATCTGCACGCACAGTGAGGCGGAGACTCTTGGAGCAAGGCCTGGTCTCAAGGAGGGCAGCAAAGAAGCCACTTCTCTCCAGAAAAAACATCATGGACAGACTGATATTCTGCAAAAGGTACAGGCAGTGAACTGCTGAGGACTGGGGTAAAGTTATTTTCTCTGATGAATCCCCTTTTCGATTGTTTGGGACATCAGGAAAACGCCTCATTCGGAGAAGACAAGGTGAGCGCTACCACCAGTCTTGTCTCATGCCAACTGTTAAGCATCCTGAAACAGTTCATGTGTGGGGTTGTTCTCAGCGAAGGGAATCAGCTCTCTCACAGTCTTGCCTTAAAAACACAGCCATGAATAAAGAATGGTACCAGAATGTCCTCCAAGAGCAACTTCTCCCAACCCTCCAAGAGCAGTTTGGCGATCAACAATGCCTTTTCCAGCATGATGGAGCACCTTGCCATAAAGCAAAGGTGATAACTAAATGGCTCAGGGAACAAAACATAGAGATTTTGGGTCCATGGTCTGGAAACTCCCCAGATCTTAATCCCATTGAGAACTTGTGGTCAATCATCAAGAGACGGGTGGACAAACAAAAACCTAAAAATTCTGACAAAATGAAAGCATTGATTGTGCAAGAATGGACTGCTATCAGTCAGGATTTGGTCCAGAAGTTGATTGAGAGCATGCCAGGGAGAATTGCAGAGGTCCTGACGAAGAAGGGTCAACACTGCAAATATTGACTTGCTGCATTAACTCATTCTAACTGTCAATATAAGCTTTTGTTACTCATATGTTTGCAATTATTATATTTCTGTCTGTGATAAAAACATCTGTCAAACACACATAAAAACCAGAGGGCAGCAGATCATGTGAAAATATAATATTTGTGTCATTCTCAAAACTTTTGGCCATGACTGTACACATGCGTGGTAGTTGCGTTCCCGCACTTATATGCATGTGACTAGGAAGATAATGCGGTTTTACCGCATCTAATGAAAGTGTATGGCCGGGGTCACACTTGCGAGTGTGATGTGAGAAACTCGCGCGAGTCTCTCGCATCAATACCCGGTGTAACAGGCCAGATTAATCCCTTGCCCAGAATATACCCGGGGTTAAAGTGGCCTAGGCCAGATTATACTCCGGGTATATTCAGGCCTAGGCCAAACTATATCCCGGGGTATAAATTGGCCTAGGCCAGATAACACCCCTCTGGGTCAGAATATAACGCAGCTGCTATAGATCAGATTTTTCACGCTTTTGCGAACCATCAAAAACGGGGCCCCAGGCAGCACACGGGGGGGCAGAGACAGCACACGGGGGCCCTGGCAGCGCACTGGTCCCCTTGCAGCGCATGGGGGCCCCTAGCAGCACACAGGATTGAATGAAATACTCAAGAACGGGGTCCCAGACAGCGCACAGGGGTGCAGAAACAGCGCACAGAGGGGCAGAGACAGCGCACAGTATCTCGCTGTCTCTCCCCCCAATAGCGAGCTGTCTCTGCCCCTGTGTGCTGCCTAGGGCCCCTGTGTGCTGCCTGGGGCCCCGGGTGTTGCCTAAGGCCCTGTGTGTTTCCAGGGTCCCCCGTGTGCTGCCTGAGGCCCCGTGTTCTGCCTGGGACCCTGCTCGCTGTCTGTGCCCCGCATGCTGCCAGGGGCCCCGTGTGCTGCCAGGGACCTCGTGTGCTGCATGGGACCCCATTCACTGTCTCTGCCCCGTGAGCTGCCTGGGGCCCCAGTGTGCTGCCTGGGGCCCCATGTACTGCCTGGGACCCCATTCGCTGTCTCTGCCCCCTGTGCACTGCCTGGGCTCCCTGTGTGCTGCCTGGGACCCCGCTCCCTGTCTCTGCCCTCCCTGTGCTGCCTGGAGCCTCGTGTGCTGCCTGGGGCCCCGTTTTTGATGGTTCTCAAAAGCGTGAAAAATCTGATCTACAGCAGCTGGGGTATAGTCTGACCTGGAGGGGTATAATCTGGCCTAGGCCAATTTATACCCGAGGTATAGTTTGGCCTAGGCCATAATATACTCGGGGTATATTCTGGCCCAGAGGGGTATAAACTGGCCTAGGCCAATTTATACTCCGGGGTATAGTTTGGCCTAGGCCAGAATATACCTGGGGTATAATCTGGCCTAGGCCACTTTAACCCGGGTATATTCTGGGTGGGGGGTTACTCTGGCTTGTTACACTGGCACTGCCGCCAGCACTCGGACCGGAGTATGCAGCTGCATAGAAATACATGCAGCCGCATACTCGGTCCGAGTGCTGGTGGCAGTGTGGGGTATTGATGCGAGAGACTCGCGCAAGTTTCTCGCATCACACTCGCAAGTGTGACCCTGGCTTATAGGTAATTTACACAGCGGAGACTGAGCATTTCCATGTCCATCTCTGCGGGTGAGCCGCGGGTATCGGTGCACCCATAGTGGGCATGGGATTTCTTGAAATCCCATCCACTATGCTGTAACAGCTGGACCCTGCGGGTTGGACACTGCAGATGTATGCAGTGTCCAACCCGCAGCGTTTACTGACCGTGGGAACATATCCCAAAATGCGACACCCCTAGGACCGTGGGGTACTCGGACCGGGTCGGACAATTCTTAAAGGGATGGTCACGGCTGCAGCAGTGACCCGGTCCATGGCCCTGGACATGCAATGGAAATGGTGAGGGGCAGTTTAAGGGAAAGTTTTGTGACGCCACCCGCGTTATTCATCAAGGGATAGCCAATGCTGCAGTTCAGATCCTCTGGGGCCGATGGCAGTGCAGCAAAGGTGTTACCATTCCTCATGGGTAGAATGGGGCCCCCGGGCAGATATGACAGACTGTGAGGGAAAGAGGACGTTTGGGGTGCAGAACTGAGGATTTGAGGAATGACTGACGGACACAAAGGCTTTGTTTCCTATACCTTTTACTAAGTAGTGCAGGTACAGTCCAGGGCTCAGGTTACAGATGGTACTGGAGACGGTCAGCCTGGAAGCAATTTGGGTATCTCCCCAGCCAGGTGGGTTGTGAGGCCTCCTTTCTGGCGCTGTTCTCTGAGGTACTTGCTGTTACAAGCTCTGTTCAGGTCCCTCTTTCTATCTGATATTTAGGTAGAACTCCACTCGCATGACAGGGAGTTTGAGCCTGCTTCAGTCTGTCTGGCGGCTCCGGCTCTCACATGCTGCTGTGTCGTCGAGTATCAGTTGGGGCCAGAGGACCTGCAGTCTCTTTCCCTTCAGATTCTTTTGTCGGGGCTTTAGTACCCGCACAGCCTCGGGCTCTGGTGCCCGGTCACTGGCGCTCAGGCCTGGGTGAGCTCAGCTACAGCTCTGCTCCCAGGTTCTCTCCACACATCCTCTCTCAACTTTGTTTAGGCTCTAACTACCTAACCCTGCCTCCAGGCCAGAACTTACAAAGCAGCTCTCCTGAAACCAGGTGACAGAGCTCCCCTTCTGGTCCGGAGTTGGGAAAAGTGTTGTATGCTGGATCTACTTGGTCTACTTGCTTCCAGGCATGACATCTCTCCCCCCTCTCCCACTATATGACCCTAGACTGAGCTCTCTCCCACTATATGACCCTAGACTGAGCTCTCTCCCACTATATGACCCCTGAGTGATCCACCTCCCCCCTATCACCCCTGCTAAATCTCATCACCCGGGATCACCTGACTGAGCCCCTGTACCCCTGTATTACCCCTGACTGTGCCACCTCCCTTTATATCACCTCTGACTGAGCCCTCTCCCACTATATCACACCTGACTGCACTCCCTCCTCCTGTTTCACCCCTGACTGCATCCCCTCCCTCGTATCACCCCTGCTGAACCCCCTCACCCTGGAATCATCCTGACTGTGCCCCTCTGCCCCTGTATTACCCCTGACTGTGCCACCTCCCCTGTATCATACTGATTGAGCAGCTTTCCCCCTGTATGACCTTCGACTGCGCCATCTCCCCCTGTATCATTGGTTGTATAAATTATTCTTTTGAAAGCTGAAACCCTTTAAAATGTCGTTTAGGTTAAGAAAATAAATTGGCATCAATGCAGAAATATTGATTATTTAATGGACACAGAATATATATAATGCACCCAATCCTAGTTTACATCCTCACCTGTGCTCAGTAAATGATCGGTTAATTAGTGGGTGTGTATAAAAGGAATCCCAGCACCCCAGACCTTCACTTGAACTGCAACTTGAGCTCTGACAACATGCCAAAAATCCACCCTGCAACCAAAGCCTGGATTATCAAGAGCCTGAAGACCAGATCTACTGCAGAGGTGGCTGGCACCTTTAATACAGTTAGGTCCATAAATATTTGGACAGAGACAACATTTATCTAATTTTGGTTCTAGACATTACCACAATGAATTTGAAACAAAACAAATCAGATGCAGTTGAAGTTCAGACTTTCAGCTTTCATTTGAGGGTATCCACATTAAAATTGGATGAAGGGTTTAGGAGTTTCAGCTCCTTAACATGTGCCACCCTGTTTTTAAAGGGACCAAAAGTAATTGGACAAATGACTCCAAGGCTATTTCATGGACAGGTGTGGGCAATCCCTTTGTTATGTCATTCTCAATTAAGCAGATGAAAGGGCCGGAGTTGATTTGAGGTGTGGTGTTTGCATTTGGAAGGTTTTGCTGTGAAGGAAACATGTGGTCACAGGAGCTCTCCATGCAGGTGAAACAAGCCATCCTTAAGCTGCAAGAACAGAAAAAAACCCATCCAAGAAATTGCTACAACATTAGAAGTGGCAAAATCTACAATTTGGTATATCCTGAGAAAGAAAGAAAGCACTGGTGAACTCATCAATCCAAAAAGACCTGAGAGCCCACGGAAGACAACAGTGATGGATGATCGCCGCATACTTTCTTTGGTGAAGAAGAACCCGTTCACAACATCAACTGAAGTCCAGAACACTCTCAGTGAAGTAGGTGTATCTGTCTCTAAGTCAACAGTAAAGAGAAGACTCCATGAAAGTAAATACAAAGGGTTCACATCTAGATGCAAACCATTCATCAATTCAAAAAATAGACAGGCCAGAGTTAAATTTGCTGAAAAACACCTCCAGAAGCCAGCTCAGTTCTGGAAAAGTATTCTATGGACAGATGAGACAAAGATCAACCTGTACCAGAATGATGGGAAGCCAAAAGTTTGGAGAAGAAAGGGAACGGCACATGATCCAAGGCACACCACATCCTCTGAAAAACATGGTGGAGGCAACGTGATGGCATGGCATGCATGGCTTTCAATGGCACTGGGTCACTTGTGTTTATTGATGACATAACAGCAGACAAGAGTAGCCGGATGAATTCTGAAGTGTACCGGGATATACTTTCAGCCCAGATTCAGCCAAATGCTGCAAACTTGATTGGACGGCGCTTCATAGTACAGATGGATAATGACCCCAAGCATACAGCCAAAGCTACACAGGAGTTCATAAGTGCAAAAAAGTGGAACATTCTTCAATGGCCAAGTCAATCACCAGATCTTAACCCAATTGAGCATGCATTTCACTTGCTCAAATCCAGACTTAAGAGGGAAAGACCCACAAACAAGCAAGACCTGAAGGCTGCGGCTGTAAAGGCCTGGCAAAGCATTAAGAAGGAGGAAACCCAGCGTTTGGTGATGTCCATGGGTTCCAGACTTAAGGCAGTGATTGCCTCCAAAGGATTCGCCACAAAATTTTGAAAATAAAAATATTTTGTTTGGGTTATGTTTATTTGTCCAATTACTTTTGACCTCCTAAAATGTGGAGTGTTTGTAAAGGAATGTGTACAATTCCTACATTTTCTAACACATATTTTTGTTCAACCCTTCAAATTAAACGTTACAATCTGCACTTGAATTCTGTTGTAGAGGTTTCATTTCAAATCCAATGTGGTGGCATGCAGAGCCCAACTCGCGAAAATTGTGCACTGTCCAAATATTTCTGGCCCTGACTGTATGTCTCAGCGTCAAGTACAAAGAATTAAAAAAAGATTTGAAGAGACTGGAGATGTGTTTGACAAGCCCAGGTCCAGCAGACCCCGCAGGACATCTGCTCAGGAGAACATTTGTTGGTTAGAAAATCCAAAGCAAGCCCCTCTTCCACTGCAGCAGAGCTCCAACACGTCCTCAAGTCCCTGTGTCAACTGGAACAGTTTGTAGGATTCTGTCTCGAAATGGCCTCCATGGTCGAATCAGTGCCCAGAAGCCAGCACTAAATAAAAGGCAAATAAATAACCGTCTGGCATTTGCAAAGTCCCACAGCCTGCTAAACAGATGGACTCTGGAAAAGCGGCAGACGGTGGATTTCTCTGATGAATCTTCAGTAGTATTACACCACAGCCACCGCAAATACTGCAGGAGACCTACTGGAGCCCGTATGGATTCAAAATACACCCAGAAAACAGTTAAATTTGGTGGTGGAAAGATCATGGTCTGGGGTTACATTCAGTATGGGGTTGTGAAACATTTGCAAGGTGGAAGGCAAACTCAATAGCCTAAAATATCAAGAAGTATTAGCTGCCTCTTATATTCCAAATCATAAAAGGGGTCAAATTCTGCAGCAGGCTGGTGCTCCATCTCATGCATCCATCTCTACAACAAAGTTCCTCCAGGCAAAAAAGATCAAGGTTATCAAGGACTGGCCAGCCCAGTCACCAGACATGAACATCATTGAGCATGTTTGGGGTAGGATGAAAGAGGAAGTTTGGAAGGCAAAACCAAAGAATCTAGATGAACTCTGGGAGGCATGTAAGACTGCATTCTTTGCTATTCCTGATGACTTCATTAATAAATTGTATGAATCATTGTTGAACCGCATGGATGCAGGCCTTCAAGCTCATGTAAGTCACACAAAATATTAAATATGACTTTAATAGCACCACAACTTCATTCACCAATGTTATGCAACATATATTTGTATTTTAAGTTAATTATTTGTTTGAATATCACATTACTTTCTGTGGGCGACAAAACTTTTCTCTTGCCAAAATCTGACCATTCTGTGTCCATTAAATGATCAATATTTCTGCATTGATTCCAATTTATTTTCTTAACCTAAATCACATTTCGGAGGGTTTCAGCTTTCAAAAGAATAATTTATACAACCAGTGGATGAATTTAATGTCAGGTTATAAGCTTTTTTTTACATAACATGGATAAGCGACATAACTTCTGTCAGGGAGTGTAAATATACTCCTCGCAGGGAGATGAAAATTAAATGATAAATGATACAGAAATATGATAACAGTCCTCTCAAGAAACTTATCGTGTTCGTGGCTTTCTCGGCCACGGATGACCACAACGAACAGTCCTGAACACTGCCTCCGTTCCTATGACCGTGCACAGCACTTAGCTTAAGGGAGCTCACGGCCTTTTCTCTGCTGCTGATCTCAGTAGCGTACTCGCGTGAAGTTGCCTGCGGTACATTACGACACTGCTGCACGCTGAGCGGAGCATACTGCACACACACCTGCTCTGTCCCCGTCGGCGGGAAACTGTATGCCGCTATGCACACCTTTCTGTTTGCCATGCACCCTGCTTCCGGGTGACAAGGTCTGTCCGGTCCCCTATTCTTTCCCACGGATAACCTGGGACGCAGTTTCGACAGTTCCGGATCCGGCGCAGTTCAGGTGCCCACAGCCTGGTCTTCCTCCTTACACTCCCACTCTCCTTTAGCTCGCCATTCCATGGGTGAGAGTTTCTGTAGTAGACATTGGCATTCTTCCATCTCTTGAATAATTCGCTGCCAAATAAATTGGTTTTGTTCATATCGAGTATCCCAGCTGTTTTCCGCTCGCTACGATGTAATTCGAGTTGAGTGGTAGAATCAGGTTGGGGTGTGGAAGATGGGGGTTCGCCTGAATTCAATGGAACAGCCATCTCTGGAGTTTCAGGTTCTCGCACTTCTCCTGAGCTGGTGGGCAGCGGACCATCCATGTCAGCGGATGAGGCAGTTGGTTCTTTTTCATCGCAATCGAAAACCGTAGGAGCAGGCATTTTGGGGACACTTGGCACTCTCTCCTCTCTTTCAGGACCTCATGACAGGCAAAAACATAGCATACTTCGGTGGACTACCCGGATAGGGACACCTTCTTCCCCTTCAGGTTGGACTTCATGGACGAGACCATTGGACCCAATTCAGCGTTTCACCCAATACGGAGTCTTTTCCCATCGATGCTCTAACTTGCCTCGAGGTCGCTTGTCTCAGACCAGTACTCGGTCTCCGGCCTTGAGAGCTGTCCCTCACAGGGGCATCGTCTCATGGTGCTCAAGTTCCTGAAACTTAGTCTGTACCAGCTGATGTAGAGTCTGCAGACGATGTCGATGTTCACGGACCCAAGTGGACACCCCCTTCCGTAGGTAGTCCTCCTCTGGATCCAACTCCAGCTCGGTAATCTCTCATCCTTTTCGCCCAAATAGCAGGGTGTATGGCGTGTACCCAGTTGTACTATGCACTCAGTTGTTGTCCACCGAGACCAATTCAGCTACACACTCAGGCCAACGGACTTTCCTGTCTTCCTCCAACATTCTCAACATCTGAATCAGCATCCGGTTAAAATGCTCACATGCTTCATTTCCCTGTGGATGATAGGGCTTCGTTCTGGACTTTTCAACCTAATACAGGCGGTGGAGCTCCTCCATCACTTGACCTTGAAATCAAGCGCCTTGATCGGAATGGATCCTCTTTGGACAATCATACACCCAGATGAAGTCCCAACAGATAGCCTGTGCAGCTGAATCGGCAGTCTGATCCCTGGTCGAAGTTACCACAGCGAACTTGGTAAAGTGGTCGGTCATCACAAGACAATGTTCGTATTCGAGATGAGCTGGACCCATGGTCAAGTAGTCTCTCATTAACAATTCTAAAGGAGCAGAAGTCACGATGGTCTGCATAGGGGCTCTCTGTTCCGGAGGTTTAGCTAATTTAGAACTTCGGCATTGCCGACAGGCCTCTTCCACTGCAGTCTTCAATCGGGGATGAAAGACCAACTTCTGTAACCATTGGAACGTCTTCTCTGGGCCAAAATGAGCCCCTCTCTCATGAGCTTCTGTGACCACCTCGCTGATCAACTTTTCTGGGAGTTCCACTTGCCTGGTGACTCCTAACTCTCATACCAACTGCACTTTCTGATACAGCAAGCCATCTTCTAATTGGAGCCTCTCCCACTGCCAGAGGATTTGCAGCTTTCACGGGGACACAGCATCCCTCTCACTTCGGCTGGGAAGTCGTTTTAAAGCCACCCACTGCCTCAACTGAGTTCCCTCTCTTCCTGCTGGAGGTGCACCCAGTCATCACGAGGTCGTCCCAGCATGTGTTCCCCTGACGCCTCTCCGATCTGTCCCTGCGTCATCGCCAACGTCCTGGCGAGGTTCTGAAACCCAGGGATCTCTTCTGCCTCCAAATCTTCATCTCAGTCATCGCCATTATTTTTTCTATAAAATAATTTTTCTTATATAAAAGCGCCAAAAAAATGATATAAATGAGCTATCACTGTAATCATACTGACCCGAAGAATAAAACTGCCTTATCAATTTTAGCACAAGCAGAACGGTGTAAACGCCACCCAAAAGAAATTCATGAATTGCTGGTTTTTGCTCATTCTGTCTTCCAAAAATCGGAATAGAAAGTGATCAAAAAATTTCATGTGCCCGAAAATAATACCAATAAAAACATCAACATGTCCTGCAAAAAGCAAGACCTCACATGACTCTGTGGGCCAAAATATGGAAAAATTATAGCTATCAAAATGTGGTGATGCAAAAACTATTTTTGCAATAAAAAGCGTGTTTTAGTGTGTGACAGCTGCCAAACATAAAAACCCCGCTATAACAGGTTTTGATCACTGTGATAGACCCTATCACAGTGATAAAAATAATAAAAATAGTAAATCAAACCCCCCTTTATCACCACCTTAGTTAGGTAAAAATAATAAAATAAAAAAAATGTACTTATTTCCATTTTCCCATTAGGGATAGAGTTGGGCTAAAGTGAGTCTGGATAAAGCTAGGGTTAGGGTTGGGGCTAAAGATAGGGTTAGGGTTGGGCCTGGATTTGGGGTTAGGGTTTAGATTATGGTTACGGTTGGGATTAGGGTTAGTGTTGGAATTAGGGTTAGGGGTGTGTTGGGGTTTGGGTTGGAGTTAGATTTGGGAGTTTCCACTATTTTGGCACATCAGGGGCTCTCCAAATGAGACATGGCGTCTGATCTCAATTCAAGCCAATTCTGCTTTGAAAAAGTCAAACCATGCTCCTTCCCTTCCAAGCTCTGCCATGCGCCCAAACATAAATGTGAACAATGAAAAAACTGCGATAAAAATAATCCCAAAGACAAAAAAATTAACATTAATAAATATGATTTTATTAGAAAAATACCAGGAATGGAAAAGGTGGAGGTAGAGGTCAACTGACAAAAGAACACATGATGAACAGGGAACACAACACAGGTAATGCAATAAGGAGTGAAATGTGCAAATATATATATATATGTATAAGACAATTGCTTCAAAAATGCTGCACAAATCACATCTAACACAGGCAAATAGATATCATGGCATAGTTATAATGTCGGAATGTGACAGAGTGAGACATGCTGACAATGTCATAAATATTTAGCTAACTATAATGAAACACAATGTCACATATTCACAATATGTCATGGTACAGGTATCAACTACCGTAATTATTATTTACAGCTGTAGGGATATATCCCAAGTTCAAGAGAAAAGTGATACCTGTAAAGTAGAAGTACCCTGCGACCTGGTGTGCCCTCCCCAACGCACGTTTCGGCTAGTTGCCTTTCTCAAGGGGTGATGGGAAAGAGGAAATGGGGGTATAAAAAGAACCATCCACCAATGAACATCTAAGAAAAAATCATGTGGTATAATGAGTCATGACGTCAATATCGACAAAGCTACACGTTACCATGGTAATAAACATACCCAATGTAGCGCTATAACGCTAACATATGTTATACAGCATATCCCTTGCAAGTAGATGGTAAATCTTAATGAGAACGAATAGCACGGGGGGGTTTATAGCACAAAACTAGTCTCTGATCGCAGTGGTATGCAAAGCGTCATGATAAAAGAAGACGTCTCGCAACACAAAAATTACAAGTGCAATAATGTGGCTTTGTGACCGCCCATCAATGGAGATTGCGGCGTAATAGTATATGCGACACCAAGTCAGACTATAATGGAATAAAGTACACATCTCCATGGCAATACAGAGAGATGAGCGACGTCAGTATCACGTGACCTGTAACGTCACCAAATCGCCGCTCACTACAGTACACTCCCCAATCACCTTGGAAGGAGAGGACGCCTTGCACCGCCCAGATCACGTGCCCGATGATGTAAGTATACAGCCACCCACAATGTCGGATAGCTACATAGTAACACATATAACCTTAGGTCCCACCATAATGACGCGAGCGTCACCGTGGCAACACCAGACGCCAGGCGGCGTCGGCATCATGTGAACCGTGGCGTCACAAGGGACCGCCCACAGTACCACAATAGATGCCAAGAGCCGACAGGGGTGCAGCGCACCACAGTCTGCCCGCGTACCGGAGGGACACAGATATTAATAATAAGATGAAACACAGCTACAATGAAATAACCAAAGCATTAAATAATGACAGCAGTTATACAATATATGATATATTAATATCAAAATAATACATAAAGCAGGTCATATCATATACAAGAAGCATGTATGTATAGAATCAAATAATAATACAACATTTTAGGAAGATCATGAAGAGATATGATGGAATCCAACGTATATCTGAGTCCAATGGCAAATCCCATAGAAACCATGGAGAGAATCCAATATCATTGGCATGACGGTACACAAAACATGATAAATTTGTGGATGCTAAAGCTGTGGATGGTTCTAAATAAAAAGATTTAAAACATGAATTAATAAAAACAAAACATGTGCAATATAGTAAGCAATGATGGAAAACACACCAGAAAATGATATCTATAAAAATGGAACAAAACTGATGTTTTCATTGAGACCCTTAGGTTGGACAGTATCCAAAGTCCAAATCCAGCGAGTTTCACATTGTGATAATTTCTGACTTAATTTGCCACCGCGGATATCGACATCGATCATATCGATTCCTCTAATGCGAAGTAATGAGCTGTCACATTCATGGTGCAATTTAAAGTGTCGCGGTATTGTTCTGAGTGTGGTTATGTCATCGTGGCCGGCGGCCGCCTGAATGCCCAACACATGTTCACAAACGCGAACTTTAGGGTGAGTTTCCACGGTCAGGAAACGCTGCGTGTTTGGCGCTGTGCGCTGGCGCAGCGCAAACACGCAGCGTCCAGATGTTACAGCATAGTGGAGGGGATTTCAAGAATCCCGTCTCCACTATGCGTAACATACGCAGGTGGCAAACTGCGTAAACGGACATGCGGCGCGTCTTTTAGACCGCAGCATGTCCTCGCGTATTGCGGCGACGGTGCGTCGCGCAACATAATTAACACAGGGCTATGTAGCCCTGCGCTCTTTCCGGAGGTGTTCCGGAGGTGTCTGAACACTCCGGAAAGAGCGCGCGTCAGAAAGGGGCGGGCTTAGACGGAGCGGAATTTCCGCTCCGTCAAAAGCGCTATGGTTCCGGACGTGGAACCATAGCTGAATCTCCCACAGCCCAGCTTACAATTAGACGCTCTAGGAATCTCAAGGACCACTTGATCACAGTCATTACCAACCAGAGTCCAAATCCAGCTTCTTGGATCGTGGTCGTCCGGGAGGTGGTTGTGCTCCTTGTGGCCGATGTGTCGCCTGCCCCAACATTGATCGTACCAACACATTCTTCAATTCAGCAGGGACAAGGACATTTGATATCAGGAAAAACATCTCGTGTATTTCACGATATGTAATATATTTTGCTCTATGCCCGTGTAATCTTATTTATGTGGGTATGACTACTCGTCAATTTAAAGTTCGCGTTCGCAACATGTGTTGGGCATTCAGGCGGCCGCCGGCCACGATGACATAACCACACTCAGAACGATACTGCGACACTTTAAATTGCACCATGAATGTGACAGCTCATTACTTCGCATTAGAGGAATCGATATGATCGATGTCGATATCCGCGGTGGCAAATTAAGTCAGAAATTATCACAATGTGAAACTCGCTGGATTTGGACTTTGGATACTGTCCAACCTAAGGGTCTCATAGAAAACATCAGTTTTGTTCCATTTTTATAGATATCATTTTCTGGTGTGTTTTCCATCATCGCTTACTATATTGCACATGTTTTGTTTTTATTAATTCATGTTTTAAATCTTTTTATTTAGAACCATCCACAGCTTTAGCATCCACAAATTTATCATGTTTTGTGTACCGTCATGCCAATGATATTGGATTCTCTCCATGGTTTCTATGGGATTTGCCATTGGACTCAGATATACGTTGGATTCCATCATATCTCTTCATGATCTTCCTAAAATGTTGTATTATTATTTGATTCTATACATACTTGCTTCTTATATATGATATGACCTGCTTTATGTATTATTTTGATATTAATATATCATATATTGTATAACTGCTGTCATTATTTAATGCTTTGGTTATTTCATTGTAGCTGTGTTTCATCTTATTATTAATATCTGTGTCCCTCCGGTACGCGGGCGGACTGTGGCGCGCTGCACCCGTCGGCTCTTGGCATCTATTGTGGTACTGTGGGCGGTCCCTTGTGACGCCACGGTTCACATGATGCCGACGCCGCCTGGCGTCTGGTGTTGCCACGGTGACGCTCGCGTCATTATGGTGGGACCTAAGGTTATATGTGTTACTATGTAGCTATCCGACATTGTGGGTGGCTGTATACTTACATCATCGGGCACGTGATCTGGGCGGTGCAAGGCGTCCTCTCCTTCCAAGGTGATTGGGGAGTGTACTGTAGTGAGCGGCGATTTGGTGACGTTACAGGTCACGTGATACTGACGTCGCTCATCTCTCTGTATTGCCATGGAGATGTGTACTTTATTCCATTATAGTTGACTTGGTGTTGCATATACTATTACGCCGCAATCTCCATTGATGGGCGGTCACAAAGCCACATTATTGCACTTGTAATTTTTGTGTTGCGAGACGTCTTCTTTTATCATGACGCTTTGCATACCACTGCGATCAGAGACTAGTTTTGTGCTATAAACCCCCCGTGCTATTCGTTCTCATTAAGATTTACCATCTACTTGCAAGGGATATGCTGTATAACCTATGTTAGCGTTATAGCGCTACATTGGGTATGTTTATTTCCATGGTAACGTGTAGCTTTGTCGATATTGACGTCATGACTCATTATACCACATGATTTTTTCTTTGATGTTCATTGGTGGATGGTTCTTTTTATACCCCCATTTCCTCTTTCCCATCACCCCTTGAGAAAGGCAACTAGCCGAAACGTGCGTTGGGGAGGGCACACCAGGTCGCAGGGTACTTCTACTTTACAGGTATCACTTTTCTCTTGAACTTGGGATATATCCCTACAGCTGTAAATAATAATTACGGTAGTTGATACCTGTACCATGACATATTGTGAATATGTGACATTGTGTTTCATTATAGTTAGCTAAATATTTATGACATTGTCAGCATGTCTCACTCTGTCACATTCCGACATTATAACTATGCCATGATATCTATTTGCCCATGTTAGATGTGATTTGTGCAGCATTTTTGAAGCAATTGTCTTATACATATATATATTTGCACATTTCACTCCTTATTGCATTACCTGTGTTGTGTTCCCTGTTCATCATGTGTTCTTTTGTCAGTTGACCTCTACCTCCACCTTTTCCATTCCTGGTATTTTTCTAATAAAATCATATTTATTAATGTTAATTTTTTTGTTTTTGGGATTAGTTTTATCGCAGTTTTTTCTTTGTTCACATTTAATCTTGTGGCGATTTCCCCATTATGTCCAGTTTTGACAATCCATGTATAGGATAATAATTTCATATTTTATCTTTATTATATTTCTCTCTACATGGTTATGTTGTTCATGAAGTGGTTATCATGCACCCAAACAGTGGTTTACATATGGGATATCAGCATACTCAGGACACATTGTACAACAACTTTTGGGGTCCAATTTCTCCTGTTACCCTTGGGAAAATAATAAATTGGGGCTAAAAGATCAATTTTGCATTGAAAAGTCAAACGGTGCTCCTTCCCTTCCGAGCTCTGCCATGCGCCCAAACAGTGGTTTACCTAAATATATGGGGTATCAGCGTACTTTGGAGTAATTGTACAACTTTTGGGGTCCAATTTCTCCTGTTACCCTTGGTAAAATAAAACAAATTGGATCTGAAGTACATTTTTTGTGAAAAAAAAGTTAAATATTCATCATTTTTTAAACATTCCAAAAATTCCTGTGAAGCACCTGAAGGGTTAATAAACTTCTTGAATGTGGTTTTGAGCACCTTGAGGGGTGGTTTTTAGAATGGTGTCACTTTTGGGTATTTACTATCATATAGACCCCTCAAAGTGACTTCAAATGTGATGTGGTCCCTAAAAAAAATGGTGCTGTAAAATGAGAAATCGCTGTTTAATTTTTAACCCTTATAACTTCCTAAAAAAAAAAAATTGGGTTCCAAAATTGTGCTGATGTAAAGTAGACATGTGGGAAATGTTACTTCTTAAGTATTTTATGTGACATATCTGTGATTTAAGGGCATGAAAATTCAAAGATGGAAAATTGCAAAATTTTCACCAAATTTCCATTTTTTCACAAATAAACACAAATATCAAAGAAATTTTATGACTATCAAGAAGTACAATATGTCACGAGAAAACAATGTCAGAATCACCAGGATCTATGGAAGTGTTCCAGAGTTATTACCTCATAAAGGAACAGTGGTGAGAATTGTAAAAAACTGGCTTGGTCATTAACATGCAAATCACCCTTGGGGGTAAAGGGGTTAATGGTCTTTTTGCTGAGAAATTTTATATTCTGTCTAATGATTTCTTCCAGGCTCCTGTAAGAAATCCCTGCTTCCTGCCCTTATTATAATACTGTAAGGGGTTGAGAGTCTTACCCCTTTAAACCTCCATTTTGTTATGGAACATGTGTGTATATTTATACCGTTGTAAAATATGTATATTTCATGTTACTACCCCATATATATTATAGGGAAAGTGCAGTCTGGGTTATGGTCACTAGGTGGGGGCACTGAACTCATTACATAGCAGATATAATTGTAGGACATATAAGTGTCAGTTGTAGGAGGGGTTAGCTGGGGGAAAGGCTAGGGAGTTCTTCCTGTATCAGTCAGTCAGGGGCCTGACCCTTGGGTGGGCTATATGCCCGAGCTGCCTAACTACCCTGTAAAGTTAAAGTTTATGCCCAGCCATCCAGGGGGTATACAGAGAAGAGCAAGGTACAGCAGAAGAAGCAGTAGAGAGGAAAATGAAAGAAGGAAGTAGAGGAAGATTGAAGGTCACTGTAAAAGTGTACGGGCAGGTCACTCCAAAATGTGGTGGATAGCTACGTGGGCTGAATCTCTGATGTCCGGGGCAAAACGGGCAGGAGAGCGCTTCACAGTGGTGATGCTTTACATGGAAGACACTGAGGGGCCGTTTGAGATGCCCCGTCCCGCTGAAACACTTAGTGACACAAGGAACAGTGAAGGGAAAGATGAATTGATGTGCCGTCTTTACTGTGATGGAAATGCTGGAAACTACGTAGATGTGCTGTGTCCTGAAGTAAATAAATCTGTTCAGTTGAGAGATGCCTTGGACTGTGTCTCTATTCGCTGTAATCCAGAAGCAGCGTCATGCCAGCACAGCAAAGGGGACGCGGACAGCACAGTGAGTACTGACCATAAACAGCAGATAAGAGGTACCGTTTTCAGGTAGAGGGAGGCCAGGATATACAATGGCCGCAATACTCACCCACGACTACTGCCCTGGCCCACCTTTACAATACTACACTCCTCCCATGTGTGTCAGTTATGGCGCCGGAATCCTGCGCCCTGCGAGTCTCACAATTTGAACCTTTTCCTCCCTTCCATGAGCACTGCATTCATTGATCTTCTGCGCAGGCGCCGGCGAATCACTGTGACCTCCATTGTGTAGGCCAATAAGATGCTTTCCCCACTTCCTCCCTGCACAGTCATCAATAGGAACCATGTTTACATGATGAGGACTATGCAGGGAGGAAGTGGGGAGAGTACCTTATTGGCGCGCACACTGGAGGTCACTGGAGCGGAAGTCGCCAGCACCTGTGGAGATCACTGAATGCAGAACCCACAGAAGGGATGATGAGGTATGTATTTCTGAGGGAGTGCAGGGCGCAGGATTTTGGGGCCGTAGCTACCATACGTGGGAGGGGGGTAGTATTACAATGAGGACAGGATTAAGAGATTTCTTACAGCACCGCACTCCCCAGATCCTGGAAGAAATCATTAACATAAAGAAAGGATATAACATTTCTCAACAACAAGACCATTAAAACGAGGCAGACAGGTAGGACTAGTGTAACATTTCTATTACCTGTATGCCCATATTAATAGGTCATATACGTCCGAGGGGAGACAGATTCCCTGTAAATGTGATGCACCTCATGGTTACTACATGGGGGCTTGTTATCTACTACTCGTAAAAGACCCAGCTTGTATTAAAATCCTCCGATTTCCCCATCTCCAGCCCCCAGACAGCAACTATTACATGTAATAGAGTGAATCATAGAATCATAGAATGGTAGAGTTGGAAGGGACCTCCTGGGTCATCTGGTCCAACCCCTGCTCAAAGCAGGATTCGCTAAACCTTCCCAGACAGATGTCTGTCCAGCCTCTGTTTGAAGACTTCCATTGAAGGAGAACTCACCACCTCTCATGGCAGCCTGTTCCACTCATTGATCACCCTGTCAAAAAGTTTTTTCTAATATCTAATCTATTTCTCCTCCCATTCAGTTTCATCCCATTGCTTCTAGTCTTTCCTTGTGTAAATGAGAATAAAGATGATCCTTCTACAATGTGACAGCCCTTGAGATATTTGTAGACAGCTATTAAGTCTCTTCTCAGTCTTCTTTTTTGCAAGCTAAACATTCCCAAATCCTGTAACCGTTCCTCATAGGACATGGTTTGCAGACTGGTCACCATTCTGGTGGTTCTTCTCTGAACTTGCTCCAGTTTGTTGATGTCTTTTTTTAAATGTGGTGCCCAAAACAGGACACAGTATTCCAGATGAGGTCTGACCAAAGAGGAGTAGAGGGCAATAATGACTTCACGTGATCTAGACTGTATGCTTCTGTTAATACATCCCAGAATTGTATTTGCATTTTTTGCTGCTGCATCACACTGTTGACTCATGTTCAGTCTGTGATCTATTAGTATACCCAAGTCTTTTTCACATGTGCTGTTGCTTAACCCTATTCCTGCCATTCTGTATATGCTTTTTTCATTTTTATTGTCCAGATGTAGTACATATAGTACTTATAGTGCATATAATCTTCTACCAAAACAGTATAATAATCAGCCCTCAGTGCCCTGTCGCCTCTCACCCACTTCAGCCCCACAATACCCCCATACTCTCACATTCACCCCCCAGTGCCCTGTCCACCCTCCCCACTTCAGCCCCCACAATACCCCCATACTCTCACATTCACACCCAGTGACCATGACATACCACTTACCAAGTCTGCAGGCAGTGAGGCAGGACCAGGAAGTGTCTGAGAGAAATGCAAGGTGGGCATTGGGACCCAGCATGCTTGAGCCAATCTGAGTGTGAACCAAAGTGCAATCCTGAAGAAGCTCTTCAGGTCAGTAAATCCTGCACCGTACAGTGCCAGAGGGAGACTGTGCTACCAGTGTTCAGAGTCTCCATCAGACAGGAGACCAGGCATTTCCCTGCTCTCCTCCTGTGCTGTGTTCTGCCTCATCAAAAAGCCGCAGTGACTCTCGGAGGGCCCCTTCATGTGACGGGGCCTGGGGTGATGGCCCCCTCTGCCCCCCCCTCCAGTAGCTACGCTACTGTTTATAGGGGCACTCAGAGTATTGTCATCATCAAAGTTGCATATGGGGTATTATTACTTTTTAGGGACAAAATGTGGAGAGCACTAGCCCAGGGCGTTAATATTTTTAGGGGGGAATTTTACTATCGAGAGAGCACAAAGGTGGCATTATTACTATATAAGGAGCACAGTGGTGGCAATATTATGTGGGGCGGTAAGAGGAGCCGTTATTGCACCACACAGCAGGTGCTGTAGGACATATACGGCAGCAGTGGCTCAGTATTGGGGTATCAGCAGAATGAGGAGTTTGCACACGTTGGGCATAGATATAGACAGTGCAGAAAATGTGAGAAGTCAAATGTGTTATTGCCGTAATCTCTGCAGACCAGTCCAGGCTGGAGAAGTTGTCATATTGGTCTGGGCCAAATGGAAAAAACGGGAAAAGTGAAAGACTCCTTAAGAAAGAACATCAGCTGTAAGTCACCATCCATAACTGTACTGTGATCTTTTATATGGTCTGCAGGACTGGTATATACCAATATATGGTCTCCATATAGTAATATCAGTGTTCATTTTTGTATATAGATTTATTTTCAGTCACAGCGCAGTCAACTGATGATTTTCCCCTGCACTGACAATTAGGGTGCACTACGTAGCTGTAGTCAGGATTAACTGGTTAGGGACCCACTCAGATTTTTCGACCCACTCCCCCCCCCCCAAGCTGAAACCCTAGCTACGCCTCTGGTGCCAGGGCATAAGAGATGAGTACGTTGCACACAGCTACTGCCCTGCGCTAATTGTATGGCACTTCACAGTACAGATGGAAAATGACCCAAAATAACTGCAAAAGCAACCCAGGAGTTTTTAAGGCAAAGAAGTAGAATACTCTGCAATGCAGACAAAATTTAAGGCAGAAAGACCCACAAACAAGCAACAACTGAAGTCAGTTGCAGTAAAGGTCTGGCAAAGCATCACAAGACGGAAACTCAGCGTTTGGTGACATCCATCACTTCCAGACTTCAGGCAGCCATTGATTGCAAAGGATTCTCTAAAAATTAACATTTTATTTATGATAAAGTTACTTTTGAGCCCCTGAAATGAGTAGGCTTTATGGAAAAATGGTTGCAATTCCTAAATGTTTCACAGGATATTTTTATTCAACCCGTTGTAAGGAGGCTGTCAGACACATAGCAGATGGGAGATAAACTTGGAGTAAGGCCGGCGTCACACTGGCGACAGAATCGGACGACTGCAATGCGATGAAAAATCGTATTGCAGTCTGCCCTATGTTAATCTATGGAGCAGCTCCCAGTATCAGATTTTTTGTGGTCCGTTTTAAACGTCCGTGTGCAATCGCAGCATGCTGCGATTGTCACCGATTGTGGGTCGACTATCGCCAATGCAAGTCTATGGGAGCGATGAAAAATCTGATTACAAACGGACTGCATGTGTGACTTGCGATGAAATCGCATCGGTGTCCTTTAGAAAAGCCGGCAATTCATCCCCGATTATACTGTAAAATCACACTGACAGCTTTAATAAAGAATAGAAAGAATAGATATACACACATAGAATACATATATATATATATATATATATATGTAATTGTGACATGTATATATATATATATATTTATATTTCCTAGACTTCTACATACTGTAATAGCCGCAAATTCAATTGCCGGCTTCTGTGAAATCACAGAAGCCGACATGAAATGATACATTGTTTCCACACAGTTAACCATGTCATTTCCTGTATTTTGATATTTGTTTAGAACTTACAATTACATGAGTGTATTTGTGCTAAATTTCAGACATGTAGGGGTTAATTAAAGGTGTAAATTCGTTGACAAAAAAATGCGTGGGCTCCCGCTGTATTTTCTCCACCAGACAGACAAAGCAAGCGAGTGGGGGCAGATAATAATAGCCTAGGGAGGGTACTTTTTTTTGTGCCCCCTGGCTACTAACATCTGCCCCCAGACACCCCAGAAAGGGCAAATCTATAATTAGATTCGCCCTTTCTGGCACTTTGCCCGTCTATTCCCATTGCCCTGTAGCGGTGGCGAATGGGTTAATAATCTCACCTTAATGTCACCTTAGTATTGAAAGGTGACCTTAAGGCAGGTTAATAATTGAGAGCTGTCAATTAGACAACTATCAATTATTAATCCTATTAAGTAAATTAAAAAAAACACAGACACATTAATAAAAATTAATTTTAATGAAATAAAAACACATTTTTTTGACCATCTTTTATTTTACACTTAATCCGTGCGAAGCCATTGATCTCCTAAAATAAAGAAAAAAAAATAAAACAACATTATTCTTACCTATTCCGCCGATCTGTCACGTCCCACGCTGTAATCCTTCACAAAGGGTTAACTAGCTTTGAGCCAAGCAGTGCAAGTAATCCTGCATGCTCAGCTCAAAGCTCCTGAATGAATAAGTTCCTCTCCTGGTGACAGGAGAGGATGTGTTTAATGAATGAAGCTTAATTGATTGTGTCCACTTTCCCTTTAGGTCAGGTCACTAAAGTTAAATTGCCAATAAATCAATTAAGCTCCATTCATGAATCACTTCCTCTACTTTCTGTGGTAGAGGAACTTATTCATTCAGGGGGTTACAGCTAGGAGACAGAATTATCTCTCTGCTAACTGTAACCTGTTAACCCTTTCTGATGGATTACAGCGTGGGACCTGACTGTACATCGGATTGGTAAGTATGATTTTGCTTTTTTATTTTATTTTTATTACAGGAAATGGTTTTAGCAGGAAAATAAAATATTGTCAAAAACTGTGATTATTTCATTAAAATTCTTTTTTATTAAACTGTGTGTGTTTGATTTTTCTTTCATACAATAGGATTAATAATTGATAGTTGTCTAATTGACAGCTCTCAATTATTAACCTGCCTTAAGGTCACCTTTCAATACTAAGGTGACATTAAGGTGACATTATTAACCCATTCGCCACCGCTACAGGGCAATGGGAATAGACGGGCAAAGTGCCAGAAAGGGCGAATCTAATTATAGATTTGCCCTTTCTGGGGTGTCTGGGGGCAGATGTTAGTAGCCAGGGGGGCACCAAAAAAATGTACCCTCCCTAGGCTGTTATTATCTGCCCCACTCGCTTGCTTTGTCTGTCTGGTGGAGAAAATACAGCGGGAGCACACGCATTTTTTTTCAACGAATTTACACCTTTAATTAACCCCTACATGTCTGAAATTTTGCACAAATACACTCATGTAATTGTAAGTTCTAAACAAATATCAAAATACAGGAAATGACATGGTTAACTGTGTGGAAACAATGTATCATTTCATGTCGGCTTCTGTGATTTCACAAAAGCCGCAATTGAATTAGCGGCTATAACAGTATGTAGAAGTCTAGGAACTATAAATATATGTATATATACTTATCTCAATGACATGTATATATATATATATATATATATATATATATGTGTGTTCTATGTGTATATATCTATTCTTTTTTTTGTGATTGAAATACTATTCTTTTGGATCCATTATATGTCAGTTTTGCAAGCCTGCGAGAAATTCTCGCAAGTCGGATGAAAATCGGATGTTACAAGGTACACACACATGCGACTAAATCGCATCTTTGAAGGAAAATCGGATGCCAGAAGGATGTGTGATGTTTGCATTTTGATCCGACAATCGACCGTCTAAAACGGACCGATTTTTTGTCGTTGTGTGTGACGCCGGCCTAATGCTTTAGTACATATAGGACTAAAAGGAGTTCATCGGCCATGACAAGTTGATTGACAGCAGCTGAAGAGTTGGGAGAGACAGCTGCTCACCATATCTCCACCTCTGGGTATGGTTCACTTTGAAAAAATGAGGCCTGTTTGTTTCACCCCAAGTCACACTGCAGTGGTTGCAGACCTGCTGGATTGTAGGGACTTTTACTTTATGTTTCACTTTGTCCCAGACAAAGGCTGTATTTGAGTTTTCCTGCTATGTAGTTTATGATGACTGCAAGAAACTTTTAAACAGAAACGGTTCTGTGATACCTCATATCGCTCCCAAGTGAGTAGCATCATTACACCCTTTAATTAAGCCTGGAAATCTACACTTCAAATATATCTCAGTGGTTTCATTTTAAATCCAAAATTTCTGGGCCTAACTGTATATATGAGAAAATTTGTATAGGATTTACATGGCATTTCACAGCTTTTAGAAAAAAAAATTGGGGTCTTTGCCAATCCTTTTAATATTTTTGATTTCTTTAATTTAATGTGTGTTTTCATTGTTTATTCCGAAGCAATAAACATTAGTGTTGTTCGTGTGATGATCACATATGTGCATGGCTCTAAGGGTCTTACACACATTAGATCCATGTTTCTGCCATCCACACAAACAGGCATACCATAGATGTGTTCTATATGGGAAGAGGGAGGCAACTGCTTTTAGACACCCCTCACGGCAGCTTATTTTTGAGATGAACAGAAAGATCAGAATCAAAATTCCTGATTGTTTCACCCAAAGATGATGTTGCAGGAGAGAAGTCAGGATGCCCCCTAAGGCTGGTTTCACACATCCGGCGGGGCCTGGCTAATTGACACCCATCTGATGTGTAAGGCCTGGCGGCGCCCCCGGCATTTTCCGCAGCGCCGCATCTGAAAATCTGATGCGCCGCATGCGGCTTTTTTCGCATTGACATGCATTAGCGCCGGATGGCGCCGCATGTCAATGCGTTGCATGCGGTTTTGTCGGATGCGGCGCAAATGTACATTGCGGCGTCCGGAAAAAACGCTGCATGTAACGTTTTTTGTTTTTGCCGGATGGTTTCTGATCTCTCCAAGCATCAGAAACCATCCGGCAAAAAACCGCATGCGGCCGCCGGAAGTGTGAAAGGTTTTCAGATGCGGCGCTGCGGCAAAATGCCGGGGGCGCCGCCAGGCGCCCGCCGGAAATGTGAAAGAGGCCTTACACATCAGATGGGTGTCAATTAGCCAAATTTGGAGGGTTTATTATTTATGGGTAAAGCTAAGCACTCACAAATGTACTATAGCAAATCATACACCTTTTTGTTTATCACATGATTGGTACACATTTTTATCCCTGGATGTAGACAATGTAGATTCTAATGATGAAATTGATAATACAAAAAGCATACTGGAAAATTGCCTGCATGTTCATTACACAATGGATAAGCTTCAAGCATAAAACAAAAGGTGACCTGCTGCATATCAATATTGTTTTTAATGAAATGTGCTTAAAATCATTATTTTTGATAGAGCATTAAAATATAAAAATGTATACTTAGCTAATCAACATGGAACTTGATTCTGTATTTTTTCCCTGCATTTATTTTAAATAAAAGTCCAGGACCCATCCAAATCATGTCTTCAAATTTTATGTACATATTTTTCAACAGAACAAGTAGTTATTTTTTTCATGAGCTGGGGGTATCTTACATAGGATCGACCTTTGCTGAAACTCATAAAATGGTGGCCTGTATTTTGTACAAAGCCGTTACAATAACAAGGTGCATAAAACAATTAATTTGTTCTCCTAGACAGTCACATTTCCGGCTCTTTACTAGATGAGGTCACTGTAATCACAACTGTTCTTTGGCTGGCCGCAAGGGTACTGTAGCAGCTCCTTCCCTAGTGAGGTAATAGGTTCTGTCTGTAAAACAAAAAGAAAAGAAGAAAGAAATATAAGCATATTGGACCATAACGTCACCTACAAGACCTACACAATGCACTGAAATATTTTAATCTCTACCTACATTTAATCATTGTATCTCATGACCATACCCATGGTCTCTGCACTGTTAATGATCTATGTCAAACATCCTCCATAATGCAAACCTCCCACTTCCACATTTCTTGTGCTGCACCACTTCTCTGGAATGCACTACTACAGACAACTTAGTTATTTCTAGGCATCCACAGTCTAGAGTTTACACATCTTTGTAGATCAGTACATGACACTCCCTAATGTACATTAACACTTCCTTGATTTCCCCTTTCACATTTTTCCTGAGAGCCTAATCCCTCAGATAGACTGATTCTGGTTGGTGACTGGCTGCTAGATCTTCGTGTACCACGTTATATTTTTTTTAACAAAAGATGGTTTGCCTATTACACTATACATTTGGGTCACCCTATTTCTCATAGAATTGCTGAATAGTCTGTTGCTCTGTAATGTCTTATCTTGTTTGTACATACACCTCTGAAGTATAAAGTGCTTCAGAACTCTGTAAAAATGATGCTGATTTGTTGATTAATGAATATTAATGCTCTTTAAAGGGAACCAATCATGTCCCCAAATCCTATTAAACTGCAGATAGATGGTTAATCTGCAGGTTAATAGCATTACAATGTTGTCCGACCACCTTACTGAAAGCACGGTTACAGGAGAAAATAGACTTTATTCCTCCCAGATGCTCCTGGCTTTCAGTCATAAAGGTGTGCTCGAAGCGGCTGTAAGAGTATGTCAGGAGCAGTTCATGCCCTTCATCCCTTCCTGATAAAGCAAGTGCACTTTTGTATATAACATGAACGATGTTATAAAATATTTTTATATAAAAATGTATTTTATGATAAAGCATAGGGAAAGGATAGGAAATTAGTATAGTAGTGTAAGGGTTAGATAAAGTAAGTGAGGAACTGGGTGTAGTATATTGGAGGGCACTGTAGTGCAGGAATAGTTAAAGTGATTAGGGATTTTCCCAGTTGGGAGGGGTAAGAGTAGTTATAGGAGAATTATGAGAAACACTTCCTGTTTTAGAGTTGGAGAGATAAGGATACAGATAAGGTTGGAGCTACACTGTTTGCAGAAAATTAAGAAAAGTGCAGGAGGAGTTCAGGGCCAGTATACTGAAGGTCATTAGTGAGTTAAGAAGGAAGAAAATGAAGAAGGAAGAGAAAAGCAGCATCATGAAAATAGCACAGACCAACTTCAGTGAGGCCTACGGCCTTAACTTCTGAGGCCTACTGCCTGCAAAAGGTATGGAAGCACCAGCCTTTCTTACATCTCAAGTGTGGACAATGGGTGGGGATACACAGATAGGAAGCAGGGCAGAGTTCTTTGAAGATGCGGAGCCAGGTGGGACATACCTGGGGCAAGAAGTGCAAGCAGAGAGAGGGAGAACGCAGGCAGTACAGACTGTCAACACTTATTCTCACTGTATAGTACCTGGGACCCAAACTGAACTGAAAGAATTAAGTAAAATTGAGTTGTTGAAAAAAACCAGGGGTCTGTGCTTTACTGTGAATCTGCATTTGAAATTTGAACTGTGGGACAGAGGGATTTATGCAGGATCCTAATACCTTAGAAATCCAGTTGGTGATGGCATTGATAACTCACCATTTGCCACTGTGTTCTCCTAACTTAGGGGCCCAATAGCGGTCGTAAGGTCTGCTGCTATGAAAGACCCTGAAAGAAAGGCCAGAGCCCACCTCTGGTGACAAGCATCCTTCGTTTTGACTTAACCCCCACGCCCTCTTGAGCGTGTCACTGCATGCTGGAAACATATGCTCTCTGACTGTATGAACATTGGTTGGACTATATTTTTGCAAATGTAAACTGACATGTTCATCTTTAAAACAGAAATTATGTATTATTTTGAAACAATTTATATGAAACCAAATCAACCCAATTTTCCTTATTCATCCTGATATTGGTATAAACACCTGAAAGACTAATTATGCATTATGCAAGCAGAGTGTAATGTAGTATCATCAATAGTGCACATCGTCTAGCCATCCCGAATCTAGTGAGACTGTCCCAAATTTGGGGAGCTGTCCCGCGAGGTCAAGGGTTTGTCCTGACTTCAATTGTATCTGTGTTTTCAGAGGCACTGACAGAGCTGAATATAACAGTGAACCACCATTAAGTCTATGTAAATACTGAAGGTCATACCAGGACCTTCAGGTCATACCATGACCTGAAGGTCCTGGTATGACCTTCACCATTAGTCTATGTAAATACTGAAGGTCATACCAGGACCTTCAGGTCACATGAGAGTCTCAGGATACATGACTAGCCATGTAATTTACTGTAGGAAAGTTGTATGTGTGTTAATGTAGCAGAGTTGTGTGTTGATATAACAGAGTTGTGTGCTTTGATGCAGCAGAGTTGTGTGTTGCTGTACTGGAGTTGTGTGTGTTGATGTAGCTATGTTGGTGTGGGGATTACCATAATACTGTGGTGATATCATATTGTGTATGGTGTTATGTTTCGGTAGCTGAGGAGTGCAGGTAAAAAAGGCAATACACCAGAGCAGTTGGAATCTATGAGATTGCAGTACCCTGACTAACCACCACAACTAGAGGCAGCCGTAGAGCGTTCCTACGTTGGTCCTAGACGCCTCGTCACAGCCTGAGAAACTAACTACACCTAAAGATAGATATAGGAAAGCTATCTGCCCCGGAGCAGAACCCCAAAGATAATAGAAAGCCCCCAAACATGTAATGGCGGTTAGACAAGAAGAAATACTGACACAGACAGAAAATAGTATGAGCAAACGTTGGGGCCCAAACTAACTAAATAGAAAAGGATAGGAAGGGTACTTACTGCAATCCCAGAAAACCCTGAAAAGCACCAACTCTACTAATTTCATAAACACCTGAGATCACACGACCTCTACCACCTAAATTAGTTCTCTGGTGTAACAAAATCAAAACAGCAGCCACTGAAAAAACTGGAAAAAGCAAAAGTACAAACATCAGTGGCTGAACTAAACTGAGAGGGCAAAAGCCCCCGGAGGGGACCCTGAAGGCCCCCACAGAAGTGCAGGACAAAATGCAAAAATCAAGCACAAAAACAAAAGAAGAAAATGTCTTATCTGTTAGCAGGAGATGCAGACACGACACAGCAGGCTACAGGGGAAACAGGAATCAAGGATTGAGACCAGAACAATTGATCACCGGCAACCCTGATGGGAAGGTGACTCCCTTATATAAGACCAATCAGTAACACCTGATTCCCACTCCTCACAATCTTCACAATCTTCACTGGACAGACCATCACCGCTTGTAACCACCAGAGGGAGCCTCTGCTCAGAACTCATCCCAAGCCCACTAACAACAGTACCCCCCCCTTGAGGAGGGGTCACCGAACCCTCATTTGAGCAACCAGGTCGGTCAGGATGAGTTCTATGGTACGCACGGATGAGTCTCCTAGCATGGATGTCCGAAGCAAACACCCAAGAATTGTCCTCCTGACCATAACCTCTCCACTTAACCAAATACTGGAGTTTCCGTCTAGAAAAACGAGAATCTAATATTTTCTCAACCACATACTCCAGATTGCCCTCAACCAAAACAGGGTCAGGAGGCACAGCAGCAGGAACCACTGGCTCAACAAACCTCTTCAACAAGGACTTGTGGAACACGTTATGGATCTTAAATGTCCCTGGAAGAAGCAAACGAAAAGAAACAGGATTAAGAATCTCCATGATCTTATAAGGTCCAATGAACCTAGGCTTAAATTTAGGAGATGCTACTCTCATAGGAATATTTTTTGAGGACAACCAGACCAAGTCCCCTACTTTAAACCGAGGACCATCAGTCCTATGCCAATTAGCAAACCGCTGGGCCCTCTCCTGAGAGAGGGACAACCTCTCCACTACCTGGTCCCAAATCTGTTGCATACGCTCCACAACAGAGTCAACACCTGGACAGACAGAAGCCTCCGTCTGTCCTGAAGAAAATCGAGGGTGAAACCCAGAATTACAGAAAAACGGAGACATCAAAGTGGCAGAGCTAGCCCTATTATTAAGAGCAAACTCAGCCAAAGGCAAAAAAGAGACCCAGTCATCCTGATCAGCAGACACAAAGCATCTTAGATAAGTCTCCAATGTCTGGTTTGTTCTCTCAGTTTGACCATTGGTCTGAGGATGAATAGCGGAGGAGAAAGACAATTGAACACCCAGTTTAGAACAAAAAGTCCTCCAAAATCTGGAAACAAACTGGACTCCTCTGTCAGACACTATGTTCTCAGGAATGCCGTGTAAACGAACCACGTGCTGAAGGAACAACGGCACCAATTCAGAGGAGGAAGGCAACTTAGGTAATGGCACAAGATGTATCATCTTGGAAAACCTATCACAAATCACCCAGATGGCGGTCATTCTCTGAGAAACAGGAAGGTCGGAAATGAAATCCATAGAGATATGGGTCCATGGTCTCTTGGGCACAGGCAATGGCATCAACAAACCACTAGAGCGAGAGCAAGGCTTGGAGCGAGAGCAAGTCCCGCAGGACTGCACAAATTCCCTGACATCACGAGACAAGGTAGGCCACCAAAAGGACCGACTAACCAAGTCTCTGGTACCAAAAATTCCGGGATGCCCAGCCAACGCGGAACAATGAATCTCAGACATCACACTCTTTTTCCACTGGTCCGGGACAAACAATTTTCCAACAGGGCAGCGCTCGGGCCTATCCTCCTGACACCCCTCCAGAGCAAGTCTCAAATTAGGTGAGATGGCGGAAAGAACTACACCCTCTTTCAAAATAACAGAAGGATCAGATAACTCAGGAGAGTCCGCAAGGAAGCTCCTCGAGAGGGCATCTGCCTTAACATTCTTAGTGCCAGGAAGAAAGGAAACCACAAAATTAAAATGTGTGAAAAACAAGGCCCACCTGGCCTGTCTAGGATTGAGTCGCTTGGCAGATTCCAGATAAACCAGATTCTTATGGTCAGTAAGGACCACCACCTGATGTTTGGCTCCCTCCAGCCAATGTCTCCACTCTTCAAAAGCCCACTTCATAGCCAATAACTCCCGATTACCCACGTCATAATTACGTTCAGTAGGAGAAAATTTTCGAGAGAAAAAGGCACAAGGGTTACTTTTAGAGGTCTCTGGATCTTTTTGGGACAAAACGGCACCTGCCCCAATTTCAGAAGCATCAACCTCCACCTGAAATGGCAGAGAAACATCAGGCTGCTGTAGAACAGGAGCAGAAGTGAATCTCTGCTTAAGTTCCTGAAATGCAGAGACTGCCTCAGGAGGCCAATTCACCACATCAGAACCCCTTTTTGGTCAAATCAGTTAATGGTTTAACAATAACCGAGAAATTACCAATAAATTTACGATAAAAATTGGCAAAACCCAAAAATCTTTGAAGAGCCTTTAATGAAGTAGGTTGGACCCAATCACAGATGGCCTGAACCTTGACCGGGTCCATTTCATTAACAGATGGGGACAAAATGAATCCCAGAAATGAGATCCTCTGTACGCCAAAAAGACACTTTGATCCCTTCACATACAGAGCATTCTCTCTCAAAATCTGGAATACAGTTCGAACATGTTTCACATGAGAGTCCCAGTCATTAGAAAAAATCAAGATATCATCCAAATAAACAATCAGAAATTTATCCACAAAATCCCTGAAAATGTCATTCATGAAGGACTGGAAGACAGAAGGAGCATTAGTGAGCCCAAAGGGCATCACAAGGTACTCAAAATGCCCCTCCGGGGTATTGAATGCCGTCTTCCATTCATCCCCGTGCTTAATGAGAATAAGGTTATATGCCCCCTGAGGTCAAGCTTGGTAAACCAAGTAGCGTTTTTCACCCTGGAAAACAGGTCAGAAATCAAGGGTAACGGGTATTGATATTTCACAGTAATATTGTTCAAAAGACGATAATCAATACACGGCCTTAATGAACCATCCTTTTTGGCCACAAAGAAAAAACCGGCACCTAAGGGTGAAGAGGATGGTCTGATATGACCCTTCTCCAATGACTCCTTGATATAAGACCGCATAGCGTCATGTTCAGGTACAGACAAGTTAAAAAGGCGACCTTTAGGGAATTTACTACCAGGCACTAATTCAATAGCGCAGTCATAGCTCCTATGGGGAGGCAAGGATGCAGATTTACTTTCGCTAAATACATCAGAAAAATCAATCAAAAAGTCAGGAACATCCTGAGCCTGGGGGGAGGCAGAAAAAACAGGAGTGTTGGTATTAACACATTGGCAGCCCCAACTGGTTACAGACACAGATTTCCAATCCAAAACAGGATTATGAGACTGTAACCAAGGGAAACCCAGTACGATAATATCATGCAGATTATACAGAACCAAAAATTTGCAGCACTCTTGATGATCAGGTTCAACCCTCATTATCACCTGAGTAGAGAACTGAGGTTTATTCTCAGCCAAAGGGGTAGAATCGATCCCCAGTAGGGGAATAGACTTCTGTAGGGGTATCAAGGGAAACCCACAACGTTTAGCAAAATCATAATCCATCAGGTTAATAGCTGCTGCAGAATCAACGAAAGCCTGAGCAGAAAATGAGGACAGAGAGCATATCAGAGTGACAGTTAATAAAAACTTAGTCTGAACACTACCCAAGACAACTGAGTGTGCAAAACGTCTTCCCCGCTTAGGGCAGACTGAAATAGCATGAGAGGCATCACCACAGTAGAAACATAACCCATTGCGCTTTCGAAACTCATGACGCTGTGCCCCAGACACCACTCTATCACACTGCATGGATTCAGAAGCAGGTTCACAAGGCAACACTATTCCAAGCATACTTCTCCGCTCACGCAAACGTCTGTCAATTTGAATCGCTAATGACATAGAATCATTGAGACCAGAGGGGACAGGGAATCCCACCATAACATCCTTTACATTATCAGACAGACCCTTCCGAAAAAGGGCCGCCAAAGCGTCGTCATTCCACTTGGTCAGAACTGCCACCTACGGAATCTCTGACAGTATAACTCAGCGTCATCAAGCCCCTGATTTAATGCCAACAAGGCTTTTTCAGCTTGATCAGTGACATTAGGCTCATCGTACAATAACCCCAAAGCCTGAAAAAATGCATCAACATCACTCAAAACAGGATCCCCAGGTGTCAGGGAAAAAGCCCAATCCTGAGGATCGCCGCGCAGGAGAGAGATGACAATTTGAACCTGCTGCGCTGCGTTCCCTGAGGACTTAGATTTTAAGGCAAAAAACAATTTACAATTATTTTTGAAATTCTGAAACTTAGCTCGATCCCCTAAAAACAAATCTGGCATGGGAATCCTAGGTTCCACAACAGGCAACCTAGCAAGATAGGTAGCAATACTCCGAACTTCAGTGGCAAGCTGATCCACACGGCCAGACAACTGTGCAAACTCCATTGAGAGAAAAAATCCTCCCCAGCACCCAGAGATACAGAGGGAAAAAAAAAGAAAATGCAACAAACAGAAAAATATCTCTGACAACTCTGACAACCGTTTTTTCTTTCACAAATTTTTTCCCTTCTGTGAGTACCATACAATTTTAAATTTTTGGCCGGTGATACTGTTATGTTTCGGTAGCTGAGGAGTGCAGGTAAAAAAGGCAATACACCAGAGCAGTTGGAATCTATGAGATTGCAGTACCCTGACTAACCACCACAACTAGAGGCAGCCGTGGAGCGTTCCTACGTTGGTCCTAGACGCCTCGTCACAGCCTGAGAAACTAACTACACCTAAAGATAGATATAGGAAAGCTATCTGCCCGGAGCAGAACCCCAAAGATAATAGAAAGCCCCAAACATGTAATGGCGGTTAGACAAGAAGAAATACTGACACAGACAGAAAATAGTATGAGCAAACGTTGGGGCCCAAACTAACTAAATAGAAAAGGATAGGAAGGGTACTTACTGCCAATCCCAGAAAATCCTGAAAAGCACCAACTCTACTAATTTCAAAAACACCTGAGATCACACGACCTCTACCACCTAAATTAGTTCTCTGGTGTAACAAAATCAAAACAGCAGCCACTGAAAAAACTGGAAAAAGCAAAAGTACAAACATCAGTGGCTGAACTAAACTGAGAGGGCAAAAGCCCCGGAGGGGACCCTGAAGGCCCCCACAGAAGTGCAGGACAAAATGCAAAAATCAAGCACAAAAACAAAAAGAAGAAAATGTCTTATCTGTTAGCAGGAGATGCAGACACAACACAGCAGGCTACAAGGGAAACAGGAATCAAGGATTGAGACCAGAACAATTGATCACCGGCAACCCTGATGGGAAGGTGACTCCCTTATATAAGACCAATCAGTAACACCTGATTCCCACTCCTCACAATCTTCACAATCTTCACTGGACAGACCAGCACCGCTTGTAACCACCAGAGGGAGCCTCTGCTCAGAACTCATCCCAAGCCCACTCACAACAGTATGGGTTTACTGTGGTATGAGGAAACACTTCTGGGACTCACTAGGAAAATATTTCTCTCTAGGCACATATAAAAGACTGGGCAATATTAGAATACAAGCCAAGTGTGAAATAAAAATTGGCACAGCTCGATATGCATGCCACATTGGGTGCCCCTCTTTCTTACCATTTCAAAGTTGGGAGGTATGTAGAATGTATTATATTTATGTTTGCAGAAAAGTGGAACATTTTTTAGGCCAATCCTGTACATTGGGATGGGTCAACAGTAGTACTATTTACTTACCTTGTGGTAGTCAACAAGGTCAGCCAGAGTAGCATGCTGAAGCTGATCTACTCCCAAAAAGCTATATGATGTTCCAGAAGCATCTATCATAAAGTGCATGTATCCGTCTTCAGAACGGTAGGAGAGGACATACCCTTGGATTCTTTCACTAACTCGAAGCAGAAAACTTCCTGGTACTTGGTTCTTTAACAAGTCCTCGGATTCAAGTCTAGATATGATACCTGTTGGCAGTTAATTGGAGAATTAACACTTGTTTTTTGTTTGCTTTTACCATTATAAAACTAGAAAGTGCAATTTATGGGAAAAATGTCCAATCTATTGCGTGTGCCCAATGGCAACACTAAATCATAGACTCTTATATATTCCGTACTTTGACCATGCTTAGAATGTTAGAGTAATGCTGCTCAACATTGTAAAAGGCTTTGCTAAATAATATAATATCAATAAGTCAGGGCATGCAACAATTCTGCAGCCATTGGTGTGAGAGGAGCCTAGGAGGACATTGCTAGCCCTGCTTTCTATGACACTGTCTTAATCATTACCTTCAGCCACCACTAGGAGAGGCTCACAGACTTATACAAATCTCATTGTGCTTTTACGAGGTTATGCATCTTCTACTAAAAAAATCTTCTAAATTGCAGGGATGGTTTTAAAACAATAAAATGAGTCTCAGAACCTCAAAACCTGTGGATCCAGTACTGGCTGCTCTGGAACAGGAAGCGATGATGCACTGTTCTTCGCTCATCTACAGGTGCTTCTCACAAAATTAGAATATCATCAAAAAGTTAATTTTTTTCAGTTCTTTAATACAAAAAATGAAACTCATATTATATAGACTCATTACAGAGTGATCTATTTCAATTGTTTATTTCTGTCAATGATGATTATGGCTTACAGTCAATGAAAACCCAAAAGTCTTTATCTCAGTAAATTAGAATATTTTATAACGCCAGCTTGAAAAATGATTATAAAATCCGAAATGTTGACCTAGTGAAATGCATGTTCAGTAAATGCACTCAATACTTGGCGGGGCTCCTCCTTTTGCATCAATTACTGTATCAATGCGGCGTGGCATGGAGGCAATCAGCCTGTGGCACTGCTGAGGTGTTATGGAAGCCCAGGTTGCTTAGATAGCAGACTTCAGCTCATCTGCATTGTTGGGTCTGGTATCACTCATCTTCCTCTTGATAATACCCCATAGAGAACGAAAAAATGGAGTGATTCTGGCACAACATCCAGGGATAAAACGGATTCTTTGTTCAAACGTGGTTAAAATGTTAAAAGACGAGGCCTCATACCTGATGCGTTTCAGGTGTATACACACCCTTAGGCAGGTGTCACACTTGTGTGTGTAATGCGAGAAACTCGCACGAGTCTCTTGCATCAACACCCGGCACTACTCGAACCAGAGCGTGCGGCTACATGTATTTCAATGCAGACGTACACTCCGGTCCGAGTGCCGGCGGCAGTGCCGGGTTGTTGATGCGAGAGACTCGCAGTTTCTCACATCACATACGCAAGTGTGACACCGGTCTTAGTCTTAAGCTACTGTAACTCTCAATGGGGTTAATGTCAGGCGAGTTTGCTGGCCAATCAAGCACAGTGATACTGTTGTTTGTAAACCAGGTATTGGTACTTTTGGCAGTGTGGACAGGTGCCAAGTTCTGCTGGAGAATGAAATTTCCAACTCCAAAAAGCTTGTTGGCATAGGGAAGCATGAAGTGCTATAAAATTTCCTGGTAGACAGCCGTGCTGACTTTGGTCTTGATAAAACACAGTGTATCTATACAAACAGATGACATGGCTCCCCAAACCATCACTGATTGTGGAAACTTCACACTAGCCCTCAAGCAGCTTGGATTGTGTGTCTCTCCACTCTTCCTCCAGACTCTGGGACCTTGATTTCCAAGGCCTAGTGTGAAGTATCCTCAATCAATGATGGTTTCGGGAGCCATGTCATCTTCTGGTGTAGGTCAACTGTGTTTTATCAAGACCAAAGTCAGCGCAGCCGTGTACCAGGAAATTTTACAGCTCTTCATGCTTCCCTCTGCTGACAAGCTTTTTGGAGATGGAAATTTCATTCTCCAACAGGACTTGGCACCTGTCCATACTGCCAAAAGTATCAATACCTGGTTTGAAAACAATAGTATCTATGAATCTATGGGGTATTGTTAAGAGGAAGATGAGATACAACAGACCCAACAATGCAGATGAGCTGAAAGCTGCTATCAAAGCAACCTGGGCTTCCATAACACCTCAGCAATGCCACAGGCTGATCGCTTCCATGCCACGCTGTTGTGAATGGGCTTGAGATGAGTTCTGAGCAGAGGCTCCCTCTGGTGGTTACAAGCGGTGCTGGTCTGTCCAGTGAAGATTGTGAGGATTGGGAATCAGGTGTTACTGACTGGTCTTATATAAGGGAGTCATCTTCCCATCAGGGTTGCCGGTGATCAATTGTTCTGGTCTCAATCCTTGAATCCTGTTTCCCTTGTAGCCTGCTGTGTCGTGTCTGCATCTCCTGCTATCAGATAAGACATTTTCTTCTTTTTGTTTTTGTGCTAGATTTTTGCATTTTGTCCTGCACTTCTGTGGGGGCCTTCAGGGTCCCCTCCGGGGGCTTTTGCCCTCTCAGTTAGTTCAGCCACTGATGTTTGTACTTTTGCTTTTTGCAGTTTTTTCAGTGGCTGCTGTTTTGATTTTGTTACACCAGAGAACTAATTTAGGTGGTAGAGGTCGTGTGATCTCAGGTGTTTTTGAAATTAGTAGAGTTGGTGCTTTTCAGGGTTTTCTGGGATTGCAGTAAGTACCCTTCCTATCCTTTTCTATTTAGTTAGTTTGGGCCCCAGCGTTTGCTCATGCTATTTTCTTTCTGTGTCAGTGTTTCTTCTTGTCTAACCGCCATTACATGTTTGGGGGCTTTCTATTATCTTTGGGGTTCTGCTCCGGGGCAGATAGCTTTCCTATTTCTATCTTTAGGTGTAATTAGTTTCTCAGGCTGTGACGAGGCGTCTAGGACCAACGTAGGAACGCTCCACGGCTGCCTCTAGTTGTGGTGGTTAGTCAGGGTACTGCAATCTCATAGATTCCAACTGCTCTGGTGTATTGCCTTTTTACCTGCACTCCTCAGCTACCAAATCATAACAGTATCACCGGCCTAAAATTTAATATTGTATGGTACTCACAGAAGGGAAAAATATTGTGAAAAAAAAAAAAAAAAGGGTTGTCAGAGTTGTCAGAGATATTTTTCTGTTTGTTGCATTTTTTTTTTTTTCCCTCTGTATCTCTGGGTGCTGGGGAGGATCTTTTCTCTCAATGGAGTTTGCACAGTTGTCTGGCCGTGTGGATCAGCTTGCCACTGAGCTTCAGAGTATTGCTGCATATCTTGCTAGGTTGCCTGTTGTGGAACCTAGGATCCCCATGCCAGATTTGTTTTTAGGGGATCGAGCTAAGTTTCAGAATTTCAAAAATAATTGTAAATTGTTTTTTGCCTTAAAATCTAAGTCCTCAGGGAACGCAGCGCAGCAGGTTCAAATTGTCATCTCTCTCCTGCGCGGCGATCCTCAGGATTGGGCTTTTTCCCTGACACCTGGGGATCCTGTTTTGAGTGATGTTGATGCATTTTTTCAGGCTTTGGGGTTATTGTACGATGAGCCTAATGTCACTGATCAAGCTGAAAAAGCCTTGTTGGCATTAAATCAGGGGCTTGATGACGCTGAGTTATACTGTCAGAGATTCCATAGGTGGGCAGTCTGACCAAGTGGAATGACGACGCTTTGGCGGCCCTTTTCCGGAAGGGTCTGTCAGATAATGTAAAGGATGTTATGGTGGGATTCCCTGTCCCCTCTGGTCTCAATGATTCTATGTCATTAGCGATTCAAATTGACAGACGTTTGCGTGAGCGGAGAAGTATGCGTGGAATAGTGTTGCCTTGTGAACCTGCTTCTGAATCCATGCAGTGTGATAGAGTGGTGTCTGGGGCACAGCGTCATGAGTTTCGAAAGCGCAATGGGTTATGTTTCTACTGTGGTGATGCCTCTCATGCTATTTCAGTCTGCCCTAAGCGGGGAAGACGTTTTGCACGCTCAGTTGTCTTGGGTAATGTTCAGACTAAGTTTTTATTAACTGTCACTCTGATATGCTCTCTGTCCTCATTTTTTGCTCAGGCTTTCGTTGATTCTGGAGCAGCTATTAACCTGATGGATTATGATTTTGCTAAACGTTGTGGGTTTCCCTTGATACCCCTACAGAAGTCTATTCCCTACTGGGGATCGATTCTACCCCTTTGGCTGAGAATAAACCTCAGTTCTCTACTCAGGTGATAATGAGGGTTGAACCTGATCACCAGGAGTGCTGCAAATTTTTGGTTCTCTATAATCTGCATGATATTATCGTACTGGGTTTCCCTTGGTTACAGTCTCATAATCCGTGTTTTGGATTGGAAATCTGTGTCTGTAACCAGTTGGGGCTGCCAATGTGTTAATACCAACACTCCTGTTTTTTCTGCCTCCCCCCAGGCTCAGGATGTTCCTGACTTTTTGATTGATTTTTCTGATGTGTTTAGCAAAAGTAAATCTGCATCCTTGCCTCCCCATAGGAGCTATGACTGCGCTATTGAATTAGTGCCGGGTAGTAAATTCCCTAAAGGTCGCCTTTTTAACTTGTCTGTACCTGAACATGACGCTATGCGGTCTTATATCAAGGAATCATTGGAGAAGGGTCATATCAGACCATCCTCTTCACCCTTAGGTGCCGGTTTTTTCTTTGTGGCCAAAAAGGATGGTTCATTAAGGCCGTGTATTGATTATCGTCTTTTGAACAATATTACTGTGAAATATCAATATCCGTTACCTTTGATTTCTGACCTGTTTTCCAGGGTGAAAAACGCTACTTGGTTTACCAAGCTTGACCTCAGGGGGGTGTATAACCTTATTCGCATTAAGCACGGGGATGAATGGAAGACGGCATTCAATACCCCTGAAGGGCATTTTGAGTACCTAGTGATGCCCTTTGGGCTCACTAATGCTCCTTCCGTCTTCCAGTCCTTCATGAATGACATTTTCAGGGATTTTGTGGACAAATTTCTGATTGTTTATTTGGATGATATCTTGATTTTTTCTAATGACTGGGACTCTCATGTGAAACATGTTCGAACTGTATTCCAGATTTTGAGAGAGAATGATCTGTATGTGAAAGGATCAAAGTGTCTTTTTGGCGTACAGAGGATCTCATTTCTGGGATTCATTTTGTCCCCATCTGTTAATGAAATGGACCCGGTCAAGGTTCAGGCCATCTGTGATTGGGTCCAACCTACTTCATTAAAGGCTCTTCAAAGATTTTTGGGTTTTGCCAATTTTTATCGTAAATTTATTGGTAATTTCTCGGTTATTGTTAAACCATTAACTGATTTGACCAAAAAGGGTTCTGATGTGGTGAATTGGCCTCCTGAGGCAGTCTCTGCATTTCAGGAACTTAAGCAAAGATTCACTTCTGCTCCTGTTCTATGGCAGCCTGATGTTTCTCTGCCATTTCAGGTGGAGGTTGATGCCTCTGAAATTGGGGCAGGTGCCGTTTTGTCCCAAAAAGATCCAGAGACCTCTAAAAGTAACCCTTGTGCCTTTTTCTCTCGAAAATTTTCTCCTACTGAACGTAATTATGACGTGGGTAATCGGGAGTTATTGGCCATGAAGTGGGCTTTTGAAGAGTGGAGACATTGGCTGGAGGGAGCCAAACATTAGGTGGTGGTCCTTACGGACCATAAGAATCTGGTCTATCTGGAATCTGCCAAGCGACTCAATCCTAGACAGGCCAGGTGGGCCTTGTTTTTCACACGTTTTAATTTTGTGGTTTCCTTTCTTCCTGGCACTAAGAATGTTAAGGCGGATGCCCTCTCGAGGAGTTTCCTTGCGGACTCTCCTGAGTTATCTGATCCTTCTGTTATTTTGAAAGAGGGTGTAGTTCTTTCCGCCATCTCGCCCAATTTGAGACTTGCTCTGCAGGGGTGTCAGGAGGATAGGCCCGAGTGCTGCTCTGTTGGAAAATTGTTTGTCCCGGACCAGTGGAAAAAAGATTGTGATGTCTGAGATTCATTGTTCCGCATTGGCTGGGCATCCCGGAATTTTTGGTACTAGAGACTTGGTTAGTCGGTCCTTTTGGTGGCCTACCTTGTCTCGTGATGTCAGGGAATTTGTGCAGTCCTGCGGGACTTGCTCTCGCTCCAAGCCTTGCTCTCGCTCTAGTGGTTTGTTGATGCCATTGCCTGTGCCCAAGAGACCATGGACCCATATCTCTATGGATTTCATTTCCGACCTTCCTGTTTCTCAGAGAATGACCGCCATCTGGGTAATTTGTGATAGGTTTTCCAAAATGATACATCTTGTGCCATTATCTAAGTTGCCTTCCTCCTCTGAATTGGTGCCGTTGTTCCTTCAGCACGTGGTTCGTTTACACGGCATTCCTGAGAACATTGTGTCTGACAGAGGAGTCCAGTTTGTTTCCAGATTTTGGAGGACTTTTTGTTCTAAACTGGGTGTTCAATTGTCTTTCTCCTCGGCATTTCATCCTCAGACCAATGGTCAAACTGAGAGAACAAACCAGACATTGGAGACTTACCTAAGATGCTTTGTGTCTGCTGATCAGGATGACTGGGTCTCTTTTTTGCCTTTGGCTGAGTTTGCTCTTAATAATAGGGCTAGCTCTGCCACTTTGATGTCTCCGTTTTTCTGTAATTCTGGGTTTTACCCTCAATTTTCTTCAGGACAGACGGAGGCTTCTGTCTGTCCAGGTGTTGACTCTGTTGTGGAGCGTATGCAACAGATTAGGGACCAGGTAGTGGAGAGGTTGTCCCTCTCTCAGGAGAAGGCCCAGCGGTTTGCTAACCGGCATAGGACTGATGGTCCTCGGTTTAAAGTAGGGGACTTGGTCTGGTTGTCCTCAAAAAATATTCCTATGAGAGTAGCATCTCCTAAATTTAAGCCTAGGTTCATTGGACCTTATAAGATCATGGAGATTCTTAATCCTGTTTCTTTTCGTTTGCTTCTTCCAGGGACATTTAAGATCCATAACGTGTTCCACAAGTCCTTGTTGAAGAGGTTTGTTGAGCCAGTGGTTCCTGCTGCTGTGCCTCCTGACCCTGTTTTGGTTGAGGGCAATCTGGAGTATGTGGTTGAGAAAATATTAGATTCTCGTTTTTCTAGACGGAAACTCCAGTATTTGGTTAAATGGAGAGGTTATGGTCAGGAAGACAATTCTTGGGTGTTTGCTTCGGACATCCATGCTAGGAGACTTATCCGTGCGTATCATAGAACTCATCCTGACCGACCTGGTTGCTCAAATGAGGGTTCGGTGACCCCTCCTCAAGGGGGGGGTACTGTTGTGAATGGGCTTGAGATGAGTTCTGAGCAGAGGCTCCCTCTGGTGGTTACAAGCGGTGCTGGTCTGTCCAGTGAAGATTGTGAGGATTGGGAATCAGGTGTTACTGACTGGTCTTATATAAGGGAGTCACCTTCCCATCAGGGTTGCCGGTGATCAATTGTTCTGGTCTCAATCCTTGAATCCTGTTTCCCTTGTAGCCTGCTGTGTCGTGTCTGCATCTCCTGCTATCAGATAAGACATTTTCTTCTTTTTGTTTTTGTGCTAGATTTTTGCATTTTGTCCTGCACTTCTGTGGGGGCCTTCAGGGTCCCCTCCGGGGGCTTTTGCCCTCTCAGTTAGTTCAGCCACTGATGTTTGTACTTTTGCTTTTTGCAGTTTTTTCAGTGGCTGCTGTTTTGATTTTGTTACACCAGAGAACTAATTTAGGTGGTAGAGGTCGTGTGATCTCAGGTGTTTTTGAAATTAGTAGAGTTGGTGCTTTTCAGGGTTTTCTGGGATTGCAGTAAGTACCCTTCCTATCCTTTTCTATTTAGTTAGTTTGGGCCCCAGCGTTTGCTCATGCTATTTTCTTTCTGTGTCAGTGTTTCTTCTTGTCTAACCGCCATTACATGTTTGGGGGCTTTCTATTATTTTTGGGGTTCTGCTCCGGGGCAGATAGCTTTCCTATTTCTATCTTTAGGTGTAATTAGTTTCTCAGGCTGTGACGAGGCGTCTAGGACCAACGTAGGAACGCACCACGGCTGCCTCTAGTTGTGGTGGTTAGTCAGGGTACTGCAACCTCATAGATTCCAACTGCTCTGGTGTATTGCCTTTTTACCTGCACTCCTTAGCTACCAAATCATAACACCACGCCGCATTGATGCAGTAATTGATGCAAAAGGAGCCGACCGAGTATTGAGTGCATTTACTGAACATACATTTCAGTTAGCCAACATTTCAGATTTTAAAATAATTTTTCAAGCTGGTGTTATAAAGTATTCTAATTTACTGAGATAATGACTTTTGGTTTTCATTGGCTGTAAGCCATAATCATCAACATTAACAGAAATAAACACTTGAAATAGATCACTCTGTAATGACTATATATAATATATGAGTTTCACTTTTTGTATTGAAGAACTGAAATAAATTAACTTTTTGATGATATTCTAATTTTGTGAGAAGCACCTGTATGTACATCCCTGGAGAGGAGTTGGCTGCATATAAACCATGTGATTAGAGAGAAAGCATGAAGCACATGGAGTTGTGTAATCATATTTAGGACATTCATGTGGCACTTAATGTGAGATTGACTGACTTACTAGTGATCCACAGCAAAGTTCTTTTTAACTTCTGACATTATCCAGGTAAAAAATATTGAATTAAGCTTTTAATATTTCTAATATATTTCTGAACATATAGTATATATGCATGTTACAGAATAGAATTTACATCACATTTATCGAAATGTCCATACTTCACAGGTGGGTCATTTAAAAGGAAACAACACAGAAAAACCGCAACCTGACTTTTCCAAAATCTATAGAATGCTGCCATATAGTGCTCAAAAATACTTCCTTAACTGACAAATAATACTTCTATAGAGTGACCATATAAGGATAGGTGGTTGAACCTGCCGAGTTTTCCAAAAAGAAGATACTTCTGGAAACGCTGGCATTTATTTTCCAGAAGTATTTTTTAGCCTTTATTTGTCATTTGTGCTTTTTTGACAGTTTAAGAGTTTTTCCATAATTTTTGAGGCGTCTTTTTTACTGGCACCTTACTGACATGTTTTACCTCCATTCAACAGTGCTCTTCATTAAACAGGCTTCCAACTGACTAGTATTGTAAAGTATGGAGTGCCTCCTAGAGGCGGACACTCAGGCGTAGCAGATTGTGTCTGGTTTTCCACCTCCAGTAGGCATTTACCACCGAAAATGATGCACGGCAGAGCACACGTTGATTCTGTTGGCATCATTATAGTCTATTGCCCCGCATACTCCGAATCCCGTTTTGAAGAGGATCCAGACGTAAGTCCCGACCGTGGGCAAAACGCGGTGTGAAACACCCTAATTCCTTTTTAGAATTTATTTGCTCCATGGTCAAGTAGAAATAAAAAGTGAACAGATTGCTTACAACTATTTTATATACAAGGCCCATTCTAAAATATTTTGCATTTGGATTACACCACTAATACACATAATATTCCAATTCATAATGGCCGGTTATATGGCTCGTCTAACAAGAATTTCCTGCCTGTCACTGTCACTTTAGAGAATGTCTAATGCGTCACTTAGTTATATAAGTAGAATTTCTCGTTACATAATATATATTGTTTACACGTGCTATGATTTTCTGGTATTTTTGATAGCTACAGCGTTTTTAATGCCATTGTTGTAATCCTGATGGATCATATTAAAAGCCAGTGGGCTTGTAAAGTCCTTGTAAAGACAAGCAACTTTACAATTTATCTCTTATTACAATTTTTAACATGCCGCTGATCTGGGCTGTTTACTGTTGTTATTGTTTACAGGTTGTTGCCTAGGATACCAGCCACTACTGTAGTCTTTTTAAGGTGGCTGAACACACCCCAGCCTCATTTTTCCATTACTGTAAAAATAAAAATAATAAAAAAAATATTCCTTAACTGTCCGAAGATAATTCATTTGTCCCATGCCATAATCCATCTCTGCTTCATCTGGATTTCAAGCTGAACGGTGGCATGATGTGACCATTCAGCCTGAGGTCCAGGAGACACTGAGCTGAGCGTCAGAGCGCAGTGATGAGCAGTAATGTCATAGAGGTTACCGCCAGTCACAGCCAGTTGTTCCCTAACCCTAACTCTAACCACAAACCTAACCCTAACACACCCTAATCCTAATCCCAACCCTAACCCTAATCCCAACCCTAACCCTTATACCAACCCTAACCAAACCTTAACCCCAACGCTAGCCCAACCCTAACCCTAACTTTAGCCCCAACCCTAACCCTAACTTTAGCCCCAGCCCTAACATTAACTTTAATCCTAATGGGATTTTAAATTTTATTATTTTTCCCTCTCTAAGGGGTTGATAAAGGGGAGTTTGATTTACTATTTATAGCGGGTTTTTATGATTGGCAGCTGTCACGCTAAAAGACGCTTTTTATTGCAAAAAATAGTTTTTGCATCACCACATTTTGAGAGCTATAATTTTTCCATATTTTGGCCCACAGAGTTATGTGAGGTCTTGTTTTTTGCGGAACGAGTTAACATTTTTATTGGTACCATTTTCGGGCACATGACATTTTTTGATCGCTTTTATTACGATTTTTGGGAGGCAGAATGAACAAAAGCCAGCAATTCATGAATTTCTTTTGGGGGGGCATTTATACTGTTCTGCGTGTGGCAAAATTGATAAAGCAGTTTTATTCTTTGGGTTGCCTCTGCCTGCTCTGGAACGCTGCGATCATGTTTCGGGGGTTAAAGTGCCGGGAGCGGTCCGTGACTTCTCCTGGCACTTAGTGCCGGGTGTCAGATGTGAGAATCAGCTAACCCTCGGCCGCGATCAGCAAATGGTGCCGGTGGTGGCGCCTGTGCTGTAGCATGTATCCATAAGTATTGCTTTATGCCTATACTAAAGTGGGTAAAAAAATAAAATAATAACTACATCAAAATGGCGCCGGCCCATGTGCAGTAGCATCTGTTGCATTCCAATAGATGCTACTGCGCAAGGGCTGGCACCATTTTGCTGGAGACAATTATTTTTTATCCAACAAAATGGTGTCGGCGCTTGCACAGTAGCATTTATTGGAATGCGATAGATGCTACTGCACAGGCGCCGCTGCCACTTTTATTGAACTTAATTTTTTTTTTACCCTGCAACAGTATAGGCATAAAGCGATACATATGCGATACATGGTACAGCGCATGCGCCACCACCGGTGTCATTTTGATTAAGTTAAAAAAACATTTCTAACCGAGAATAGTATATGCAGTACGTAAAATAGGGGGAAGGTCATTGAAGGATCAGTGACCTGTCATCAGCCAAAATAGATGACTATTTAAGCAGAGAACCACATAAAGCACCGCCCACAGGCCCGCCCTACAGCAGGATAATCTCATTAACTGAAAACTACAAACACAGATTAAACAACAACCCCAAGATGGATTTCATCAACCAATGTATCATTTTATTCAGTATAACGGCGCCAACTTGACAGTGTTTGTAGTTTAGTGAGCAAAATCCTGCTGACAGGTTCACTTTAAGCACAAAGTGGACAAAAGCTATTGTGTGGGGGACCCATACAAGGATATCACTGCTGTATTGTATTTTAATTTTTTTTGGATACTGTTACTGTGGGACAAAAGGCAGATAATGTTATTGTACAAGTGGGGGAAAATGTGTGAAGGCTAGCCATACACATTACATGTTTGTCGGATGAATGATGCTTCAACCGTTTGTTCAGCTAACAACTCTCTCAGCCGACTCTCCCATACACAGGAGTGTTTGTTTGACCAAGCGCTCCTGTGTTCTCTATGAGAAAGCCACTGACTGACAGACACATCTGCTGGCGGCTTACCTCAGGGAGAACAATGCGATCGGCAGTCCAAAATTGGAAATACGTGATCAACATCTCTCCCACTCATCAGTCGATCAACACCACCATACACATTAAACAATGGGCCAAACCCGTCGATATGGGTGGTTCAGCCGACATTTGTCCAATGTATATGGGGATCTTAAGTGATCAGTCATATATGTCTGTGTTACATTTTGCAGAGACAAGTCATGGCTGGAAAAAGCTATAGCGGTCAGCACTGGGTGAAGAAGAAAAGAGAAAATGAATTATTTCAATTGGAGACATCACTTGTGAATATCTGGAGCTCCCTGTACTGTACATACTGATACCTCACACTATACGATCATTGTATAGTTGTAATATTAGTGTTAGCACAATGAATAATCAGCATTCATATTATTCCGTCATTGCCAGTGCGAGTGGAAGACGAATACCTGGTGTGCAGAGACCATCGTCGCCCTCCGCAAGTGACATCACTGTGGGGCGGCACTAATTACTGCACATCAGGAATTCTTACAACGTGCACTAGCAGTGTGCTCTGTTGCCAGCTCATTACTACTGATCTGAGCCATCAGGAGAGCGCACTGTCATTGTGCATATAGCTCAGTGACAGACAAGGGACTAGCTCAACCTCTGAAGAGAAGGTCACCAATGAATGATGCTTCATTTCAAGGAGGGGTCAGGGGCATCGAATGCAGCATCTGCCCCACGATGACGACTTGTTTGAGTATCCCAGCATGCAATGGGATTCTGAAACAAAGTATCATCAAAAAGGAAGTTGTAAAAAAAAGAAAAGCAATTAGCTAGTGTAGTTAGGGAAGAATAGGACATTTTTAAAGTATATTAAAAAATAGATTATTTCATTAAATAGATATGCATTTAGGATGAAAATTAATTTGCATTTTGGACCATCCCCTTAAGAAAGCTACCAGTGAGCATGAGGATACCAAATGTGGTGACTTCACAATAACCCAAGACCCAGCCAATTCACCAGCAACTCAAGTGCATATTAGCTCTTCAGGAAAAAGTACAAAGCTTTACTCACAAGACTTCAGACATTACAACCACTACCCAGCTACATCCCGCATAAGGCCTTTCTTGACCCGAGAAATATCCATAGTAGTTATGTCATCACTACTCGCATGTCACATCTTTCATATGGCGTATCACACATTGATGTTGCATCACAGGTGGCTCAGTGGTTAGCACTGTATGGTGGCTCAGTGGTTAGCACTGTTGCTTTCCAGCACTGTGGTCCTGGGATCAAATCCCACCAATAACAACATCTGCAAGGAGTTTGTATGTTCTCCCCGTGTTTATGTGGGTTTCCTCCTGGTACTCTGGTTTCTTTCCACATGCCAAAGACATTGGGAATTTAGATTGAGAGCCCAAATGCTGTGCAATTAATGGCGCTATATAAGCGAGTAAAATAAATATCTGACTCAAATCTCAGTATCACAAACCCCAGAAATCAACAAGGGACATGAAAGTCCAGACTCTTAAAAAAAAATGGATAACTCATTTAATGTATTGTTTCATATAGTGCCAAACTGTTCTAGGTGCCAAAGTTCATTGTATGTGAACTTGCATGTTTCATCATAATCCTAATCGCTATAATGTAAAATCTGGTAAAAATGTCACACAGTTTTAAATATAGTACCTGTGACTATGCCCCTACCATTACTTACCATGAAACCATGGCGCTATGCAGGTTCTAGATCTGTTCCATCCAGCCGCAGTGGAAGCTGCTCTTCTTTAAACCATTTAATGATGTTCTCACGAGTGCAGCTGGAGTTTAACCTTTTTATGCCCTGTCTCCTGTCTGATCTGAATGATAATAAAAGGAGACATCATTATTACACATGGGAATAACAGTCTGTTTTATCTGCATAAATTAAGGACTTATTTTCTATCTTACAGAATGCTCTATACAGGATGACCACACCATTGTCACTTCCTCACTATTTTCTTACATAGCACGCAATGATTACATTATATATACTATTATTTCAAATTCTGGAGGTATAAAAACTGATGTCGTGATTAGGTCACTGATTGGCACGGAGATGTAATTCCAGACATGTGAATAAAAAACAATAAAAAAGTGGATCCCTTTAGCTATGCTACAAAAACTTGCAAATAATCTAATTATTGTTATTTTTCTTTAAGTGTCTATTTATAGAAGATACTTAAAGGGAATCTGTCCATGTTTTTGGTACGTAATCTGAAAACAGCATAATCTAGGGGCAAAGACCCTGATTCCAGCAATGTATCACTTACTGGTTAGCTTATAGTAGTTTTTATCCTGCTATCAAGTAGTCCTCCACATTCATGAGCTTTGTGAAACCCTGTCCCAACCACCAATTGGAAGCTTTTTGCCTATGCACAGTCTACACAGAAAGCTGCCAATCAGCGGTGTGGGTGGGGTTATACAGAGCTCAGCATTCAGAAAACTGGTACATCTGCAGCAGATAAAACAGTTTTTAATCAAAACTGCAGCACTCAGTAAAGTAAGTGACATATTGCTGGAATCAGTGTCTCTTCTCCTACATCATACTGCTCTCAGACTAGGTGGCAAAACCTGCTGACAGATTCTCCTTAAAGTGAGCCTGTCAGCAGGATTTTGCTTAGTAAACTACAGACAGTGTCATATTGCCGCTGTTATACTGATTAAAATGATACCTGGGGTGAAGAAATCTGTCTTGTGGTTCTTGTGTAATCAGTGTTAGATGTTTTCAGTTACTGATAAACCCATGCTCCAGGGCGGGACTGTAGGCAGTCTTCTTTTCCTGCTCTAAGCCAGATAAACCAAGGAAACATCTGCCCACAGACCCCCTCCGAAGCACAAGCAGTCTGTCTCTATGATGAGGAACATGTTTGTGTTCCAGGGCGGGATTGTAAACCGAGTCTTATCTTCCTGCTCTAAGCCAGAGAAACCAAGGAAAGACCTGCCCACAGGCCGCCCCAAAGCACACAGTCTGTCTTTATGATGAGGAACATGTTTGTGCTTCTGGGCGGCCTGAGGACAGATCTTTCCATGGTTTCTCGGTCCTAGAGCAGGAAGATAAGACTCTACCTACAGGCCCGTCCTAAAGCTCAAGCATCTCATTAACTGAAAACTTCTAACACTAATTACACAAGTGTAAGGGAGGGACAGGAATGTAGTCGTGACCTGGATTACCATAACATCCATGTCCAGTCCTTCCCCTACATGAAACGTTGTTCTTCCCTCTGGCATACCTGCATCTCCAGATTCCACTTCTCCTGGGCATCTCCCAGGCATCGACGGTCCCTCTTCCAGGCGACCCCCAGTAATGGAGACACAGTCCAGAATAACTTGAACATACTCTTTACTTAAGTCTTCACACGTTACATCCACAGTTGGCACAACAGGTGTTTCGTTCGCTTCCTTATCTTTCCCTGCTTTGCTGTCACTTATGTGCAGTACACGCCCGGACCGGACTGTCCTAGACTGCTCCCCAGTTCCTTCCAGGCCTGAACTCACTTTAATGACATTTCCTTCAGCCTGCTTTGCCTCAGAACTGAATTCATCAATCACCACGTTTGGTGCCCCCGCTGAAGCATCCGGCCCATCTGTATCGAACTCGTCGAAGCTCCAGCTCCCTTCACTCCCTTGGTCCAGCCAACTTCTGCCGATAAAAGTATTGGCCCAGGCAGTAAGATGCCACATCTTTCTTCTCTGTACAGGCCCACTGAGAGACTATGCAGCAGAAACAGTAATACTCCTTCACCCCCTTACACAAGAACCACAAGACATATTTCTTCACCCCAGGTATCATTTTAATCAGTGTAACGGCATCACCCTGACAGTGTCTGTAGTTTATGTAACAAAGTCCTGCTGGCAGGTTCGCTTTTAGTCCGTACGACTGAAGAACATCTGTGTTCATTAGACATGAACAGGGCCGGCGTCAGCACCCGGCACACTCGGGCAAATGCCGGGGCCCTGAGCAGGCGGGGGGCCCACTCGCCGTCGGGCACCCCGGCACCCGTTAGCGGTGTCAGCGCCGCCACTGGGCCCCCCCGCTTGCTCAGGGCCCCGGGGTAGCCGGCGCAATACTCACCTCTCCCCGTGCTTCCGCTGCCGCAGCTCTGAGCTCCAGGGGGCGCCTGCGCCGGCGCTTCCTCTCTCACAGCAGCGCCGCTGAATGACGTCATCATTCAGCGGCCGGCTGTGGCAGAGAGCGCGCGGACGCCGGACAGGTGAGGCGTGTGTGTGCCTGCCTGTGTGTATGTGAGAGAGTGCTGCCTGCGGTGCTGTATGTGTGATGGTGGTGGGGGGAGGCAGGCAGTGATGGTTGGTGAGGAGGCAATGATGATGATGATGGGGAGGCAATGATAATGGGAAGGCAATGATGATGATGATATTAATGGGGAGGCAATGATAATGATGATGATGGGGAGGCAATGATAATGGGAAGGCAATGATGATGATGATATTAATGGGGAGGCAATGATAATGGGAAGGCAATGATATTGATGATGATATTAATGGGGAGGCAATGATAATGATGATGATGGGGAGGCAATGATAATGGGAAGGCAATGATGATGATATTAATGGGGAGGCAATGATAATGATGATGGGGAGGCAATGATAATGGGAAGGCAATGATGATGATGATATTAATGGGGAGGCAATGATGATAATAGGGAGGCAATGATGATGATGGGCAGGCAATGATGATGAGGGGAGGCAATGATGATGGGCAGGCAATGATGATGATAATGGGGAGTCTTTCCACAGCGCGCTTTCCTGAGCCGTAACAGTGCAGAATGCAGCACAGTGTAGAGGAGAGCTCCATATTTTGTATGGAGCATTATATGTGGTCCAGTATTCTGTATGGAGCATTATATTGGGTACAGTATTCTGTATGGAGCATTATATGGGGGATGGCGGGGTGACATCCTGCATGGGGTATTATATGGGTGATGAGGGGGAGACTATGTGGTGCCCATAATATTGTATGGAGGACTGTACTGTCCAGTCTGTACTGTGCGCTGTGAGGATTTGGCGGTTTTTGAGCTATTGTACAATTTACAATAGGTATCAGTCATGTAATGGAAGAAGAGAAGTGTTTGGCGTTGTGCTATACCCATATTTCTCTGCAGTAGCTGTGCATCATGAATCATGGTCTGTGTTAAGGGGGCCCACTGAGGCTCTTTCGCCCGAGGCCTATAAAAACCTGGAGCCGGCCCTGGACATGAACAATACAGGAAGAGATAGTATGTGTAAATATGTGTACCGATTTATTCCACAGTTGCTATGCACTTTTGAAGTTGATTTTGGCTTCGGTGGCAGAGGGGGTTTTACCTCTCCACCAAAATGTTTGGCTCTTTCTGCCACAGCCCCTCTTTCAATGGCCTGCATTGACAATCTCTTATAATCATCTCGAGCTTGCTTAGCCATAGATCTTCGCCTTTCATCAGCTTCCTTTGACTTTTTCACTAAAAAAAGAACCAAAACAACAATGGTATTTACTACATTTTCACATTGCCACCCACTACAGTACATTAAAAATAAAAATGTTTTCTGAGTAAGAATGTATTTTATTTTACAGTGTATATTGTTGGATTATATGAACTATCTGTGTTATTGTAAAATATTGCATAAGATATTCCATGATTGACAAGGAAGATAATGTGATATGAGTACTACATACACGTTCTCATTAACCAATACTTATGATACCAGACATCTTAGGATTTTCTTTCTAGTTTCTGATATTATTAGATGCTATATGTGGAAAATACAGGAAAGTTTAGCTGCTAAGTGGAATTTGTGAATCAGTTCTTGACATAGCACAAACCCATGGCTAAAATTAACAACACCTATGCCAGGGAGGAACTTACCATTTGTGCAACCTGTGTAACAGAACAGGCGCCCAAGAGATAAGGGGACCACTTCCACCTCCAGAACTAGTGGAATTGTGCATTTTCATGAGCTACTGGACAGAAAAGGGACCATATACTGTTCTTGCACAGGTCTATGTCTATGTCTGCTCATGACCCATGCGTATGGTAACTAGCTATAGTGCAATCATCCTTGTTAGAGGGATTACATGGATATAGAGATTATGCTGGCATTACTACAATATATTTAAATATTGTTCTAAGTATTTCAGGAAATAACACAAAGCACATTCATCAATTTATAGCATATCATTCATCATACTGTCATACAGAATGTACCTCCTGAACAGTTTGGACTGTTATGTATGCTCATATATATCTGGAATTTAGCTACTATAACCAATTTCAGGCTTCTCTACCAATGGTTCCCTCGTCCCCGGGTTCCATTGACTTTGAGAGCCCACTTGTAAGGTTCTGTGTACATGTTCCTGAAACTCAGTTTGTTCGTCAGCCATTTTACTTTCTGTCTTGCTGCAGCTATCTTGCCCTCAGTCAAAATGGAGTTTCCAGCTTGCATGTTCCCGCCCTGATTCTCTCCTTTTGCTTCTTAAGCAGCCACAGCTGAGCAATCAGTGCTTCAGAATCTAGCCTGCAGTGAACCTGTGATCTGACCCCTGAAGCCTTGGACCTTGTACTCCAGCTATTCCTACTGAGGAACTCTGAAGCACTTGTGGACTCTGAACCCTGCTCTTTGAAAGACCCACGTTTGCATGGACTTACGGTAACAGAGAAGAAGATCCTGAACCTGTTGTGGAGAGTGATTGCTGAGCTTAGATTACTCTGGCCTGCTGTGTCTCCTGCTTCTGTGTCTGCAAACTGTGTGACTATTTTTGCCAACTTGTATGAAGTAATACAAGACTTTCTATATCAAACCTGTGTCTCATGTATTTTCATCGCACCCAAGCACAAGACGCTATATGAACTGTACTACATACATTACAAGATTCTGAAGCCAAACGTTAGTGTCTGCTGGGTCTGGAAAGGCTGTGTCTGCTGTAACTGTGGATATCGGATGTCCGGTTGAACTTCTGTGATGATAGTGGTTGTGACTTCTCACAACCATTCCAGGTGAGCAGTTCCCTTAATTTTTTTTTCTCTCTGCAGTGTTGCCACAGGTAAACACTATTGTTTTTTTTTTTTTTTCTTTCCTCTTCTTCCAGTACTCCTGTCTTAAAAGATCTGGAAAATGGAGGCCCGCATAAAGGAACTTTGCGGAGTGACTGATAATATCCTTGCAGATTTGCAGAATATAAAGACCCGTTTTACAAATCTACAGGACCTCACTAATCACAATTTGCAAGTGTTTGGAACAGACTGCCCAGGATTTGCGAGCCAGGATTGAGGTTCTAGAAGGGCGAGTCCAGGCTCCTGCCGTAGCCCCGAGTTCTGGGATTCCCAAGTTGCCCCCTTTTCGTTTTGGCGGTGAACGTGAGAAATTCAGGGGATTTATTAATCAATGCAATCTTTTTTTTTCCGCACATGCTTCACAATTTCCCACTGAACGATCTAAGGTGCTTACTATAATTATGTTGCTTACCAACAAGGCTTTGATGTGGGCAAACCCTCTGATTGAGACTGAGGATGATTGTTTGAATCACCTTGATGATTTTATTTCAGCCATGGGGCAGGTGTTTGATGACCCCAATCGAGGTGCAACAGCTGAAGCAGCCATGTTAGCTTTGCGCCAAGGTAAGCACTCGGTAGCTGAATATGCCTTGGATTTCAGGAGATGGGCCCTTGATACCACCTGGGACAGTTCTGCCAAAAAATCTATTTTTCGAAAGGGGTTATCTCCACTGATTAAGGATGAACTTGCTCGTGCCGACCCTCCCACTGCGTTAGGTGATTTTATTAACTACTGCATCCGTATTGATACTCGTCTGACTGAACGCAGGCAAGAGAGATGGTTCGAAAGCAATCGCACTAACCTTTTCCTACCTTCCTCTCCAGCTAAGGAACCTTTGAGTAGGATTACACGGGAACCTGAACCTGAACCCATGCAGGTAGACTCTTTACAACGACGGGTTAGTGATGCACGCAAGGAACATCGTTTTAAGGAGAATCTATGTTTCTATTGTGGTAAGTCAGGGCACTTCATTATAAACTGCCCCAGCCGTTCTCGTAAGACTACTGCAGCACTCATTCACTGTGAGTGTTGCGAGAGGGGATCTGTCAGGTCCGAGCCTCAGGCTCCAGAGAGATCTGCAGCAACAGATCTTGATTTCTCGGACTTAAACTCCGTTACCTCTGAGACGTTGACTGTGTAAACACTGCCATTTTTCAAGTTTCCTCAGCGGTGTCCCAGCTGAGTTGTAAGAAAAACAATTCTCATTGCTTTCTTTCCATCAAACTCTGGGTTGACTCAACTTGGGTGTCTAGCTCTGCTATGATTGACTCAGGGGCAAGTGGAAATTTTATGGATGTCTCCTTTGCTCTGAAACAGGGGATACGTTCAGTGAAGAAGGCTACTCCAGTACAGATGGAAACTGTGGATGGCTCCCTGCTGACCTCTGGACCAGTGGATCAGGAAACAGAGCCTTTGAGGGTTCTTATGGGTAAAGATCATCAAGAGAAACTGTCCTTTATGCTTATCTCTTCTCCCCACTTTCCCATTATTCTAGGGCTACCATGGCTGCAGGCTCAGAATCCTACCATTAACTGGGAGACCAAGGAATTACACTTTCCAGAGAAACAGATGAGTTCAAAAGTTTCAGCTTGCTCTGTTCCTAAAGGAACCATGTCAGTCCCTGAACTACCAGCTGTATACCAGGACTATGTGGATTTATGTGACAAGAAGAATGCTTACCAGCTTCCTCCTCACCGTCCATATGATTGTCCAATTGAATTATTGCCTGGAGCAGAGATACCTTTTGGTAAGATCTACCCCCTGGCGGGGCCCGAGCTAAAGGCTTTAAAGGATTACATAGACGAAAATCTAGCCAAGGGCTTCATACGCCCCTCTTCATCTCCTGCAGGTGCACCCATCTTCTTTGTAAAGAAGAAAGATGGATCTCTGAGACCCTGCGTAGACTATAGGGAACTCAATAAGGTTACTATTAGAAACCGTTATCCATTGCCTTTAATCCCTGAGTTATTGGAGAGAGTGCGACATGCCAAAATTTTCTCTAAACTAGATCTTCGTGGGGCCTATAACTTAGTCCGTATTAGACCTGGGGATGAATGGAAGACTGCATTCAGGTCACGCTATGGACACTTTGAATATCTAGTTATGCCTTTTGGTCTGAGTACCGCCCCAGCCACTTTCCAACACTTGGTGAATGACATCTTCAGGGATCTCCTAGATACATTCGTGGTAATTTATTTGGATGATATTCTAATTTTTTCTAACTCCACAGAGGAACATCATGGACATGTGAGAATGGTCTTGGAACGTCTAAGACAAAATCATCTTTACATCAAACTTGAAAAGTGTGAATTCCATAAGACCGAAATTCAATTTCTGGGGTATGTACTGTCTACACAAGGAATTAGTATGGATGGAAGCAAAACCCAAGCCATCAAGGATTGGCCAAGTCCTAGAAATGTGAAGGAGGTACAGCGCTTCATCGGGTTTGCCAACTTCTATAGACGTTTCATTAGAAATTTCTCTGAGGTAGTGTCACCTATCACCCAACTTACCCGGAAAGAGTCTAGGTTCTCCTGGACTCCCCAAGCCCAGGAAGCATTTTCCCGTCTAAAAGATAAATTTACCACTGCACCTATCCTAGTACATCCAACCCCGAGCTTGCCTTCATAATAGAGGTGGATGCTTCAGACTGTGCCGTTGGAGCTATACTCTCTCAGAGAACAGGTGAGAAGAATGTCTTGCATCCCTGTGCCTTCTTTTCCCAGCAGTTGTCTTCGGCTGAGAGGAACTACGATGTGGGCAATAGAGAGTTGTTGGCCATTATTGCCGCCTTCAAAGAATGGAGACACCTTCTTCAGGGAGCTGCACAGCAAATAGTCGTCCTGACAGACCATCGTAACCTTGAGTTTATCAGGTCGGCTAAGTGCCTGACTCCTCGCCAGGCTCGCTGGAATCTTTTCTTAAACCAATTTAATTTTATCATTTCTTATAGACCAGGATCGCGCAATGGAAAGGCTGATGCACTCTCTAGGATTTACTCAGCAGAGACACGTCCAATTACTCCTCCTAAGACTATTCTTCCTGACTCTAGATTCCTAGGAGTAATTCATAATCAAGACCTACTTAAGGACATCAAGGAAGCATACCATGCGGATTCCTTTTTGGCACAACCCCCAAGGGACGTAAGTCTTGTCTTTAAGAATGGTGTGTGGATTCAGGGACAACGCCTGTATATTCCTGAAACAGTCAGATTGAGAGTATTGCAACTCATTCACGATTCCAAGATAGCTGGGCATAGAGGAATTCTAAAGACACAGGAATTTCTTTCTCGTTTCTTTTGGTGGCCCACTCGCAGGAAGGATGTTTTAAACTATGTCACTTCATGTGAAGTTTGTGCAAGATGCAAAACACCTCGCTCCTCACCAACTGGTCTGTTACAGCCTCTTCCCACCCCGTCCCGCCCGTGGGGATCCATTTCTATGGACTTCATTGTGGAGTTACCAACCTCTCAAGGGGAAGAACACCATTCTAGTGGTGGTTGACCGTCTAACAAAGGCAGCTCATTTTATTCCTTGTGTCGGCTTACCCACTGCAAAACAGACATCAGATCTGATGATTAAAGATGTGTTTCGCTTACATGGAGTACCGGATGAGGTTATTTCGGATCGAGGGGTGCAATTCACTTCTAGGTTTTGGCAAAATTTCTGTGCAGCATTGGACATTAAAGTAAACCTTTCTTCTGCTTTTCATCCCCAGACTAATGGACAGACCGAACGAACCAATCAAACCCTGGAGCAGTATCTCCGCTGCTTTATCTGCCACCTACAGGATGATTGGGTGGATCTACTTCCATTAGCTGAGTTCTCGTATAACAACTCTCAGAGTGCCTCCACTAAGCAGTCTCCTTTTTACTCTAATCTAGGTTATCATCCTAACATTCTACCACGATTTCCCATAGAAACGCCTTTACCAGCAGTGGCTGAAAGAATCACGTCTTTACAGAAGAATATGGATCTTCTAAAGGAGAATCTGGAATCGGCTCAGGAAAGGTACAAGAAAGCAGCAGATAAATTTCGTAAACCTGCACCAGCTTTCAAGGTAGGAGACTTGGTCTGGCTGTCAACCAGAAATCTTAAGTTAAGGATTCCATCGCCTAAGCTGGGACATAAGTACATTGGACCTTATAAAATCAGTAAAATTATAAGTGCCGTTGCTTGTCGTCTTCAACTGCCCAGAACTATGAGAATCCACCCTGTCTTTCATGTATCCCTACTAAAGGCTGCGACACCCAATACGTTTCCTGGACGTTCTTCTCCTTGCCCTGACCCAGTGCTAGTCGATGGTCAGGAAGAATTTGTGGTGGAAAGGATTTTAGATTCCAGGTTGTATAGAAATCAGTTACAATATCTGATTAAATGGCAGGGCTACCCAGTGGAGGACAACTCATGGGAACCAGTCAATAACGTTAATGCTCCTCGCTTGCTCCGTCAGTTTCATCAGAGGTACCCACACAAGCCTGGTCTGAGGTCATCCGGAGGTTGTCCCTAAGGGGGGAGTAATGTAAGGTTCTGTGTACATGTTCCTGAAACTCAGTTTGTTCGTCAGCCATTTTACTTTCTGTCTTGCTGCAGCTATCTTGCCCTCAGTCAAAATGGAGTTTCCAGCTTGCATGTTCCCGCCCTGATTCTCTCCTTTTGCTTCTTAAGCAGCCACAGCTGAGCAATCAGTGCTTCAGAATCTAGCCTGCAGTGAACCTGTGATCTGACCCCTGAAGCCTTGGACCTTGTACTCCAGCTATTCCTACTGAGGAACTCTGAAGCACTTGTGGACTCTGAACCCTGCTCTTTGAAAGACCCACGTTTGCATGGACTTACGGTAACAGAGAAGAAGATCCTGAACCTGTTGTGGAGAGTGATTGCTGAGCTTAGATTACTCTGGCCTGCTGTGTCTCCTGCTTCTGTGTCTGCAAACTGTGTGACTATTTTTTCCAACTTGTATGAAGTAATACAAGACTTTCTATATCAAACCTGTGTCTCATGTATTTTCATCGCACCCAAGCACAAGACGCTATATGAACTGTACTACATACATTACACCACTTTTCTTCTATGTGCAAATATAATATTAGCCTCATTCACATATGAACCTATGCTTCTATGTAATAATAATCTGGGTAGTTGATAAATGAAAGATGAGATGCTGCCCTTGCCTGTACACAGCGAATTGATTGTATTGTGACAAAGAGGCCCGCCTGGGAATTCACCTGTTTCCCAGAGTGCCAGTCCGAGCCTTGAAATGACTGTAATTTCTAGAAATATTCCCAACACAACATCTTTCTTTCAATCTATTGCTGTTATTGCTGTATTATTAATCTTTGATTGGCATAAATTCAATAATAACTATATCCTAGAATTCCAGTTACATGGCCAATCAGAACTGACGAGAGGGAAATGTGATCACGGTAAGGGGTAATGGCTGTACACATTCATTCTACAATGTGCTGCGCAGTACAGCAAAATATGGCACAATGCATGCTCCCATTGAAATGTCGAGTAGCCTATGTACAAGGGGCTGACGACTTTTCAAGTAACTTTAACCTCACAGAGGTCAATAAGTATCATATTTAGTCAAATGGAAGCCCTCAAAGAAGTTATTAACGAAAGGTAATGGGCAGATTACTTTTCCTGCTCATAATCAATACTCAGACAGTCTATTTATTGTATTATCTGGTGCTGGTACATCTACTATAAATTTCCAACATTAAATGAAACCACCTTAAAAAGTATGGCCTTATTAGCTGATCTTTGGCAAAATAATGTTTTGAGTTTCTCTGACTTTGATTTTAAAGGGGCTTTGTTCTACTTGACAACCCCATATTAAAGGGTTCAAGAAACAAAGAAAAAAACTGATATCGTCCTCCTGGACTAGTGCCACCCCTCTGTAGTCAGCACTGCGTCCCCCTAGTGGGGTCATCATGTGCAGCTGGTCCAGGAGGTACATATACATTTTTTATTTTTCACTTCTGTAGGCTTATCAATAATGGGTTGTTCCGCATAAGACAACTCCCTTAAACTGTTATTTTTTAACCTTAGCAACTGCAACAGGAGAATCAATTTTTATCATCATAGAAATAGATTTTGAAGTACATTTGACACCTATCACTCTTTCACAGTTTCTTCAGAATTCATATTGAGATACTATACTGAATACATGTATTTTTAATTTCCCTACAGTGCAAAAGAAAGAAAAATGAAATCATACAGGTTTCTTGCCATTCAGAGTCTTCCTTTTCCAGTTTTTGCTTGACTTCTTGCGCTTCCTTCCAGTTCATGTAAATTTCTTGTGTCCTTTCTTCTAATTTTTGACTTTCATTTTCTTGAGGCTTCAATACAATAGGTGTTTTCTGAAAATAGGGAATAATTATGAGAACTATCAGACTCCATAAAAGATTATATTCATAACAATAATTGGAGCATACAATGACATTCCAATAATTTTTAATAATGTAAGTATATTTATGGTACTCTTTTTTTAAATGTTACAGTAGATTAATTATATTTCTGGACAAAAATAAGTTATGATTTGTAGTTTCATCAGTTTCAGCAAATAAATCAGATACAATATATGAGAGACATATAGGAAGATGTGGTATCTCTTGTAAGATGCTGCCATTATTCAGTATATTTAATTTTAAGTCGAGATGGAGAATGAAAATTACAAATGAAATGTATGAAAATAAAAAGAATGAAAATAACCTAACATTTAACATTTAGTCAACTTTCACACACATGTAAGTATAAAGTGTGCACAGAGAGTAATGTGGTCAAGGATCAATACTATCATTATAATGGCCCATAGCTTTGCATCTCATTAATTCACATTCATGAGAACAAGTGCATGAAACTCATGTATGAGAGGATGTATATGATCGGTGTCATACATGAGTCAGACATAGCTAGGACTTCTTCCAAACTTAGGACTTATTCGCACATTCATAATTTGTTCAGTATTTTTCATCAGCATTTGTTATCCAAAATCAAGAGTGGCTCCAAAATACAGAAAACAATTATGGAAAGATTTGTGCTTTGGACTCGCTAAGGGTATGCTCATATTGTGTTTTGGCCACATGTCGGTAGTTCTGCTGGGAATTCTATCTGAATCACCCAAAAACGAGATTCAAGCACAATCTCCGATTGGACCAATGACTTTAATGAGGCAGAGGGAGTTACTTTGCTCTCTGTCTGTCCTCATTTTCATCAGCGTCCACCTTCTTGATGTGGGCACAAAACTGTGGCCAACTGTGCTTTTTAGACTCCCTCAAGAAGATGGACATTGGCAAAAAGGAGGCCAAACAGAGCACAAAGTGACTCCTTCTACCTTATTAGAGTCAGGAGCCCTGATGGAAGTTGCACCTGCATCCAGTTTTTGGGCTTCAGACAGAAACCCTGACAGAGCCACTGATGTGTGGCAAAAAACAATATGATCATAGCCTAATACTTTTGGTTTGCAAATACTTATACAATCTACCAATCAAACTGCGAACAGGTGTTGGAAGCCTGTGATCTATGTTTCCTAAGCCTCTTAAAGGGTTATTCTCGTAACTGATCTTCAGGAGCGCATCACTCACTCCCCATCCTTCTAGCTTTCTGATATCAAGGGGAGCGTGCACTTCTGATTTATTGACAGTTCAGGCCAGAAGCTTTGTTCACCACAGGCCCAAACTCTCCGATGCAGTTTTGCCTCTGCAGAACTGGGAGGGCACACTTGCACTCGCAGCTTCAGTGCAGCACTTACAAACTATAGAAAAAAGATTGTAAACGCTGCACTACTAGTGGAGATCGGACACTGGTGATACGCTGAAGTATCCTAAACGACGAGCAGTAGACTATGATAAAAGAGTAGGAGGTGTGGCATTGTATGTTAGAAAAGCGTATATCTGCACAGAGATTGAAGCTTCAGAGACTGGGAGTTCTGTGGAAACTGGGTAAGAATACAAGGAGCAAACAATGGAAAAGGACACCATTGTAGGCATTTACTACAGGCCGCCTATTTGGCCGCTGAAGATTTGGATGAACTCTTTATGCATCAAATGGTCATATGGCCAAGTTCTCCAAAAAAATATGACATAGTGGTCATGGGAGATTTCAACTATCCAGACATTTGTTGGGAATCTCTCTCAGGCAAAACTAACAGGTCCAGGAAATTCTTATACTCTCTTGCTGACAACTGTATCTTCCAAAAGGTAGGGGAGAAAACAAGGGGATCTGCTACCTTGAATTTAATCCTTATAAACAGGGAGGAAATGGTTGAGGAGGTAAGAGTGGCTGGGACCCTAGGAGGTAGCGACCATGCTATTTTAGAATTTTGGCTAACTAGAGTAGGAAGACCTGTAAAGACTCAGACTTCAAGGTAATATTTCAGAAAGGCAGATTTTAAGGGACTCAGAAACAGAATCGGAGAGATCCAATGGCTGGATATCCTTAAGGACAAAAATGTCCAGGAAGGATGCGAAATCTTGAAAAATGAGATTCTCAAAGCACAATCATTAACAATTCCAACAAGAGGGAAGAATAGGAAGCATTTAACGAAACCAGGATGGATGAACAAAGATCTTAAACACATGCTAAAAAGGAAGAAAGAAATATTTATCAAATGGAAAGAGGGAGGCATATCTAAAGAAGAATATAATGATGTCTGCAGAACCTGCAGGGCAAGAATCAGATTAGCTAAAGCTGACAATGAATTAAGGCTTGCAAGAGATGTCAAAAGCAATAAAAAAGGATTTTGGGGATATGTCAAAAGTAAAAGAAAAGTCAAAGATGCTATAGGATTTTTACAGGATGAAAATGATGAAATGGTAAGAAAGGATGTTGAGAAGGCCGAACTTTTAAATTCCTATTTTGCATCTGTTGTCTCTCAGAAAGGAAATGTAACATCAACTGATCTTCACTGTCCTATTAAGGGAATAGAAGAATCCAGGATATCTATAAACAGAAAAATAGTGAGGAAACACTTAGCTAACATAAATTAACTCAAGTCTCGAGGTCCAGATGAATTACACCCCAGAGTACTGAAGGAGATAGCAGAAGAAATTTTTTAACCACTCTCCATAATCTTTGAAAATTCTTGGAGAACAGAAGTCCCAGTAGACTGGAGAAGAGCAAATGTTGTTCCTATCTTCAAAAAGGGGAAGAAGGTGGACCCAGGGAACTATAGGCCTGTGAGTCTGCGACATCTATACCAGGAAAGATCTTTGAACAAATTCTTAAACAACATGTATGTAAGTACCTGGACAAGAATGAAGTGATTAACCAGAGTCAGCATGGGTTTGTAACTAATAAGTCATGTCAGACTAATTTAATTTCCTTCTATGACAAAATCACTGACTGGGTGGATCAGGGAAATGCTGTAGATATATTATATCTTGACTTCAGCAAAGCATTTGACAAAGTATCTCACACAATCCTTATTGAAAAAATGACTAAGTATGGAATGGACAAGGCAACTGTTAGGTGGATTCATAACTGGCTTAGTGATAGGACCCAAAAAGTGGTAGTAAATGGCTGCACATCCAGTTGGAAGAATGTATCAAGTGGGGTACCACAGGGCTCTGTCTTGGGCCCTGTATTGTTCAACATCTTTATCAATGATTTAGATGAAGGAATTGAGGGTAAACTGATTAAATTTGCTGATGACACAAAGCTAGGAGGGATACCTAATACTAGAGAAGAGAGAGAGGATTCAAAAAGATATAAATAAACTGGAGCAGTGGGCAGCAACTAACAGAATGGTTTTTAACAGGGAAAAATGCAAAGCACTACATCTGGGAAATAAAAATGAAAAAAGCGTATACAGAATGGGAGGAATAAAGCTAAGCAACAGCACATGTGAAAAAGACTTGGGTATATTAATAGATCACAGACTGAACATGAGTCATCAGTGTGATGCAGCAGCAAAAAAGGCAAATACAATTCTGGGATGTATTAACAGAAGCATACAGTCTAGATCACGTGAAGTCATTATTGCCCTCTACTCCTCTTTGGTCAGACCTCATCTGGAATACTGTGTCCCGTTTTGGGCACCACATTTTAAAAAAGACATCAACAAACTAGAGGAAGTTCAGAGAAGAGCGACCAGAATCGTGTCCGGTCTGCAAACCATGTCCTATGAGGAACGGTTACAGAATTTGGGAATGTTTAGCTTGCAAAAAAGAAGACTGAGAGGAGACATAATAGCTGTATACAAATATCTCAAGGGCTGTCACATTGTAGAAGGATCATCTTTATTATCATTTGCACATGGAAAGACTAGAAGCAATGGGATGAAACTGAATGGGAGGAGACACAGATTAGATATTAGAAAAAACTTTTTGACAGAGTGATCAATGAGTGGAACAGGCTGCCACGAGAGGTGGTGAGTTCTCCTTCAATGGAAGTCTACAAACGGAGGCTGGACAGACATCTGTCTGGGATGATTTAGTGAATCCTGCTTTGAGCAGGGGGTTGGACCAGATGACCCAGGAGGTCCCTTCCAACTCTACCATTCTATGATTCTATGAACTTAAAAATCAAATCTTAAAGGGAATCTGTCACCCTAAATTGGCGGGATATTTAAATGATGGCAGTCAGGTCAGATGGGCGGTGTTTTGGGTACTTGCCTTAACATGTTGTTCGCCGCTGTCTTCATTATTTCTGGGAATTGTAGTCGTTGCCCTCCATATAACGCGCCTGCGCATTGCAATCTTGAATTGCGCACGCGCAGTATGCTTTGCCCGCAGATTGCAATGCGCAGGCGCGTTATATGGAGGGCAACGACTACAATTCCCAGAAATAATGGAGACAGCGGTGAACAACATGTTAAGGCAAGTACCCAAAACACCGCCCATCTGACCTGACTGCCATCATTTAAATATCCCGCCAATTTAGGGTGACAGATTCCCTTTAAGAGACAAGAGGATATTCATTAACAATTAAATTACAAAGTTGCCAGTTTTTACAAAGATTTTGTATTTTTAACCATTTACCATTATGAGAATACAGTCAGGGCCAGAAATATTTGGACAGTGACACAATTTTCGCGAGTTGGGCTCTGCATGCCACCACATTGGATTTGAAATGAAACCTCTACAACAGAATTCAAGTGCAGATTGTAACGTTTAATTTCAAGGGTTGAACAAAAATATGTGTTAGAAAATGTAGGAATTGTACACATTTCTTTACAAACACTCCACATTTTAGGAGGTCAAAAGTAATTGGACAAATAAACATAACCCAAACAAAATATTTTTATTTTCAAAATTTTGTGGCGAATCCTTTGGAGGCAATCACTGCCTTAAGTCTGGAACCCATGGACATCACCAAACGCTGGGTTTCCTCCTTCTTAATGCTTTGCCAGGCCTTTACAGCCGCAGCCTTCAGGTCTTGCTTGTTTGTGGGTCTTTCCCTCTTAAGTCTGGATTTGAGCAAGTGAAATGCATGCTCAATTGGGTTAAGATCTGGTGATTGACTTGGCCATTGAAGAATGTTCCACTTTTTTGCACTCATGAACTCCTGTGTAGCTTTGACTGTATGCTTGGGGTCATTATCCATCTGTACTATGAAGCGCCGTCCAATCAAGTTTGCAGCATTTGGCTGAATCTGGGCTGAAAGTATATCCCGGTACACTTCAGAATTCATCCGGCTACTCTTGTCTGCTGTTATGTCATCAATAAACACAAGTGACCCAGTGCCATTGAAAGCCATGCATGCCCATGCCATCACGTTGCCTCCACCATGTTTTACAGAGGATGTGGTGTGCCTTGGATCATGTACCGTTCCCTTTCTTCTCCAAACTTTTGGCTTCCCATCATTCTGGTACAGGTTGATCTTTGTCTCATCTGTCCATAGAATACTTTTCCAGAACTGAGCTGGCTTCTGGAGGTGTTTTTCAGCAAATTTAACTCTGGCCTGTCTATTTTTGGAATTGATGAATGGTTTGCATCTAGATGTGAACCCTTTGTATTTACTTTCATGGAGTCTTCTCTTTACTGTTGACTTAGAGACAGATACACCTACTTCACTGAGAGTGTTCTGGACTTCAGTTGATGTTGTGAACGGGTTCTTCTTCACCAAAGAAAGTATGTGGCGATCATCCACCACTGTTGTCTTCCGTGGGCTCCCAGGTCTTTTTGGATTGATGAGTTCACCAGTGCTTTCTTTCTTTCTCAGGATGTACCAAATTGTAGATTTTGCCACTTCTAATGTTGTAGCAATTTCTTGGATGGGTTTTTTTCTGTTCTTGCAGCTTAAGGATGGCTTGTTTCACCTGCATGGAGAGCTCCTGTGACCACATGTTTCCTTCACAGCAAAACCTTCCAAATGCAAACACCACACCTCAAATCAACTCCGGCCCTTTCATCTGCTTAATTGAGAATGATATAATGAAGGGATTGCCCACACCTGTCCATGAAATAGCCTTGGAGTCATTTGTCCAATTACTTTTGGTCCCTTTAAAAACAGGGTGGCACATGTTAAGGAGCTGAAACTCCTAAACCCTTCATCCAATTTTAATGTGGATACCCTCAAATGAAAGCTGAAAGTCTGAACTTCAACTGCATCTGATTTGTTTTGTTTCAAATTCACTGTGGTAATGTCTAGAACCAAAATTAGATAAATGTTGTCTCTGTCCAAATATTTATGGACCTAACTGTAACTCTTTAACAACCACTATATGGTTTTTTGGGGGGTGGCTATTGAGGAGGCATCCTCCGATGGCAGCATTTCAGTATAATATTTAGTTGCTAAGTGCTGAGCAAACCCAAAGTCTTGGCTGTTGCTAATAATGTTACTCCTTAGGCACTGATCAAGGGCAAAAATGGTTGGTCTCCAATGATTTAATCAACAATGACAGCAACATCTTATGTGTTTGACAGAGGGAGAGGGCTCTACCTGTCAACCCTTTGGTATCTTGCAGCATAATTGCAGGGTCTTTCATAAGCACCTACCTAAAAGGTAATGGCACTGGAAAGGTCTAACTGATTGCCTGTCATTTTTAGGCCTCATTCACACATCCATGTTTAACGTAACATATTCTATCTTTTTCATGACTTTTTCATGACTAGAGCAAAAACTCACTATAATTGCAGGTGCTAGCCACATGTCAGTGTTTTTTTATGGACCATGTGTCTGAGAAAACTCACGGAGACATGTCCATTTTTTTCCGGAATCAAAGATGAAAAGAGTCTATGGGTCATTGAATAACACAGATAGCACACAAATGCCATCCATGTGCTGTCAGTATTCAACATTGCAAAGTATTAGGAAAAGCTTTGTAACATATTTATTTATCCATCTGTGAAAAATACTGATGATACTGAAGGTAAAAATGGACACAGAAACACTGATCCAAAATATTGATGACACTGGTACCATTTTTCACATTCATGTTTAAAGACAGATGTGTGAATAAAACATTACATTCAGATTTTTTTTTTGCATTTCGCCCTAAAATAGTTCCAACAGAGACTTAACTCCTTTAGCCAGGAGCTACTGGGTTTGGAGGGGCAGAGGGTGCGGTTGCCTTGGGCCCTGCGCTCTAACGGGCACACCCAGAGCTGCGCTACTTTTAACTGTATCGGCTCAATTTGCACAAAGTAGAGCAGGGAGACACGATCTGCTTGCACTGTCACACGCCTGCCATGGGGCCATCAGCTGATGTCCAACTGTATCAGCATCCAGGATGCTAATTCAGTTGAAAGCAATGAGATAGGGAACATTAGCTGACACTCCCTCTCCCATCATTCTCCCTCGGTGTCTGACGTCTCAGTGCATTAGTTGCGGTGATATCATTACATGGAGCCTCTGTGCTGAGATGTGCGGGTGCTCAGAGCGCTCGCTGCAGAGACCAGAGTAGCGGAGGAACGAGAAGGAGAGGTGAGTATTGTATTTTTTTTTTGGGGGGGGGGGGGCTAATTAAACTGTATGGAGGCCTATGGGAAGTGCATTATTCTATATAGAGGCCTATGGGGAGTGCATTATACTATATGGAGGCCTATGGGGTATGCTTGATACTATATGGAGCCCTATGGGGAGCGCATTATACTGTATAGAGGCCTATGGGTAGTGGATTATACTTTATAGAGGCCTATGGGAAGTGCATTATATGTATAGAGGCCTATGGGGAGGCCTATGAAGAGTGCATTACACTATAAGGAGGTCTATGGGGAGTGCATTATACTATATAGAGAACTTTCGGGAGTGTATTATACTATATGGAGGCCTATGGAGAGTCCATTATACTGTATGGCAGACTATGGGGAGTGCATTATACTATATGGACAACTATGGGGTGCATTATACTGTATGGAGGGCTATAGGGAGCGCATTATACTATATGGAGGACTAGGGGGAGTGCACTATACTATAAGGAGGATATTTGGGGGTCATCATTCAGTGTGGGGATTATCGTGAGGGGTCATCATACAGTGTGGGGGCCATTATACAGTGTTGGGGCCATCAAACAGTTTGGGGGCATCTAACAGGTCTGTATACTGTAAAGGAGCTACTATACAGTATGGGCGTCATTATATTGTGTATAGGAGACCATCATACTGTGTAAAGGGGAGCTGTACAGGGAGAAACTCAGGACATTATTAAATGTTAAGTGGGCACTAATTGTTATAGGGGGCACAAAGAGGGCATTATTATTTCTTTCTAAGGGACAAAATGTAGGCACTGTTTTATAGGGAACTTACACATGGCATTAATATATTCTAGAGGTTTGTTTTACCATCTAGAGGGCACACAGTACCACACAGTAGGTGCAGTAATAGGCACACATATTGCAGCAGCGGCTCAGCATTCTGGCATCAGCAGGATGATGAGTTTGTGCAGATTGGAGATAGATGGGAAGGTGCTGGAAATGTGGAAGTCATATGTGTCTTTGATGTAATCTCTGCAGCCCAGTTCTGGCTGGAATAAATTTTCATTCTGGGCCAGATGGAAAAAATGGGAAAAGTGAATGACTCCACCAGAAAGAACTTCAGCGGTAAATCACTATCTGTAGCTGTACTGTAATCTCTACATTCTCTCTAGGGCTGGTATCTACCACTTGAAAGTCACCATATGGCAGTAATATCAGCGTTGGTCTTTGTACAGAGATTGTTTTTAGTTACAGCCAACTGCTGAGGTTTTCTTATACCAACATATAGGCTGCGCCACCATAGTTGTAATCAGAGATAGCTGGTTAGGGGCCCACTCAGAAGTTTATCCCCCCCCCCAAACCAAAACCCAAGATACGCCGCTGCATTTAGAATATCATATACACATGTGGTTAAAATTGTTGGTACCCCTCGTTTAATGACAGGAAAACCCACAATGGTCACAGAAATAACTTGAATCTGACAAAAGTAGTAATAACTAAAAAAATCTATGATGATAATGAACAAATGAAAGTCAGACATTGCTTTTCAATCATGATTCCACAGAATTTAAAAAAAATAAAACTCATGAAATAGGCCTGGACAGAAATGATGGTACCCCTGAAAATAATGTGACAAAAGGGACATGTTAAATCAAGGTGTGTCCACTAATAGCATCACAGGTGTCTACAATTTTGGAATCAGTGAGTGGGCCTGTATAGAGGGCTACAGATACTCACTGTGCTGTTTGGTGACATGGTGTGTATCACACTCAACATGGACCAGAGAAAGCGAAGGAAAGAGTTATCTCAGGAGATTAGAAAGGAAATTCTAAACAAACATGTTAAAGGTAAAAGTTATAAGACCATCTCCAAGCAGCTTGATGTTACTGTGACTACAGTTGCACATATTATTCAGAAATTTAAGCTCCATGGGACCGTAGCCAACCTCCCTGGATGAGGCCGCAGGAGGAAAATTGATGACAAAACAAAGAGACGGATAATACGAATGGCAACAAAAGAACCCAGAAAAACTTCTAAACAGATTAAAGGTGAACTTCATGCTCAAGGAACATCAGTGTCAGATGGCACCATCCATCATTGTATGAGCCAAAGTGGACTTCATGGCAGACGACCAAGGTGGGCACCATTGTTGAAAAAAAATCATAAAAAGTCCAGACTGGAATTTGCTAAACAACATGTTGACAAGCCACAAAGCTTCTGGTAGGATGTCTTATGGACAGATGAGACAAAAATGGAACTTTTTGACAAGGCAAATAAGCTTGGTTCACAGACGGAAAAATGAAGCACATCAAGAAAAGAACACTGTCCCTACTGTGAAACATGGAGGATGCTCTGTTATGTTCGGGGGCTGCTTTGCTGCATCTGGCACAGGGTGTCTAGAATCTGTGCAGGGTACAATGAAATCTGAAGACTATCAAGGGATTCTAGAGAGAAATGTGCTGCCCAGTGTCAGAAAGCTTGGTCTCAGTCGCAGGTCATGGGTCTTGTAACAGGATAATGACCCAAAACACACAGCTAAAAACACAGAAGAATGGCTAAGAGGAAAACATTGGACTATTCTGAAGTGGCCTTCTATGAGTCCTGACCTAAATCCTATTCAGCATCTTTGGAAAGAGCTGAAACATGCCGTCTGGAAAAGGCAACCTTCAAACATGAGACAATTTGAGCAGTTTGCTCTTGAGGAGTGGGCCAAAATAGCTGTCGAGAGGTGCAGCAGTCTCATTGACAGTAACAGGAATTGTTTGATTGCAGTGATTGCCTCAAAAGGTTGTGCAACAAAATACTAGGTTAAGGGAACCATCATTTCTGTCCAGGCTTATTTCATGAGTTTTATTTTTTTATAATTCTGTGGAAGCATGGTTGAAAAGCAATGTCTGACTTTCATTTGTTCATTATCATAGATTTTTTTAATTATTATTACTTTTGTCAGATTCAAGTTATTTCTGTGACCATTGTGGGTTTTTCTGTCATTAAACAAGGGGTACCAACAATTTTGACCACGTGTGTATCTACACAATTTATATTTTTGTATCCAAAGTAACTAAGTTGGAAAATCATATATTTGTATTGTCAATTTTTCCTTCTCTCCATTCAACTGGGGACCATACAGCCCTAAATCCAGTTATACTTAGATAAACAAAATACGTTGTATACATCATATTCAGGGCCTAGCTCAGACCTCTATTTTAATTTGTTGAGTTGTGTGAATTTGTACACTCCACAGAAATATTGGGAAGAATCAGGGGGAGAAACAGGCAGCCAGTGCCTGTTTCTCCCATGCTACACCTGCTGAACATGTCTGCTATATGGGGAGATGTAGCTACAATTGCTCCCCCATTGGGGTATGCAGCACTTTGATGACATCATAGCAACAAAGCAGGAGGAACCTACGTTGATTTTTTTTCACAGTTTGCCTTATTTTGCCATCAGACAATTCAAATGTACAATTTGCCTTTTTCATAAGATCTGTAACTTAAACTTTGCATCCTTAAATTTCCCTCAATGGCCTTCAGTGTGTTCCTGGCACTGTATAACAGTTTCCTGCAATCTGTCTTGAATGTACAGTATATTTTCAGCGGCAACTAAATAGAGATTAACACTTGTTCTTGCCAGAAAGAAAACTGTTTCCTTGATTGAAAAAGGTTAAAACACAATTGCAGTACAATAACCACTATTATTACAGTACTATATCAACAAAATGAAGACGTTAGAAAATACAATACAATTTATACACACTGAAGCAAATAATTATTTTATCCCTTGCTGATTTTGTAAGTTTACCCACTGACAAAGACATGAACAGTCTATAATTTTAAGAGTAGGTTAATTTTAAGATTGAGAGATAAAATATCAAAAATGAATTCCAGAAAATCACATTGTATAAATTATATAAATTTATTTTCATTTTGCAGTGAGAAATAAGTATTTGATCCCTATGGCAAACAAGACTTAATACTTGGTGGCTAAACCTTTGTTGGCAAGCACAGCAGTCAGATGTTTTTTGTAGTTGATGATAAGGTTTGCGCACATGTCAGGAGGAATTTTGGTCCACTCCTCTTTTCAGATAATCTCTAAATCATTAAGATTTTGAGGCTGTCGCTTGGCAACTTGGAGCTTGAACTCCCTCCATAAGTTTTATATGGAATTAAAGTCTGGAGACTGGATAGGCTACTCCATGACCTTAATGTGCTTCTTTTTGAGCCACTCCTTTGTTGCCTTGACTGTATGTTTTGGGTCATTGTCTTGCAGGAAGACCCAGCCACGACCCATTTTTAATGTCCTGGTGGAGGGAAGGAGGTTGTCACTCAGGATTTTATGGTACATGGCTCCATCCATTCTCTCAGTGATGCGATGATAGTCCTGTGCCCTTAGCAGAGAAACAACCCAAAAAACATAATGCTTCCACCTCCATGCTTGACTGTGGGGACAGTGTTCTTTGGGTCATAGGCAGCATTTCTCTGCCTCCAAACAAAGCGGGTTGATTTAATGCCAAAGAGCTAAATTTCTGTCTCATCTGATGACAGCACCCTCTCCCAATCACTCACAGAATCATCCAGGTGTTCATTGACAAACTTCAAATAGGCCTGCACATGTGCCTTCTTGAGCAGGGGGACCTTGCGGGCACTGCAGGATTTTAAACATTTACAGTGTAAAGTGTTACCAATGGTTTTCTTGGTGACTGTATTCCCAGCAGCCTTATAATCATTAACACGTTCCCCCCGTGTAGTGTTAGGCTGATTTCTCACCTTCCTCATGATTAAGGATACCCCATGAGGTGAGATTTACATGGTGCTCCAGATCGATGTCGATTGACAGTCATTTTGTATTTCTTCCATTTTCTTACTATTGCACCAACAGTTGTCTCCTTCTAACTCAGCGTCTTACTTATGGTTTTGTAGCCCATTCCAGCTTTGTGCAGGTCTATGATCTTGTCCCTGACATCCTTATAAAGCTCTTTGATCTTGCCCATGTTGTAGAGTTTAGAGTCTGACTGATTAATTGAGTCTGTGGACAGGAGTCTTTTTATAAAGTCTTTTTATAATCTCTACAACCTCTGCTTGCTGGGATCTGACTACTATTCAACTTTTCCTTTAAATGGTACAATCTCTACAACCTCTGCTTGCTGGGATCTGACTACTATTCAACTTTTCCTTTAAATGGTACAATCTCTACAACCTCTGCTTGCTGGGATCTGACTACTATTCAACTTTTCCTTTATATGGTACAATCTCTACAACCTCTGCTTGCTGGGATCTGACTACTATTCAACTTTTCCTTTAAATGGTACAATCTCTACAACCTCTGCTTGCTGGGATCTGACTACTGTTCAACTTTTCCTTTAAATGGTATATAACAGTGGCTGCTGAATGTTTGCTAAATTAATTTGTTGCATTGTATTCAATACTTACTGCTGTATAGCCATGCTGGGGCCAGTAGAGATGCTATCAGGTGCAAGGTGTTACCAGCATATGGATACAGCCAGGCCCTGTGCCTTTGATTGTCTATCCTCCCCTGGTGTGCTGGGCAGCTGCTAATTTATCCCAAAGCAGCTACCATAACTCCTCCCACCTGATGCTTCACTCAGTCCTATATATTCAGTAGCAGTCTAAGGGGGGCACGCGTGTGGGGTCAGGCACGCAACTGCAGCAGAAGTACCACTGCAGCAAAAGTACAGAGAAGCTGCAGTTATTTCAACGGCAGTTAGTCACGGCAGGAGTCAGGACCCCACACTATGTCTCTTTTGGGTATGTCTGCTGAGTAAGCACTTCTAATTACTTGTACCTGGCTTTTCTAATTACCCATCTTACTCTTTCACCATGTTTACATATGCCTTCACAGTGTTTGCTCCTTTAATCCTCTCTCTCCTTCGCTATCCCCAAACCCCAGCACCCTCTAATCAAATAATCATCTCCCCTTACCTCCTTCCTCCCCACCTATCCTCCTCTGCTGACCTGCTCCTCAACCTCAAATCTGTCCTAATAAAACACAAAACAAGCTTCCCTCTCTCCTTCTCCCACCTGCTCTCCCTTTCTCTGCTCCTCCTCACTGCTGGTGACATATCTCCCAATCCTGGACCTCCACAGTTCATACCCACCATTAGTACTCCTTCCTACCGCTCCCTATCTAATAGGAACTACCGCAATCTTTCCAACGTAAAACCTGTGCCATTGACACCCACCCCCCTGCTCCCTCTCTCTGGAGCACTCTGGAATGCCCGCTCCATCTGCAATAAGCTTCATGTGATTCATGACCTCTTTCTCTCTCGCAATCTTGCTTTCCTCGCCCTCACAGAAACATGGCTGACACCCTCTGACACCGCCTCCCCTGCTGCGCTGTGTTACGGTGGCCTCCAATTCACCCACACTCCTCGCCCTGGAAACAGACATGGTGGAGGAGTGGGTGTTCTCCTTTCCTCTAACTGCAACTTTAACACAATCCCACCTCTTCCCTCCCTAATCCTCCCTTCCTTTGAAGTCCACTCTGTCCGCATCTACTCTCCCTCCAACCTCCAAGTGGCCGTCATATACCGACCTCCAGGCCCGACCACTGCCTTCATCGACCAATTCACTACCTGGCTTCTTCACTTTCTCTCCACTGACATCCCCACCATCATCATGGGTGACTTCAACATCCCAAATGATACCCTTCAGTCAGCAGCCTCCAAACTTCTGTCCCTTACTTCATCCTTTGGACTTACTCAGTGGTCCTCCTCAGCCACCCACACGGATGGTCATACATTAGACTTGGTCTTCACCCGCCTCTGCTCTCTATCTAACTTCACCACCTCCCCTCTCCCTCTATCCGACCACCATCTACTCACTTTCTCATCCCTGTCCTCCTCTCCTGTCACCCATGTCCAGCAACACGTGCACCCCCGCAGACACCTTGCACACGTAGACATCCACACACTCTCTGACTCTATTCTTTCACTGGCATCAATATCCTCACTCCACGATACAGACAGTGCCACTGCTTTCTACAATGCCACTCTCACATTGGCTATTGACACGGTCGCCCCTCTCGTTCATGGCAGAGTGCGACGTACCAACAGACAACCCTGGCACAATAACACCACTAAAAAGCTCCGGCAAGTGTCCAGGATTACAGAGCGGCGCTGGAAAAAACAAATTCGCAAGACGACTTCACTGCATTCAAACAAGCAACACTCTCTTTCAAATCTGCCCTCACCTCTGCTAAACAGGCCTACTTCACAACCCTCGTATCTTCCCTATCCTACAACCCCAAACAGTTATTCAAAACTTTTAACTCCCTTCTCCGCCCACCACTGCCCCCTCCTACCTCCCTCATCTCTGCTGAGGACTTTGCCACACACTTCAAAAATAAGATCGACCAAACAAGGCAAGTCTTCATTGTTCAACCACCTCAACCACTTTGTATACCAGACCAATGCCCTAACCCCATAACCTCCCTCTCCAATATAACTGAAGGGGAGCTTAATTGTCTTCTCTCCAAATCGCACCTCACAACCTGTGCACTTGACCCCATCCCAACCCACCTCCTCCCCAACCTCACCACCACTATTATTCCATCCCTAACCCACCTCTTCAACCTATCACTAACTTCCGGTACCTTCCCTTCTGCTTTCAAGCATGCCACAATCACGCCTATCCTTAAAAAGCCAACCCTCGACCCAACCGCTATGTCCAGCTATCGCCCAATATCGCTGCTCCCATTCGCTTCCAAACTCCTGGAGCTGCATGTCCACGCTGAGCTTTCCTACCACTTCTCTTCTAACTTGCTCTTTGACACTCTACAATCTGGTTTCCGCCCCCATCACTCCACTGAGACAGCCCTGACCAAAATTACTAATGACCTACTTATAGCCAAAGCAAACGGACAATACTCTATACTCCTGCTTCTTGACCTGTCCTCTGCTTTTGACACAGTTGACCACTGCCTTCTACTACAGATTCTTTCCTCCTTTGGCGTCAAAGACCTCGCCCTATCTTGGATCTCCTCATACCTTTCCAACCGCACATTCAGCGTCTCCCACTCCCACACTACCTCCTCGTCCCACCCTCTCTCTGTTGGAGTTCCCCAAGGCTCTGTTCTAGGACCCCTACTCTTCTCAATCTATACACTTGGCCTGGGGCAACTCATAAAGTCCCACGGATTCCAGTACCACCTTTACGCTGATGACACTCAGATCTACCTCTCTGGCCCAGACATCACTTCTCTGCTATCCAGAATCCCGGAGTGTCTATCAGCCATATCCTCCTTCTTCTCCTCCCGCTTCCTCAAACTCAATGTGGACAAATCTGAACTCATAATCTTTCCCCCATCCCACAGATCTTCCTTACCTGACCTATCTACCACAATTAACGACATCACGCTTTCCCCCGTACCAGAAGTCTGCTGCCTCGGAGTAACCCTTGACTCTGCCCTGTCCTTCAAACCGCACATCCAAGCTCTTTCTACCTCCTGTCGCCTTCAGCTCAAAAATATTTCAAGAATCCGTCCTTTCCTCAACCCTCAATCTACTAAAATGATTGTGCACGCCCTCATCATCTCCCGCCTCGACTACTGCAACACCCTTTTCTCTGGCCTCCCTGCTAACACCCTCGCACCTCTCCAGTCCATCCTTAACTCTGCTGCATGACTAATTCACCTCTCTCCTCGCTACTCCTCCACTTCTCCCCTCTGCAAATCTCTTCACTGGCTCCCATTCCCTCAGTGTATCCAGTTCAAATTACTAATACTGACCTACAAGGCCATCTATAATCTGTCTCCTCCATATATCTCTGAACTAATCTCCCGATATCTTCCCTCACGTAATCTCCGATCCTCCCAAGACATCCTTCTCTCCTCCACACTTATTCGCTCCTCACCCAACCGCCTCCAAGACTTCTCCCGAATATCCCCCATCCTCTGGAATTCTTTGCCCCAACACATCCGACTATCAAACTCATTCAGATCCTTCAGACGGAACCTGAAAACCCATCTCTTCAGGAAAGCCTACAGCCTGCAATGACCCTGCTGCCTCCTCACCACTACCGGAGTTATTGCCTCAACCAACACCGGAACTGCTGCAACCCCCCGACCTACTGTCTCCTGCCTCACAATCCTGTAGAATGTAAGCCCGAAAGGGCAGGGTCCTCTCCCCTCTGTATCAGTCTGTCATTGTTAGTTTGTTTACTGTAAGTGATACCTGTAATTTGTATGTAACCCCTTCTCATGTACAGCACCATGGAATCAATGGTGCTATAGAAATAAATATTAATAATAATAATATAAAGGTGACTATGTAAGACAGGTGTCTTTAATGCAGGTAACGAGTTGATTAAGTGCGTTTAACTGGTCTGTAGGAGCCAAAGCTCTTAACGGTTGGTAGGGGATTAAATACTTATTTCTCACGGCAAAATGCAAATAAATGTATAGAATTTATACAATGTGATTTTCTGGATTTTATTTTTGATATTCTAGCTCTCAAAGTTAACCCCTTTCTGACGTTGGGCATAATAGTATGCCCACGTCGGACTCCCTCCCTTTGATGTGGGCTCCGGCGGTAAGCCCACATCTTTCCCAGCACGTCAGCTGTTTTGAACAGCTGACATGTGCCCGTAACAGCCACGGGTGGAATCGCGATCCGCCCCCCCGGCTATTAACCCATTAAATGCCGCTGTCAAACGCTGACAGTGGCATTTAATATGCGATTTCGTCAATCGCGCCGAAATCCGCCCATCGGTGACCCCCTGTCACGTGAACGCAAGTCACTGATGGGTTGGCATGACAACCAGAGGTCTCCTGGAGACCTCTATGGTTACACTGCCGGCTTGCTGTGAGCGTTGCCCGGTTGTCACAATCCATTTTTGGATTTGTGGCAATTCTGGTTCCACTGAGTTTAAAACTTTTTTTCCTTTTGGACCATTGGGGGTTAATGTCAGTTTTTCCCCGCTGGCAATCTGGTGTAATTGCATTGCTGCTGGGTAAGCTGATGTGGGCGGTGACCACTCCCACCACCCTTTAAAAGGTCACCTAATGCATCAGCTGGTTGGTGGGGTAACTGAGAATATACCAGTGCTTGTGGACAGTGGAGCGGGAGTCAATTTGGTGGATGCTCGCTTTCTTCAAACCCATGGTAGGACGCTAGCAAGACCCTAAGCATTCAGGCCATTGACTCTGTCCCACCCAGCCAGGGGAAGGTGACCCAAGAAGTAGATGATATACACCTGCTTATAGGGACTCATCATGAAGAGTCCCTGTCGTGCTATGCTTGGAGAGTATGCAAACTCCCATTGTTTTAGGCCTCCCTTAGTTGAAAAAACACAATACGGTCATAGATTGGTGGTCCAGGGAAGTAGTCAGCTGGACCAGTCATGTAAGGAGCGCTGCCTGTGTGCTACGATCTCTGCTGTCTTTCTGCAACCTACCCCTTCTTCTCCGGTGGCGGGAGCAGAGGTGCTGCCAGTGAGTAGGGGCAAGATTCAACCATCACGAGTTAACACTGAGTGTCGGAGTCCTCTTAGGGGGAGGGGTCAGAGGAGGGTGGTGATTCCCTCTGTGCATAGTGGGGGTGGGAGTTTGGTGACACAGGGGACTCCTCTGTTGTGATTTCCTCAAAGAGTTCACCATCTTGTGGCAAACGTATTTATGGAAATAAACGTTCAGGTCCGGACCTGTGTGTGAACGAGTATGTGTGGGTGTCCACTACAAACATCATGTGGAAGTGTGCTACTGGGACCTGGAGTTCTAGGGTGATCGGGCGTCGGCCAGTCTCAACCCAGGGACTTTCCAGCTGGAGTTACCCCCAGTAATGCATATACACAACTCATTCCACAGGTTGGCGCTCTGGAGATTTGTGGCGCCTTCGGAATCTACGTTGTTGTCACCTCCATCGGACTGCATTCACCATAAACCTGAGGGTCAGGTGACTGCAGAGGTGAACTCTGGTGGATCGAGGCATCTTCACTGTATGTTGTTTTCTGGTGAGGTCTGGTGTTGAGGGTCCAGAGGCCTCTCATTGAAGGGGGTAATGTCATGACCCATTTTTGGATTTGTGGCAGCTCTGGTTCCACTCAGTTTAAATTTTTTTTTCGGGAGTTAATGTCAGTTTTTCCCCCTGAAAATCTGGTGTAATTGCATTGCTGTTGGGTCAGCTGATGTGGGCGCTGACCACTCCCACCACCCTTTAAAAGGTCACTTGATACATCAGCTGACTGTCGGTGATCGAGCAATCTACAGTGACCAAGCCAGAGTAAGGAGCTCTCTGGGTGCAGTGGTGCCTCTGCTGAGTTCGCTTTCCTGGTGTCTTTATTCTGCTGTGCAGTGCTTTGCAGCAGAGAAAGCTAGTGTTAATTTTCCCGTCCCTTTCGTGTTTGTTCACTATCCCCTGTGTTGCATTATCTGTAGTGGCTAGGCAAGTGACCTATGCCGGCCAGTGCACTAGCCAGGGCAGAGTTAGGTGACATTTGAGGGATAAAGTATCCTGATGGTGGGGGGAAGGACCCGCATAGGGTGTTAGGTGAGTGCAGGGACAGGCTCAGGTTTGAGCTCAGGTGGTGACAATCCCTCATTCTCTATTGGTGGGGCCTTCCTCCCCCCCATTCCATCCCCGTTGTGTGTCGTGCCATTAGCTGACCGACCATCTGTTGGGTCGTGTCATACCGTGACAGTCACTCCGTGACACCGGTGGTGGGCGCTCATAATAAGTGAGTATATCTGCTACATATAGGTGATCTGATCATCGCCTGTATATAGCATAGCCGATCTTGTTATGGCAGCTTCATGTCTCCCATGGAGACTATTGAAGCATGCCAAAAGTAAAAAAAATGTTTTTAAAAATATTAAAAAAATAAAAAATATATAAAAAGTTCAAATCACGCCACTTTAGCCCCATTCAAAATAAAACAATAAATACAATTAAACAAACACATATTTTGCATCGCCGTGTTCAGAATAGCCCGATCTATCAATAAAAAAAGGATTAACCTGATTGCTAAATGGCGTAGTGAGAAAAGTCAAAACGCCAGAATTATATTTTTTTAGTCACCACAACATTGTGTATCTGCACCAAAAATGTATAATAAAAAATGTCAGCTCGGAGCGCAAAAAATAAGCCTTCACCCAGCCCGAGATAAGGAAAAACTAAGACATTATGGGTACCGGAAAATGGCACAATTTATTTTAACAAAGTTTGGAATTTTTTTTCTCCACACAGATAAAATAGAACCTAGACATATCTGTTGTCTATGAACTCATAATGATGTGGAGAATCATAATGGTAGGTCAGTTTTAGCATTTAGTGAACACATTAAAAAAGCAAAACAAAAAACAACTGTGGGATTGCACTTTTTTTGCAATTTCACGCACTTTGAATTTTTTTCCCGTTTTCCAGTACACAACATGCTAAAACCAATGATGTCATTTAAAAGTACAACTTGTCGCGCAAAAAACAAGCCCTCACATGGCCATATTGCCGTAAAAAAAAAAAAAGTTATGGCTACGGAGGTGTCTTCCCAGACCTCCTTCCACTGGCTCAACCTAGCAAGTACTGATTCACCCTTACCAAACACACAGGTTCCATTAAATATCCCTCAACCACCCATAGATGCATTACACATCACCTGAGCTGCTCACGTGACTATGACCTCATCATAGGTCCTTGCTCACGTGACTATGACCTCATCACAGGTCATAGTCTTCAGGGAAAATCCCAGCCAAACTTTACCCTGCTGGGAGAAATATATCTCCCATCCAGCAAGACCCCCTTTGGTGTACCACATACCTCCCCCCTTTGTTCAACCCTATGGGGGTGGACACATGTCATTAACCCGGGACCCCGTGACCGGGCGTCCAAGTCACCTTGTTCCACCAGTCGAGAGGGCTGTCTCAGTTGGGTTTGGTCGTCATATAACATCACACATTTGTTAGGCCTTCCCCGCCCCCAGCGGTCAGTATGTCGGCCTTGGGCTTCAGCCCTGGAGTCACCATCTGTCTGTGTCACCAGACCGTTTCTAGTCAACCCCCTTTCCAAGTGGGACCCTTTATCTGCCCTTTCCTTCCATGGCCGCCTCCTACGGTTGTTGGGGTCATGAGTCCACCGTCCTGTAAAGCCTACTGGCCGATCTGAGTCTGACTCTGGGTCATCCCGTCCACTACAGGGTCTCCCACTTTGGTCACTCAGCCCTGAGCTACTTCTACGTCTTTCATCAGGCCTTTTCCAGTACTCTCTCTTCTGGCCATTTCTCCCATTTCCTGCAGCTCTTTATGGATCTGCTCCCTCTCACGTCCTAGTTGCTTGATTTCCTTCAGGTATGCCACGCGATACCCCAAGAGCATCCGGATATTCTCAAGACTCTCCCTGGAACTGACAACCAGGAATGGAACCATCTCATCTCCCCATCTGACCTGGGCCACGTCATCAGCCGGACTCCTCAGTCTCTTCACACTGGATCTGTTCACCATTTCTTGCATCACTTTTCCCCGTCTTCCGATGACTTTCCCCACCAAATTTCTGGGTACCAGAATGATATCTTCCACCAAGCCCAGGTGATTTTGAGCTTCCCTCTTCAGCTCCAGGTGTCAAGCGGCTTTCCTATTCTCCCTCATGATCCTCTGTTTCATGTGGAGACATTGAAGATGTATCTCCTTTAAGACAGTCACCCGCTTCTCGGTGACTTCGCTAGTCGACAGTATCACCAACTGGTTCGTCTCAGGTGCCCAGATCACACTACATGCTTCCACTGCTTTTCCAAAGGCGTCATGCGCACCCTCACTGGTGCAAACTTCTCGCACGTCTTCGGGAACTTCTAGTACGCACCTGAAGAGTGAGGTCTTACTCTCTTCAAGACCCGTCGCTAAGGTGGGCATTGGCAGCTACTCCTTGTTATCACTCCGGCATGACCGCTGCAGGTCTTTGAACACCAACTTCTCCTCCTGCAGAAGACCTCTTACTGCTTCTCTGAGCACAATCACATATTCCCTTAAGGCCTTATTCCCACTTTGCCACGTTGCTAGGTGACCTCTGAGCTTAGAGACTTCCTTCTCCAGCACCCCCACTCTGTACTCAGCAGTTTCTCTTAGGGCCTTTTCTTGTTCGCTATGCTCTGTAGTTCGGCCTGTAAACCCACAGACCTTTGCTTCTCACACGACAACGTTCTAGCAAGTTCCTGGAACTCCTGTGGTTTTTCTTCAAACTTGGTCTTGATTGCCGCAAACTCAGACTCCAGGTGTTGTACCCTCTCCAATTGCACAAAGTTGGCGACTTCCATATCTGACCCCTTCAACTTTTCTTGAGGCTCTGCCCGGTCACCCTCAGGTACCTCGCGCCTCTTTGTAACTTCACTGAGCTCCTAAATCTCCAGCTTTTCAGCACCAGGTTCCCTGGAGCCGGCACTCCGATGAGCACTGTCGTTCCACTGTGTCAGTGCTTCTGACCGCACACTATTATATTCAACCTCAGCAGGCGCTACTGGCGATGACACAACACCTTCCTTTTCAACCTCTTCAGTATCTGGAAGAGTACTCACATCTGGCAACAATGCACAAGTCACAGTTTTTTCTTTATTAACATCCTCAGTGCATACATTGTGTTCAGGCTCTTTGCGTCCTTTATGTCTCTGACGACGGGAGGACTTTTCCTCCTTGTGGGGCCCTTCATTACTGTACTCCCATTCTCTCTTAGAGTCACAGTCACCCCCGGAGTCTTAGTCACACCCCACAGTATGGTGAACCCCCCAGTTACCCTTTGACTGGGTGTCCGGTCCAGACGTCTTATCTACCACATCTTTATCGGTCTTTCTGTCATACACTTCAGGGGACATCATGTTAGTAAGTTGGGCAGACGCACCCTCTCCTCTTGTGTTACCGTCTGACCCGTCAGTTTTGGGAGGCGTCACTGTCCCAATGTCTGCCACCCCAACAGTAGAGAGGCCTCCCTCCTCCTGCTGTAGAGGCACTCCCCTCTCCCACAAGTCGGAGGACAGTTTAGAGTCCGACCTATGACCACTGGACAAGACAAATTTGGGACTATAGCGACATCTTGTCCCGCAATGTCCCAGCCTGTCTCAAAGATTACCCTGGCCACTGGATAATCCTTAGTGGCCCCATGGATGCAGGCGACCCCGACCTTTCTACCGGGTATTTGAAATCCCTCAGGTGCAACCCTCACTAGAATCACCGGGCTCCCCGAGTTGACCAGACCCACCACATCTTCATTGTTTATCTGCAGGGCACACCCCTGTAGCATTGTCCCAGGTGGATAGTTCATAAGGCAGACAGGACACACATAATACATTTGCCCCTGGCAACAGTTCGTTTGCACCACCCCTTTAACGTAGGGATGCTCCACCCCCTTTTGAGAAACCATTCCTGTTTGGGTCACTGCCCCTTTTTGGGTTACCGCCCCCTTTTGGGCAACTGTTCCTATTTGGGCTACCACCCCCTTTGTGAAACCATTCCTGTTTGGGTCACCGCCCCCTTTCCAGGCACCACCCCGTGGACTCCCCCACGGCACTCTCAGTACCTAATTCTTACAGTACCCTTAAACAGTGTCTTTTTAAGGTGTGTACTGGCCCTTTAAGAGTTTGTGTGCCTCGGCTCACCCTGTCCTTCTTACCACACCATGAACAGTTCATTAACATCACATCATATATGGCTTTAACTCATATGCCGAACAGTTCATCAATGTCCATGGAACATGACAAGCACCAACAGTTTGTTCCAATGGCAGATACTTGTCTGCCCCTAACCCCCTTTGTCTGGAGTTACCATACAGGAGCTCCTGCTCGTCACGCTGACTCCTCACGGTCTCAGACAGACTCCCTTGAGACAGACTCTCCACAGTCTCTCACGCTGCCGCTGCTCCGTCTTCGTGGACCCTCTGATCCACAGCAACCTTTGTAACCTCGCCGAGTTACAGCCAGACGCTTGTCACCTTGGTAACCCCGCCGAGTTACAGCCAGACGCTTGTCACCTTCGTAACCCAGGACATAAACTGGTATGCACAAAAAAAAAACATACGAAAAACCAGCCTGACCTCACTGCGTGTGCCCGCATTCTCCACCAAATGTAGCGATTTGCTCTGGTAGGCAGTGGCTGGGCCGCAGTAACGAGGCAACACACAGGCTTTAAGCCCAAAAATCACTGGTTTACTGTCACTTTAAACACCAGGAACATAAACATAACAGAACGTAAATACACTCCAGCTTGGAGAACCACTGTTCCCAGACTCACCCTTGCATGGGACGGGCTTGACTAAGTGGCTGCATGTCAGCAGTGACCGCCAGATGCCATTCCCGGGTGGTCTGGAATCTGCTTGCTTGAGCTTGCTGACACACTGTACCAAAAACCATGGCTACAGGCTGGCTCCAGCCAAGCTCCTTCTCTTCCTTGCAATACGCTCTGGAGGTGTCTTCCCAGACCTCCTTCCACTGGCTCAACCTAGCCAGTACTGATTCCCCCTTACCAAACACACAGGTTCCATTAAATATCCCTCAACCACACCCATAGGTGCATTACACATCACCTAGGAGCTGCCTCACGCTTGCTATGACCTCATCACAGGTCCTAGTCTTCAGGGAAAATCCCAGCCAAACTTTACCCTGCTGGGAGAAATATATCTCCCATCCAGCAAGACCCCCTTTGGTGTACCGCAAGGGGTTAAAATTAACCTACCTTTAAAATTATAGACTGTTCATGTCTTTGTCAGTGGAAAAACTTACAATATCAGCAAGGGGTCAAATATTTATTTCCTTCACTGTATAAACACAAGAGTGATCACATAATAAACAAGCAGGGCTTTCAAAAAAATTACGTCTTCATAAAATATCCATATTCCTGTGATGTACCTTACTGTGTACAATTTAATAGATACTTGCAGCGTCGGACTGGAACACCTTGGGCCCACCAGAGAAAATCATTCTTGGGGCCCACTATGTAGCTACATAGAAATAAATACAAGACCACCAATTGTGCAGTAAAACACACTAATATCAGGGTATAATATAAGGTAGTACATGTCTTAATTATGTAGCAGGAGTTGGGGTAGCCCCCTCATAGATTATAAAGCAGCCCCCTCATAGGGGATAATGCTGCCCCCCTCATAGAGGATAATGCTGCCCCCCCTCATAGAGGATAATGCTGCCCCCCCTCATAGGGTATAATGCTATATATATATAGATAGATGATAGATACCATATATACTCGAGTATAAGCCGACCCCCCTAATTTTGCCACAAAAAACTGGGAAAACTTATCGACTCGAGTATAAGCCTAGGGTGGAAAATGAGATTATGCCCCATATGCTGCCCCATGTATTATGCCCCACAAGATGCTCCATAGATTGTGCCCCATATGCTGCCCATGTATTATGCCCCCATAGATAATCCATAGATTGTGCCCTCATAGATGCTCCATAGATTATGCCCCCATAGATGCTCCTTAGATTATGCCCCCATAGAAGCTCCATAGATTGTGCCCCCATAGATGCTCCTCAGATTATGCCCCCATAGAAGCTCCATAGATTGTGCCCCCATAGATGCTCCTTAGATTATGCCCCCATAGATGCTCCATAGATTATGCCCCCATAAATGCTCCTTAGATTATTCCCCCATAAATGCTCCACAGATTATGCCCCTATAAATGCTCCACAGATTATGCCCCCATAGATTATGCCCCCATAAATGCTCCACAGATTATGCCCCCATAGATTATGCCCCATAAATGCTCCAGATTATGCCCCCATAGATTATGCCCCATAAATGCTCCAGATTATGCCCCCATAGATTATGCCCCCATAAATGCTCCACAGATTATGCCCCCATAAATGCTCCACAGATTATGCCCCATAGATTATGCCCCCATAAATGCTCCAGATTATGCCCCCATAGATTATGCCCCATAAATGCTCCAGATTATGCCCCATAGATTATGCCCCCATAAATGCTCCAGATTATGCCCCCATAGATTATGCCCCCATAGATGCTCCACTGTGCCCCCATAGATGCTGCAAAAAAAAAAAAAAAGACATACTCACCTCTCGTCGCTGGGGGCCAGGTGCTGGTGTCCTGGGCACCTGCGATATTTACCTGTCACCGGGTCCACTGCTGAGCGCCGCTGTCTTCGGTCCTCCGGCAGTGAATGCTCAGGCAGGGGGCGCGGCGCTCACTAATGACGTCATCGCGCCCTCTGCCTGAACATTGCAGCAAAGAGAGGACGCGATGACACAGCGACGCTCAGCGGTTGGAGCGGGTGACAGGTAAGTAATGATATTCACTGATTCCCACGCCCATGTGGGCGTGGGAAGCAGTGAATATTCATTTCTCTTTAGCAGCGGGGACAGGGGCTCCTGCCTCCTGTCACCCGCTGCTGCTCCGCTGGCCGGGCCCCATGGCAGCTGCGTGGTGTGCCGCTATTAGCGACACGCCACCGGCTGGGGGCCCCTGGAGCAGCGGGGGCCCTAGGCAACTGGCCCTGTATGCCAGCAGGTGCCAGGGCCCCCCAGATGCCAAGGCCCACCGGAGAATCCTCCGGTTCTCCGGTGGGCCAGTCCGACCCTGGTTCTTGTAATTCTCAGATGCATGTGCAGCATGTGTACATGCACGTTTTGTGAGAATGTTTGTGGTAGTCATACTTGTTTGACCAGTTTTTACAAGAGGCCAAAACCAGCAGATCAGAGCCAAAAAATATTAGGGAAGTCTCAAAGGCATGACTAAAATTTCTTTTCAAGAATTAGACTGAAAGCCTCCACCTTTTGACACTGTATGTACATTGTAAAAATGTGTCACGTGCAAACAGCGCTTTCCTATACAGTATAAAAAGGTATGCTGATGTATATTAGCCTAGTATATGTCAAAAGAACACTCTTGTTATACGCTAAGTGCATGAGGTTTAGGAAATCATTCATTGTGCACTGGCAGCTTTCCTCCATAAATATTTTTACTGCTGATGGACATAACTAGATCAATGCTTTGTGTGCCTTATACACTGTAAATTGATTAAGCTCAAATATAAAAATATATAGTAGTCCAGTACTTGGGGATTAACATTAACTTCATTCACATCTTCATAAAAACTTCACATTGGCTATCATACCATCATGTGCAAACGATCTACGCGTTTCGAGGTTAGAGAAGCCCTTGTTCACAGCCGACACAGCTATCACGGTTTGCACGTGCTGTCATGATTGCCAATATGACGTTTTTATGGAGATGTGAATAAAGTTGCGAGAGATTTTAATCCCTGAGTGCTGCACTAATATATCATTTTTTAGGACTATAATTTTTTGTGCACAAGTAAGGTCCTGTGAACTGGCCAATATTGTCTAGGACTCTATTACAACTAGGCACATGTTAAACAGGGTTTTCTTTTCTAAACTCAAACATTGTATGTTTTCTTGTGCGTGATTGACCACCAATGCCATTTTGTGCAGATTGGGGCATTACAGATGACTATCAGCCAATAGATCAAAGCCTGGTTGTTTTTACAGCCTGGAGGACATAAATGTCTACAAGACTAAAGGCCTCCATACATATCAGCCTAACTGCAGTCAAACCGCCCAATATCAAAGGGTTCAGATGACAGTCTAATGTGTATAAGGGCCCCCTGACTGTCTCTTGACACATGACCAGCAGCCAATAGATCAAAGCCATTGACCTGGTTGTTTGACAGTCTGAGGGACACAAGGCTAAAGAACATCACACACATATCGAGATGGAAAGGTTTGGACATCAGCTTAATGTGTATAAGGACCTCCTGACTGTGTATATTGACAGATAACTTTGTGGGATATAAGGGTTCATTCGGCATGTCATATATCAAAATACTGATTCTTTTGCTGTCTAAGGATATATGTACAAACTGAGCAAAAAACAACATAGCATTGTCAGGAGAAACACTGCATCTTTTAAGTGTTTTTACTTGCATCTTTCCCATTCATTTGAATGGATGCAAAATGCTGCCAAAATCCTGAAGCTGTGTGCCCACGATCAGGACAGGTGCAGCTGCAATGGGGCCCCGAGGTGGAGTGGTGCCCGCTCTCCATAGGGAACACTGGCACGCTACTGGGTCTGTGAGTTGGGGAGCCCGGTGTCAGCATGGGCACTGGCACCGAGTCTTCCCCCATGATTTAAACTGAAATACTTACTTCTCTTTGTTCCTCCACAGCTCCAGTGTCCATGACTCTCTGAAATTTCAGGGCAGAGGGCGCGATGACATCGCTACAGCACACCCTCTGCTAAGCACTGTAGAGAGTCATAAAACGCTGAGGAGACTGGCGCAACGGAGCCTGGAGCAGTGGGGGAAGTGGGAGAGGTAAATATTTGATTATTTTGTTTTTATGTATGAATCATTATATGGGGCACATTATTCTGTATGGAGCATTAAATGAGGCCCCTTATTCTTTATTGAGCATTATATGGGGTCCATTATTCTGCATGGACCAATATAGGGAGCTTATTATACTATATGGAGCAATATATGGGGCTCATTATACTGTGTGGAGCACTATATGGGGCCCATGCATCATGAATCATGGTATGTGTAAAGGGGCCCAGTGAGATGCTTTCAACCGGGGCCCACGAAAACCTGAAGCCGGCCCTGTGTGTCTGTTTATACATGTGTGTGCATGTGTTTATCCATGTGTATGTAAATGTGTGTATGTATTTATGCATGTATGTGTGTGCATACATTTATACATTTATGCATGTGAGTGTCTGTGTGTATGTACGTCTGGACAAAAAAATGCATCTGGCTGCTGCATTCAGGATGGATTGTAGAGGAGAAATTTTGGTTACAGGGAGACCGATCAGAAGAGAGTTGCAGTAGTCCAGACGAGAGTGAATAAGACAGTAAGAGTTTTTGCAGTTTCAAAGGTGAGAAAAGGTGGTATTCTGGAGATTTCTTTAAGGTGAAAGTGATACGAACGAGTGAGTGATTCAATATTGGGAATTAAGGAAAGTTGTTTGACAAATATGACAGCAAAACAGTGAGAATGCTGCTTGGGTGTTATGGTTGAACCACCCAAGGAAATTGAATAGTCGGGTGTAAGTTAGTAGAGGGAGGTAGGTTAGTAGGTGGATGGGGTAGCAAAAACCTGGTGACAAATTCCCTTTAAGTGCAAAGTATATAGAAATTAAACTTGATATTTTGACAAGCCCTTCATTAGGTTTGACAATGAAAATGGTCTTACCTGTAGCACCCACGTTTTGTAGAATGCCTTGTAGAAGATTCTAGTAGTATATCTTGAATAGTTCTTGTTTTTGGTGTTTCTCTGATTGACTAGGAATATAATCAAAAACATAATTTAAAATTACATCTATTGTTTTCCTATGTATTAGTCACCACACCTGATAACATATGCAAACACAGTACCCCATAACTAATATATGAGACCAGACAAAATGACTCAAAAGCCACACCCAGAGTTATAACAATAAACTGAGTTAAAGGTATTGCATCAAGTTACAAAGTTATCCCCTAGCCATAGCGAGGATAATTTCCCCATCGCAGGGGAAATCCGATTGCTGAGACCCCCTCCAATCCTGATAACTGGGGTTCTGAAAAGTCCAAAGTGAACAGAGCAATGGTCGATCATTCAAACTTTGGCTTCATTAACTCTCCATTGGAAAACTGGAGATACTCAAGCATTGCGTTCAGCTGATCTTTATTCTTCAACACTTCGTTGAAGAATAAATGGTTAGACAGTGCAAATGATCAACCATTGCTCCATTGACACATACTCTTCAGAGCCCTGATTTTCGGGATTGGGGTGGGTTCCAGTGGCTGGACCCCAGCAATGGGGAAGTTATTCCCTATTTCATGTAGAGGAGAAAAACTTGGCCTTTTAAATCAATCCAGCCTGAATGAATAATTTCCTTAACTTATGAAAGATATGAAATTCACAATTTAAACTAACTTTAACCCTTAGTGGCAGAGCTCATTTGCAGCTTAATGACCTTGCCAATTTCTACTATTCTGACCACTGTCAGTTTATGAGGTTATGACTCTGGAAAGCTTTAACGGATCCTGCTAATTCTGAGACTGTTTTCTTGTGACATATTGTACTTCATGTTAGTGGTAAAATTTCTTCGATATGACTTGCATTTATTTATGAAACATTTCTTCGATATGACTTGTGTTTATTTATGAAAAAAATGGAAATATGGTGAAAATTTTTAAAATTTTGCAATGTTCAAACTTTTAATGTTTATGCCCTTCAATCAATGTGAATACTTCTCTGTCCAATTATGACAAGAGCATTCTTAAAGTGATACCTTTAAGAATGCTCTTGTCATAATTGGACGGAGAAGTATTCACATCGATTTTTCTGGCTAACACGGTACCACAATATAATTTATTATTGTACACCATGCCCTTCAATCAGAGAGATATGTCACATAAAATACTTAATAAATAACATTTCCCACAATTTTGGAGACAAAATTTTTTTTTCTTAGGAAGTTATGAGGGTTAAAGTTTGACCAGCACCCCTCAAGGTACTCAAAACCACATTCAAGAAGTTTATTAACCCTTTACATGCTCCACAGGAACTGAAGTAATGTGGAAGGAAAAAAATAACATTTTATTTTTTTTACAAACATTTTATTTCAGAACCAATTTTTTTTATTTTCACAAGTGCTAAAAGACAAAATGAACCACAAAATTAGTTGTGCAATTTCTCCTGAATACGCCAATACCACATATGTGGGGGTAAACCACTGTTTGGGCGTACAGCAGAGCTTGAAAGGGAAGGAGCGCCGTTCGACTTTTTCAATGCAGAACTGGCTGGAATTGAGATCGGACACCATGTCGCATTTGGGGAGCCCCTGATGTGCCTAAACAGTGGAAACCCCCACAAGTGACACTATTTTGGAAACTAGACCCCTTAAGGAACTTACCTAGATTTGTGGTGAACACTTTGAACCCCCAAGTGCTTCACAGAAGTTTATAACGTAGAGCCATGAAAATAAAAAAATCATATTTTTTACCACAAAAATGATCTTTTCGCCCCCAAATTTTTATTTTCACAAGGGTAACAGAAGAAATTAGACCCAAAAAGTTGTTGTGCAATTTGTCCTGAGTATACCGATACCCCATATGTGGGGTTATACCACTGTTTTGGCGCACAGCAGAGCTCGGAAGGGAAGGAGCGCCGTTTGAGTTTTTCAATGCAGAATTGGCTGGAATTGAGATCGGACGCCATGTCGCGTTTGGAGAACCCCTGATGTGCCTAAACAGTAGAAACCCCCCACAAGTGACCCCATTTTGGAAACTAGACCCCCCCAAGGCACTTATCTAGATGTGTTGTGAGAACTTTGAACCCCCTAGTGTTTCACTAAAGTTTATAACGCAGAGCCGTGAAAATAAAAAAATCATTTTTTTTCCACAAAAATGATATTTAGCTCGCAATTTTTTATTTTCACACGGGTAACAGGAGAAATTGGACCCAAAAATTTGTTGTCCAATATGTCCTGAGTACGCTGGTACTCCATATGTGGAAGGAACTACTGTTTGGGCACACGTCGGGGCTCGGAAGGGAAGTAGTGACGTTTTGGAATGCAAACTTTGATGGAAAGGTCTGCGGGTATTATGTTGTGTTTGCAAATCCCCTGATGTGCCTAAACAGTAGAAATCCCCCAAAAGTGACCCCATTTTGGAAACTAGACCCCCCCAAGGAGTTTATCTAGATGTGTGGTGAGCATTTTGAACCCCCAAGTGCTTCATAGAAGTTTATAACGTAGAGCCGTGAAAATAAAAAACATATTTTTCCACAAAAATGATCACCCACATTTTTAATTTCACAAGGGTAACAGGAGAAATTGGACCACAAAAGTTGTTGTGCAATTTGTCCTGAGTACGCTGATACCTCATATGTGGGGGGGGGGAACCACTGTTTGGGTGCATGGCAGTGCTCGGAAAGAAAGGAGCGTGTTTTGGAATGCAGACTTTGATGGAATGGTCTGTGGGTGTCATGTTGCATTTGCAGAGCCCCTGATGTGCCTAAACAGTAGAAACCCCCCACAAGTGACACCATTTTGGAAACTAGACCGCCAGGGAATTTATGTAGATGTGTTGTGAGAACTTTGAAACCTCAAGTGTTTCACTAAGTTTATAACGCAGAGCCGTGAAAATAAAAAATCATTTTTTATTTCGACAAAAATAATTTTTTTAGCCCGCAATTGTTTATTTTCACAAGGGTAACAGGAGAAAATGGACCCAAAAATTCGTTGTCCAATTTGTCCTGCGTACGCTGGTGCCCCATATGTGGTGGGGTACCACTGTTTGGGCACACGTCGGGGCTCGGAAGGGAAGCAGTGACGTTTTGGAATGCAGACTATGATGGAATGGTCTGCGGGCGTCATGTTGCATTTACAGAGCCCTTGATGTGCCTAAACAGTAGAAACCACCCACAAGTGACTCCATTTTGGAAACTAGACCCCCAAGGAGCTTATCTAGATGTGTGGTGAGCACTTTGAACCTCCAAGTGCTTCACAGAAATTTATAACGTAGAGCCAAGAAAATAAAAAATCCGTTTTTTTTCCACAAAAATTATTTTTTAGCCCCCAATTTTTGATTTTCCAAAGGGTAACAAAGTTGCTGTTCAATTTGTCCTGAGTACGCTGATGTCCCACATGTGGGGATAAACCACTGTTTGGGCACACGGCAGAGCTCAGAAGTACCGATTGACTTTTTGAGCGCAAAATTGGCTGGAATCAATGTTGGCACCATGTCGCGTTTGGAGACACCTAGACAGGGGAAACCCCCCAATTCTAACTCCAACCCAATCCCCAACACACCCTAACCCTAATCCCAACCCTAACCATAACAATAATCACAACCCAATCCCTAACACACACCTAATCCCAACCCTAACCATAACCCTAACCACAACCCTAACCCCAACACACCACTAACTCTAATCCAAACCCTAATCATAACTCTAACCACAACCTTAAATCTAATCCCAACTCTAACCATAACCCTAATCACAAACCTAACCCCAACACACCCCTAACCCAAACCCTAACTTTAGCCCACTCACTTTAGCCTAACTCTAACCCTAACCCTAACTTTAGCCCAACTTACTTTAGCCTAATTCTAACCCTAACCCTAACTTTAGCCCAACTCACTTTAGCCTAATTCTAACCCTAACCCTAACTTTAGCCCAACTCACTTTAGCCTAACTCTAACCCTAACCCTAACTTTAGCCCAACTCACTTTAGCCTAACTCTAACCGTAACCCTAACCCTAACTTTAGCCCAACTCACTTTAGCCTAACTCTAACCGTAACCCTAACCCTAACTTTAGCCCAACTCACTTTAGCCTAACTCTAACCCTAACCCTAACTTTAGCCCAACTTACTTTAGAATAACTCTAACCGTAACCCTAATTTTAGCCCAACTCACTTTAGACTAACGCTAACCCTAACCCTATGTAACGGGGTCTGCTGTACTGTAGTACCTCTTACATTACCACCCTGTGTTTCAGGAGGTCCACTCTGCTTTTCCTGTATTCTGAATGAAGGCTGCTGGCTCGAAAGGCTTTGTTACATGGGAACATATAAAAGATCACCGCTTCTCCACGTATTTCCAGTGTGACAACCTTTTACTCACAGGTCTCAGAATATATACACATACAGAGGACAGGACAATCAATATGAGGCAGGCCAGTAGATAACAGGCTCCAATTAAGATGCCAGACGTACATTACAATAGCTGCAGGTGGCCGGCGGCCCCCGATCATTTACAGTGGGATTTACAAAGGTGGGGGAGATCAGAAGTGGGATATCTCGTTTACCTCTGCCCAGGGGTCGCAGCTGGTCGGCTGATGCATTAGGGACATGCATCTCACATTGCACCTATCATACATGCATATCATATTCTGGGAGATGGGGGGTTCTGCAACATGGCTCCCCTTTTCAGCGACGCGATCGGCATACACAGTCTGATCCTTAATGGATCGGCTTGGGGATGACCGAAGTTTATGGGGTTGGTACAAGTTCCGTTTGTCGACTTAGTCCATCGGCGTTACCATTTTGTTTGCCGGGTCTGTAATGGATGGTGAAGTCTAGAGGTTGTAGGGCTAAACTCCACCGCAGTAATCTGGCGTTGTCTCCAGAGACCCGATTAAGCTACACTAGGGGATTATGGTCCGTTAGGAGGGAAAACTGTCGTCCATACAAATATGGTTGTAGCTTCTTGAGTGCCCATACTACTGCCAGGCACTCTTTCTCGATGGCTGCATAGCTTACTTCGCGGGGCAATAGTTTCCGACTCAGGTAAGCTACCGGGTGGTCTTGGCCGTCCGGCCCGACTTGGCTCAGCACTGCCCCAATCCAAACATAGTAGCGTCTGTGTGAACAAGGAAACGTTTAGTTGGATCGGGTGCGGCCAATACCGGGGTATTTGTGAGGGCGTCCTTTAGCTGGCGGAAGGCTTCTTCACACTCGGGGGTCCAGGTTACCTGGCGGGGGAGGTTCTTATGGGTCAGATCAGTAAGGGGCTTGGCTACGCTGCTGTAATTGGGGACAAGTTTCCTATAATACCCTGCTGTCCCTAGAAACGCCATGACCTGGGTTTTAGTGCAAGGGGTGGGCCATTTGGCTACGACCTCAATCTTGGCTGGTTCTGGTCGCTGTTTCTCACTTCCCACCCAATGTCCTAAATACAGACCCTCTGCTTTGCCCACGTGACACTTGTTGGGCTTCAGGGTGATTCCGGCCTTGTGGATCCTGTCCAATACTGTCTCTAGATGATTTAGATGCTCATCCCATGTCGCGCTGTAGATGGCGATGTCATCCAGGTAGGCACAAGCATAGTCCTGGAGACCATCCAGAAGCCGGTCAGCCAGCCTCTGGAAGGTCGCGGGGGCATTCTTCATCCCGAATGGCATAACTCGAAACTGGAATAAGCCGAACGGGGTGACAAATGCAGACTTGGGAATAGCATCAGGACTTAGGGGGATCTGCCAATAGCCTTTGCATAGATCGATGGTGGTCAAATACTTTGCCCCCGCCAGCCGGTCTAACAACTCATCCACACGCGGCATTGGATACGCATCCGTCACCGTTTTCTCATTTAGCTTGCGATAGTCTACACAAAACCGGGTAGTCCCATCCTTCTTGGGCACTAACACTAAAGGGGATGCCCAGAGACTATCTGACTCTTCAATGACCCCTAAACGCAACATCTCTTGTATCTCTTGTCGCATCCCTTCTCATACAGACTCAGGGACGCGGAAGGGGGTTTGTCTCAGGGGTCTGATCCTAGGTCTCAACCTTGTGTTGTGCCAGGCGGGTGTACCCCGGTCTCTCTGAAAACATCCTCTGTCGCTGCCTCAACAACGCCTCCGCCTGCTGTCTCTCCCGGGGCCCTAGGTTTTCTCCCAAGTGTACCTGGTCCCATGTTTTATACTGAGCCCTCTCCCCTAAGACATCAGGCAAGGGGAGCCTGGCTAATTCCTCTGCTTCGGGTGCACAGATGGCCACTACCTTTTGAGGGCGCTCCCGGTAGGGCTTCAGCATATTCACGTGAAACATGCGGATAACCCTGGGGTCGTCACAATCGGCGACATTGTAGGTGGTGTCGGCTATTTTCCCCACTACCTGGTAGAGCCCCTGCCATGCAGCTTTGAACTTGTTCTGCCTAGTTGGTTCTAACACCAGGACCTTCTGTCCTATCTCAAAGGTGCGTTCTCTGGCCCTCCGATCGTACCATACGCGCTGGCGCGGTTAGGCCCCTGCATGTTTCCACGTACAGCCTGAGTCAGCTCCTGTAGGCGGTCCCAGAATTCCAGCACATAGGGCACAATAGGTATCCCTTCTATAGTTCCCTCCCCTTCCCAGTGTTCTCGCACTAAGTCTAGGGGTCCCCTTACCCGCCTCCAGTATAACAGTTCGAACGGGCAGAACCCCGTGGATTCTTGGGGCACCTCCCGATAGGCAAACAGGAGGTGTGGCAAGACTTTCTCCCAGTTCCTCTAGGTCCTTGGTAAAAGTCCAAATAAGTTGTTTTAATGTTCCGTTAAAGCGTTCACACAACCCATTGGTTTGCGGGTGGTACGGGGTGCTTCTAATGGACTTTACGCCACACAGCTTCCACAGTTGGTTGGTCGCCTCTGCTGTAAACTGGGTACCCTGGTCCGAGATAACCTCCCGGGGAAATCCAACCCGTGAGAAAACCTGGAGCAAGGCAGCCGCTACCGTCTCTGCCAGTATGTTAGGTAATGCAACTGCCTCCGGATACCGTGTGGCATAACCTACCACTGTCAATATATACTTTTTCCCTGACGGACTGGGTTTGGCTAACGGCCCTATCAGATCGACCGCTACTCGGCTAAATGGCTCCTCCACAATGGGGAGGGGGTGTAATTTGGCCTTGCAGCGATTTCCCCTCTTGCCAATGCGTTGGCAACTGTCAGAGGTCTTGCAGTATTGACGAACATCATAGGTTACCCTCGGCCAAAAGAAGTTTTGTGTCAGATGATGCCTGGTGCGACTGACGCCGAGGTGCCCGGCCAAGGGTATGTCATGAGAGATTCACAGTAGTTCCTGCCTATACTTCTTGGGAACTACCAGCTGTCATTTTATAGTGGGGCTCGTCCCTGTGTGGCGCTGCTCTGTAACCCGGTAGAGGAGTCCCTGATGATATACAAACTGTTCCCCTTCCTGTACTCCTCTCCCCTCCTGTGCCTTCCCATGATACCCCTTTAATGATTGATCCTCAAGTACCTCCCTTTTAAACTCAGCTGGGGTGGCCCAAGAAATGTGTCTGGCTATGGGAATACATGTAGGGCTGGGGTGTTTTACCCGGGCCTCCTCTGAGTGTGATTCTGCCTCCGCAGCTCGAGCTTGTCTCCGAGTGGTCACAGGATATGTCTCAGCCAGAGGGGCGACCGACAATGCAGACAACATGGGCCTCAAGTCATTTCCCAGCAAGACGTCTGCAGGTAAATCCTCCATCAGGCCAACCTCAACAAGACCATCCCCGACTCCCCAGTTCAGGTGAATCCTGGCAGTGGGCAGTCGATGTATGGCTCCCCCTGCTACACGGACTGCCACTGTCCGGTCCGTCATCTCTTGGTCCCGGACGAGATAAGGCTTCACAAGCGTCAAAGTTGCTCTGGAATCTCTTAGTTCCTGCATACGTTTACCATTAACCCACACCACCTGTCGATGCTGTTGTCGATTATCTACCCGGGCTGCCTGCACGGGGTCTACTTCATGCAGCACTTCCTACATCTCTTCCATCCCCTGATTAGTCATAGCCCCCAATGCCGGGTCAGCTTCGCCTTGGTAGCAGTGTACAGCGGCCCGGTTGAAGGTAGCCGTTCCCGCCTTTGGCCACTGGGTACGCTGAGTCCGGTTGGGACATTGTCTTTGCAGGTGGCCCAGCTGATGGCAGGTGTGGCATCGCGCCTCAGGGGGACTCTGGTAGGCCGGAGTTTTACCTGGTTCCCTGACAATCTTCTGTGGTTTAGGGGCCTCCAGACCCATGGGAGGGCCCCTAGTGACAGTCTTTGATCCTGACAACTGAGACCTCCTGGCATCATGATGTTCATCGGCCAGACGAGTGGCCTCTTCAAGAGTCGTTGGCCGTCTGTCCCAAAGCCATTCTTGTGTCTCGGGGGTTAGTCCAGTAAAGAATCGCTCTAACAAGAAGAGCTGGAGGACGTCCTCCTTAGTGGTTGCTTGGCTTCCTTGTACCCACTGTAGCAGTGACTGCCGTAGATTACAGGCCCATTCAGCGTGGGTATCTGTTACCTGTTTTATAAGTCCGCGGAACTTTTGGCGGTATGCATCTGGTGTCAGCGCATACCGGGCCAAGATCACTTCTTTGACCCACTCATAGTCCATACAGTTCTCATCAGGTACCGTGCTATAGGCGTCCGCTGCCCGGCCTGTCAGCTTGCTGGCCAGATCCTGAACCCAATCCTCCTGCTTCACTTGATGAAGGGCAAACTGCCGCTCAAAGTCCGGCAGAAAGCCATCAATATCTTCCTCTGCCTCCCCAACTGTCGGAAGGCATTATACTGGATTTTTTTGTGGCTTACTGCTGACGATACCTGGGCGAAGGCCAGAGCTCCCCCTGCTCGCTGACTCTCCTCTCTCTGCTCTGCCATCTCCATCTTGGCTAGCTCTATCTTGAATAGCTCTACTTTGATCCGCTCTGCCATCTCCATCTTGGCCAGTCCATAGCTTCAATGCCTTCATGTATATATATACAGTACAGACCAAAAGTTTGGACACACCTTCTCATTTAGAGATTTTTCTGTATTTTCATGACTATGAAAATTGTACATTCACACTGAAAGCATCAAAACTATGAATTAACACATGTGGAATTATATACTTAACAAAAAAGTGTGTAACAACTGAAAATATGTCTTATATTCTAGGTTCTTAAAAGTAGCCACCTTTTGCTTTGATGACTGCTTTGCACACTCTTGGCATTCTCTTGATGAGCTTCAAGAGGTAGTCACCAGAAATGGTTTTCATTTCATAGGTGTGCCCTGTCAGGTTTAATAAGTGGGATTTCTGGCCTTATAAATGGGGTTGGGCCCATCAGTTGTGTTGTGTAGAAGTCTGGTGGATACACAGCTGATAGTCCTACTGAATAGACTGTTAGAATTTGTATTATGGCAAGAAAAAAGCAGCTAAGTAAAGAAAAACGAGGTCAGAGGGCGTGATGACATCACTTCTGTGCACCCTCTGCCTGAGCAGTCACAGTGCAGAGAGCCAGAAGACGCTGACGCTGGGGAGTCCGGAGCAGAGCAGCGGCCAGCATATAGTGGGGCCAATTACATATGGAGCAGTATATAGGGCCAATTACATATGGAGCATCTTATGTGGCCAATTCCATATGGAGCATCTTATGGGGCCAATTACATATTCAGCAACTTATGGGGCAAACTACATATGGAGCATCTTATGGGGTCAATTACATATGGAGCATCTTATGGGGCCAATTACATATGGAGCAGTATATGGGGCCCATTATATATGAAGCATCTTATGTGGCCAATTACATATGGAACATCTTATGGGGCCAATTACATATGGAGAAGTATATAGGGCCCATTATATATGGAGCATCTTATGGGGCCAATTATATATGGAGCATTATATAGTGCCCATTCTGTTTGGAGAAATATATGTGGCCCATCATATACGGGAACATTATATGGTGCCCATCATACTGTATGGAGCATAATATGGGGCTCATCATTCTGTATGAAGCATTATATTGGGTCCTTTATTCTGTATGGAGCAATATATGGGGCTCATCATATACTGGAACTTTATATGGTGCCCAGCATATACTGTATGGGGCACTATATGGGGCTCATTATTCTGTATGGAGCATTATATGGGGTCCATTATTCTGTATGGAGTAATATATAGGGCACATCATATACTGGAACATTATATGGTGCCCATCATATACGGTATGGAGCATTATATGGGGCTCATTATTCTGTATGGAGCATTATATGGGGTCCATTATTCTGTATGGAGCAACATATGGGGTTGATTGTTCTGTAGGAGCAATATTGGGGCTCATTATTCTGTATGGAGCACTATGTGGTGCCCATAATACTTTATGGAGCAATATATGGGGCTCATTATTCTGTATGGAACACTATGTGGTGTCTATAATTCTGTATGGAGTCTCTGAGATATTGATATAACTCATGTAATGTAAGCAGGGCCGCCATCAGGGCATTACTGCCCTGACTGGCGTATGGGGTCTGATGAACAGAGGGGGCCCGCATCGGGCCCATCTCTTCTGATCATCGGGTCCCAGTGGCAGGCTTCCGCCGGTCGGCAGCCTTCTACCGGTGCAGTAACTGAATCTGCATCCGAGAAGCAGGTTCAATTAAACTCTATTGCCGTGCAGGCTGGGGCCCACACAGCAATAGTTAAAAGCTGCTAGCTAATCGGAGGCTGGCAGCTGACAACAGCGCGCATGTCGCCGGAGTATGACGTCATTGTCATTCACCGGCGAGTGCGTGCTTGAACATAGCCGCGGGAGCGCGGCAAGGTAAGGAGAATTTTTTTTTTTTATTGAAAGCGGCACGGGAGAAGGATGGGAGACACAGGGGGAAGAATAGAGACACAGGAGAGAAGAATGGAGACACGGGGAAAGAATGGAGACACGGGGCAAGAATGGAGACACAGGCAAGAATGGAGACACAGGGGTACAAGAATGGAGACACGGGGCAAGAATGGAGACACAGTGGGCAAGAATGGAGACACAGGGGCAAGAATGGAGACACGGGGCAAGAATGGAGACACAGGGGGCAAGAACAGAGACACAGGGGGCAAGAATAGAGACACGGGACAGGATGGAGACACGGAGCAGGATGGAGACAGATGGGGCAGGATCATGGGACAGTATGGAGACACATGGTGCAGGTTCATGGGGCAGGATGGAGACACATGGTGCAGGATGGATACAATAGAGACAGAGATGGGGCAGGATCATGGGGCAGGATCAAGGGACAGATGAGGCAGGATCATGGGACATCACATGGGGGCTGAATGGATACTCATGAGGGCAGGATGGGAGAACATAAGGGACCAGGATGGGAGAACAGATGGCTGGAGCCAGGAATGAGACACATGGGGGCCAGGACGGGGGATTTTATTACCATATGGGCTAATTAAGGGATATTATTGCTGCAGTCATTAATTTATTTTTATTTTTCTAGGATACTGTTTTAAATGGGGGGGAGGGCGGTCCTGTTACTGTGCAGAGCGACACTGTCGCCTTTTTTTTCTTCATTTGGTGTAGTGTAGAAGTTGGGAAAAAATTAAGTAATGTGTTCTGCAAGCGGTGCTCTAGATAACTGTGTTATTTCCTGCAGAGACGAGCCGTGGCTGGAAGAAGTGATGGCGGTCTGTGCTGGATGAAGATGAAAAGCAAAAATGAAGGACTTCACCTAGAGACGTCATTGGTGAGTCAGTGTGTTACCTGTACACTGACACTATACACTGTATACTATATACGGCAGTCCTGTGTACAATGTCACCAGTGATCACTGTATTACCTTTACACTGACACTATATACAGAGTTTCTGTGTATAATGTCATTGATCACTGTATAACCTGTACAATATATACAGTGCTCGTGTGTATAATGTCACTGTTGATCACTGTATTATTACCTGTACACTGATATTGTAAACAGAGCTCCTGTGTATAATGTCACCGGTAATCACTGTATTACCTGTACACAGACACTGCATACTAAGTACTAGTGTTGAGCGATACGATACTGCAAATATCGGGTATCGGCCGATATTGGCTGTATCGGAATTCCGATTCCGAGTTCCGATATTTTCGTCATATCGGATACCGGAATCGGAATGTCACTGTCACTGTCAGTGTCCGTCGGTCGGGTCTGTCAGGAGTCAGCGGCACTTACCCGGCAGAAGATCTCCGGCGGTCACATCCCGGGCTGCTTAATGGCCGCCATCCTCTTCTCCCCGGCGGTCACATGCAGTATCTCGCGATAACTGCAGTGACTGCTGGGTAATCGCGGCCGTAAAGCAGTCCGATGACGTCACCGCCGGGGAAGCTGGTAAGCAGCTGTGCTGCGCCGGGATGTCAGGCTCTGCCTGTCATTCCGATGTAGCAGAGCTGGATCGTCGTGGGACAATCGTTACTATGGACTGCGTCGGACAGGTGGTATACTGTTGGTTTGTTTTTTTTCTTTTTTTACAGGAGATCGATGGCGTCGCAGGAATGAGAGAGTAATAAAAAAATGAAAACTGTGTTGTCTCTTTTATTTCATTAAAAGACTTTTTTTTTGCTGTGTCTTTTTTTTAAACATTTAATAACTTTGGGATTAATAATGGATCGGTGTCTTATTGACGCCTCTCCATTATTAACCGGGCTTATTGTCACCGTGCAATCAACGGTGACAATAACCCCTTATTACCCCGCTTGCCACCGCTACAGGGCAAGTGGGAAGAGCCGGGTAAAGTGCCACAATTGGCACATCTTTTGATGCGCCAAATGTGGGGCTGCTGTAGCCTGGTATTATCAGGCTGTTGAGGGCCAAAATCCATGGGCCTTGACAGTCTTTTAATACCAGGCCGCAGCAGTCTGCATTTTACTTGGCTGGTTAACAAAAATAGGGGGGATCCCCACGCCGTTTTTTTTTCGAGGGGATCCCCTATTTTTGTTAACCAGCCAAGCTAAGCAGACTGCTGTGGCCTGGTATTATCAGGCTTGCAAGGTCCATGGATATTGGATCCTTACCAGCCTGAAAAACCAGGCCTCAGCGGTCTGCTTCATCTGGCTGGTTAACAAAAATAGGGGGGACCCCATGCTAATTTTTTTCGAGGGGATCCCCTATTTTTGTTAATCAGCCAAGATATGCAGACTGCTGTGGCCTGGTATTATCAGGCTGGCAAGGTCCATGGATCTTGGCTCCTTAACAGCCTGAAAATCCAGGCCTCAGCGGTCTGCTTCATCTGGCTGGTTAACAAAAATAGGGGGGACCCCACGCTAATTTTTTTCGAGGGGATCCCTATTTTTGTTAATCAGCCAAGATATGCAGACTGCTGTGGCCTGGTATTATCAGGCTGGCAAGGTCCATGGATCTTGGCTCCTTAACAGCCTGAAAATCCAGGCCTCAGCGGTCTGCTTCATCTGGCTGGTTAACAAAAATAGGGGGGACCCCACGCCATTTTTTTTTCGAAGGGAACCCCTATTTTTGTTAATCAGTTCCCTCTGACGTCACTGATGGTGTCCCTGGCTGACCTGAAGTGAAAGTGGAAAGCAATCAATTAAGCTTTCCACTTCCTCTCCTGTCAGCCAGGAGAGGAACTCATTCATTTGGGGGTTTACTGTGAGGCTGCAGCATTAGCTGCGGTCCCTGCAGTAAACATTAACCCTTTCTGAAGGATTACACCGTGGGACCTGACTGTGCATCGGATTGGTAAGAATAATTTTGCTTTATTATTTTATTTTTATTACAGGAAATGGTTTTAGCAGGTAAATAAAATATGGTCAAAAACTGTGTGATTATTTCATTAAACTTCTTTTTTATTAAAGTGTGTGTGTTTGATTTTTCTTTCATACAATAGGATTAATAATTGATAGTTGTCTAATTGACAGCTCTCAATTATTAACCTGGCTTAAAGTGACCTTTCAATTGCAAGGTCATTTTAACCCCTTATTAACCCATTCGCCACCGCTACAGGGCAATGGGAATAGACGGGCAAAGTGCCAGAAAGGGCAAATCTAATTAGAGATTTGCCCTTTCTGGGGTGTCTGGGGGCAGATGTTAGTAGCTGGGGGGGGCAAAAATAATGGTCCCTCTCTGGGCTATTATTATCTGCCCCACTCACTGGCTTTGTCTGTCTGGTTGCGAAAATAGGGCGGGAGCCCACGCATTTTTTTTCAGCAATTTTACACCTCATATATATATATACATGTCATTGAGTTTGTGACACATATATATATATATATATGTATATATATTTAGTTCATACACTTCTACATAGTATAATAGCCGTTAATTCAATTGCCGGCTTTTGTGAAAATGCAGAACCCGACATGAAATGGCACTTGGTGTACATAGGGTTAACCATGTCCTTTGCTATCTGATTTGCACAAACAATTAAATCAGTCTATGTGTGCAAAATTTCACACCTGTAGGGGTTAATTAAAGGTGTAAATTCGTAGCAAAAAAGTCAGTTTTTTTTTACATTGAATTTACACCTTTAATTAACCCCTACAGGTGTGAAATTTTGCACACATAGACTGATTTAATTGTTTGTGCAAATCAGATAGCAAAGGACATGAAAAGACATGGTTATGACACTTGGTGTACATAGGGTTAACCATGTCTTTTCATGTCCTTTGCTATCTGATTTGCACAAACAATTAAATCAGTCTATGTGTGCAAAATTTCACACCTGTAGGGGTTAATTAAAGGTGTAAATTCGTAGCAAAAAAGTCCGTTTTTTTTACAACGAATTTACACCTTTAATTAACCCCTACAGGTGTGAAATTTTGCAAACATAGACTGATTTAATTGTTTGTGCAAATCAGATAGCAAACGACATGAAAAGACATGGTTAACCCTATGTACACCAAGTGTCATTTCATGTCGGGTGCTTCTGTCTTTTCACTGAAGCCGGCTTTACCCGGCAATTGAATCAGAGGATATTTTACTATGTAGAAGTGTATAAACTATACATATATGTATATATATATGTCACAATGACATGTATATATATATATATATATATGTATTCTATGTGTGTATATTTAGTGTTTACAAGGAAAGAAGGGGGTTTTTTTTTAGTTCCGATATTTTGTTCCCATAGACTTACATGGGACTTCCGGTATCGGTATCGGGTATCGCCGATATTTTAATGGTATCAGCGATACCATTCCGATTCCGATACTTAGGGATATCGGAAAGTATCGCTCAACACTACTAAGTACAGATCTCCTGTATATAATGGCACTTATTGTGATATTAGTATAGTTTTTTATTAATGATTAGTATTGTAGTATTCAGTGACTATTTGGTGGTAATATGTTGTCCGGCCATGATGTGGTGGTATTTGTTCCTTGTATGTGCTGTTATTTGGTCACTATGTGGTGGTAATATGTGGTCTGTTCATGGTGTGGTGGCATATGTTCCTTGTAAGTGCTATTATTTGGTCACTATGTGGTGGTAATATGTGGTCTGGACTTGGTGTGGTGGTATTTGTTCCTTGTATGTGATATTATTCAGACACTGTGGTGGTAATATGTGGTCTGGACATGGTGTGGTTGTATTTGTTCCTTGTATGTGGTATTATAGGTCAATATGTGGTGGTAATATGATGTCTGGTCATGGTGCGGTGGTATTTGTCCCTTGTATGTGATATTATTGGTCATTTTAAAAATTGAAAATAAAAAGATACCAAAATTTTATTGGATATTTTAACAAATGATTAATAGGACAGAGTAGAGTAGTGCTCAGCCAAAAGAGTCTACCTTGTCATGGTGGCAGCTTAAAAAATATTTTGGCCAAAACAAAAGCTGCTGGCCATATGTATGATCTGGTGATGGGAACTGTTAATGTGTGATTGGTGAGAAGTGGAGTTTTTCCAAGAGAGAGTGGTGGGCTGGGGACAGTTCGAGGGGTGGAGACTGGGCAGAGCCTCAAGGGGGCCTCAAAATTTTACCAGTATGGGGCCCCGAAATTCCTAGTGGCAGCCCTGAATGTAAGAAGTGAACTCCTTGGTCATTGCACTATACCTATATTTCTCTGCTGTATCTGTGCATCATGAATTGTGGTATGTGTTAAAGGGGCCCACTGAGACTCTTTTGTTCAGGGCCACGAAAACCTGGAGCCGGCCCAGGTCACAAATATGCAAAGATAGCATTGTACTTTTATGACAGCAGGTAATTATGCAATTTCTTATTACGTTGTGCTTATTCAGTGCTACTTTAGCATCAGGGAAACATAATGACTCTTCTAACCTCATGCTGTAACACACCTTTGCTTCTCCACCCTTTCCGTTATGCAGAGCACAGGTACCATCACGAGTGTTGAAATATCGGTTTAACAAACAAAGAATCTAAGAGTCTGCTGGCCAAATGAATAAATAATTCACACTTAAAGGGAGTTGTCCTTGAAGGGGTTGAACCATAGCAGCAAGTTATCATGTATGCACTCAGGACAATATAAACAAGTTATTACCTATCCCCGGGAGATAACTGAGTGCTGTTCCACTTTTTTAGTGTAGTGTATTCAGTGAACTCCTATGACCCCTCAGCTATTGCCAGAATACTATAGCCCCAGTTCATCAAAGTGATTACCCTTGAGTTCTGGCGTAAATAACTATGAAAACACAGAGTTGCACAAAAATTGTGACTTTTGGATTTTTCAATCCCAGCTTCACCCAGCTCCGCCAAAATGGGTGGAGCTGGTACTGGACAGTGACGGAATGTAGTTGTGATGCCATAGCTCATCTAATTCATGACGAGCTGTTCCATTCCTTACACCAGAAATCTTACACTAGTCCCTCATTGGAGTAAGATTTGTGGTGAGATGCACAGAGGGGCATGCCTCTTTTCAGACTATCTTTATTCATTAAGAGAGGTGCACATTTTAGTGAATCAGAAGCGTATGACTCAAACACGTCCCCTTTATCAAGACCTGTGTTGTTCACCCCAGTCTTGATAAATCATTACCAAGTTTGGAAAAGAGAGCTATGACACTTTTTCTTGTGTCACAATGTAAACTAGTGTTCTTATTCCCTTCTGTAAACTGTAAACGTCATAATGCCTGGTGGCTTGCTGAACTTGGCTCCAGATAGAGAAACCTAAAATCAATGGTACAGCATGTGAATCACGGAAGTTCAATGTTTACCCAGCTGTAAGTGCCCTGCGTCAATGAAAATTCACAATTGGGGATTTCCAGTAAGGTGAGGACTAGTGTTGAGCGATACGATAATGCAAATATCGGCTATCGGCCGATATTAGCTCTATCGGCCTTTCGATAATTCGTTTCGATATTTTCGTCTTATCGAATACCGGAATCGGATTTGTCACTGTCACTGTGAGTGTCCGTCGGTCGGGTCTGTCAGGAGTCAGCGGCACTTACCTGGCAGAAGATCTCCGGCGGTCACGTCCTGGACTGCTTGATGGCCGCCATTATCTTCTCCCTGGCGGTCACATGCAGTTTTTCGCGGGTAATCCCGGCCGTAAAGCAGTCAGTCCGATGACGTCACCGCCGGGGAAGCAGGTAATCAGCTGTGCTGAGCCGGGATGACAGGCTCTGCCTGTCATTCTGATGTAGCAGAGCTGGATCGTCGTGGGACACTCGTTACTATGGACTGCGTCGGTCAGGTGGTATACTTTTTTTTTTTTTTTTTTCATTTTTTTACAGGAGATCGATGGCGTCGCAGCAGGATGAGACAGTAATAAAAGAAATGAAAACTGTGTTTTTTTTTTTTTTATTAAATTAAAAAAAATTTTTTGGAACATTCACCCGTCCGGGTACATAAACAATTTAACTATTTATTTACATACAGGGACCCTGTCCGGGTTATTTAGACTTCTTTGGCTGGCCTCTTCCAGGTACCACCTGGTACTCTTCTTGAGATTGCCAAACATCCGAGGCACCAAGGACCACCAGGACCTGATGACGTCGTGTGGCCTGTACAGTGACGTCGTGACCCGCTATCTGGGTCTGTGTGGCCACCTCTTTCATCTCTCTCCGGGTCTGGAGCCCTATGTCACGGACTGTACGAACCCCAGGGGGCCTAACAGGCGCCGGGTACGGGCCAGCTATACTTATCATGTCCATAGCTGGGGCTGCTGAGGAGACCACTGAGGGAGGCTGGGGAGATTTACGGCGTGGGGTGGGCACTTTTGCAGAGGCCTGGATGTGGGAGGCTGAAGGCTTCGAGGGTCTCACAGGTTCCTGACACACTGGGGAGTAGGGGTCGCACCTGGTAACATTTAGGGCGTACCACCCATTGTAACCCCAGTGTCTGGTGTAAGTCACCAAGTCTCCTGGCAACAGGTCCCTCCCCGGGTGTCCTTCTGGGAGGTGAGCCTCCACGTCCCGCCGGGTCACAAAGACTTCTAAATAAAGTCCAGGCTCCTTGATGAAGCCCCACCCACCTTTCAATTTAAAGTTCCGTACTGCACCCTTACGCCGCGGCTCACTCAGGGTTCCTTTGTCCTTTCTCATCCGGTCCTTATCTGCCCGGTCCTTCTCCAGGTGACGTTGGCGAAGTTTTAGGGTTTCTCGCTGCTCCCTTTGTCGCTCTGCTTCCTTCTCCCAACGTCTCCACTCTTCCTCCTGACGCCGGTTATAATTCTCCTCCACCAGTTGCTCCATGTCTCCACCACTCCACTGCAGCTTACAGTGTCCGGTTTGCGGCAGCTCTCCTGTCGCCCCCCAGTCCTGGCGGCGCTCCCCTGCGGAGGAAGCAGACGGCTCTAAATCAGATGACAGTCGGGGCTCCGGTACAGGCAGGTAGTGCTCTGGTGCCTGCGCGGCCTCCTCCATGAGGACGGGTGTCGCTTCTTCTGTCTCAGCGACCGGGGCAGACAGCGGGATCTGGGGTGCTGCTGACGGTGCTGCGGTTTTTGCAGGAACGGGTGCCTCCACTGCGACAACGTCAACCGGATCACATTGCAAGGGCTCCTCTACTAGAACGGGTGCCTCACCTTCCGGTACAGAGTCAGACACTTCAGGTAAGAGGGTTGGCGCCGCTCCAAGTTTATTTTTAGGGCACGCCAGCTGGCTTCCATCCTGGCGACCTCCTCCCGGTGCCGGGCCAGGCCTCTCAGGGTATCCTCCGCTTCTTGCAGCGTAGGAGGGTTTACAGGCCGGGTGCCCAACGGTGATTCCGTGGCGATCGGGTCGCTTCCGTGGGGGGAGAGCTCTGACTGCTCCATCCCTTCCCACTTCTGCTCGTCGTGTCCATTAGCCATCTCTGCCAAGTCACATGTGTCATATCTGGAGAGGGCCCCTCTTTTGTAGGGAGGCGGGACCTCCTCACACTGAGGAGGATGAGGAGGCGGAACTCCAGAGCTGTGGGGCACGATGTTACATTGCAGTACCATTTACAGTGGGCGGCCATCGTTTTCACGCCACTGAGTGAGTGACACCCACGAAGAGCACGCCCTTCTTCTTCACCAGTGCCTCGTCGTGACGCAGATATGGCGGAAAAATGGCAAATACATTCTCTGATGATTTTAGCAATTCTCAAGCACAAAACCAGTGCAATTCAGGCACACAGGACTCGCTTATAGCGAGCTACAGAATCCTGTTCGTGACGCCCAAGTTGAGTCGCACAGAGCCAGAGGTTTTCGGGGTACTCGGCACCGAGCCCGTCGACTTCTATGGGGTATGTCACGTCTTTACCCGGCAATTGAATTAGAGTCGATTTTACTATGTAGAAGTGTATAAACTATAAATATATGTATATATATATATGTCACAATGACATGTATATATATATATATATATATATGTATTCTATGTGTGTATATTTTGTGTTTACAACGAAAGAAAGGGTTTTTTTTTGTTGCGATATTTTGTTCCCATAGACTTACATGGGACTTCCGGTATCGAAATCGGATATCGACGATATTTAGTGCTATCGGCGATACAATTTCGATACGATATTTTTAGATATCGAGCAATATCGCTCAACACTAGTGAGGACATTTTACAGTTTACAATTTACTTGCTAATTCTCTTTCCATATCCCTATTACACAGATAGATCACACAGCATAATAGTGTAATACATTTCAATACCAACAAAACCATTTCTAAGTCAGGAAAATTAGCTTCTCCATTTCCCATGAAAAAAGAGAAAAAAAAGATCTGTAGAGGCCATAACAATCTGCACTATACATTTATCACTATGCAGTATGCCATATAGACTGTATGACATGGTCCTTAGTGGTTAAACCCAATGTCCATTACTTGCATTATAACGTTACCCAAGAAGACAATTCTGGGTCCAACTGTATATCTTCATTTTGGAATTTTAGAAAAAATGTGGCTTAAAACAAAATTTGTATAAAAACTGAAACTAGACATGACTTCAGCAAAATCCACATTGATTATCACAATACTAAACCAAATAATGTTTATACTCTAATATCTACTATCTTTATGAGACATAATGTTGGCCATAGATATAGGACAGCTGGATTGGTAAGCTTGCATTTCAGGTGCCATAGAGACCCGCAGACACAAAGGATTTAAGCTTGCCTTTCATTTTAGTGACATGTCAAAAGTGTTGATAGCTAGTGGTCCACATGCAGAGTGCAGTGAAGTGCTCCTTTTATTAATGAAATGATGGACCTGAGTAATGCCAGCTTGGGCTTTACGCATTTAGCTAGGACTCCATGGTTTTACCAGTCCTGATTGACCATTTTTGGCTTCGGTATTGCATTGTAGCAAAAAATTAGGGATAGGTCACACAAGGCCAAAAGGACCAGAAGAACCAGGATAATAAGAAAAATAAGCATATATGAAGCCATAATCAAGGAAATAATTTTACTTTTTGCAAGACAAATATATACCGTAGATGTATCCTTCTCCAATTATCATTTCTTGCGTCTGAGACATGAGCACTGTTATGCTTTGTACTGAATTTACTATAGATTCTAAATACTACATGTTGCAAAAATTGTCAACTGTTGCATAACAGAATGAGAGCTAGACCATAAAACCTTCAACAGGATAGTATTGTGGGTTCACCGCAGCCAGGGTAATACATGTTCGCTATTTACCTGATTTTCTTCATTTATTATCTTTTGGTCAATCGTTTTGGCTTCTTCTTTGGCAAGTTTCTTGTTTTCAACATTTTGCTTCCATGTCTCCACTGTTTCACTTTGTGACTGTGTCTGTAGTGTCAAGGATTCTGACAGTTTGGATAACTCTTCCTCTTCATCTTTCCTGTGGGACAAGAAGTTATATATAAGCACTAATGCACTACAAAAGCTGTCATCTGCAACAACACGACTAAAAAAATATCTAGGTTAAAGGGGTTATCCAGGACTATATTCATTTTTTTTTACTACGGGCCTAAACACTAACATGCAGGTAGTTGCTAACTACCTGCTTGTTATGTCTAGTGCCGATCTGTCCCGGCACAGAGCAGTCACAAAAACGCTCCTGCCGGTGAGTTGGTCGGTTTTGCTGACATCATGTTGACAGCAGCTTCTCTTCTACTCTGCTCTGTGGATGGGGCATGACTGCCGACATCATGCCGATTGACTGTCAGCTTCATACTGCCTATCTGCGGAGAGCTGGCTGTCAATCAGCATGACGTCAGCAGTCACACCCCATTGACAAAGCAGGAAGAAGAGCTGCTCTGTTGATGTGGAGCAGCTGAATCCCCGGCAGGCAAAATCAGTGACCACTCTGAGCCAACGGCAGGTAAAGCAGGCAGATACTTGACTCTGTTAGCAACACTATCTGCTTGTTAGTTTTTAGGTCCATAGTAAAAAAAAAAAACTCTTGGACAACCCCTTTAACTGTAAATGTTCACACTCATAATGCTAGGTTCAATCTATGAATTCTTTAATTTCTGGAATTCATTATAAAACTTCAGCTTTAATAATACAATTCAGTTTTTCAATATACCATGCATCATATATATATTTTTCAATATACCATGCAAATTCTGCTGTCAATTGCTTTGTAAAGTAGCAAAATTTTTGTGCAACTCCAAGTTTCACTAAATTTTCACGGGCAGTGTCGGCCAGTTCTACCCAAGTCTGCCAAAGTGAGTAGAGCTTGGGCGGGATGGGGTTGTGTTGGAGGCATAACTCCACAGCTCGAACTTTGGCGCTTCTCAAGTCAGAATCTTAATCCATTAAGATTAGTGGCAAGACATGTGGCACAGAGATGCATGAAACTTGTCACACACACACACCTGATTGAGAGGCATGCATAATGAATCAGGTGCCTCTGACTCCAACACATCCCCTCATCAAGACCAGCATGAAAATAGCTGGTCTTGGTGAATCGAGGCTAGTGTCTTTATATTCATGCTGTCAGCCTGCTATGACCCTATATTCAAGTAGATACTTCTATTGCAAGGGAATATCGAACGATAATACATACAATATGCCTACACATACATATATAAGTACTTCTATGTGCATGTACACACATATGGAAATTAAGTGCACATTCACACTAAGGCCAGGGTCACACATGAGAGAAACTCGCACGAGAATCGTGCGAGTCTCTCACATGAACACCCGGCACTGCCGCCAGCACTCGGACCGGAGCGTGCGGCTGCATAGAATAGAGACTCGCACGAGAATCGTGCAAATTTCTCGCATGTGTGACCCCGACCTTACACAAAGAAACACAAACTTACATACACACATACATAAAAATACATGTACATATAAAATTGAATAAACATATACATATTGTACATAAACTAAGACACACGCACACTAATATACACCTTATACAATTTTACATGCAATTTTATAATTTTAATGCAAATACACACAAAAACATCTACATACAGGTAAACACACACAATACACAAAGTGAAGTCTTTGAAGAATTAGGTTAACCCTTTTCAACATCAGGCATAATAGTACGTCGATTTTGGACTCCCCCTGTTTGGAGTGGGCTCCGGCCCTGAGCCCGCACCTTTCCGGGCACATGACAGCTGATATATACAGCTGACATGTGCCTGCAACAGCCGCGGGTGAAATCGCGATCCACCCGCAGCTGTTAAAGGGAATCTGTCACCCCATTTTTTGACTATAAGCTGCGGCCACAGCCATCAGGAGCTTATCTACAGCATTCTGTAATGCTGTAGATAAGCCCCCGATGTAACCTGAAAGAGAAGAAAAACGAATTAGATTATACTCACCCAGGGGCGGTCCGGGTCCGGTACGGGTCCAGAGGGAGTCGCAGTCCGGTCTGGTGCCTCCCATTTTCTAGCGAAGACGTACTCTTCTTTGCTTCCCGTCGCGGCTCCTGCGCAGTACTGCAGTATTTTACTCTGCCCTCAAAAGGGCAGAGCAGTGCGCCTGCGCAGGAGCCGTGATGGGAAGAAAAGAAGAGGACTTCTTTTCTAGAAGATGGGAGGCGCCAGACCGGACCGCGTCTACCTCCGGACCTGTACCGGACCCGGACGAACCCTGGGTGAGTATAATCTAACTAGTTTTTCTTCTCTTTCAGGTTACATCGGGGGCTTATCTACAGCATTACAGAATGCTGCAGATAAGCCCCTGATGGCGGTGGCCGCAGCTTATAGTTAAAAAATGGGGTGACAGATTCCCTTTAACTAGTTAAACGCCGCTGTCAATCTCTGACAGCGCATTTAACTTGCGCTTCGGGCAAGCATGCCGGAAATCCCACCGATTGGTGACCCCATCACGTGATCGTGGGTCACTGATGGGTTGGTATGACAACCAGAGGTCTCCAACAGACATAACCAGATTGCTATGAGTGCCGCCCTGTGGTTGGTGCTCACAGCAAGTGAGTATTTCTGCTACATACAGGTGATCTGATTATAGATTGTAGAAGAGCCGATCAAAGAACTGCAGCTTCTAGTCTCCAATGGAGACTATTTAAGCATGCAAAAAGTAAAAAAATGTTTTTAAAAATTAAGAAAAAATAAAAAAATATAAAAGTTCAAATCACATATTTGGTATTGCTGCGTTCAGTATCACCCGATCTATCAATATAAAAAAAAATTGACCCGATCGTTAAACGTGTAATGAAAAAAAAAGTCAAAACGCCAGAATTTAGTTTTTTTGGTTGCCGCAACATTGCTTTAAAATGCAATAATGGGCTATCAAAAGATTGTACCTGCACCAAAATGGTATCATTAAAAACGAAAGCTCGGCATGCAAAAAATAAGCCCTCCCCAACCCGAGATCACAAAAAATGAAGACGCTAAGGGTATCGCAAAATGGCGCAATTTTATCTTTTTAAACAAATTCTGGAATTTTTTTTCACCACTTAAATAAAAAAGAACCTAGACATGTTTGGTGTCTATGAACTTGTAATGACCTGGAGAATCATAATGCCAGGTCAGTTTGAGCATTTAGTGAACATGAAGAAAAAAAAAAAACAACTGTAGGATTGCACTTTTTTTTCAATTTCACAGCATTTGGAATTTTTTTCCCGTTTTCCGGTGCACGATATGTTAAAACCAATGTTGTTGTTCAAAAGTACAAGCCCTCATATGGCCATTTTGACCCAAAAATAAAAAGTTATGGCAGTGGGAAGAAGGGGAGCAAAATAAACAAAATGCAAAAACGGAAAAATGGCCCGGTAGTTAAGGGGTTAAAACCCTTCTAGGGTCAAAGTTCAAAGGTGCCTATATAGATTAAGTTGCTGTCGGCCAAACAATTTCAACAGCCGATCCTTGTGTTTTGTGTCCTTGCTGAACAAAAGGATTAAATTGAAATTTCAATGGCTGGTTCATTTTCTCTCCTGACATTGTCTGTCGGGGTCAGTTGGGAGGCCCCTATACATAACAGAGAGCGGATCCCACCTAAATTGGCAAACTTGGATGACTTTTATCTAATGTGTATGGGGCCATTACACTCAGCTTGTTCTGTTTTATTCTTCATGCAGCTATTTGTGAGGACTACACTGGAGCAGAATATCAGCTACATTAAAATAGTTTTTTGTAAATGACAATACTAGTGCGGAATAAAACTTAAAGCGATTATCTCTAGACTCCAGCAAGTTACCCCTCACCCTTTAGGCCAGTTTCACACGTCCAGATATTTCCTGTACCGGTAAACACGGTACCGGAGATATCCGTGTCTGTGTGTCCATGTAAATACGTGGTATACCCGTGTGGCACACGTGTGGCACATCGGAACCACATAGACGGGCGCAGGGGAAGTAGCGCTACAGTAAGCGCTGTTCCCCTGTCTGTGGTGCTGAAGCTCCTTGTCATTATTCTCCCTGCTCTGCCGGCAACAGCAAGCAGGGAGAATGAATGAAAGAAAACCTGACGTGGGGTCCCCTCTTAGTTTTTGAACCAACCCGGCAAAAGTAATACAGCTGCGGGCTGCTATTTTCAGGCTGGAAAGGGGCCACGAATATGGGCCCCAAGCCTAAAAACAGCAGCGCGCAGCTGCCCAGAATTGGTGCATCTATTAGATGCGCCTATACTGGAGCTTTGTCGGGTTCTTCCACTTGTGCTGTAGGGGTGGCAAGTGGGGTTAATAAGGGGTTAATGTCACCTTTCTATTGTAAGGTGACATTAAGCCAGGCTTAGTAATGATGAGATGTCAATAAGACACCTATTCATTACTAATCCTATAGTAAGAAAAGGGTTAAATAAACACAATAAGAATAAAATCTTTTAATGAAAGAATACACTACAAAGAATTAAAATCTTTATTACACTCCCACCTCTACAGGGCAAGTGGGAAGAACCCGACAAAGCTCCAGAATAGGCGCATCTAATAGATGCACCTTTTCTGGGCAGCTGCGGGCTGCTGTTTTTTAGGCTGGGGGGGTCCATATACATGGCCCCTTACCAGCCTGAGAATAGCAGCCCGCAGCTGTATAGTTTTGCGGAGTTGGTTCAAAAACTAAGGGGGACACCACGTCGGGTTTTCTTTCATTCATTTTCCCTGCTCGCTGTTGCCGGCAGAGCAGGGAGAATAATGACAGGCAGCTTCAGTACCACAGGCAGGGGAACAGTGCTTACAGTAGCCACTTCTTCCCGTGCGCACGGAGGACTGTGTGAACAGTTCTCCGTGTGCACGTGTGCGGGACGTTTTGCGTCTGTGCTGCCGGAGAAAAACTGACATGCCAGCGCATTTTGCACACGGACGCACGGTCTGTGAAAATACGCTGACATGCGCATAGACCCATTCATTTGAATGGGTCTACGTGTGTCAGTGTCTCCGGTACATGAGAAAACTGTCACTACACGTACCGGAGCCACTGATGTGTGAAAGAGGCCTTATATGAAGGAGTAGCCTCCGAACTTGTAAGCAATTTTCTGCTCTGGAAGACATTTAGGGTTTGTGCACACGTTGCGGATTCTGCTGCGTTGTACAGTACCATTCTAATCTATGTAAAAAAAAAAATGCTGTGCACATGCTGCGGATTTTTCCGCGCAGATTTGCTGCGGATTTGAATCCGCAGCATGTCAATTCTTACTGCGGAATCCGCAGCGGTTTTACACCTGCTTCATTATAGAAATCCGCAGGTGTAAAACCACAGGAGAAATCCGCACAAAATCCGCAGTAAATCTGCACTAAATCCGCACGTAAAACTCAGGTCATTTTACCTGCGGATTTAGCAAAATCCGCGCTGAAAAATCCGCAACTGAATCCGCAACGTGTGCACTCACCCTTAATGTCTAATGTTCTGATACACACCTTAGTTTTGTATCCAAAAATAGCCCTCATTTCATAGTATTGCACTTAAGTGGTGACGCAATCGTATGCTACATTCATTTTCTGTCGGCATTAAAAAGTATAAAAAATACAATGTAATAATAAGCAGCAAGCACTATGTATTTTCCTTTATTCTACCATTGAGACGGTAAGTCTTACTGTGCTGTTTGCTTGGTAAATATTATTCAATGTTTACTTTGATATAAAAACTTTGGCAAACTTAAGAAGACTATTGGTGCCTCTCAACCTTTGGACGGGAAATGATAAAGCACAGCGGTCACAGTAAGTAGTGAGTCACAGAACTACAACGATTTCTAGTCACTCTTCAACCAATAATTGGTTGAACATAAAGGACCTAGCCTTATTTAACCCCTTCAGTCTGCGCAGTTGTGCAGACACAGGTAGGCGCACCTGCAGAAGTTTATCCTGTGCAGTTTATAATGGCAAAACAGTTTCTTTCAAATAACCGATTCTGATAACCTATATGCCCATATTAATAACTTAGGTAACTCAAATATGGTGACAGATTCTCTCAAAGATCTAGGGCTGATCTATTTCTGCATGTCTGTGCGAGTGTGTATATTTGTCTGTACACATACTGTATGTTTGCATTTGTATGTCTTGTATATCTGTGTGTATTTAATGCGTTTGTCTCGTGTGTATGTATGTCAATGTACGGGTATACCTAAATGTAATTGTTAAAGAGGAACCATCACTGTAATGTTTATTTCATAAATCAATAGTACACATGAAAATAAGAAACTTTGTAATTTATCTTATCTAAGAAATTGGCTGCTTTCTCCATCAGGACTGAACTTTCACTTTCATTTCATAGGTGAAATCTGTAAAATCTGTATTCAGTAAAGGAAAATTTTCTCATTACTAAGATAGGAGATGGCAATTTGATGATCTTAAAAGTTGATCGAGTGGGAAGAAGTAGGGGTGAGAAAGGAGAGGAGCTAGAGAGTGACAGACATTTTGGTATGACAGTTACAGTTCTCCAACTTTATGAGCACCAACTGTCACCTCCTATCTCAGTAATGTAATAATTGTCTTCACTGAAGACAGATCTTACACGTGAATGGAGAATTTAGACAAAGAATGATCAGGCAAGGAGGGCAGAGAAGTAGATTTCTCTCTTAATGTATATTACAAAGTTTGTTATTTTCATTGATTGATCTACGATGGGTACTCTATAAGCATTAATTGCCGAACTGTGTTTATAGGTCTCAGCTAGGCCACAGCAGGCAAGGTACCCTACAAAGTTTTGATCATTTGTTACATTCCTAAACAGGGGTTTTAGTTTGGAGGTGGAAATTTTGCGATCACATTTTTGCCCTTAGGAACTCCAAAATTACACAAATACTGTAGGAGACCAGTATATAATCCACTAATTTTGAATTGGGAACCAAAACCTACCCATAGACATACTGCCTGTAAACCCAATGGATATAACTATGGCCCCGATTCATCAAAGCAATTTCAACAGAGTTCTGCTGTAAATCGCTTTAAAAAGTTGCAAAATTTTTGCATAAATTTTGGTGTTTTTATGCCAATTTCTCAGTCCTATGGGCAGAGCTGGAGCAGGAGGGTGAAAAGCCACCACCACCACAGCTTGTCTAATTCATGACGTGTCGTTCCCTACACCAGAAATCTTACTCCAGTCAAAGGGGCGCACCATTCGTCAAGGGGCGCCCCTTAATGAATCAGTACTGTATGACTCCAACACTGCTCCTCAAGACCGGAGAGAAAATCACAGAAAATCGGGGCCTATAGCTATCTGGAAGGTTATCTCTAAAGAACAGTTTATCTCGATGATTCACATGTTTAGCAAATCTCTAAAAAAAGAGAAGCAAAGTAGCTTAACTATCATCAAACAATCATCAAACCAGTCGTTCAATATCTTCGTGTGTTTTATTAATCACATTTCACTTTTAGTAAATTTAGCTGTAGAACCTTTAAAAACATTAGTAGGAATTATAGCAATTCAAAGAAAAACTAAAAAAATTTTTTAAAAAGTTGATTTTTACATGCGTACTTTGCGTAAGCTAAGAACAGTAAGCGGGTCACACATAGAGAAAACTATAACACAAAGATTTGCTTCTCTCCTGTCCTGCTTTTGGCTTACGTTACAGATGCAATATATTGACAAGTGAAAGTGTTCTGAGATTTAGAATTTGCATTTTTAAGCTAAAGGTACTGCCACACTAAACAATCCCGCTAGCGATCACGATAACGACGCATACTAATGCGATCGCTAGCGGGATTGTTTCTATATCGCTAAGTGCGGCCACATTTAGCGATATAGTTAACGACGCTATCGCCGTTAGCGATCTTCTTAACGACTTTAGCGGTACAAAAGTACCGCTAAATCGCTAAGAAAAGGTGCCACACTAGCGATATATACTTACCCAGCGGGAGCGCCGACGAGAAAATAGGGTCCGGAACGATTCCAGCGACGAGCGAGATCACAGCAGGAAGCTCGTCGCTGGCAGATGCCGCACTGAACAACATCGCTAACGGGATCGCTAAATAGTGACGTTTTTTAGCGATCCCGTTAGCGATATTGTTCAGTGTGGCATACCCTTAACATCAATACATTGAAAAGGGATCAGAATAAATCTTTTGATTACAATTTTTCTATGTTGTATATTTGAACAATCATTATACACTGACTCATAGTGTAAATGGAGCTGATGCAGTAAGCTCATTTATGGCCTTTTATGTCACATGAGTGATAGTGTGACATGATAATACCTGAATGATGTACACTATATTCCCTTTCATCACTACAGCATTCTGAGCCATAGACATATGTTAGCACCACGCTGGATCCCTGCTCTGACAGGCAGGGTCTCCGGCGTGTCACTTCACTCACCCGCGCTGAGGTCGGTTCTTCCCTTCCCCATGCTCTGCATGCTTCCAGGCGGGCCTCCAGCCATGTCCTTAGGGTACGCGCGCAAGCGCACCCACCCTCTTAAAGGGCCAGCACTTGCACTTCCTGTTTCCTCCCCAGCCAATGGCTGTGGGGCATTATGTATATATTGCTTCCTCCCCACTGGGAAGGTACCTGAGCAACCTTCCTGTTTGGCAGTCTAAATTGTGTAAGGTTGTGTACCAGTCCTTGCTGCACTCTGGTGCAGATCCTGCCTGCTGCAAAAAAAGAAAAACTGAAATATCACATGGTCATAAGTATTCAGACCCTTTGCTCACTATTGAGTAGAAGCACCCATTTGAGCTAGTACAGCCATGAATCTTCTTGGGAATGATGCAACAAGTTTTCCACACCTGGATTTGGGGTCCTCTGCCATTCTACCCTGCAGATCCTCTCCAGTTCTGTCAGGTTGGATGGTGAACGTTGGTGGACAGCCATTTTCAGGTCTCTCCAGAGATGCTCAATTGGATTTAAGTCAGGGCTCTGGCTGGGCCAGTCAAGAATGTCCACAGAGTTGTTCTGAAGCCACTCCTTTGTTATTTTAGCTGTGTGCTTACGGTCATTGTCTTGTTGGAAGTTGAACCTTCGGCCAAGTCTGAGCTCCAGAGCACTCTGGAAGAGGTTTTCATCCAGGATATCTCAGTACTTGGCCGCATTCATGTTTCTTTCAATTCCAACCAGTCGTCCTGTCCTTTCAGCTGAAAAACACCCCCATAGCATGATGCTGCCGCCACCATGATTCACTGTTGGGATTTTAATGGGCAGGTGATGAGCAGTGCCTGATTTTCTCCACATATAACGCTTAGAATTATCACCAAAGAGTTCTATCTTCGTCTCATCAGACCAGAGAATCTTATTTCTCAAAGTCTGGGAGTCCGTCATGTGTTTTTTAGCAAACTCTATGCAGGCTTTCATATGTCTGGCACTGAGGAGAGGCTTCTGTCAGACCACTCTGCCATAAAGTCCCGACTGGTGGAGTGCTGCAGTGATAGTTGACTTTGTGGAACTTCTCCCATCTCCCTACTGCATCTGTGGAGCTCAGCCACAGTGATCTTGGGTTCTTTACCTCTCTCACCAAGGCTCTTCTCCCATGATTGCTCAGTTTGGCTGGACGGCCAGGTCTAGGAAGACTTCTGGTGGTCCCAAACTTCTTCCATTATGGAGGCCACTGTGCTCTTAGGAATTGGGGTTTCTTAAAGACGCCTCTCCATTACTATCTCCTGAGCTTGATGTCAGCTGACAATACAAAGCTGACATCAACCTGAACCCTATTACCCCACCTGCCACCACAGGGCTAGGGGGAAGAGCGAGGCTAAGCGCCATATTTGGCACATCTTATGGATGTGCCATTTCTGGGGGGGCTGAGGGCTGATGTTGGTGGCATGGGGGAGCAATATCTCAGGCTTAATTAATATATACCCACAGATGTTTGTTTTTTTTGGTGTCCCCAGTAAATTCACCAGGAAAACAACAAACAACTGTGAGCTGTTACTAATAGCTTGGGAACCTTTTGGGATATTGTGCCTTTTCCCAGATTATTAACATCAGTCCCCAGCCATGGATTTACCCTCTGCTGGTTATGAAAATTGTGTGGGAACTCACGCCATTTCTTTTATTTAATTCTTAATTTTACACAGGATGTACACAGGCTCTGGTATGTGTCACATGGACACTCAGACGGCACACGGATGTGACACATGGACAGCAAACGGATACACGGATGTCACACGGATGTCACATATGTACATACGGATGTCACACGGACCTCACTAGTACTGTTTTTTTTCCTGTACATGAATCACCAGAATGTGTGAATGAGGCCTTATTGTGAAGAGTTAAGCAAATTGAAGATGAAATGATCTCCAAAAGACCTATAGTTAAAGATGACACATTTCCTTTGTATTTTAGAAAAATATATATTTTAATTTTTTACATTTGACAAATTATAAAAAGGAAAATGGGTCAAATACAAAAGTTTGGACACTCTTGGAGATTTGTGTGCTCAGATAACCTTAACCAAGGTTTTAATTAGCCTATTAGGGTTATGGCTTCTTCACTATGATTGTTAGGAAAGGCCAGGTGATGCAAATATCGCAGCATTATAAAAACCCAGCCTCCTCTAAACTTGTGCTTTTCTAACTCCATAGTAAGTTTTAAAATAAACACACAGCAAAAACAAAATCCTTTATTTGAAATAAAACTCAACACCCTGTTTTACACATTTATTTAAAAATAAAAAACAAAGTTATATTTACGCCTAAAATCCATTGACGCCCATGTTCCCTGTAAAAAAAACTAAAAATAATAAACAACCATATTCCTCACCTGTCCGACGTGAAAATAATCCATACTGTCCCACGCCATAATCCATCTCTGCTACATCTGGCTTACAAACTGAACGGTGGCATGATTCAACTGTTCAGGCTGAATACCAGGAGACACTCAGCTGCTGAGAACACAGCTTCAGTGATGAGTGGTGATGTCATAGTGGTTACCGTCAGTCTCTGAAGCTTCATTCCTATGCTCAGTTCACTGTGAACTGGGACGATGAACTGCGATGACCTCAATGAGATCACAGCTAGCACCTTGACAAAAATTCTGTGAGAAAAATGTTTAACCCCTTTCCATCATCAGATGTACCGTATTAATATGCCCATGTCAGAATCCCCCCTTTGATGTGGGCTCCGGCGCTGAGCCCACATCTTTCCCGGAACATGTCAGCTGGCATAATTAAGAATAATTCACCCCCTGTACAAGTGGCTAGATTGACACTACATTGTCACAAGCAGCAGTCAAATTTTTACTACTCATTTTCCCTGATTTACTATAGCTAGTAGAACACTACAATTAAATCATCTTGCCTTTTGTCTAAACATGGGTTTTTCCCTTATCCCTCTGAGTGCTTTATAGAGTTAAACTAGGAAATTTCCATTAAAGACAATTAGCTTTATATGCATAATATGTTCTGTTGCCTTGAAACAATTTCTTACTTGCTCATCTGATCTGAATCCAGTTGAATTTCATTAGCCAAGATCTTTTTCTGTGCGTTAATACATACAACTGAATTTCATATACTATGTTTATGCCAAATCTTATTCAAACAAGCTCTGAGATCATAGGAGATTAGTGGGATGAGACATACTTTATCAAGGCTTTTTTGTAGTGGTTCGAAGTGCCAATTATGACAAATCTAGTGTAGAAGCCATATGCAAATCCATCTCGAAGTACACTATGGACATGATGGATGGCTTCCTCCAAGTGCACTGCCCTCCCCCCGCCTTGCTCCCAGTGCATTTCCAGCCTGATTTATATATGGCTTCTAAACTACATTTGTCATAACTTGCACATCGAACCTCAACAAAAAGTTATCATTTTTATTGTCGTACAAGCGCTTAAACAGTCATATCGCTACTTTTTTGATGTAAAAACTTGCTAGGATATTCTGCATTAAAGGGAATCTGTCACCCCATTTTAGTCATATGCATATCAGCTAAAGAAATGACTGAATAGTGCGTCCCATAAGCAAGCTATCGGTATCTAGCTTATATCCATATACCCCCGTTTTGATAGCAAAATACCTTTGTAAAGTTGGGATTCTTTTCTGTAAATGAGGGCGGTCCGGTCCGGAGGGCGGCGTTTTCTCTCTTCTCCTCCGTCCCCTCCCCGCATCTCTTGCTTATGGCCGTCTGTGAATCGCACAGACAGCGTTCTGATTCCCGCGATTGCGCTTTTCAAATTACCCCCCGCGCATGCACAGTGTGCTTTGCCCAACAGTGGGCAAAGCATAAAATCATTACAGCGCATGCGCAACTCTTTCCTTGCCCCGGAAATGACTGCTTGCCTTGGACAACTTCCGGGACAAGGAAAGTGAATGACAATAGTTGCGCATGCGCTGTAATGATTTTATGCTTTGCCCACTGTTGGGCAAAGCACACTGCGCATGCGCGGGGGGTAATTTGAAAAGCGCAATCGCGGGAATCAGAACGCCGTCTGTGCGATTCACAGACGGCCATACGCAAGAGATGCGGGGGGGGGAGAAGAGAGAAAACGCCGCCCTCATTTACAGAAACAATATACTGCAGAAAAGATGTGGATTCCAGTCCGCGCTGCCCAAATAATAAATTTCCAAGACGTAGTAGCAGTTAAGAAGTGGTTTAATCTACGTGTTTCAGGGTGAATACCACCCCTTCTTCAGGAAAATACCACATATAGCTCATTTACAGAAAAGAATCCCAACTTTACAGGTATTTTGCTATCAAAACGGGGATATCTGAATATAAGCTACATACTGATAGCTTGCTTATGGGATGCACTATTCAGTCATATCTTTAGCTGATATGACTAAAATGGGGTGACAGATTCCCTTTAAGGGAAAAATTAAAAGATCGAGGAAAAACACTTTAAGGCTAAGTGCACACGTTCAGGAATGTTTGCAGAATATTCCTGAGCAAAAACGGACATTTTCTGCGGTAAAAATGCACAGGTTTTTTGTGCGTTTTTTTTTGCGCGTTTTTACCGCGATTTTTTCCTGAACTTTCTAGGTCAATAATATAGCGGGAAAAACGCTAGAATTCCGTGAAATTAATGAACATGTTGGTTCTTTTTCCGAGATGCGTTTTTTTCGCGGAAAAAAAAAACGCACCATGTGCACAAAAATTGCGGAATTCATTCTAAATGATAGGATGCTTAAATCATGCGTTTTTGACGCGTTTTTTCCGGCAAAAAAACGCGGAAAAAACACAAATAATCCTGAACGTGTGCACATAGCCTGACACTTTTACCTTCTTTCCCGGCTTCTTTCTCTGCTTGCTTGCGTGCACGTTCAGCAATAATTTCATCACAGATGACATCATACGGTTTGTCTGATGAATGTTCTCCCATTACCCAGACCCAAACTTCCTGATTTGCGGCAATGTTCCAATGCACAGTTTTCTGAAAAACTGAAAGAAAGAGAGAAGCAGAAAATGTGATCAATAACAGAAAACAAAAGAAAACTACATTTTGTGTTATAAAATGCAACTAAAAATTACAGTAACTAATACAACTATAGAAATTATGAAATGCAAACTAGTTCTTTAGCTTCCTATCTGAAAATGTGTTCAGATGAAAATTCTGGAATTTGTTATAAAATCCATAATAGAGGTATAATTAAACATGCTATAGGCAGATTTTTTTTCTGATCCATGAATATTCATTATATCAAAGCATTGTGGTCCCCATATTTATTAGATTAAAGTTGGCTAACCATCTGACATGTATGGGAGCTTCCCAGTTCTTCAATAACAGATTAAGTGGAATTTACTCTACTGATTTTTCTCATTTAAAAAAAGATATGTCTCTGACAGTGCCTTAAGTCCCTCATACACATTAAACTAATGGGTTCAGCCAAGAGACTAATGTATATGAGGCGCCAACCGACTGATTCTCAGTGGAGAATTGGTTGAGATTGTCCAATTTTGGACAGCCGATTGTATTGTTGTTCAGGAGATAAACATTTCAGTTGGCGGCTTTCTCATAGAGATCACCGGAGTGCTCAGCCGAACAAGTGCTCAATCAAACAAGCGCTCCTGTGTATGGGAGTGTGGGCTGAGATGTTTGTTTCTCAAATGACTGGCCAAAGAATTAGTCAGTCAACAGCCATCTAATGTGTGCTGGGACCTTTATTACCCTCTCCTCATTGAACACAGCTCTAAATCAACTTTAACCTCTTGATTCAATATCACGTACATTACAAGAGCTGAACTCTCTCCACACAAGGTTGATATATTACATAGCCACCATCCAAGAGCACTTCAGGCTTCCCTCTGCAAGCTTTTTGGAGATGGAAATTTCATTCTCCATCAAGACTTGTAAACTGTCCACACAGCCAAAAGTACCAACACCTGGTTTAAAAACAACAGCATCACTGTGCTTGAATGGCCAGCAAACTTGTCTGACCTTAACCCCATAGAGAATCTATGGGGTATTGTCAAGAGGAAGATGAGAGACACCAGACCCAACAATGAAGACAAGCTGAAGGCTGCTATCAAAGCAACCTGGGCTTCCATAACACCTCAGCAGTGCCACAGACTGATCGCCTCCATGCCATGCCGCATTGATGCAGTAATTGATGCCAAAGGAGCCCCGCCCAAGTATTGAGTGCATTTACTGAACATACATTTCAGTAGGCCAACATTTCGGATTTTAAAATAATTTTTTTCAAGCTGGTGTTATAAAGTATTCTAATTTACTGAGATAATGACTTTTGGGTTTTCATTTTGGCTGTAAGCCATAATCATCAACATTAACAGAAATAAACACTTGAAATACATCACTCTGTGATTCTATCCAATATGTGCTGCTGGAGAATAATAGCGCAATAGGGTCTTATCCAGGATAAAATGATTACTTTGATCAAATTGTACTCGCCAATTTGAGCCAAAAGACAAGCTCATAATAATAATAATAATAATAATCTTTATTTATATAGCGCCAACATATTCCGCAGCGCTTTACAGTTTAACAGTTTCAAAACACAAGTCATAAGTAACAACGTTAACAATACAATAATTAAAGCAAAATAAGACGACCCTGCTCGTGAGAACTTACAATCTACAATGAGGTGGGGGAGATACAAAGTACAGGTGTGTATATACAATGGTGCATTTACAATGATGGTCCAGCCATCTTGAGGGAGTGAGGGATGGATGGAGATAGTGAATGGGCTATACACACACACTTACACATAGAATGACTTTGATTAGTGAATGTGATAGGCTGCTCTGAACAAATGTGTTTTGAGGGAGCGCCTGAAACCATGCAAATTGTGGATAGTCCTAATTTCTTGGGGTAGAGCATTCCAGAGGATTGGCGCAGCGCGGGAGAAGTCTTGGAGTCGGGAGTGGGAGGTACGGATTAGTGCAGAGGTTAGTCGAAAGTCGTTTGCAGAGTGCAGCAGTCGGTTAGGCCGATAGATAGAAATGAGGGAGGAGATGTAGGGGGGTGCTGCACTGTGGAGAGCTTTGTGGGTGAGAACCAGTACTTTGAATTGGATCCTATAATGAATGGGCAGCCAGTGTAAGGACTGGCGAAGAGCGGACGCGTCCGAGTACCGATTAGCCAGATGGGTGACCCTGGCTGCTGCATTAAGGATAGACTGGAGAGGGGATAGTCGAGTAATGGGGAGGTCAAGTAATAAGAGCGTTGCAGTAGTCCAGGCGGGAGTGGATAAATGCTACAGTGAGGGTTTTTGTTGTCTCCATGGTGAGAAAAGGGCAGATTCTAGAGATGTTCTTTAGGTGTAGGCAGCAAGAGCGGGCAAGAGATTGTATATGGGAGATGAAGGAGAGCGAGCCTGACAGCACCAGACAGCACCGATCGTAGGCTGGACATCAGTGTTTCCAAACGCTGTGATTCAATTCTGAACAGCCAATCACAGTAATCGTAGTTGCGGGGGAGAGTTGCCACCTCCCGGGACAACAACTCCAGGAGCCCTGCTAATGTGATCATTAAAAATATGACGTAAGTACTTACTGACCTGGATGTATGGATAAGTCAAAGATTGTAAAGGGGTTCACTATTTTTTGTGACATAACTCTCTGATCTAAGGGCATAAAAATTAAAATTTTGAAAATTGCTACATTTTCTAATTTTTTTGACAATTTTTTGATATTTTCATAAATCAACGCAAATCATATTGACCAAAATTTTCAACTATCAAGTGCAACATGTTACGAAAAAACACTGTCAGAATCACAGAGATACGTTGAAGCGTTCCAAAGTTATTACTTCATAAAGTAAGGCATCTCAGATTCTAAAAATGAGGCTCGGACATTAACGTACAAAGTGGCTAGGTGCTTATGGGGTTAAAATCAATTTATTCTGGAAAAAAAAGTACGTTGATAACTATTTTTACAATGGTGCTGATGCAATGTCATCACAAAAAAGAAAAAGGTATAAAATAGAAGTGCAACCTCCATGGTAGCTGCATTCACAGTGAGCAAGGGCATATGTATCATAGAGAAAGCCAATACAGCCACTGTGGGGACCTTGGCATGGTGAGTACCTCTCTTGGAGAACAGCATAATTAACAAACAATGGGAGGATAATTAGCAAAACAATCATGGAAATTGTATGGAGGAGAAAAGAAACATCAAGCAAAGTTTGTTTAGAATTCTAGATGCTGCTATTTCCTCTTAGCATTCCAGTCCCAGCAGCTGTGACATGAAAGCCAAGACTTGAAGGTGTTTTCTATGGGCATTTTTTTTTAAATTTTGCACAGAAATTAATATTGAAAAGGTGTTTGGAAGGTTCATACAATATGTTGCTTGACTTGATTTCTTCTAACATTGACTATTGAGGTGGTCATACACAATAATGTCAGTTGAACTGACCAAAATCAGCAGGATGGATTATGTATGGGGGGTGTAGCGAGTTTCCCAAAACACAGGATGTGGAAGGACAAATGGCTTAAACTGTTGGAATTTGATATACCTAATCCATTGGCTCTAAAAGGGAAGCTATCATCAGGAAATGATTTTTTTTAATACTGGGCTTTTTTAGACTTTAATTTCCTTTTGTTTCAGGATATAACCCATTTATAAAGCCACAATAGTCATATTTTAACTCTGTCTCATAAATTGAAATGTCTAATGTTCTTGAACAAGGGTCATCATGTAGGGAGAAGAGCAGGGTCAGCTATGACATCCCCTATTGTAAATGGTAGTTCCTGTGTTATCAGCTGTCGTTGTGAAGCTGCCTCTGATGATAAAGAGTCTACTGTAAACTCTTCTTGAAAGAACAGGAACTAGTCTAAAAAATTCCTAGTGGTTAGTGTGAAAATTTCAAAATTGCAAGTTACTAAATGTTTTTAAAAAAATATGTGTAACACAAAAACCTGATTTAAATAGTAGGTCATTTTCTGCTGATAGCTTCTTTTTAGCAGCGGCTCACGTCTCACCTCTAATTTGGAACACATCCATGCTTGGCCGAAGGAATAGCTGATAGCCATTAAAAGTGTTTGGCCATCTTTACTAGTATCACTAACTTTACTTTAGAGTTTAAAACTTGATTCACATTGTTGCTTCAATACGTCTCAAGATTGGTTTGACCTCTTTATATACACAGTAATAAGATTCCTTGGAGAGTGTCCACATTATCATATCGGAGAAGCAACCCAACCATGCCACCCTTAGAATGAGTTTAGCTCAACTACAGTCATGAGCACTTATCACTTACTTGGCTCAAACTTACAAAAAGGTCTACTGAAATGAATGGATTGTCAATGCAAGCACACCAGCTTCACCAGGTCTAAGAAATCTAAGTAATACCGTGAAACACTCTGAACAGAGGATTATGTAAACTTTCATAGTTTAATGAACAAGTCATAAAGATATTTGATGTCTGACTCTGATGTAATATCTCAACTCCATCAAACAGAAACAAGGTATTGTACATACTACATAATGCTTTACCAGTTACTAATGATGGAGTCACATCAGCTAAGCAGAGCTAATTAACAATAATTAAATTAATTGACAATTACAAGATGTCTTAGAGGTATGCATAACCTCTACAGAAACGGACATGTTTTTCCCTCTGCGTCAGCAGACTGATGTCAAAAATTTGCATAATTTGTCCCAAAAGTAGGCAGGACGGATTAGCACATCAGTGACATGGCTAATATGCTATTTTCCTCCACGTGCTTTTGAAAAATTAGTCATTTCTATATACCGTAAGTTTTTGATGTCCCAGCAGTATTTAAATAATAGCAATTAAACAACATTTTAATGAGATTTTCTATGGATTACTGAAATGTCTTGTTTGTGTCTCATCTTAAATTCACATGTTAGTGCGTTTAATCATAGAAATTCATTTTCTCTATGATCTTGAGAACTTGTCTTCCAGTGGTTGCATGCATATTGGCGTGGAAGCTGTAGTCCTGTGACCATCAGCCTTACAAATGACATGTAATGTCTGAATGTACTAAAATATGATATGTTCATGCATGTATAAACTGGAGGGAGGTGGAGACAAGCTGCAATTACATGTGAGATCTTATAAGACATGAGAACTGTAAAATCCACAAGGAAGTTAAAGCATATCTGAATGACTGTAAATCAAGCCACATATTTTACATAATAGCCAGGATAAAACGATGCACATGATCTCTGCAATGCTAACTATACATGACAAAGGAATGTGTGTGCTCATTGTTTGCATGTGTTTGTTTCACATGTACTTCAATCAAGACTGCTGACTTAAAAATTAAGATTCTTTTTTTTTTTTACACAGGCCTTTACTTTAGTGATATACAGCAGCATGTACAAGTTCGGGCACCCCTGGTCAAAATTGCTGCTATCGTGAACAGTTAAGCAAATTTAAGATGAAATGAATGATCGCTAAAAGACCTAAAGTAAAAGAGTACACATTTTCTTTGTTTTTTAGGCAAAAAAAAAATACACTGGTCAGAAAAATTAAGGGACCACTTAAACAACACAATGTAAGTCCAAGTCAATCACACTTCTGTGAAATCACCCTGTCCAGTTATGAAGCAACACAGATTGTGAATCGATTTATCCTGCTGTTGTGCAAGTGGAACAGACAACTGGTAGAAATGAAAGGCAATTAGCAAGGCAACCCCTATAAAGGAGTGGTTCTGCAGCGAGTGACCAAAGACCACAGATCATTTCTCTGTTCTCATCCTTTTTGGCCATTGTTTTGACCACTTTTGCATTTTGTCATTGCTCTCACCCCTAGAGGTACAGTAGCATGAGGTGGTGTCTACTGTACAACCCACAAAAGTTGCTCAGGTAGTGCAGCTCATCCAGGATGACATATCAATGCGACCTATGGCAAGAAGAATAGCTGTGTCTGTCAACACAGTGTCCAGAGCATGGAGCAGACACCAGGAGACAGGGCAGTACACTAGGAGATGTGGAGGGATTTAGAAGGGCAACAACCCAGCAGTAGGACCACTGCCTCCTTTTGCGCAAGGAGGAACTGGAGGAGCAGTGCCAGAATCCTTCAAAATTACCTCCAGCAGGCCATTAACATTCATGTGTCTGCTCAAACTGTCAGAAATAGACTCCATGAGGGTAGCATTGGGGTCTGACGTCCACAAGTGGGTGTTGTGCTTACAGCCGAACACCATTCAGAGTTGATTGATATTTGCCAGAGAACACCAAGATTGGTAGATTTGAAATTGGCACCCTGTGCGCTTCACAGATGAGAGCAGGTTCACACTGAGCAAATGTCGCAAACATGATAGATTGTGGAGACGCAGTGGAGAATCTTCTGCTGCCTGTAACATCCTCCATTATGACTGGATTGGCAGTGGGTCAGTAATGGCGTTGGGAGGCATTTCTTTAGAGGGCCACACAGCCCTCCATACGCTAGCCAGAGGTAGCCTGACTTCTATTAGGTACCACTATGAGAATCTCAGACCCATTTTTGAGACCATATGCAGATGCACTGGGCCCTAGGTTCCTTTTGACATGACAATGCCAGGGCTCATGTCTCTGAAGTGTGTCAGCAGTTCATGTATGATGAAGGCATTGATGCTATGGACTGGCCTGCCAACTCCCCAAACCTGATTCAAATCGAGCACATATACAGTACAGACCAAAAGTTTGGACACACCTTCTCATTCAAAGATTTTTCTGTATTTTCATGACTATGAAAATTGTAGAATGACACTGAAGGCATCAAAACTATGGATTAACATATGTGGAATTATACATTGCACTTTACAAAAAAGTGTGAAACAACTGAAAATATGTCTTATATTCTAGGTTCTTCAAAGTAGCCACCTTTTGCTTTGATTACTGCTTTGCACGCAGAAATGGTGAACGGATGGACTCTACATGCCTGGTTCCCACCGTGGAGCATGGAGGAGGTGGTGTGATGGTGTGGGGGTGCTTTGCTGGTGACACTGTTGGGGATTTATTCAAAATTGAAGCGGTTTGGGGTCATTGTCCTGTTGAAAAATAAATGATGGTCCAACTAAACGCAAACTGGATGGAATAGCATGCCGCTGCAAGATGCTGTGGTAGCCATCCTGGTGAAGTATGCCTTCAATTTTGAATAAATCCCCAACAGTGTCACCAGCAAAGCACCCCCACATCATCACACCACCTCCTCCATGCTCCATGGTGGGAACCAGGCAAGTAGAGACCATCCGTTCACCTTTTCTGTGTGCAAAGCAGTAATCAAAGCAAAAGGTGGCTACTTTGAAGAACCTAGAATATAAGACATATTTTCAGTTGTTTCACACTTTTTTGTAAAGTGTAATGTTTAATTCCACATATGTGTCATGGGTGTATCGCCACGAGGATCGTCGCGATTACACACTCTGACTTCTCACAGCTGAGTTGCTGTTACTTTGTGTTTGGTAATGAGAGAGTTAATTTTACCTAGCTCTTTGTTAAGACTAGGTGCAGCCTCGCCCGGCTGCTTTTGATTATGTTCTAATTAGTTTCCTTTATATTCCTGCCAGTCTGGGTGTTAGACGCCGGTGAAAGCATTCATGTAGTCTAGCAGACTGGATCGGTTCTGAGAATACTTAGGCTAGGAGTTCCTTGGTTGTTTTTACTCTTACAGCTTATAGTTTATCTCTGAGACCTTAGGTGTTCCTACTGTGTGTGAATGTTGTATGTAAGACTTTATTTACTTTATTTCTTGTCTTTCTTGTATGTCTTTCTGTTCATTAACCGTTACCTGTTCATTCCCTATGGTGGTATTCAGGGTCCTTCTTAGGACTAGAATACAGTTGGCAGGGATTGATAGGAGACAGGGTTTACGCTGGTGGCCTGGACCTCTGTACCTTTAACAGTACCTCCAGGTAGAGGGATTAGTTAGGACCCCAGTTCAGGGTCAGCTTAGACCCCGGTCACCCTCTAGCCGGAGACAGCGTATAACGGATTCCGTTTTGACCCACTGGACATTCTGTCAGGTAAATCTATGTTATCATATATCTATGCGCATGTTATATAGTATGTTGCCCTTTTGATACAGATTACTGACATCACATATATATATCTGCTATACAGCGTGACATTTTCACCGGCCCAACTAAAGATTCTCCCCAGCTGTCATGGATCCAGTAGCCCAGCTGGCCCGGCAGTTGCAGGGGTTGTCCATGGAATTTGCAGACATTAAGTCCAAGGTTTTGTCCCCCCGGAGCAAACCAGATCTGAACCTAAGGTTGCTCTCCCGGACAGGTTCACTGGTGGGCGGGACAAATTTTTTACTTTCCGGGAGGCATGTAAATTGTACTTTCGGCTGCGGCCTCGGTCATCTGGGAGTGAAGAGCAGAGGGTGGGAATTGTTATCTCGCTCTTACAAGGGGACCCTCAATCTTGGGCGTTCTCTATTCCTCCAGGCTCCCCAGATCTCCAGTCAGTGGATCGATTTTTTACTGCCCTGGGTCTGGTATATGATGATCCGGATCGAGTCTCCCTTGCTGAAACAAGGTTACGTAAAATACGGCAAGGAAATCGTCCAGCGGAGGAATATTCTTCTGAGTTCCGTAGATGGGCAACAGATACTCAGTGGAATGACCCAGCTCTTAGGAGCCAGTTTTGTCAAGGGTTGTCTGACAAATTAAAAGATGTGTTGGCTCAGTATGATTCTCCTCCATCACTGGAGGCTGCTATGGCCCTCGCTATTCGCATTGATAGACGACTTCGGGGAAGACGCGAGGTAACTCCGTCTCCCGTGATGACTCCGCCTACTACTAAGGTCCCTTATACTGAGGTTCCCCTGGTCTGTTCTGAGGAACCCATGCAGTTGGGAGGGACATCATTTTGTAGGAGGGAATCGGCGGTGCGCCGCAAGACTAGAAGGTGTTTCTTTTGCGGGAGAGAGGGACATTTTGTTGGGGGGTGTCCATCCCGGACCTCTTTGAGCCAAGGAGTTAACCTGGGAGTGTGTATTTCGTCCCCAAATCCCTCTCAGTTTCTCGTGCCTGCGGAGGTGGTGATTGGTACTAGAACTGAGAGGATTTCTGTTTTTCTTGATAGTGGGTCCGGGGCTAATCTGGTGGATGCTCGGTTTGCCCAGGTGCATGGTATGCAACTGAGTGTATTGGCCAAACCGGTCCCTATACTCTCTATTGATTCTAGACCTCTTGGTCAAGGTAGCTTGTTACAAGCTGTTCATAACATAGATCTTCGAGTAGGGGCAATACATAAAGAGCAATTGTCTTGTTATGTGTTGGAGGGTCTACCTACTCCTATTGTGTTGGGACTTCCTTGGTTGGCTAAACATAACCCAGTGATTGATTGGCAATCCAGAAAGATAAGCCAGTGGGGTGAATTTTGCAAGAATAACTGCATGAGCACGGTCATCGGTGCTGTTGTGCCTAGGACTTTGGGGAGATGTTCTCAGAGGAGGGGTGTAAAGAGTTACCTCCTCATCGCGCATATGACTGCTCAATAAAGTTGCTTCCTGATGCCTTATCTCGTACTTTCCCAGGGACCGGGAGGATGGATGATCCGGTTCCTATTCCTCAGGAGGGAGTTGTAGTGTCAGCTGTATGCTCTGAGCTTGAGGGGGAGGTATTGGGGCTCAGGGGGACGCCCCTGTGGGACTTCCAGGGGGACTGATAGTTCCAGATCGGTTAAGACTGAAGGTTACGGGGAACCGTTACAAACGGATGGCTGATAGGGGGAGAGTTTCTGGTCGAGATCTGAAGGTGAACGATCTGGTGTGGTTGTCTACCAGGAATATAAAACTTAAAGTTCCCTCCTGGAGGTTAGGTCCCAGATTCATCGGGCCGTACAGGATCAGTTCCATAATTAATCCTGTGGCATTTCGTCTGGACCTCCCTCCTACGTTTAAAAATCATAATGTGTTTCACAAGTCATTACTTAAAAAGTATGTGGCACCAGTTATACCGTCACCTCTACCTCCTTCAGTGGTGGTCAATGATAACGTGGAGATTCATGGGTCGAAAATCATTGACTCACGTCTCAGTCGCCGATCCCTTCAGTACTTAGTTCATTGGAGGGGGTATGGTCCTGAGGAGGGGACGTGGGTCCCTGCGTCTGATGTTAACGCAGATCGATTGGTTCGGACCTTTCACACAACTCACCCGGGCAGACCTGGCCTTGAGGGTCCGGAGGCCCCTCGTAGAAGGGGGGGTACTGTCATGGGTGTATCGCCACGAGGATCGTCGCGATTACACACTCTGACTTCTCACAGCTGAGTTGCTGTTACTTTGTGTTTGGTAATGAGAGAGTTAATTTTACCTAGCTCTTTGTTAAGACTAGGTGCAGCCTCGCCCGGCTGCTTTTGATTATGTTCTAATTAGTTTCCTTTATATTCCTGCCAGTCTGGGTGTTAGACGCCGGTGAAAGCATTCATGTAGTCTAGCAGACTGGATCGGTTCTGAGAATACTTAGGCTAGGAGTTCCTTGGTTGTTTTTACTCTTACAGCTTATAGTTTATCTCTGAGACCTTAGGTGTTCCTACTGTGTGTGAGTGTTGTATGTAAGACTTTATTTACTTTATTTCTTGTCTTTCTTGTATGTCCTTCTGTTCATTAACCGTTACCTGTTCATTCCCTATGGTGGTATTCAGGGTCCTTCTTAGGACTAGAATACAGTTGGCAGGGATTGATAGGAGACAGGGTTTACGCTGGTGGCCTGGACCTCTGTACCTTTAACAGTACCTCCAGGTAGAGGGATTAGTTAGGACCCCAGTTCAGGGTCAGCTTAGACCCCGGTCACCCTCTAGCCGGAGACAGCGTATAACGGATTCCGTTTTGACCCACTGGACATTCTGTCAGGTAAATCTATGTTATCATATATCTATGCGCATGTTATATAGTATGTTGCCCTTTTGATACAGATTACTGACATCACATATATATATCTGCTATACAGCGTGACAATATGTTAATTCATAGTTTTGATGCCTTCAGTGTGAATTTACAATTTTCATAGTCATGAAAATACAGAAAAATCTTTGAATGAGAAGGTGTGTCCAAACTTTTGATTTACAGTAATCATTTTTATGTTTTATTGTTCTCAACACATTCCACTATGTAATGAATAAAGTGATTTGCAACTGGAATATTTCATTCAGTGATATCAAGGATGTTGTATTTATTTAAGTGTTCACTTTATTTTTTTGAGCAATGTGTGTACAGGTGCTTCTCACAAGATTAGAATATCATCAAAAAGTTAATTTATTAACAAGAGTCTTTCCTGCTGTTGTGCTGTTCTGGTTAGAGGGATTTTCATCCATATTTCCTTGGATAATTCTTCCAGTTCTGTGAGATTCCTGGGTCGTCTTGTATGCACTGTTCTTTTAAGGTCTAGCCACAGATTTTCAATGATGTTCAGATCAGGAGACTATGAATTTATGATTATTATCCATTTGAGAAGCCATCATCTTTTCAACGTCAGCTTTTTTATGGATGAGTTTATGTTTGCATCAAGAATTTGTTGAAATATCATTGAATCCATTGTTCCCTTTACACATGAACTGCTTCCCGTGCCATTGGCTACAACACAACCCCAAAGAATGATTGATCCACCCCCATGCTTCATTGTTGGAGAGATGTTCTTTTTCTGAAATTCTATACCCTTTTCTCTCCACACATACCTTTGATCATTGTGGCCAAAAGATTCTATTTTTACCTCATCGGTACAAATGACTTGTTTCCAAAAATATTTAGACTTGAGAGTCCTCGGTGGTTGATACCTTTTAATGGCTAACTGAAAAGATGGTAACAAATTGCAAGCTTTCGAGACTACTCAGGTCTCTTCATCAGGCAAAGACTAAAACAAAAACTGAAGAATCACATATTTATATACACAAAAGGACACAGGAATAGTGCAATAGGTAAGACAAGTGACGTGAAGCAGAACTGTCATTATGGCAGAGGGATGAACATAAATATTGGAACAGTTCATAGATAAGGAGAGAAAGTTTTATTGCCCTCTGATTGGGGTCTGGTGTTGGTTTTGATGCCCCTAGAAGGTCAGAGACGCAGATTCCTTAATTGATATAGAATGACATGAATCCGTGTGATATATTCATTCCAGCACTAAGAGTGTCAAAGGTCATCATAAGTTTGTATTCCCAAACCTTTCTATCTTTCTCAGATTTGAAGTTAGATTTTAATACCAGTAATTCCATATCCATCATGCTATGACCGGGCATACAAAAGTGTTTTGCCACAGGTAAATCCATTCTTTTTCTCTTATTGTGTGGCGATGAGAATTCATCCTTGTTCTCAGTTTTTGCCCGGTCTCCCCCACATACAGACCCCCAGTTGGACATTTAGTACATATAATTAGGTACACAACATTAGATGTGATGCAGCTGAAAGTACCTGGGATCTTGTAGTCCTGATGGGAGTTGGGGATCTTTATCTTGTCCGTGGTCATTATAGATGCACAGGTTTTACACTTCTTCTGGTTGCAAGGAAAGGTTGTTTCCAAAATGCATCAAGCTTGTTTAGATGTTCTTTTACATACTTCTGATGCCGAATTTTATGGTGAGGACGCAGGAGAGTTTTTCTTCTGATGACTCTTCCAACTCTTCCATGAAGTCCATATTTGTGCAGGTGTCTCTGAACAGTAGAACAATGTACCACAACTCCAGAGTCTCCTAAATCTTTCTGAATGTCTTTTGTAGTCAAGTGGGGGGTCTGATTTGCCTCTGCAGCAATCTTACGAGCAGTTCTCACTGAAATTTTGCTTGGTCTTCCAGACCTCTTTTTGAACTGCACAGTTCCTGTTAACTGCCATTTCTTAATTACATTTCAAACTAAGGAAAGGGCACCTTGAAAACGCTTTGCTATCTTCTTATAGCCTTTTCCTGCTTTGTGTTCCTCCACCATTTTCATTCTCAGAGTGCTATGCAGCTGTTTAGAAGAACTCATAGCTGCTGTTTTCTGGCATAAGCTTAGAGGGGGCTGGGTTTTTATAAAGCTGGGAAATTTGCATTGCCTGGCCTTTCCTAGCAATGATAGTAAACAAGCCATAACCCTAAACAGGCTAATTAACGTCTGAAACCTTGGTCAAATTTATCTGAGCACACAAATCTCCAAGGTTACCCAAACTTTTTCATTGGCCCATCTTTCTTTTTGCAATTTTTAAAATGTAAAAGATTAATATGTCATCTTTACGTTTAGGCCTTTTAGAAATCATTACATCTTCAATTTGCTTAACTGTTGACAGTTAAACTAATTTTGACCAGAGGTGCCCAAACATTTACATGCTCCTGTTTAAAATTCCCAGGATGATATATGATGTCCAGAACATGATGAAGCCCCCATACACATTAAACAAATGCCACCTCCAACAATATTGATGGGTTCAGTCAAAAACTCCAATATGTTTGGGGGCTTCAGCTAAGTGATGGTCAGGGAGGGGGGGTGGAGGGGAGATGTTGATCAGGCATATCCAATTCAGCCTGCCGATTGCTTTGTTCTCCCTGAGATAAGCCACTGGCAGAGATGTCTGTCAGCAGCTCTTTCATAGAGAAAACAGGAACACTCGACCATACTAGTGGTTCTGTGTATGGGTGAGACGTTGAGACGGTATTTAAAGTGTATGGTGGTATGTACTGCCAACAGAGTGATTAACTCATTCATATAGAAAATTAGATAAAGTCCTGCTACTAGGGTCTTGACTATTTGTCAAATGGTCACTGCCTCAATACATCAAACGTCACAAAATGGGATACCCTGTGCTCCTTCTGTGTACAAGAACTACACCAAGAGATCATGTTGATCTTCTGTCCTATAAAAGCTAAGGGGGATGAACATCAACCAATTCTCCTTTATCTTTGCAGTCTTAGCATAATGAAAGGCTCCAATTTGATCTTGATGAGAGATTCCATTCCCCTATGTATGCCTTCTGTCACCTCCCTATATATTATATAAAATTACTGTCCTAAAAATGTCCTGTTAAGGGGGTTGGCCACTAGTTTTAATATTGATGGACACTGGCACCCCAGCCGATTAGCTGTTACCTGTAGTGGCTGCAGGAAGTTCTCGGATGATGCAGTTCCATTATTTTTGTAGTGGCGATAGCCAGGTACTTCAAACAAATAGCGGATGGATCTGTAGTACCCGGCCAAGGCCATTATAGTTTTGATGGGGATGCTGTATTCTCGCAGCATCCAAGAAATTCTGTCTGCAGCCGATTCTGGTAACAGCTGATCGGCAGGGGTGCCAAGTATCGCAACCTCACCAATTAGATATTGATGGCCTATCCTAAAGATAGGCCATCGATAAAATAGTAGGGGTAAATCTCTTTAAGTAAATAATAAAAAAGTGTAAATTGATATTGACAGATAAAGAAATATCTGTTCATGCCAGCTGTTCATCCGTTACAAGAGTTAACTAGACCCACATTCCAATGCAGAAGAATGAGGCATAACAGGAATCACATTTCTCAAACAATTCCTCACAAAACTTTACCCAGTGACTCATGGCTAACAATTAACTTTTGTGTTTACAAGTAGATGCAAGGACACCACTATTTTATAAGTTTCTAAGTATATGTACAAAATGATATCTGCCGGTGTCAACTTATAGAAAAGGGTTGGCTGCATTTTATCTGTGCAGTACACATTACGATCAAGATATTGTTATTTGTTTCTTGTTTGTGCCACATTGTACTGCTTTTATAGCTACTGTGGACATCTTAATAGCTTGTGTCGTATTCACATTGATAAATGGAGACTTTAGTAGTGCATGAGTGGAAGAGTTTAGATATAAAATGTAGATCAAGTAATAAATGATAGAAAGAGAAGTTCCCCAGTACAGTAGATGGTTAATTTGTGATCTGCCGTTAAAATGAAATAGCATTTCATCACAGTTTTCTTTGAATGTTGTATCCATTTTACCTTACACAATGAATGATAAAGAAAATGATAATATTTTTCATAAAATCCAAATAGTTGGACCTGAATTCAAGCTGTCTCAGCTGGAAAAGTGTCATATGTTCTACGTTTATCAATCTAGTTTTGGTGACCTATTTAAAAAAAACTCAATTATTATTTTATTAGCGCCATCATTTTCCACGCCACTTTACAGACATCATTATCGCTGTCCCCATTGGGGATCAAAATCTAAATCTAAATTCCTTATATCAGTATGTCTTTGGAGTGCGGGAGAAAACCGGAGAACCTGGAGGAAACCCACGCAAACACACGGAGAACATACAAACTCCTGGCAGATGTTGTCCTTGGTGGAGTCACCGTGCTCTTCTTATGATGTTTAAGATTTTAATGCATCACCTGCAGGTTTTTTTTTATAGTCTGTTCAAGAAATTCTATTTAATATAATTTTCAAATGTGATTTTTTTTTCTTCTGTAAATTAGTACACTAAGCTGCAGCATTGCAACTATATGAATGGGGATTCTCATTGAACTGGGAATATTAAGGAAGCACTCCCACTAAATTTTTTTATTGATTAAATGTGTGCATACATGCATGTTATATAGTGTGAATGTATTAATATACTCACCGCCGCTTTTTCAGGTGTCCAGCGCCGTGCTTCTCTGTGATGTCACCACAATACTGAATTGCCGGCTTGTTCTAAGTGCTATTTGTGAACCAAAAGTTCTCTTTTACAATTAATGCCTATGGAGCCGCATTCTGACGCTTCATAGGCTTTCATTGTAACAGCCACTTTTGCATCATGCAGAGCACAGAATAACCCAGACAGTCTGCAGAGCGGTGACGTCACCGAGAGGCAGAAAAGAACGGCGCTGGACACTGGAGAAAGAATTGGTAGTTGAGTATATTAATACACTCACACTACATAACATGCATGTACACACATTTAATCAATAAAAAAGTTAATGGGAGTGTTTTATTTGTACTAATTTACAGAATGAAAAAACATCCCATTGGAAAAATTATATTAAATACAATTTCTTGGAAAGACTAAAAAAAAAAAAACCTACAATATACCAAACACATTAGAAGTAAACTAATGCAATTAGTATATGTGCTAGTTAACGATAACCCTAGATGCAGCTTTTATCTGTTCTAGGAGATGCTGGCATCTCTTCTCATGGAATCATTATCCTGCATGCTCTACATAGCTTGAATCTTTGATCAAGACCTGCTGACCTCAGGTTACAATAACAGAAAAGACACAAAGCGCCTGTAAAAGACAAGGATGTAGAACTTGGTTCTATTGCCAGTTCCAAGAAAAACAATGTTTCCCACATTGCAGAGGCACTGGAGTTGAGCTACTTTGCATACCTTCTTCCGATGGAGCATTGCCTGACCTTTGAGACAGTACACCCATTAGAGATTCATAATATGAAAAGTACATAAATATGTACTAAACTGAGCGGTAAATCACAGTTGAACCTAGCTTGAATTATCCTAGTATCAAGACAGGTTTGGTTGTAAGGAATTTGGAAATTCTTGCAGGATATTATAAGAATGCTTTTTACTTGTAAAGGCTTTTTATGCAATTTCTTATGTACACTAATCCTTAAGGTGCAGCTTTACTGTCAACCACTATAATTATTTGCCAGCATAAAGGTGTGCAGCTAATTATACACAAACATTTAAATGAGCATTGCCCTTTAATAATCTTGCACACCTGTATACACTAAGAGAATGACTGATTATCATAGTTCACACTCATTTCAGCTTACAGTGCGAAAGTGAAGAATAAAAATCAAAACCCGACATAGCTGAAGACAATGAAACCAAGTGCAGAAGAGGGAAGATGCACTATAGGAAAAATATAGAAGGAAATAGTAAATATCTGAACAAACAACAATTTAAAAAGGATATGCTACATCCTGTATATGGTGAATGGGAACAATTACACAGGTTTTTCAATTTATGGGTACTGTTTTTTATTCACATAACAGTGGAGAATGAATAAAATGAATGAATTGGTATATACAGTACATAGTCATATCCAATGTCCATATCCTAATCCATAGTGTAAATATTCATTGAAATTCTGTAAATGAGGAATATTGAAATACTCTTTGAGCAATCTTGGGGTAGAGTCACATGGGATAGAACTCCTTCATATCTAAAACATGTTAATTGAGAATTTTGATGTAGAGATATGGTAGAATTTGAGTAAAAAATCAGCGGTATTTTCATCTAGGTTTGACATTCAGTACCCTAAAATTGTATCTCTTTTCCAAATACTATTCTTCTCTACCTCATTTTAGATTTCTGGTCTAACCAGTTACTATTACTCAAAATAACTTTCTCACAAGGCTTCCCGCAATGCACTTTCACCAACAATTCAGAATGTGATACCATCTTCCTTATTGGGAAGCCAAATATGTCTCATTGTAATAAAAGTCTATATTCTTCTTATTGTTATATGGATTATACACTACTTTATGACTTTAAAGGGGTATTCCCGAATTTGGAAGTTATCCCCTATCTATCAATTGATTGGACCTCAACTGCTGGAACCCCCAGAGATCATGAGAACTGTGTGAATTGAGTGGTGGTTGACCATGCTCACCTCCACTCCATGCATTCTTATGTGACTCTCTTTAACCCCTTAAGCCCCGGAGCTTTTTTCAGTTTGGCATTTTTCTTTTTTTGCTCCCCTTCTTCCCAGAGCCATAACTTTTTTATTTTTCCATCAATATGACCATGTGAGGGCTTGTTTTTTTGCGGGATGAGTTGTACTTTTGAACGACACCATTGGTTTTATCATATCATATACTAGAAAATGGGAAAAAAATTCCAAGTGAGGTGAAAATGCAAAAAAAGTGCGACCCCACGTTTTTTGTTTGGCTTTTTTACTAAGTTCACTAAATGCTAAAATTGACCTGCCATTATGATTCTCCAGGTCATTACGAGTTCATAGACACCAAACATGTCTAGGTTCTTTTTTATCTAAGTGGTGAAAAAAATTACAAACTTTGTTAAAAAAAAATTGCGCCAATTTCCGATACCCGTAGCGTCTCCATTTTTCGTGATCTCAGGTTGGGTGCGGGCTTATTTTTTGCGTGCCAAGCTGGCATTTTTAATTATATCATTTTGGTGCATATACGATCTTTTGATTGCCCGTTATTGCATTTTAATGCAATGTCGCAGCGACCAAAAAAACAATTCAGGCGTTTTGTATTTTTTTTCTTGCTACGTTTTTTAGCGAACAGGTTAATCCTTTTTTTATTAATAGATTGGGTGATTCTGAACGCGGTTATACCAAATATGTGCATGTTTGATTTTTTTTATTGTTTTATTTTGAATGGGGCGAAAGGGGGGTGATTTGAACTTTAATTTTTTAAATTTTTTTTATATTTTTAAAAACATTTTCTTTTTTCTTTTGGCATGCTTCAATAGTCTCCATGGGAGACTAGAAGTTGGCACAACTCAATCAGCTCAGCTACATAGAGGCGATGATCTCACTTCACCTCTATGTGGCTGAATTGCTGACTTGCTATGAGCGCCGACCTCTGGGTGGCACTCACAGCATGCCGGCACTGACAACCATAGAGGTCTCCAGGAGACCTCAGGTTGTCATGCCGACACACTGGTGACCCGCAATCACGTGACGTGGGTCACCAGTGTGCGTATTTCTGGCGCAATTGCCAGAAGCGCCATTTAAATGCCGCTCTCAATGTTTGACAGCGGCATTTAACTAGTTAATAGCAGCGGGTGGATCGTGATTCTACCCGCGGCTATTGCGGGCACATGTCAGCTGTTCAAAACAGTTGACGTGTCCCGGGAAAAATGTGGGCTCACTGCCGGAGCCCACATCAAAGGGAGGGAGACTGACATGGCGTAAATGTACGCCCGATGTCAGTAAGGGGTTAAAGGAATTATCTGGGAAAACAGGCAGATACAGAGGCTTCTCACAAAATTAGAATATAATCAAAAAGTTAATTTATTTCAGTTCTTCAATGCAAAAAGTGAAACTCATATATAATTAATTATTCTAATTTACTGAGATAATGACTTTTGGATTTTCATTGGCTGTAAGACATAATCCTCAACATTAACAGAAATAGACACTTGAAATAGATCACTCTCTTTGTAATGACTCTATATAATATGAGTTTCACTTTTTGTATCGAAGAACTGAAATAAATTAACTTGTTCATGATATTCTAATTTTGTGAGAAGCACTTGTAGTTGCTAACTATTGGATCGGCCCGTTGATGATCTCTGACAGCTCAGAGCTGTAACAGACCAGTCCTGTTGGCAGTTTTACAGCTTCCACTGACATCAAATTGACAGAGCAGCTGCTTCTCTTCCTCTCCACTCTGTTGATGGGGCATGACTGCCGATGTAATGCTGATTGACAGCTGGCTCCCTGCTGCTTAACTGTGGGAAGCTGGCTGTCAATCAGCATGACGATGGTAGTGACACCCTGTTGATAGAACATCACAGAAGAGGAAGAGCTGCTCTGTTGACATAAAGCAGCAGAATCTTCAGAAGGAGCAGTCAGTGACCACTTTGAGCTGGTGCCAAGCAGAACAGGCAAGTAATTAGCAAGTAGCTGCCTGTTAGTTCTTAGGCCCATAGTAAAAAAAAATAAAATTTAGTCCAGGTGTGATGAACTTGCCACCCTGCCTGACGTCACTATTACATCAGATGGATCATGTAATGTGGTCTTCCCACTTTCACAAAAATGATGGTTGGCACCCCCTGGGGACACTAAAAGTTAGCTTGGCACAGTTTTACACAGATACCCCTGTCCACACGGGCCCAGGATGGCACAGGAAGTGAGAGGAAGTGACCCATGCAGTAAATGACGTGGCACCACACTAGCTCGCAACCTTGACAGGCCCCTTTCACTAGCTACAGTAAAACAGAGAGCTGCCAGCCAGTAGGACTGCCACCTTAATTGCTAGATATAAGCGCGTAGCATTAATGGGATTATATCGGGCCAGAGACCAGCCTCGGTAGCATGGAAAGTTAAACCGAGAAACAGACGTTTGGATTCGTGGATCGAGATAAAAGAGCAGCCCAAGGTTAAATTATATATTTAATTGCCTTAGCACACTAGACAATACACTATATACATGATGGCTATACAAATACAGTTGTCAGATAGGCAAATACAATAGTGGTAGGGCAAAAAATAAGCAGATGGATCATGTCAATTACTAGCCTAATGTTCGACCATGCATGCGCTAGGTTCCAGGGGGCATGAGTTGCCAGCTGGCTTCTAGGTACTTCACACCACATTACTCGACATGACCCCTCTTTCAAAGTGGACCGCATGCATAACACAGAGAGCAACCATATGGCATTACACTAGCCTTTATCCCCTTTGGGTCACTCCTCTCCTGCCCTCTGGGCAGAACCCATCTGATCAGCAGTTCCATGATTAACCATTGCTCCATTCACATGTGGAACTTTAGAGTCTCAATTCTCGGCATTAAAGTGGGGCGCAGCAGTTAGATCCCCATCAATCTGGACATTATCGCCTATCACGTAGGGGATAACTTTACAAACTTGAATACTTCTTTAATAGACTGATTGCTTTATCATATTGTAATTAAAAACAGCTGGGTCTTTTCAGCAGCCATCTTGCTTTCTCTTGAGCAAGAGTGATTTAAATTGCTGATGGCATACATTAATACACACCACCTGTGCTTACAATGAATATGCATGATTAATCCAGATATCCCACCAGAAAAGTACAGATGTGACCCACAGGAAGAAAAAAAATATTTATATATATCTATATATGCACTGTGAAAAAATCTTTAGCATGTTTGTCATACTTAAATGTTTCAGATTACAAAAAAAATTACAATATTAGACGAAGATAACACAAGTAAACACAAAATGCAGTTTTTAAATGAAGGACTTTATTATTAAGGAAAAAAGAAATCCAAACGTACAGGGCCATGTGTGAAAAAGTGATTGCCTCCCCTCCCTTTAAAACATAAATTAACTGTAGTTTATCACGTACAAATTCCCTAGCTACACACAGGCCTGATTAATGCCACATCTGTACTTAAATAGGACCTGTCTGACAAAGTGAAGTAGATCAAAATAATCCTCAAAAGCTAGACATCATGCCGCGATCCAAAGAAATTCTGTAATAAATGAGAAAAAAAGAAATGGAGATCTATCAGTCTGGGAAATTTTATAAAGCCATTTCTCAAGCTTTGGGACTACAGAGAACCAAAATGAGAGCCATTATCCACAAATGCCGACCAAAATTACCTCCAGAGTGCAGTGATGACTCATCCAAGAGGTCACAATAGACCCCACCACAACATCCAAAGAACTGCAAGCCTAACTTGCTTCAGTTAAGGTTAGTGTTCATGACTCCATCATAACAAAGAGACTGGGCATGACAGAGCTCCAAGACGAAAACCACTGCTGAGCAATAAGAACATAAAGGCTTGTCTAAGTTTTGCCAGAAAACATCTTGATTATCCCCAAGACTTTTAGGATCATTCTCTGTAGACTGATGAGGCAATAGTTGAATTTTTAGAAAGTGTATGTCTCATTACATCTGGCATAGAAGTAACACAGCATTTAAGAAAAGGAACATCATACCAACAGTAAAATATGGTGGTGGTAGTGTGATGGTCTAGGGTTGTTTTGCTGCTTCAGGAACTGGAAGCCTTGCTGTGTTAAATGAAATCATGAATTCTTCTGTCTACCAAAAAATATTGAAGGAGAATGTGAGACCATCTGTTCGTGATCTCATGATCTCAAACTGAAGTGCACTTGGGTTATGCAGCAGGACAATGATACAAAACACACCAGCAAGTCCACCTCTGAATGGCTTAAGAAAAACAAAATTAAGACTTTGGAGTGGTCTAGACAAAGTCCTGACATTAATCTGATTCAGATGCTGTGGCATGACCTTAAAAAGGCGGTTCATGCTTGAAAACCTCCAATGTGGCTAAATTACAACAATTTTGCAAACATGAGTTAGCTAAAATTCCTCTAGAGCATTGTAAAAGACTCATTGCAGTTGTTGCTGTTAAGGGTGGACCAATCAGTTAATAGGTTTAGGGGCAATCACTTTTTCACGCAGGGCCCTGTAGGTTTGGATTTATTTTTCCCTTAATAATAATAAAGACCTTCATTTAAAAACTGCATTTTGTGTTTACTTGTGTTACTTGCGTTATCTTTGTCTAATATTTAAATTTGTTTGGTGATCTGAAAAACTTAAGTGCGACAAACATGCAAAAGAATAGGAAATCAGGAAGGGGCTAACACTTTCACACAGCTGTACATATATATATATAACATATATATATATACATGTATATATATATTTAAAATGGGATTTTTCATTCAAATGAACATGTAGCAAGTATCAGATCTATTACATATTACACTGACTGTCATTCTAGCTACAGTAATTATTCCCATAAATACCATTGAACAACCCTTTGCTAAATACACAGTATTTACTTTTAACTGACTTCCTGTTTTTCTGTCATAATTGGCCCTTTATAAGGGTATGTTTCCACGGTCAGGAAACATTCCGGATTAGCTGCGTGTTTGACGCTGTGCGTTGGAGCAGCGTCAAACACGCAGCGTCCAGATGTTACAGCATAGTGGAGGGGATTTCAAGAAATCCCGTCTCCACTATGCTGTAAAACACGCAGGCGGAAGACCTGCGTTTCCGGACATGCGGCGCGTCTTTTCAGACCGCAGCATGTCCTAGCCCGTTGCGGCGACGCTGCGTCGCCGCAACCGAAATAACACAGGGCTATGTAGCCCTGCGATCATTCCGCATGTGTTCCGGAGGTGTCCGGAACACATCCGGAATGAGCGCGCGTCAAAAAGGGGGCGGGGCTTAGGATGGAGCAGAATTTCCGCTCCGTCAAATGCGCTGTGGTTCCGGACCGTGGAACCACAGCCTTAGTCACTTCCACAAACAAATAGAATATTTTTGTTTTTAGTGACTATTTTGTGAAGATGATAGCTGCTTTGATTGATTACATGTTAAATTTAAACAGTACTTAAGGGTATGCCACACTAAACAGCGTCGCTAACGAGATCGCTTTAAAACGTCACTATTTAGCGATCTCGTTAGTGACGCTGTTGTGTGTGGCATGTAGCAACGACGTGGCCCCTGCTGTGATCTCGCTGATCGTTCACTAGGGTTCTGGACCGTATTTTGATCGTTGGCGTCCCGCTGGTGAGCCTATATCGCTGTGTCTGGCACGTTTTGTGAACGATTTGCGCTGTTTTTTACATCGCAAAGTCGTTAAGGAGATCGCTAACCGCTTATGCGTCGTTAACGAGATCGCTAAATGTGGCAGCTACTAGCGACATTAAAACGATCACAAAAACGATCGCATTAGTATGCGTCGTTATTGTGATCGTTAGCGGGAGCGTTTAGTGTGGCAGTACCTTTAGCTGATAAAGATTAAGATCAATCTATGAAATGAATGGTAACTTATTACTGTGGACAAATAATTGAATGTAATATTTCATATGTATTTTATATCTTAAAAAAAGCTAAAAAAAATATTCAAAAACCTTGCGCAAAGAATGTTTTCGAACATATGGAGCCTTACAACCAATGTAGCCATTTCCTATTGTTGGAAGATATCTCTATTAAAATGTGAATTTGGTGAGAGTTTTAATGCCGTGGGTGTTATCCTTTGTAACTGCCACTACTGTCCTGAAATTAAGTGACTATTTTAACTGAAATCTGAGATTGCATCTTTTACTGGCAAAATAAACAGCAAAGATTTAGTGAAGTGAAAAAGAACCTGAAAGAAGTATATGCTGTTAACAATATATCTATTTTAGCTCTTACCTTTTTTTGGCTTGTGACTTTTTTGCAATTTTTCATTCTGTTCACATTTTGCTTCCCTCTCTTTCCACCTTCTTACTTGTTCTTCCCTCATCTTAAAGAACAAGATCTGTTTCTGTTCTTCACTAAGTTCCGCCAGAAGTTCTGGATCAATGTACATATCGGCTAATATTTGTTTAAGCATGGCTGCTGTCACTTATGAACACTTTTTAAATAGAAAATCCTTAAATGATAATTCCAAGAGGTGTCTGTTATATTCCGGTGGCGTTAATTATAAACAGAGATGTTTCCCATCAAAAGATGAAGATATGCGTACATAACATGGGATCCATGACAGAGTATTAATATAACATATTCATTCCTGAAAAAAGAAAAAAATTAATAACTACATGATAACATTTTAAACTATAAAAATTAAAGGGATTGAGCACAGTTTTGAAGTTAAAGAGCACCTGACAGCCATACATGGGCAGCACATATCAGACACTTGCTGTGTGTCTTCAGCCATGCTTGTCTGACTCACACTTTAGAAATCATTGGTGTCCAAGCCAAATGGAGACTAGTTGTTGACAGGATTGTCCCTAGCTGCTGCCAATTACTGACAGGTCTCTCCCTATATTTGCATGCAGGGAGAGACCTGTCAGTCAAGGGGAGTGGGTGGAGAGAAGCTGCTGAGGACCAACCTGTCCTACTAGTGTCCTAGCAGCTCGGTCCACGGCAGCGTTTAAAGTATGTCTGTCTCTGAAATGCCGTAGTGTTTCACAGTCAAACATACCTGAATGACATGATTTAGCCTATACTGATACATGCTGCTCACGAATTGGGCAGCATGAATCAGCTGTCAAGTTACTTTTAAGACTGGGGTCTGAACGATAGGACCCCCCAACAATCCAGAGAACGCGATGCTGAAAGTAAAGATTATTCATGCGCACCTCCACTCCATACAGTAAAGACCAAAAGTTTGGACACACCTTCTCATTTAAAGATTTTTCTGTATTTTCATGACTATGAAAATTGTACATTCACACTGAAGGCATAAAAACTATGAATTAACATATGTGGAATTATATACTTAACAAAAAAGTGTGTAACAACTGAAATTATGTCTTATATTCTAGGTTCTTCAAAGTAGCCACCTTTTGCTTTGATGACTGCTTTGCACACTCTTGATGAGCTTCAAGAGGTAGTCTCCGGGAATGGTTTTCACTTCACAGGTGTGCCCTGTCAGGTTTAATAAGTGGGATTTCTGGCCTTATAAATGGGGTTGGGACCATCAGTTGTGTTGTGCAGAAGTCTGGTGGATACACAGCTGATAGTCCTACTGAATAGACTGTTAGAATTTGTATTATGGCAAGAAAAAAGCAGCTAAGTAAAGAAAAACGAGTGGCCATCATTACTTTAAGAAATGAAGGTCAGTCAGTCCGAAAAATTGGGAAAACTTTGAAAGTGTCCCCAAGTGCAGTTGCAAAAACCATCAAGCGCTACAAAGAAACTGGCTCACATGAGGACCACCCAAGGAAAAGAAGACCAAGAGTCACCTCCGCTTGTGAGGATAAGTTTATCTGCGTCACCAGCCTCAGAAATAGCAGGTTTACAGCTGCTCAGATTAGAGACCAGGTCAATGCCACACAGAGTTCTAGCAGCAGACACATCTCTACAACAACTGTTAAGAGGAGACTTTGTGCAGCAGGCCTTCATGGTAAAATAGCTGCTAGGAAACCACTGCTAAGGACAGGCAACAAGCAGAAGAGACTTGTTTGGGCTAAAGAACACATGGAATGGACATTAGACCAGTGGAAATCTGTGCTTTGGTCTGATGAGTTCAAATTTGAGATCTTTGGGTCCAACCACCGTGTCTTTGTGCGACGCACAAAATGTGAACAGATGAACTCTACACGCCTGGTTCCCACCGTGAAGCATGGAGGAGGTGTGATTAGTGTGGGAGTGCTTTGCTGGTGACACTGTTGGGGATTTATTCAAAATTGAAGGCATACTGAAGCAGCATGGCTACCACAGCATCTTGCAGCGACATGCTATTCCATCCGGTTTGCGTTTAGTTGGACCACCATTTATTTTTCAACAGGACAGTGACCCCAAACACACCTCCAGGCTGTGTAAGGGCTATTTGACCAAGAAGGAGAATAATGGGGTGCTACGCCTGATGACCTGGCCTCCACAGTCACCAGACCTGAACCCAATCCAGATGGTTTGGGGTGAGCTGGACCGCAGAGTGAAGGCAAAAGGGCCAACAAGTGCTAAGCATCTCTGGGAACTCCTTCAAGATGGTTGGAAAACCATTTCCGGTGACTCCCTCTTGAAGCTCATCAAGAGAATGGCAAGAGTGTGCAAAGCAGTCATCAAAGCAAAAGGTGGCTACTTTGAAGAACCTAGAATATAAGACATATTTTCAGTTGTTTCACACTTTTTTGTTAAGTATATAATTCCACATGTGTTAATTCATAGTTTTGATGCCTTCAGTGTGAATGTACAATTTTCATAGTCATGAAAATACAGAAAAATCTTTAAATGAGGTGTGTCCAAACTTTTGGTCTGTACTGTATATTCACTATGTGATTGCCAGAGATAGCCGAGTACTCTATTTGGATTTTTCCAGCAGTCCCATAGAGAATAGGTGGAGTGGAGGTGCTTGACCTCAGTTCTATTCACATCTTCAGAGCCCTGTACTTGGGATCATCGGGGCTCCCAGTAGTCAGAACTCCCAGTAATCATGACGTTATCCACTTTGCTGCAATAGGGGTTAACTTCAAAACTTGCCACAAACCCTTAAAGGCGTAATGTAGCTTGACATCATGGTGTTGTACCTGTTGTCTCTTATAAGATTATAGTGTACAAAATATATAAATGTGTCAGGCATAAATCTATCATGTAGGACAATTTCTATCAAGTATTTCTAGCTCAGCCACTCCTTTACAGTGTAGAGTATTTGCTAGTTGGGAGAATGAAAGGCTAAAATTGACACTGGAAGAAAGCAGCATTCATAAAGCAGTAATCCTTAGAAATGTCATTTCCAAACCCTTTTACTTTGGATTATGGGTTGTCTGTATATAATTGCTGACCATTAGAGATAAACATATCACAACATAACAGCATGTAACACAAAAAAGTACTATAGTTATAGCCATAAATAAACCCTCTCTTTTTCCAGTCATCGCTGCACCATATCAAAATAGCTTTAATTATTAGTCAAAGGAACTAGGAAAGACCATTTGGTCGAATACTCATATAATGATACCATTTGTGAGACAGTGAGAGTATGTGTGTTGAATGGGGTGTACATTTCACCTAGATACTTTGCTGACTGGTATAAGGGAAATGTATGGCTTTGTAAACCTAGTGGTAGAGAAAGGTCACTACACCTTACATTCAGTACACACTTGCAGCTCAGGCCTGAAACCACTCAGCTGTTAATTAGGAGACCAGAAGTAGGTGTCTGCGAACACAGACAGAGAGCTCGCTTAGTCTGGACAAGGAGTCCAGGCACAAGAAGGAGTCTCCAGGAGTATGAGCTGTCTCAGTCTGGGTGCTCGATGTACCCCGGACACAGGAGTAGTCTCTGTGAGAATCCATGCGGATAGCTGCTGAATAGGAGGGGAGCTCTCTCAAGTCTGGACGTTGAAGGTGCCTTCAGACACAAGGAGGAGACTCTGTGAAACTCCATGCTGGTAAATGCTGAACATATGTGTTGTTTTGGCCCAGGCTGTTAGAGTCTGGTCCCAGGTAGATAGGGAAATCTATCTAAGTGTAGTAAGTGGCTGGACAAGCCCAGGTCTTATGTTTATGATTTGGTTTTGATTATGTTCTGTTTGCTGTAGACTTTAATAAAACTGGTTGCGGCCAGTTTTTACCAGAACTGCTGTCTGTGAATGAACTGTTTCCGTGCCACTCCGTCTACCCGGACGGCGATCCCAGAGCTATATCCCCTGAAAAGCTTACAATTGGTGCTGGAATGTGCGTGCAGCACAGTGGCGAGAGACAGCAATAAAGGTGAAGTCTGTTGAAGCAGCAGCAGAGAAAAAAAAAAAGTGTGTCAGCAAAAACGTCTGATTGGAGCAGTCTTAAAGAGACAGTAGCCCTAATAGACTTTGCAAAGAAAAAAAAAAAGTGTGTCAATAAAGGAGAAACGTCTGTTGGAGCAGTCTTAAAGAGACAGTGGCCCTAATAGAGTTTGCAGAGAAAAAAAAAAAAAGTGTCTGCACAGCAAGGCTGAATTTTCTGTGGAAAAGACTGTGGAGTGTGTATGTCTTGAGTGAAGACTGCCGTTGTTGAGACAGAGAAGTCTGACAGCATGGATGACAGCATGGAGGCGCTGTTTGAACAAATGGCGCAAGTTAATGTGCAACATAAGACTGCCGTGGTTGAGACAGATAAGTCCGGCAGTATGGAGGAGCTCGTTGAGTACCTGGTCCAGGCCCAGCGGAGCATGCAGCAGAGCATGGAGCGGCAGCGCCTGCAGCACCAGCAGCGCATGCAGCAGGCCCAGCAGCAATTCCTGCAGCAGCAGCAGGAGAATAACCGGTTGTTTTTGAGCAGGTTGCAGCACTACAAAAGACTTGCAGCGCATCGTCCCAAAGTAATGTGCAAAGTCACCTGCATTGTCCGCTGTAAAGAAGGCGGTAAGACTGTCCCTGAAAAAGATGACACCTCGTGACGATGTGGAGGTATATCTCACTAGGTTTGAGGGACTGGCAGAGAAGGAGAATCTGCCCCTATCTGAATGGGCCATGATGGTCGCACCCTATCTGATTGGAGAACCCCAAAGGGCCTATGCTGACCTGAGCGAGCAGGACAGCCAAGACTATGCCAAGCTGAAAGCGGAGATTCTTACCCGGCTGGGTGTTACGGTGACAGCCCGTGCCAGGGGAGTTCATGACTGGAGATGCAGTTGGGAGTCTGCAGTCAGCAAACCTGATTATGGAGTTGAAAAGGTGATAGTGGACCGCTACACCCAAGCACGTCCTCCTGAGGTACAGCCAGAGGACGGACAAAGAGACCACCAGGACGCCAATCGTCTGGTCAGCCTGATGGAGAGGGCCTTCGCCACCAAGGACTGCCTCCGTGACCAGCCGTCTGAGAGGTCGTCACTTCGGAGTTCCTGGACGCCGAACTCTCCCGGTAAGAGCGTTCCAGCTGTTGGGGTCGTGTGGGTGGGAGAGTGTGATGGACAGTGTTGAAGATGTCGTGAAATTGCAGCCAACTGTCCAATAGAGGGGGAGCCTATGTGTTGTGATGTTGGCGGATCCCTCTCTCCCTGCGCAGAGCCTGTGTGTGTGTCCACCTCAGCCGAAGAGACTGGACCACAGGGTCCCCGGTGGTTGTAAATGACTGCCCAGCACAGGCCCTCTTGGACTCAGAGAGTCCAGTGACTTCCGTATGGGACAGCCTGATTGATAGGGACTTTATCCCTGATAAACACCTGAGTGTGGTGTGCGTCCATGGAGACACCAAAGTCTACCCAGAGACTGTCGTGGACTTGATCCCCAAACGTGGGGAGGTTTCATGTGATGTGGGGGTAGTGAAGAACCTGGTGCCCCCCGTCATATTGGGTAATGACTTTCCCCGGTCTAAGGATCTCTGGGGGAAAAATGTTTCTGATGGACAGTGTGATGAAGCTCCTATTGAGGGTGCGCAGTCCCGAGGGGCGGAACACAATGCTAGTGGGCCATTAAACTTATGTGATAATAATGATGATTGATGATGATGATGATGATGATGATCAGATAATGATGATGACCATGATAATGATGCTGATGCTGATAATAATAATGATGATGATCATGATAGTGATAATGATACTGATCATAATCATGATAATGATATTGATAATAATGATGACTGTGATAGTGATGAAATTCCTTTGCAGGTGATGTTGGGAGACGAGGATGGTGGTTCTCGGGAACCGAGTGTCCCTGACTTACCTGTGTCCTGTGACAATTTTGAGAGTGAGCAGTGGCGAGACCCCTCTCTTAAAACGGCACAGGAAAATATAAATGTTCTAAATGAGGTTTCCCAAGAGCCTGGCTCTGAGGAGAGGTTTCCTCATGTTGCCATAAACAATAACCTATTGTATAGGGACACTGAAGTCCAGGGAGAGGTCGTGAGCCAGCTCCTAGTACCTGAGCTATATGGAAGTATAGTGCTGAGGTTGTCACATAGTCACATACTTGAGGGACCACCTGAGGGAAACCAGGGACCAGATGGTGCAGTTAATGTTGTGGATGACATGTTAACTAAGGTTCCAGATCAAGATGTGAATGAGAATGAATTGTATAACCCTGACAGTGAGCAGGATGTGAATGAAAATGAAGTGTATAACCCTGAAAGTGAGCAGGATGTGAATGAGAATGAATTGTATAACCCTGAAAGTGAGCCGGATGTGGCTGAGAAAAAGGGGTCAGACAGGGATAGTGGTAGTGATAGTGAATCATCTGATGACAATAAAGCAACCAGTGCAAATGAGGAAGGCATGGTAGCAGAGGAGGTTGAGAGTCCTGAGAAGAAAGCTGATGCTGACCTTACAGCCAGACAGGAGATGGCATCTGAAGATGTTTACAGTTGGCCGGTTCCCTGGCGAAGACTAAGGTGAAAGGAGGAGAGCTGAGCTTTGAAGGCAGGACTCTGAGACTGAACACAGCACAAGTGGAGGCTGTTGGAAGTGGGAAGTTGTCGACGTGTGGTGTGGATCTGCATCATGCCAGGGACTCTGAGGGAGATGCTGCAGAGGTGGAAGGAGCCATAGAAGTGGTAGTCACCAAGCCAGATGCCTCATCAGAAGCTGAGGTCTCAAGTGAAGCTGTGAGGAACAAGACTGAAGATATGGGGACTGACTCTGTCCAGGAATCTGTTTCTGCCGAAGACAGCGGCGTGGACGGGTTACGGTTCGGATCAGTAGCTGCAACTCGTGAAGCTCAGGCTGGAAGTTTGGCGCCCGGAGCCCCAGCGGTGTTCCCGAGTGACACCAAGGATCTGGATAAATCACAAGATGAGATTTTGAGACATCAGGCTGGCATTGGTGAGCTCAAGCGCACTTTCATGGAGTCTACATCGGAGCCATGTCCCAACAAATGGGAAAAGCGATGTGTCACTCCGTTGCCGCTGCAGACACACGGGAGCTCAGATGGGATGCAGAACGTGGTGGAAGAGAAGAATCCGGCGGGTTCTGAGTATACAGATGCAGCTATCAAGGAGAACTTGAAAGCCGGAATAAATGGAAATATTGGAGACCATAATGATGTGACTGAAGAGGTAGAATGTAAGACTGACGGTAGGGCTTCTGAGCATGTTCTACCAGAAGAGCCTGAAGAAGGGGCCGAAGACATAAAAGACGTCCAACAGGTACCAGATGAATTGATGACTTCTCAGAAAAAACTTCAAACTGTGATGAAGGAGTGTGATGAAAGCCATGAGCATCTTCGTGAGAAGGTCAATGAAGTAAAAGGAAGGATACAGGGAATCTCTTCGTTGCAAGAGCAAATGCTGCTCAATAAGTCTAAGGCTCTATATAAGAATGCTGTTGTCACGGTAGAACATTACAATTCAGCTGGAGACTTAGCGGATGTTTTATGTGTACTGCAAAAGAAAAACGATCAGCTCCTTCTACAGTCCCAATCATTTGAACAGTGTAGCTTAAAATGGTCAGAGACCATGGCAGAGGAGCTTAAGGTCTGTGAAATAGACTTTATGAGTCAACCGATATTCAAGAAAATAGATGTGCTAAAGAGGGTTCAAGGGGAACTAGAGAAAAGTGAAAAACCCCCCATACCTTCTGTGATAGTTGGTGACACATGGTCAGTGCACCAAGGACAGGAGGTACGTGAGTTTCTGAGGAAGAGTCAGCAGAAGTGTTCTGATGTGCCGGGTCGTACTTCTCTGGCCAGGCACTATATCGAAACTGAGCCTGGCCCTAAGGTCAAGATGAAACCGTGCAGGATACCCGAGGCCCGCAGAGAGCATAGGCCTGGGAGGGTACAGGGTACTGCGGATGCTTCAGATGAAGAGAAAGCTGATGTTGGCTATGGCTCAGGTGAAGATACAGATGACAGTAGTGAAGATGAAGCTGATGAGGGCCATGACTGGTCCAGAGTTCACTGTCTCTTTTGGATTGTTGACCAGCCCTCCGGTCTGGATGACCAGCCCTCCGGTCTGGAGAAGAGGGGGGGGATATGTGAGACAGTGAGAGTATGTGTGTTGAATGGGGTGTACATTTCACCTAGATACTTTGCTGACTGGTATAAGGGAAATGTATGGCTTTGTAAACCTAGTGGTAGAGAAAGGTCACTACACCTTACATTCAGTACACACTTGCAGCTCAGGCCTGAAACCACTCAGCTGTTAATTAGGAGACCAGAAGTAGGTGTCTGCGAACACAGACAGAGAGCTCGCTTAGTCTGGACAAGGAGTCCAGGCACAAGAAGGAGTCTCCAGGAGTATGAGCTGTCTCAGTCTGGGTGCTCGATGTACCCCGGACACAGGAGTAGTCTCTGTGAGAATCCATGCGGATAGCTGCTGAATAGGAGGGGAGCTCTCTCAAGTCTGGACGTTGAAGGTGCCTTCAGACACAAGGAGGAGACTCTGTGAAACTCCATGCTGGTAAATGCTGAACATATGTGTTGTTTTGGCCCAGGCTGTTAGAGTCTGGTCCCAGGTAGATAGGGAAATCTATCTAAGTGTAGTAAGTGGCTGGACAAGCCCAGGTCTTATGTTTATGATTTGGTTTTGATTATGTTCTGTTTGCTGTAGACTTTAATAAAACTGGTTGCGGCCAGTTTTTACCAGAACTGCTGTCTGTGAATGAACTGTTTCCGTGCCACTCCGTCTACCCGGACGGCGATCCCAGAGCTATATCCCCTGAAAAGCTTACACATTATATCATGACTCATTGGAAGAACAGAAATCAAAAGACTTGCGAGTAATATGAATACTTTATAATATGCAATCAAGAGGAAATTTTGGAAAACTCAGAATGTACCTGTGCCTAAAATACTAAGCAGGGTTTGTGACAGCCTTATTAACAGGATATATTGACTAGTTAATTATTTCTTGATGGATAAGATAAAAATCTTATTTTTTATCTGTTAGTTTTTATGTGTTACTACGCTTTTCTGTTTTTTTCATTTTCGGGGCAATAAAATTACAGATCTACTATACTTAATTTGGGATATTTGGTTTAAATTCTGATTTTAATTTTAATTATTTCAGAAGAAACCCCTAATAGAAAGGCAATAGGCAACCACCTAAAAGCAGTTTTGTTTTTCTCTTGCTCTGGATCAACACACAAAACTATATAAAATACCATGACCATAAAACATTTCTCTGTCTCTTCACCTCTTTCTCGAACATCTTAGAAGAATACACTGAAAAATCTATCAAAAACAAAAAAGGATTCTGATGGAGAAACACTAAAAACTACACATGAAATACACCAAGTTCTAAGGGAACAAAAGGAGCTTGTTCTCATTGATTGAATCATTTTCTGTGACCTTTATGAAATGTATTTACGCCAATTTTACCCACACTACAGCCCTAGATCAAACAGCTTCATACGACATAACTTAATAATAGCAACTTGAATATTGTAATTGAATTACCCCAAAAATATACATAAAATATGATAATACTATAACATCTGTCATGTAGGCTATATAAATAAATAATGGCCTGTTGTTTTTGAAGGATACAAGTCTTAGTGTCTAGTGTCACTGTATGTACATAGTAATATACAGTATACCAAGTTGCTCCTAAATATATCAGATGTAGAAGCATTATATATGGGTTTGTAAGAATGCTTATCCCTGGAGGTGAGATGAGACTGCATGCTTTAGTACATTGTACAATAATATACATAAGCAAGCCTCCTTTTTTAATTTCTGCATAAAGGACTGCTTCACCAAGATAGCCCTTTCTTTAAAAAAAAGTGTGACTCGGGAAGCCAAAGGACCAGCTGATATCTCCCAAGAAAGTTTGTTAAGTTTTAAGGTTATCCCCTTTGCACAGCATAAGGGATAACTTTCCACTCACTGAGGGCCTGACCGCCATAGATTCCGAGAACCGGGAATCTGAACAGCTCAATAAAGCGAAGGTAGATCATGCATACTGCTGCTCCATTTATTCTTAATGGGAAAACCTGAGATTGCTAAGCACAGCCCTTGGCGGATCTTTGAAGCTTCTATCAGAATGAATGGGGCAATATGTCAGACCTTAATTAGCCTGTTAGGGTTATGACTTGTTCCTATCATCATTAGGTAAGGCCAGATGATGTAAATTTTCCGACTCTATTAAAACCAAGGCAGCTGCTTAGAAGAACCCATGGCTGTTGTTTTTTGGCACAAGGTTAGAGGAGGCTGGGTTACTATTAAGCTGAGAAAAGTTAAAAACGTTAGTCAAAGTTATCTGAGCACCCAAATCTCCAAGGGTGCCCAAACTTTTGCATTGGCCTATTTTGCTTTTTGTAATTTTTAAAATGTAAAAAATGAAAAAAAAAATGAGAATCATGAGGTCAAAGGAACTGTCCAAGGAGCTCAGAGACAGAATTGTGGCAAAGCACAGATCTGGCCAAGGTTACAAAAGAATTTCTGCAGTAGTCAAGGTTCCTAAGAGCACAATGGCCTCCATAATCCTTAAATGGAAGAAGTTTAGGACCACCAGAAGTCTTCCTAGACCTGGCCGTCCAGCCAAACTGAGCAATCATGGGAGAAGAGCCTTGGTGAGTGAGGTAAAGAAGAACCCCGAGATTATTGTGGCTGAGCTCCACAGATGCACTAGGGAGATGGGAGAAAGTTCCACAAAGTCAACTATCACTGCAGCCCTCCACCAGTCGGTGTCTTTATGGCAGAGTGGCCCGACGAAAGCCTCTCCTCAGTGCCAGACATATGAAAGCCCTCATAAAGTTTGCTTAAAAAAAAAAGAACACATGAAGGACTCCCAGAAATAAGATTCTCTTGTCTGATGAGGTCAAGATAGAACTTTTTGGTGATAATTCTAAGCGGTATGTGTGGAGAAAACCTGGCACTGCTCATCACCTGCCCAATACAATCCCAACAGTGAAACATGGGGTGGTGTGCGTGGCCCAGCTGCGCTTGGTGACACATGTTCCCTGGAGAATGCACAGAAAGGTAAATCACAAATATCTGATATTCATTCACACTCACACTTCCCTATAGTGCCACCAGAGGGAGCCTTAGACTATTTAAGGGTGTGAGAGACCTAGCAGTAGGACATTCGAGTCTTGGAGAATTCCAGCCAGTGGGCTAGTGCTAGTCAGAGCTTTGTCTGAGCCAGTGCGAGTTCAGACGTGTGGTGATTCCTGTCAGATGAGACAGAGGAGGAAAGATTGCAAGCTGTTACCTCAGAACAGGCTGACTGTTAGTTCCCTATGAACGTGGAAAGCGACTCTCGGAGCGGGCATGAAATCAGTCTGACGGAAGGTCCTGATAGCTACTCTGGACAGAGCCTATGAAGGAAAAGAAGGAAGGGGACTACAGTTATTATAACAACGAGTCGACTGAGAAACGGTCAGTGAGCTGTGGAAGGAAGGAAGCTGACGACTACGCTACTGCTACCCGTGCTTATGTTAAGGGTGTGAGTAGGGCGACGGGCGAGTGGTGACAAAAGGGAAAGAGTGACCGAGGTGACATAGCAACGGTAGCTGCCTCCACTCTGCACAGCCGGACACCGGGTCCGAAGCTTGCTAGAACCTTCACGGCTAGTAGGAGAAAACCGGAATCCCTGCTGGACTTCAGGTCGCAGAGGGGCCCTATAGTGCTGATACGTAACCGGGGTCAGGAAGAACAGGAGTCGGGCCTGATCAGCCGTTTAGACTTAGTTCTTGCCAAAAGAAGGCTCCACCATAATGTCGGCCTGGCGTAGCTGTTCTACACAGAGTTGAACATAGCTTCATGCAGGTTGGAAACTCACACATTAAGAAGTAAGGAGGCCTTAAACCTACTCAGTGATTACCTGGATGTGCATCCTCCACCCTGAGCAGCTTCCCGGGACATACCTGCAAATACCACCAGTAAAGGTATGGAAAGAGACTGACTTGTGTGTGTCTGACTTATTGCCTGCACCCTGCACCGCCATAGACTTTGAGGGAACAGTCTCACCTGTGGGAGACTTAACACCTTGCTGCCCAGTAACATCCCCTCAGAAGATTCACACTGCAGCGCTGGTCACCTTGATCAGAAACCACAGGTGGCGTCACGAACAATTACTACAATCCCCTGTAAATATCCCCCTTTGAATGAGCGCCCAGGGCAACGGACCGAGCTGCGCTACCCGTGACCTATCCCCCATTGAAGTTAACGGGCTCGGTGCCGAGTACCCCATAAGCCCTGGTTGTGTGCGACTCATCTTTTGGCGTCACGAACAGGATACGAAGCTTACTACATGTGAGTCCTGTGTGCTTAAAGTGGACTGTTTTGTGCAAAAAGACTGTGCTGCTGTTGGTTGATTTTTGGCGCCATTTTCCGCTATTTTGCCACCATATTCGCGCCCTGAGGCGCTGGTGAAGAAGGTGGGCGTGCCTTCGTGGGCGTACCTCACCCTGTGGCGCGAAAGCAATGGGCGCCCTGTCTAAGTGCTATTACAATGTGAGAGCCTGCCCTACTGCAAGGGAGATCCGCCTCCTCTTCATCCTCTATGCCAAGGAGAGAAAGCGAAAGTCCCGCCTCCACGGAAAGGACCAGATTGTTCCAGATGGGAAACACAGTCTGGCCTGGAGTGAGATGGCGGAAGGACAGGAGACGCTGTGTGGAGGAATGGAGGTGCGCAGACCCCGTTCCCCTGAAGAGCTACTGCCTGTGCCTGAACCGTCCCCAGGTCTGGGGAACGACCAGAGAAAGCAGAAAGTGGAGGAGGTGGAAGCGGTGCTAAAGGATATGGCCCGTCACCGCGCTGAAGTGGAAGCGATGGAGCAGAGCTGGCGTGCCCTGAAACAGCGGCTGCTGTGGGACGCGAGGCTCTCTCCCCTGGACGCACACCCGTCACCTGCGCCACCACTGTCAGCGGTTGATGAGCCACCGGAGGCCGGCCCCAAAAGTGCTGATCCTGACTCCGCCGGGGATGCGGCGGGAGGGAAGGAGGCTGAGGAGGCCCTGCCCGCACCGGAATGCCAGCCAGGCCTGGAACCAGAGGCCGCAGCGGAATGCAGTCCCCCAGTAGGGACGACGACGGAAGACACCCAGCCGTCCGTGATGGAGGTCGATTGGGAGGAGATGGAGTACCTGGACGACGTAGAATACGCCGCCCAGCTGGAGAACGAGTGGCGACGCCGTGAGCATGAGCAGCGGCAGCAGCAGGAGCAGAGAGAGGCGCAGCAGCTTCGCCAGAGGTACCGGGAAAAGGATCTCGCTGACAAGGATAACGTCAGGCGAGACAAAGGTACGCTCCGGGAACCGCGGCGCCAGGGGACGGTGTGTGCCTCTAAGGCTCGAGGAGTTTGGGGTTACATATGCGAGCCCGGGTTCTCTCCAGAGATCTTTGTTCACTGCTGCGATGCGGGGTTCAACCTGTTAAAAGGGGATGTTGTCACTAGTGTTGAGCGATACTGCTCGATATCTAAAAATATCGTATCGAAATGGTATCGCCGATATCACTAAATATCGTCGATATCCGATTCTGATACCGGAAGTCCCATGTAAGTCTATGGGAACAAAATATCGCAACAAAAAAAAACCTTTCTTTCGTTGTAAACACAAAATATACACACATAGAATACATATTATATATATATATATATATATACATGTCATTGTGACATATATATATACATATATTTATAGTTTATACACTTCTACATAGTAAAATAGACTCTGATTCAATTGCCGCGTAAAGCCGTGACATACCCCATAGAAGTCGACGGGCTCGGTGCCGAGTACCCCCAAAACCTCTGGCTCTGTGCGACTCAACTTGGGCGTCACGAACAGGATTCTGTAGCTCGCTATAAGCGAGTCCTGTGTGCCTGAATTGAACTGGTTTTGTGCTTGAGAATTGCTAAAATCATCAGAGAATGTATTTGCCATTTTTCAGCCATATCTGCGTCACGACGAGGCACTGGTGAAGAAGAAGGGCGTGCTCTTCGTGGGTGTCACTCAGTGGCGCGAAAACGATGGCCGACCACTGTAAATGGTACTGCAATGTAACATCGTGCCCCACAGCTCTTCAGTTCCGCCTCCTCATCCTCCTCAGTGTGCGGAAACTAACACGAAGGTCCCGCCTCCCTACAAAAGAGGGGCCCTCTCCAGATGCTAATGACACATGTGACTTGGCAGAGATGGCTAATGGACACGACGAGCAGAAGTGGGAAGGGATGGAGCAGTCAGAGCTCTCCCCCCACGGAAGCGACCCGATCGCCACGGAACCACCGTTGGGCACCCGGCCTGGAAACCCTCCTACGCTGCAAGAAGCGGAGGATACCCTAAGAGGCCTGGCCCGGCACCGGGAGGAGGTCGCCAGGATGGAAGCCAGCTGGCGTGCCCTAAAAATAAACTTGGAGCGGCGCCAATCCCTCTTACCTGAAGTGTCTGTACTGGAAGGTGAGGCACCCGTTCTAGTAGAGGAGCCCTTGCAATGTGATCCGGTTGACGTTGTCGCAGTGGAGGCACCCGTTCCTGCAAAAAACTCTGCACCGGCAGCACCCCAGATCCCGCTGTCTGCCCCCGTCGCTGAGACAGAAGAAGCGACACCCGTCCTCATGGAGGAGGCCGCGCAGGCACCAGAGGTCTACCTGCCTGTACCGGAGCCCCGACTGTCATCTGTTCCAGAGCGGCTGCTTCCTCCGCAGGTGAGCGCCGCCAGGACTGGGGGGCGCCAGGAGAGCTGCCGCAAACCGGACACTGTAAGCTGCAGTTTGATGGTGGAGACATGGAGCTGCTGGTGGAGGAGAATTTCAACCGGCGTCAGGAGGAAGAGTGGAGACATTGGGAGCGGGAAGCAGAGCGACAAAGGGAGCAGCGAGAAACCCAAAAGCTTCGCCAACGTCAGCTGGAGAAGAACTGGGCAGATAAGGACCGGATGGGAAAAGATAAAGGAACCCTGTGAGAGCCGCGGCGTAAGGGTGCAGTACGGAGCTTTAAATTGAAAGGTGGTTGGGGCTTCATCCAGGAGCCTGGACTTTATTTAGAAGTTTTTGTGAACCGGCGGGATGTGGAGGCTCACTTCCCAGAAGGACACCCGGGGAGGGACCTGTTGCCAGGAGACTTGGTGACTTACACCCGACACTGGGGTTACAATGGATGGTACGCCCTAAATGTTACCAGGTGCGACCCCTACTCCCCAGAGTGTCAGGAACCTGTGAGACCCTCGGAGCCTTCAGCCTCCCACATCCAGGCCTCTGCAAAAGTGCCCACCCCACGCCGTAAATCTCCCCAGCCTCCCTCAGTGGTCTCCTTAGCAGCCCCAGCTATGGACATGATAAGTATAGCTGGCCCGTACCCGGCGCCTGTTAGGCCCCCTGGGGTTCGTTCAGTCCGGGACATAGAGTTCCAGACCCGGAGGGAGATGAAAGAGGTGGCCACACAGACCCAGATAGCGGGTCACGACTTGACTGTACAGGCCACACGACGTCATCAGGTCCTGGTGGTCCTTGGTGCCTCAGATTTTTGGCAAGCATCAGAAGAGTACCAGGTGGTACCTGGAACACCCCTGCCAAAGAATTATAAATAACCCGGACAGGGTCCCTGTATGTAAATAGTTAAATTGTTGATGTACCCGGACGGGTGAATGTTCATAAAAAAGTTTTTTAATTTAATAAAAAAAAAAAAAACACAGTTTTCATTACTTTTATTACAGTCTCATCCTGCGACGCCATCGATCTCCTGTAAAAAAATGAAAAAAAAAAAAAAAAGTATACCACCTGACCGACGCAGTCCATAGTAACGAGTGTCCCACGACGATCCAGCTCTGCTACATCAGAATGACAGGCAGAGCCTGTCATCCCGGCGCAGCACAGCTGATTACCTGCTTCCCCGGCGGTGACGTCATCGGACTGGTTTACGGCCGGGATTACCCTGCAGTCACTGCAGTTATCGCGAAAAAATTGCATGTGACCGCCAGGGAGAAGATAATGGCGGCCATCAAGCAGTCCAGGACGTGACCGCCGGAGATCTTCTGCCAGGTAAGTGCCGCTGACTCCTGACAGACCCGACCGACGGACACTCACAGTGACAGTGACAAATCCGATTCCGGTATTCGATAAGACGAAAATATCGAAACGAATTATCGAAAGGCCGATAGAGCTAATATCGGCCGATACCCGATATTTGCAGTATCGTATCGCTCAACACTAGTTGTCACCTACACGCGACACTGGAGTCTGAAGGGGTGGTTTGCCCTGAATGTCTCCCGAGTCAGCGACCCCGTCCCTGAAGCCGGCAACGTACCCGTGTCTCAGTGTCCCAAGCCACAACCCCATCAGCGCCAGGCCGCGCACCTGCATCCTACTCTGCATCACAACAGCCTTGTGCGTATCCAATTGAGCCACTGCGCGCACCTGCATCCTATCCTGCATCCTATACTGCGTCCTATTCTGCAACGCAACCGGCTAGTGCGTCCTCAACTAAGCCACTGCGCAAATCTGCGTCATCATTGGAAGACCTGTACTTAGAAGAGGCACCTGTTAGGCCTCAAGCAAGTCGCAAAATTGAAAAAAGGACTGTGGCTACCCAGACACAGGTAGCAGGACATGATCTACTAGTGATGCGTTCCAGAGCGCACCGCATACTTCCAGCCCCAGGTATGGAAGGTGTAACCACAATATACAAAGAAGAACAGTAGGACCCAGACAGGGTTTACTGCAACTGTAAAAAGTTAAGAAGAATTGCACTTTATTGTGAATGTGATAAATGTCTGAAGTAGTATACCCCAGTTGGGTAATGTGAAGTATTGAAATGTGATTTTCTAGGAATGTTTATGAAGGACTGCATGCTGAGGACTCTTGCAGCACAGAACTTTAGTTGTAATTAAATATTTAGCACTTCGGTGCCCCATCTTGGTTTTACATAAAGCCACACTACCTCTGAAGAAAAACCCGTAAGGTGTGGCCTAGAGTGAGGTTAGCAGCAAAGAAGTCCTGCAGCCCACCCAGGACCCACGTGGGAGGTTTGGTACGGGTCCTCCACAAGAATACTGTATTTATTTGCACTGTGAAAATATTTTGATATTTTTCTATTTTGCAATTTGTACACAATGTAACGTTAAAGTGTCCTTACCTCCTGCAAGGGATGAGTTATGTTGTTGATGTTATTATAAAAATTGTTTTTCTATTTCAGCCCGGGAGTGCTGAATATAACTAGGGGGGGATGTGTGGCCCAGCTGCGCTTGGTGACACATGTTCCCTGGAGAATGCACAGAAAGGTAAATCACAAATATCTGATATTCATTCACACTCACACTTCCCTATAGTGCCACCAGAGGGAGCCTTAGACTATTTAAGGGTGTGAGAGACCTAGCAGTAGGACATTCGAGTCTTGGAGAATTCCAGCCAGTGGGCTAGTGCTAGTCAGAGCTTTGTCTGAGCCAGTGCGAGTTCAGACGTGTGGTGATTCCTGTCAGATGAGACAGAGGAGGAAAGATTGCAAGCTGTTACCTCAGAACAGGCTGACTGTTAGTTCCTTATGAACGTGGAAAGCGACTCTCGGAGCGGGCATGAAATCAGTCTGATGGAAGGTCCTGATAGCTACTCTGGACAGAGCCTATGAAGGAAAAGAAGGAAGGGGACTACAGTTATTATAACAACGAGTCGACTGAGAAACGGTCAGTGAGCTGTGGAAGGAAGGAAGCTGACGACTACGCCTACTGCTACCCGTGCTTATGTTAAGGGTGTGAGTAGGGCGACGGGCGAGTGGTGACAAAAGGGAAAGAGTGACCGAGGTGACATAGCAACGGTAGCTGCCTCCACTCTGCACAGCCGGACACCGGGTCCGAAGCTTGCTAGAACCTTCACGGCTAGTAGGAGAAAACCGGAATCCCTGCTGCACTTCAGGTCACAGAGGGGCCCTATAGTGCTGATATGTAACCGGGGTCAGGAAGAACAGGAGTCGGGCCTGATCAGCCATTTAGACTTAGTTCTTGCCAAAAGAAGGCTCCACCACATTGTCGGCCGGGCGTAGCTGTTCTACACAGAGTTGAACATAGCTTCATGCAGGTTGGAAACTCACACATTAAGAAGTAAAGAGGCCTTAAACCTACTCAGTGATTACCTGGATGTGCATCCTCCACCCTGAGCAGCTTCCCGGGACATACCTGCAAATACCACCAGTAAAGGTACGGAAAGAGACTGACTTGTGTGTGTCTGACTTATTGCCTGCACCCTGCACCGCCATAGACTTTGAGGGAACAGTCTCACTGTGGGAGACTTAACACCTTGCTGCCCAGTAACATCCCCTCAGAAGATTCACCCTGCAGCGCTGGTCACCTTGATCAGAAACCACAGGTGGCGTCACGAACAATTACTACAATCCCCTGTAAATATCCCCCTTTGAATGAGCGCTCAGGGCAACGGACCGAGCTGCGCTACCCGTGACCTATCCCCCATTGAAGTTAACGGGCTCGGTGCCGAGTACCCCATAAGCCCTGGTTGTGTGCGACTCAGTGGCAGCATTATGCTTTGGGGGTGTTTTTCAGCTGCAAGGACAGGATGACTGGTTGCAATTGAAGGAAACATGAATGCGGCCAAGTACAGTGATATCCTGGATGAAAATCTCTTCCAGAGTGCTCTGGACCTCAGACTTGGCTGAAAATTCACCTTCCAACAAGACAATGACCCTAAGCACAAAGCTAAAATAACAAAAGAGTGGCTTCAGAACAACTCTGTGACCATTCTTGACTGGCCCAGCCAGAGCCCTGACCTAAACCCAATTCAATTCAAATCAGTGGAGAGACCTGAAAATGGCTGTCCACCAACATTCACCATCCAACCTGACGGAAGTGGAGAGGATCTGCAAGGAAGAATGGCAGAGGATCCTCAAATTCAGGTGTGAAAAACTTGTTGCATCATTCCCAAGAAGACTCATGGCTGTACTAGCTCAAAAGGGTGCTTCTACTCAATGCTGAGCAAAGGGTCTGAATACTTATGACTATGTGATATTTCAGTTTTTCTTTTTTAATAAATTTGCAAAAATTTCTACATTTCTGTTTTTTTCAGTCAATATGTGGTGCAGAGTGTACATTAATGAGAAAAAAACAAATTTTTTTGAATTTTCCAAATGGCTATAATGAAACAAAGAGTGAAAAATTTAAAAGGGTCTGAATACTTTCCGTACCCACTGTATTTTTTGCCTAAAATACAAAGCAAATGTCATGCCACTGTACCACTGTCAGCTGTTATTCGTTCTTGTGGCATCCAGATGTAAACATGAAACAGAACTGCACTTTGCAGTTCTTTTCAATTTATAATGGTCGCAGCTGAGTACTGCATATCCGATCCTATGCAGCACCTTTCAATGATTATATCTTGAAGCAGCTAGAACAAGATAGAAACAGCTGGAAAGAATTAGACTTTTCTCTAATAATGGCATATCATTATCCTCCTTAATTCTATTACATATTTTAATTCCAAGCCTAAGCTACCTAACACTAAGATTAAAAAAGCCACATTGGAAAAAAACTAGCAATCTTTTAGCTAAAATCCAAAATATTACCTTTGGAACTATCCCTATTAATCAATATTTTGAAGCATTCAACGAAATTCTTAAAGAATAAATAAAAGATTTATTTTACTTAAAATCTGATTTAAATTTTAAGAAAAATATTTTATACTTTCAGGAGACTATACAATAATATTTGAAAACCAATCTGAAACTATTTTAATAGAATTGTCGACACAAATTTTATAGTTTCTCAATCTATTAACATATAAAGGAAATAGTTTATCGATTTATGACCTCTCAAAAATTAGGACATTGAATTTTAACGGAAATCAGATATCTTTATTGAAAATTAAGTTCTCTCAACCAACAATATTTACTTCTAGACAGATTTAGTCCGACCATCCAAAGTCCATTCATGGCCACGGGCGCCGCCTCCTCTGCGTCTCCTCACATCAATGGCGATCTCCGTACATCAGTGGATGTAAGTTCCAGGGCAGCGCGCACGGCGCATGCCCGAATAATGATTGTACAGCGCAGGCGCCGTTGATGTGAGAAGACACAGAGGAGGTGGCGCCCAGTGGCCATGATGGATGGATGCGAGGCGCTTGAGTCGGGGAAAAAACATAACTCCGTGACTCAATACAGTTATGGTGCCAAATTTATTAAAGTCATTATTTATTGGGTATTAGGGATAAAAAACATAACAGCCACCTTCACAGAATGCAGCCATAGTGCTGCTGAAGGTGGCTGTTTTACCTTAATAGCCCTAGGGGGGTGACAGGTTCCCTTTAAGAGAGAACAAAATTATAAAGTATACCAAGAGATGGCAACTTTGGAATAACGTTTTTCCTTCTTCCCCTTGATGTATGTATTATATATATATACATATATATATTGTACTGTATGTGTGTATATGTACTGATTAACCTAGAACAGGACAAGACAAGCCAAGTTTCATCAACCTCGGCAAACTCAACTATTAAAAGACTTCCTTGGAATCTAAGTTCAATATACCGGTTAGATACTGTATATGATTCCTATTGATACATGCAGTACTTGATTTTCTGTTTGAAATTAAATTGGTTATAGAGTGCAAATTTACCAGTACAGTCATGGACAAAAGTTTTGAGAATGACACAAATATTAATTTTTACAAAGTCTACTGCTTCACTTTTTCTAATGGCAATTTGTATATACTCCAGAATGTTATAAAGAGTGATCAGCTTAACAGCAATTACTTGCAAAGTCAATATTTGGCTAGAAAATGAACTTTATCCCCCAAAACACATTTCAACATCATTGCAGCCCTGCCTTAAAAGGACCAGCTAACCTCTTTTCAGTGATTGCTCCATTAACACAAGTGTGGGTGTTGATGAGGACATGGCTGGAGATCAATCTGTCATGATTAAGTAAGAATGACACCACTGGACACTTTAAAAGGAGGCTGGTGCTTGGCATCATTGTTTCTCTTCTGTTAACCATGGTTATCTCTAAAGAAACACATGCAGTCATCATTGCAATGCACAAAAATGGCCTAACAGGGAAGAGTATCGCAGCTAGAAAGATTGCACCTCAGTCAACAATCTATCGCATCATCAAGAACTTCAAGGAGAGAGGTTCCGTTGTTGCCAAAAAGGCTCCAGGGCGCCCAAGAAAGACCAGCAAGCGCCAGGACCGTCTCTTAAAAGTGTTTCAGCTGCGGGATCGGGCTACCAGCAGTGCAGAGCTTGCTCAGGAATGGCAGCAGGCAGGTATGAGTGCATCTGCATGCACTATGAGGCAGAGACTCTTGGAGCAAGGCCTGGTCTCAAGGAGGGCAGCAAAGAAGCCACTTGTCTCCAGAAAAAACATCATGGACAGACTGATATTCTGCAAAAGGTACAGGCAGTGGACTGCTGAGGACTGAGGTAAAGTTATTTTCTCTGATGAATCCCCTTTTCGATTGTTTGGGACATCAGGAAAACTGTTATGATTTGGTAACTGAGGAGAGCAGGCAAAAAAGGAAATACACCAGAGCAGTTGGAAACTATGAGATTGCAGTACCCTGACTAACCACCACAACTAGAGGCAGCCGTGGAGCATTCCTACGTTGGTCCTAGACGCCTCGTCACAGCCTGAGAAACTAACTACACCTAAAGATAGAAAGAGGAAAGCTATCTGCCCCGGAGCAGATCCCCAAAGAACATAGAAAGCCCCCAAACATGTAATGGCGGTTAGACAAGAAGAAATACTGACACAGACAGAAAATAGAATGAGCAAACGTTGGGGCCCAAACTTACTAAATAGAAAAGGATAGGAAGGGCACTTACTGCAATCCCAAAAAACCCTGAAAAGCACCAACACTACTAATTTCAAAAACACCTGAGATCACACGACCTCTACCACCTAAATTAGTTCTCTGGTGTAACCAAAAACAAAACAGCAGCCACTGAAAAAACTGGAAAAAGCAAATGTACAAACAACAGTGGCTGAACTGAACTGAGAGGCAAAAGCCCCCAGAGGGGACCCTGAAGGCCCCCACAGAAGTGCAGGACAAAATGCAAAAATCAAGCACAAAAACAAAAAGAAGAAAATGTCTTATCTGTTAGCAGGAGATTCAGACACGACAAAGCAGGCTACCAAGGAAACAGGAATCAAGGATTGAGACCAGAACAATTGATCACCGGCAACCCTGATGGGAAGGTGACTCCCTTATATAAGACCAGTCAGTAACACCTGATTCCCAATCCTCACAATCTTCACTGGACAGTCCAGTACCGTTTGTAACCACCAGAGGGAGCTTCTGCTCAGAACTCATTTCCAGCCTATTCACAACAGTACCCCCCCCTTGAGGAGGGGTCACCGAACCCTCATTTGAGCAACCAGGTCGGTCAGGATGAGTTCTATGATACGCACGGATGAGTCTCCTAGCATGGATGTCCGAAGCAAACACCCAAGAATTGTCTTCCTGACCAAACCTCTCCATTTAACCAAATTCTGGAGTTTCCGTCTAGAAAAACGAGAATTCAATATTTTCTCAACCACATACTCCAGATTGCCCTCAACCAAAACAGGGTCAGGAGGCACAGTAGTAGGAACCACTGGCTCAACAAACCTCTTCAACAAGGACTTGTGGAACACGTTATGGATCTTAAATGTCCCTGGAAGAAGCAAACGAAAAGAAACAGGGTTAAGAATCTCCATGATCTTATAAGGTCCAATGAACCTAGGCTTAAATTTAGGAGATGCCACTCTCATAGGAATATTTCTTGAGGACAACCAGACCAAGTTCCCCACTTTAAACCGAGGACCATCAGTCCTATGCCGGTTAGCTAACCGCTGGGCCCTCTCCTGAGAGAGGGACAACCTCTCCACTACCTGGTCCCAAATCTGTTGCATACGCTCCACAACAGAGTCAACACCGGGCAGACAGAAGCCTCCGTCTGTCCAGAAGAAAATCGAGGGTGAAACCCAGAATTACAGAAAAATGGAGACATCAAAGTGGCAGAGCTAGCCCTATTATTAAGAGCAAACTCAGCCAAAGGCAAAAAAGAGACCCAGTCATCCTGATCAGCAGACACAAAGCATCTTAGATAAGTCTCCAATGTCTGGTTTGTTCTCTCAGTTTGACCATTGGTCTGAGGATGAAACGCCGAGGAGAAAGACAATTGAACACCAATTTTAGAACAAAAGGTCCTCCAAAATCTGGAAACAAACTGGACTCCTCTGTCAGACACAATGTTCTCAGGAATGCCGTGTAAACGAACCACGTGCTGAAGGAACAAAGGCACCAATTCAGAGGAGGAAGGCAACTTAGGTAATGGCACAAGATGTATCATCTTGGAAAACCTATCGCAAATCACCCAGATGACGGTCATTCTCTGAGAAACAGGGAGGTCGGAAATGAAATCCATAGAGATATGGGTCCATGGTCTCTTGGGCACAGGTAATGGCATCAACAAACCACTAGAACGAGAGCAAGGCTTGGAGCGAGAGCAAGTCCCGCAGGACTGCACAAACTCCCTGACATCACGAGACAAGGTAGGCCACCAAAAGGACCGACCAACCAAGTCCCTGGTACCAAAAATTCCGGGAAGACCGGTCAACGCGGAACAATGAATCTCAGACATTACACTCTTTTTCCACTGGTCCGGGACAAACAATTTCCCAACAGGGCAGCGCTCGGGCTTATCTTCCTGGCACCCCTCCAGAGCCAGTCTCAAATTGGGCGAGATGGCGGAAAGAACTACACCCTCTTTCAAAATAACAGAAGGATCAGATAACTCAGGAGAGTCCGCAAGGAAACTCCTCGAGAGGGCATCCGCCTTAACATTTTTAGTGCCAGGAAGAAATGAAACCACAAAATTAAAACGTGTGAAAAACAAGGCCCACCTGGCCTGTCTAGGATTAAGTCGCTTGGCAGATTCCAGATAAACTAGATTCTTATGGTCAGTAAGGACCACCACCTGATGTTTGGCTCCCTCCAGCCAATGTCTCCACTCTTCAAAAGCCCACTTCATGGCTAATAACTCCCGATTACCCACGTCATAATTACGTTCAGTGGGAGAAAATTTTCGAGAGAAAAAGGCACAAGGGTTACTTTTAGAGGTCTCTGGATCTCTTTGGGACAAAACGGCATCTGCCCCAATTTCAGAGGCATCAACCTCCACCTGAAATGGTAGAGAAACATCAGGCTGCCGTAGAACAGGAGCAGAAGTGAATCTCTGCTTAAGTTCCTGAAATGCAGAGACTGCCTCAGGAGGCCAATTCACCACATCAGAACCCTTCTTGGTCAAATCAGTTAATGGTTTAACAATAACAGAGAAATTACCAATAAATTTACGATAAAAATTGGCAAACCCAAGAATCTTTGAAGAGCCTTTAAAGAAGTAGGTTGGACCCAATCACAGATAGCCTGAACTTTGACCGGGTCCATTTCAATAACAGATGGGGACAAAATGAAACCCAGAAATGAGATCCTCTGAACGCCAAAAAGACACTTTGATCCCTTCACATACAGAGCATTCTCTCTCAAAATCTGGAACACAGTCCGAACATGTTTTACATGAGAGTCCTAGTCATTGGAAAAAATCAAGATATCATCCAAATAAACAATCAGAAATTTATCCACAAAATCCCTGAAAATGTCATTCATGAAGGACTGGAAGACAGAAGGAGCATTAGTGAGCCCAAAGGGCATCACAAGGTACTCAAAATGCCCTTCAGGGTATTAAATGCTGTCTTCCATTCATCCCCGTGCTTAATGCGAATAAGGTTATATGCCCCCCTGAGGTCAAGCTTGGTAAACCAAGTAGCGTTTTTCACCCTGGAAAACAGATCAGAGATCAAGGGTAACGGATATTGATATTTCACAGTAATATTGTTCAAGAGACGATAATCAATACACGGCCTTAATGAACCATCCTTTTTGGCCACAAAGAAAAAACCGGCACCTAAGGGTGAAGAGGATGGTCTGATATGACCCTTCTCCAATGACTCCTTGATATAAGACCGCATAGCGTCATGTTCAGGTACAGACAAGTTAAAAAGGCGACCTTTAGGGAATATACTACCAGGCACTAATTCAATAGCGCAGTCATAGCTCCTATGGGGAGGTAAGGATGCAGATTTACTTTCGCTAAACACATCAGAAAAATTAATCAAAAAGTCAGGAACATCCTGAGCCTGGGGGGAGGCAGAAAAAACAGGAGTGTTGGTATTAACACATTGACAGCCCCAACTGGTAACAGACACAGATTTCCAATCCAAAACAGGATTATGAGACTGTAACCAAGGGAAACCCAGTACGATAATGTCATGCAGATTATACAGAACCAAAAATTTGCAACTCTCCTGATGATCAGGTTCTACCCTCATTATCACCTGAGTAGAGAACTGAGGTTTATTCTCAGCCAAAGGGGTAGAATCGATCCCCAGTAGGGGAATAGACTTCCGAAGGGGTATCAAGGGAAACCCACAACGTTTAGCAAAATCAAAATCCATCAGGTTAATAGCTGCTCCAGAATCAACAAAAGCCTGAGCAGAAAATGAGGACAGAGAGCATATCAGGGTAACAGTTAACAAAAACTTAGTCTGAACACTACCCAAGACAACTGAGCGAGCAAAACGTCTTCCCAGCTTAGGGCAGACAGAAATAGCATGAGAGGCATCACTACAGTAGAAACATAACCCATTGCGCTTTCGAAATTCATGACGCTGTGCCCCAGAAACCACTCTATCACACTGCATGGATTCAGAAGCAGGTTCACAAGGCAACATTATTCCACGCATACCTTTCGCTCACGCAAACGTCTGTCAATTTGAATCGCTAATGACATAGAATCATTGAGACCAGAGGGAACAGGGAATCCCACCATAACATCCTTTACATTATCTGACAGTCCCTTCCGAAAAAGAGCTGCCAAAGCGTCGTCATTCCATTTGGTCAGGACTGCCCACTTACGGAATCTCTGACAGTATAACTCAGCGTCCTCAAGCCCTGACTTAATGCCAACAACGTTTTTTCAGCTTGATCAGTGACATTAGGCTCATGTACAATAACCCCAAAGCCTGAAAAAACGCATCAACATCACTCAAAACAGGATCCCCAGGTGTCAGGGAAAAAGGCCAATCCTGAGGGTCGCCGCGCAGGAGAGAGATGACAATTTGAACCTGCTGCGCTGCGTTCCCTGAGGACTTAGATTTTAAGGCAAAAAACAATTTACAGTTATTTTTGAAATTCAGAAACTTAGCTCGATCCCCTAAAAACAAATCTGGCATGGGAATCCTAGGTTCCACAACAGGCAACCTAGCAAGATAGGTAGCAATACTCCGAACTTCAGTGGCAAGCTGATCCACACGGCCAGACAACTGTGCAAACTCCATTGAGGAAAAAAAATATATATATATCCTCCTCAGCACCCAGAGATACAGAGGGAAAAAAAAAAATGCAACAAACAGAAAAAAAAAATCTCTGACAACTCTGACAACTTTTTTTTCTTTCACAATATTTTTCCCTTCTGTGAGTACCATATAATTTTCAGTTTGGGCCGGTGATACTGTTATGATTTGGTAACTGAGGAGAGCAGGCAAAAAAGGAAATACACCAGAGCAGTTGGAAACTATGAGATTGCAGTACCCTGACTAACCACCACAACTAGAGGCAGCCGTGGAGCGTTCCTATGTTGGTCCTAGACGCCTCGTCACAGCCTGAGAAACTAACTACACCTAAAGATAGAAAGAGGAAAGCTATCTGCCCCGGAGCAGATCCCCAAAGAACATAGAAAGCCCCCAAACATGTAATGGCGGTTAGACAAGAAGAAATACTGACACAGACAGAAAATAGAATGAGCAAACGTTGGGGCCCAAACTTACTAAATAGAAAAGGATAGGAAGGGCACTTACTGCAATCCCAAAAAACCCTGAAAAGCACCAACTCTACTAATTTCAAAATCACCTGAGATCACACGACCTCTACCACCTAAATTAGTTCTCTGGTGTAACCAAAAACAAAACAGCAGCCACTGAAAAAACTGGAAAAAGCAAATGTACAAACAACAGTGGCTGAACTGAACTGAGAGGCAAAAGCCCCCAGAGGGGACCCTGAAGGCCCCCACAGAAGTGCAGGACAAAATGCAAAAATCAAGCACAAAAACAAAAAGAAGAAAATGTCTTATCTGTTAGCAGGAGATTCAGACACGACAAAGCAGGCTACCAAGGAAACAGGAATCAAGGATTGAGACCAGAACAATTGATCACCGGCAACCCTGATGGGAAGGTGACTCCCTTATATAAGACCAGTCAGTAACACCTGATTCCCAATCCTCACAATCTTCACTGGACAGTCCAGTACCGTTTGTAACCACCAGAGGGAGCTTCTGCTCAGAACTCATTTCCAGCCTATTCACAACAGAAAACGCCTCATTCGGAGAAGACAAGGTGAGCGCTACCGCCAGTCTTGTCTCATGCCAACTGTTAAGCATCCTGAAACCATTCATGTGTGGGGTTGCTTCCCAGCCAAGGGAATCGGCTCTCTCACAGTCTTGCCTAAAAACACAGCCATGAATAAAGAATGGTACCAGAATGTCCTCCAAGAGCAACTTCTCCCAACCCTCCAAGAGCAATTTGGCGATCAACAATTCCTTTTCCAGCATGATGGAGCACCTTGCCATAAAGCAAAGGTGATAACTAAATGGCTCAGGGAGCAAAACACAGAGATTTTGGGTCCATGGCCTGGAAACTCCCCAGATCTTAATCCCATTGAGAACTTGTGGTCAATCATCAAGAGACGGGTGGACAAACAAAAACCTAAAAATTCTGACAAAATGAAAGCATTGATTGTGCAAGAATGGACTGCTATCAGTCAGGATTTGGTCCACAAGTTGATTGAGAGCATGCCAGGGAGAATTGCAGAGGTCCTGAAGAAGAAGGGTCAACACTGCAAATATTGACTTGCTGCATTAACTCATTCTAACTGTCAATATAAGCTTTTGTTACTCATATGTTTGCAATTATATTTCTGTCTGTGATAAAAAACATCTGTCAAACACACATAAAAACCAGAGGGCAGCAGATCATGTGAAAATATAATATTTGTGTCATCATTCTCAAAACTTTTGGCCATGACTGTAGGACCTTAGTAGTTAGTTTCCCCATTTCCCTTGTGGTTCCCAGTTGTTCTCCTTCCTAATTTCTGCCTCCTTCCTTACCGCACCTTGTTCCCTCCCTTCTATTAGTATTAATTATATTGTTTTGTATTGTATTATAAAAACTTCAATAAAAATTGTTGAGAAAAAAAAAAGCTGTAACTAATAGCTGATCAGTGGAGATGCCGGGTGTTGGATCCCCACTGATTTGGGAACTGTGGGGACCATCATATTGTGTAGTGGGGGCTACTGTGGGGGTATCATACTGTGTGGGGGCACTACTGTTTTGCCATCATACTTTGGAGGGTAATCTCATACCATTTGAGATTAGTTTGGGACCATCATACTGTATGGGTGAATAATACTACAGTCATGGCCAAAAGTTTTGAGAATGACACAAATATTAATTTTTACAAAGTCTACTGCTTCACTTTTTCTAATGGCAATTTGCATATACTCCAGAATGTTATAAAGAGTGATCAGCTTAACAGCAATTACTTGCAAAGTCAATATTTGGCTAGAAAATGAACTTTATCCCCCAAAACACATTTCAACATCATTGCAGCCCTGCCTTAAAAGGACCAGCTAACCTCTTTTCAGTGATTGCTCCATTAACACAGGTGTGGGTGTTGATGAGGACATGGCTGGAGATCAATCTGTCATGATTAAGTAAGAATGACACCACTGGACACTTTAAAAGGAGGCTGGTGCTTGGAATCATTGTTTCTCTTCTGTTAACTATGGTTATCTCTAAAGAAACACGGGCAGTCATCATTGCAATGCACAAAAATGGCCTAACAGGGAAGAGTATCGCAGCTAGAAAGATTGCACCTCAGTCAACAATCTATCGCATCATCAAGAACTTCAAGGAGAGAGGTTCCATTGTTGCCAAAAAGGCTCCAGGGCGCCCAAGAAAGACCAGCAAGCGCCAGGACCGTCTCTTAAAAGTGTTTCAGCTGCGGGATCGGGCTACCAGCAGTGCAGAGCTTGCTCAGGAATGGCAGCAGGCAGGTGTGAGTGCATCTGCACGCACTGTGAGGCTGAGACTCTTTGAGCAAGGCCTGGTCTCAAGGAGGGCAGCAAAGAAACCACTTCTCTCCAGAAAAAACATCATGGACAGACTAATATTCTGCAAAAGGTACAGGCAGTGGACTGCTGAGGACTGGGGTAAAGTTATTTTCTCTGATGAATCCCCTTTTCGATTGTTTGGGACATCAGGAAAATGCCTCATTCAGAGAAGACAAGGTGAGCGCTACCACCAGTCTTGTCTCATGCCAACTGTTAAGCATCCTGAAACCATTCATGTGTGGGGTTGCTTCTCAGCCAAGGGAATTGGCTCTCTCACAGTCTTGCCTAAAAACACAGCCATGAATAAAAATGGTACCAGAATGTCCTCCAAGAGCAACTTCTCCCAACCCTCCAAGAGCAGTTTGGCGATCAAAAATGCCTTTTCCAGCATGATGGAGCACCTTGCCATAAAGCAAAGGTGATAACTAAATGGCTCAGGGAACAAAACATAGAGATTTTGGGTCCATGGCCTGGAAACTCCCCAGATCTTAATCCCATTGAGAACTTGTGGTCAATCATCAAGAGACGGGTGGACAAACAAAAACCTAAAAATTCTGACAAAATGAAAGCATTGATTGTGCAAGAATGGACTGCTATCAGTCAGGATTTGGTCCAGAAGTTGATTGAGAGCATGCCAGGGAGAATTGCAGAGGTCCTGAAGAAGAAGGGTTAACACTGCAAATATTGACTTGCTGCACTAATTCATTCTGTCAATATAAGCTTTTGTTACTCATATGTTTGCAATTATATTTCTGTCTGTGATAAAAACATCTGTCAAACACACATAAAAACCAAAGGGCAGCAGATCATGTGAAAATATAATATTTGTGTCATTCTCAAAACTTTTGGCCATGACTGTATACTGTTTAATAGCACTATAGAGGAAACATAGTGTGTGGGGTACTGTGAGTGTATCTTACAGTGTGTTGGAAGAATTTTTGGGGCATACTCTATGTGATTGATGAAAGGGGTATTTTAGTGAGTGAGAACACTAAGGAGCTTCAAGAAGGTCAACATTTCTGTGTGAAGGTGACATTGGATCCTCCAAAATATCCAGACAGTTAACTTTGGGCCCTCCAAAAAATGGAAATTTTCCATGTTTGAATTGTGCATGCTGTGGCAATATGATCAAGGGTGACAGTTTTGGCCACTCACGCACGGGTCAACGCTTTCGGATCCAGGAACGGTACTCTTGTACATCTAGCTTTGTAATCTATATGCTCGTGTGTCCGTGTGGACTCATGTATATAGGCGAGACAACGATGGAAGTTAAGGCTAGGATAAGTAAACACAAAAGTACTATCAGGACGAAGATGATGGAACTGCCGGTATCTAAGCACTTTGTAGAATGTGGACACTTGGTCAGTCAGCTGAGATTTAGAGTTATTGACGGGGTTCCACCCCTTAGGAGAGGTGGCGACAGGATTAAGTTGCTTAAACAGAAAAAACTCCGGTGGATCTCCGTTTTGGAGACATTGCAACCAAAGGGGTTGAATATCGAATATAATTTGCATATTTGTGCTAGGTAATTTTTGCATCTATATTCTGTGTTTGTTTTTAGATATATATTTTACTTATGTTTGTTGTTTTCGTAGGATTATTATCTGGAGTGATCGGAGCAAGTGGTGACTTAATGGTTCCTGATGACATCATTTATTTTGTAGATATTATATATATTTCTTTAGGCGTCTGCTATATTGTTAATCTTCCATTCTATATAGATCCGCATGTGCGGTCTCTTGCTTACATTATGCCAATACTGACGGTCATGTGACCTGCAGGTTTCCTGATGACATATCTGGAGTAGTATAAATAATGATAGAGTTTATTGTGCATGCGTGTTCTTTTTTCAGGTGTCGGATGATGCCGGTGATCGCGCGCTATTTTAGTGTTTTCAGCCTGGAATAGAGGCTTATGATGGGACTATCATGTGATTAGACCTCGGATGATGCTTGCGGTCATGTGACTGGGTGTCTGATGACGCTGGTGTTCACATGATCCACTGGGCGTTTGCTATGATGACTTCTGAACATGTGCCTTTGTTTATCACACAGTGGGGAGTGAGTTAGGTGTGCCTCCCGATTTGTTATCCTGTGGGCTATTGGATAAGTGCTCTGACTAAGCGCTGCTGAACTGACACTGATTGGATATGGAGGACGCTGCTGCTAGTGAGTACATGATTGGTGTAGCACCAGAATGGGAGTGTGCAGTAACAGATCATCGATTGGCAGACTAAATGGTGATATTGTTTATATGGAGTAATCTATGGCATATTACATGCACAATTATAACATTGCTGTATTTTTCTATGATGTCACTATTCTGAGCTTTGATCACTGTTTTAAATTGATTATCGTTGTATATTCTGTATATATGTCTATTTGTATTATGGGCGGTTCCTGGATGGTGATTGGCTCCTCCACACCATTTAAGGACACCATTTTGCCTGTTTTTGTATACTTGATAAAGGCCTGAAAATGGCCGAAACGTCGTATTTTATGGTGGCTGAATAAAGACTTGTTATACTTCACCTGGATTGGATGCTGTTCCTATTTTTTCGTTGGACTGTTGTTCATTTGGATCCTTGAATGCCTGAACGTGCATCCGTGCTAACTCCCGAGTGCTGTCAGCTGCTTGAATACTTAAGGCACACCATTTGTCACGGCATCACAACGCTCTTACAATGGGCACGTGCAGAGATGTCGCAAGTAGGCCCAGACATGTGCAATGATGTCCCAGGCATCTTTGCTGCCAGAAGTGCAGGCCTAGCATGGAGATGCCTGAATTTTCAGTGCCTGGCGGCAATGAGAAGACATGCCGAGGAATGTACGGGGGACAGAGAGCAGCGGAAGTGAGCAATTTGTTGGTTTTTTTTACATCTTCTCTTTAGTTCTCCATACCCCAGAGCACAAAAAGGGACATTCAATTTACAGAGAACAAATTGGCTGCAAATGGAATTTCCCATGCAATTTGGTGAATTCGAATCTCTGCTCATCTCTATAGCTACATATGCAGGAACTTTGGACATTACTACAGTATATGACTCACGAGGCATTATTACTTTTGCTGCAGCACTCGGGCATAGAGGACTCAAAGGGTATTATTACTTTTAAGAGACTCTCAGGAGACCATATTATATATTAAGTGGGCACATAAGAGACATTATGTTTATAAGGGCATTCAACGTATTATAACTATCAAATGAGCATTTAGGAGGCATTATTACTTTTTAGGAGGGCAGAATACAATAATAATAATATATAGGGGACAATTTTATCTCTGGAGGGCACATTTTTAGGCATTTTACTTTGTAAAAGGCACATTGGTGGACATTATTGTTGGGACAATGGGGAGCACTGTTTTTGTGCCACAGGCAAGGTCCAGTGATAGAGAAATGCGGTGGCTTAGCATTGGGGTGTCAGAAGGATGAGGAGTTTATGCAGGTTGGGGAAAGATGGAAATGATGCTGGAAATGCAAAAAGTGAAATCTGTCTTTGTTGTAATCCCTACAGACTGAGAGAAGTTATCATCGTGGTCTGGACCCAGTGGAAAACACAGAAAAAGCAAATTGCTCTATCGGAAAGAATGTCAGCTTTAAGCCACTAACTATAACTGAACTGTAATCTCTTTTTTTTCTACAGTGCTGATACCTATCCTATGTGATCACTGTATGGCAGTGATATCAGTTATGGTCTTTGTATAGAGATTTTTTTTTTCAGTAACTACGTTAGCATCTGCTGAGTTTCCCCTTAAACCACTGCAATTGGGGTGTGCCATTGTCTTTGTAAACATGGCTACCTAAGTAAGGGGCCCCCTCAGATGAGTTTTGCCACCTACCCCTTTACCGAATCTCTGGCTATACCCCTGGTCAGACCACAGAAAGTTGGAGAATAGTGTCGCTTAGTGTATAAATGTCACCAACACTTTGATGACTCAATAACCAAGGCAAAACAGCTTCATGAAAGCTTTACATCACCAAGCACAATGCCAAGCATGGATAAAGCACACCTCTCCTCTATTCTGGAGCAGTGGAAATGTGTTCTGGTGGATGACAAATCATGCTTTTCTATCTGACAGTATGATGGACAAATCTGGGTTCAGTGAATCCCAGGAGAACATTACCTGCCTGACTCTATTGTGCCATCTGTTTGGTCTAGGAAGTACATGGTTATGAGTTGGTTTTACAGGGTTTAGCCTAAGCTCCTTTGTGCTAGTGAAGGGAAAGCTTATTGCTTCAACATACCAAGACATTTTGGACAATTGTATTCTCCCAACTTTGTAAAAACAGTTTGGGGAAGGTCCTATTCTGTTCCAGCATGATGGTTCCCCAGTGCACAACTCAAGGTCCATAAAGAAGGCATTCTTGGGTGAGTACGGTGTGGAAGAACATGATTAACCCACAGAAAAACCCTGACCTTAATCCCATTTAACACCATTGGGATGAACTAGAATGGAGATTGCGAACCAGGCCCTCTGTGTCTTCAGTATCTGACCTCATAAATGTTCTTCTGGATAAATGGGCAAAAATTCCTATAGACACACTCCAAAATCTTGTAGAAAGCCTTTCCAGAAGAGCGATAGCTGTTTTAGCTACTAAGGGTATGGGGCAAGCTGCATATTATTATCTAAGAATTTAGAATGGGAAGTCATAAAAGCTCCTATAGGTATAATGTGTAGGTATTGCAAAACTTCTGTCCATATGTGTTGCTGCACAGCACATTTGCACTAATGCGTCTCAGGAGACCTTTGATGTCTCAGTGCTTGCACAAGAATGAGAATTTAGGGAATGTTAACAGATTGTTGAAGTTACATACTTTTCTGTTAGTTACACCCCATATTAAACTGCATCTCACAGTAGAATTCCAGTCTTACATTGGCAAAAGTTCAGAACAATACGTATCAACAGAATTGGTGAGGCCACTCCATTTACCTCTCACAGAATCAGATTCACACAAGTCAGAAGTCAAGACTAACTCAGCTAATCAGACAGTTAAAAAGTACAAGAGTTTATGTCTGACAGGTAACATAGAAGACACTTCTACGCATGCATTGATCCATGAGATACATCATGGACTAGCTAGTTAGTATGAGCAGTTTTAAGTAGAAATGTATCACTATTGAGAAAACAATTGTCTGGCAAGCACGAGTGCAGCGCTAACGCATATGTCAAAGTTCTTAGGCAGACAGAGGAGTTAAAAACAACTAAAGCATTGTACTTACCAGACCTTCCTTTGTTCTGTGAGCAAAATTCTGTCACTGACAATACAATCTCAGCACTGAAGGAAGCACACAGGAATCCTGTCATTAGACTTGCAAGGCTAGGCATGAATACCTTGAATCTACATATCCCCGCCCCTAAAACAGGGCTTGTAGAAGCTATCAATACAGTATTTTGTCGTTTTAGTCATAGGCCACCACCTGGTGTTTCATTGTGGTATTACAATGTTTACTAAACCATGCAAATGACATATTTATATAATAATATTTCTTATGATTTGCCTATGTAGCACCATCACATTCCACAGCACTTTACATACATCATCATCACTGTCCCCATTGGGTCTCACAATCTAAATTCCCTATCAGTATGTCTTTGGAGTTAGGGAGGGAACCGGAGAACCCGGAAGAAATCCACGCAAACATGGGGAGAACATACAAACTCCTTACAGATATTGTCCTTGGTTGGATTTTAACCTGGGAGGACCCCAATGCTGCAAGGTTGCAGTGCTAACCACTGAGCCACTAGAAGATAGCTTGTCCCCCGACAATGACTTAATAGAATACAAATAGCATCCACTTCAGGGCAGAGTTCTTAGCACTTGGATTTGGGTGGTGACCGCAGCAAGAGGTTGATGAAACAAGAGCAGCTGAGTCATGAGTAAGACTGCTTAGTGCAGTCGAAACGCGTCGACTGGGTAATGTCGACCATGAAAATTTTCTTTTGTATGCACTTTATTTTCTTTTGAAAAATATAAAGAAAAGAAAAATCCAGTCCTGTTGACTCCAATTTTTTCTATTGTCCTTGATGGGAGGCCAGTGCGAAGCCGGTGTCTGAGCCTCAGGTGGATGAGCATGGAGCAACTGGGTGAGCTGGAATCAAGTTTTTATTACAGCTGAGAGAAACATGCAGGATAGCGGTAGCGGGAGCCGGTCTCCACTGCTCAGTGCAGTGCATGAAGTACAGTAGAGAAAGGTGAAGGGGCGGACATATTGTCAGCGCAAACACCAAAACGAATAATCTCACAGTAGCGGTATATCGGGTAGAATGGTCCACAAGGAATCTAACCCAGAGATTAGTAAAAAAAAAAAGAGCAGGAGAAGCAAATATAAAATGATATCAAATATAGTAACTTTATTATATACATACATGTGAATATTGGTTTCAAAAAGGTTGGCTAAAATACACTGAGAATGACAATAAAAACCTGTGTTGGAACCTATATTGACACTCACGTCACTCAGACTTACAGAATTAACATATAAGTTATCTAATGGCAACTTACTGTCATGGCCAAAAGTTTTGAGAATGACACAAATATTAATTTTTACAAAGTCTACTGCTTCACTTTTTCTAATGGCAATTTGCATATACTCCAGAATGTTATAAAGAGTGATCAGCTTAACAGCAATTACTTGCAAAGTCAATATTTGGCTAGAAAATGAACTTTATCCCCCAAAACACATTTCAACATCATTGCAGCCCTGCCTTAAAAGGACCAGCTAACCTCTTTTCAGTGATTGCTCCATTAACACAGGTGTGGGTGTTGATGAGGACATGGCTGGAGATCAATCTGTCATGATTAAGTAAGAATGACACCACTGGACACTTTAAAAGGAGGCTGGTGCTTGGCATCATTGCTTCTCTTCTGTTAACCATGGTTATCTCTAAAGAAACACGTGCAGTCATCATTGCAATGCACAAAAATGGCCTAACAGGGAAGAGTATCACAGCTAGAAAGATTGCACCTCAGTCAACAATCTATCGCATCATCAAGAACTTCAAGGAGAGAGGTTCCATTGTTGCCAAAAGGCTCCAGTCCATTGTTGCCAAAAAGGCTCCAGGCGCTTGCTGGTCTTTCTTGGGCGCCCTGGAGCCTTTTTGGCAACAACGGAACCTCTCTCCTTGAAGTTCTTGATGATGCGATAGATTGTTGACTGAGGTGCAATCTTTCTAGCTGCGATACTCTTCCCTGTTAGGCCATTTTTGTGCATTGCAATGATGACTGCATGTGTTTCTTTAGAGATAACCATGGTTAACAGAAGAGAAACAATGATGCCAAGCACCAGCCTCCTTTTAAAGTGTCCAGTGGTGTCATTCTTACTTAATCATGACAGATTGATCTCCAGCCATGTCCTCATCAACACCTACACCTGTGTTAATGGAGCAATCACTGAAAAGAGGTTAGCTGGTCCTTTTAAGGCAGGGCTGCAATGATGTTGAAATGTGTTTTGGGGGATAAAGTTCATTTTCTAGCCAAATATTGACTTTGCAAGTAATTGCTGTTAAGCTGATCACTCTTTATAACATTCTGGAGTATATGCAAATTGCCATTAGAAAAAGTGAAGCAGTAGACTTTGTAAAAATTAATATTTGTGTCAGTCTCAAAACTTTTGTCCATGACTGTACAAAGCTGAGTGTATGTATGTGTAAGCAGGTTGCGGGATGCAGTGACGCAAGGAAAGCAGAGCAAGGGTTAACAATTTAATTAAACAGTAGGCATGTCCGTCGCAGGGAGATAAACAGTTAAATGAGCAAATAGATAAAAGAAATGGCAATATAACAACAGTTCACTAAAGCCTGGGTCTCACATAGCGATACACCAGCGATCCCGACAACGATCAGGATCGCTGGTGTATCGCTACATGATCGCTGCTGAGCTGCCAAACAGGCAGCTCAGTCAGCGATCAGCACAGCGACACTGCGGGTAAGCATCGTTAGTTACCCGCAGTGTACGTTGGATACCAGCGCCCTGATGCAGGGCGCTGGTATCCAAGGTACACAGCGGGTTTCTAGGCACAGCCCCGCGCCTGGAAACCTGCTGTGTACCTTGGTTACCAGCGGATCGCTGGTCTCCCACCTGTCACACGCAGCGATGCGTGCCTGTCAGCGGGAGACCAGCGATCAAAAAAATGTCCAGGACATTCAGCGACAATCAGCGATACCCAGCAGGGGGGCTGATCGTCGCTGAATGTCACACACAGCGATATCGCTGGGGACATCGCTGCTGCGTCACAAAACTAGTGACTCAGCAGCGATCTTGCTAGCGAGATCGCTGTGTGAGACGGGGGCTTTAGTCAACTTAGCATGTCCGTGGTTTCCCCAGCCCCAGATAATACAGTGAGGGTTGTAGTGTAACGGGGGCCAGGGGTGTAGTCTATTGGGAATTTCTTTCCTGAAGTCCCATATAAAGAAAGGCAGAGTCAAGTTCCAATTTAAAACAAACAATTTCACTCAGTTCTTTTCTCAGCTATTCCAGTCCACACTTAGGTACAACACAAGATTCTTCACAAAGCATATCATTTTCGTACCATTGCCTCTGATACCGCAGCGTTCTGTCTGACCAGTCTGACTATCTTTAGGAGTTCCCTGTCCGTTTCGCCCTGGACATTCAGGCGTCTTCCTTCGTAGCTGACTGCCACCATGTTGAAGCTGCCCTGTATTCCTTCACCTTACTGGTGACCGTTGCTCTTAGTCCCTGGATGAGCTGGGCTCCTTTACTTGAACATTGCGTGGTACAACTCCCCTGCCTGGCTCCCAGGCCCTACTGACTAAACTCACCTTATTTCCAGCTTTACAGAAGGACGATAACTCCATAGAAATGATAAGAATAATAGGCCTCAGTTACCTCAACTGTCTACAAGGAAAACTGCTGCTCATAGCAACCAATCACAGCTCAGCTTTCATCTTTTAAACAGCTCTGGTGAAATGAAAGATGCTTAGTGATTGGTTGCTATGTGGAGTGGGCGTACTTGATACACACACATACACTCATTTTGATATATATATATAGATTATTATAATAAAGCAGAGGGAATATTTTTATTATTATAAGGAGGTGCAGGGTCATTATTATAAGAGGTCAAGGGGCAATTATTATAAGGTATTGGGCCGGCGTCACACTGGCGAGTTTGATGCGAGTAAGTCGCATGACTTTCTCGCATCAACACCCGGCACGGCCGCCCGCTCTCGGATCCAAGTTTGCGGCAGCATAGAAATACATGCAGCTGCACACTCGGCTCCGAGAGCGGGCGGCCGTGCCGGGTGTTGATGCGAGAAAGTCGTGTGACTTACTCGCATCAAACTCGCCAGTGTGACGCCGGCCTTACAAGTTGTGGTTTGTGTAGAGGTGCTAGATTTTGAGGAGGGTCCTAAAAAATCAGTAAAGTGAAGATGTCTGTGTGTTACATTTTGCATGGGCGAGTTTGTGCCATCATGTAGTGGCTGGGGGGGCACTATATTGTCTGTTATGTTATAATACTGTGTGTGAGGAGGCATCAATCTATGTGTGAGCGACTCTGGGGCCATCATGTTTTGTGGGGGAGCTATGGGAACTATCATACTGTGTGGGGGTTGTGGGTCATTACATTCTGTGGAGGACTGTGGAGAGAAGGGCTGTGAGGGCATCATATTGTATGGGGAGGTAGGGGGAATTATACTTTTGGGAGGATTATACTGTGTAGGGTACTGTGGAGCATCATGCTCTGGGAGAGTAACTGGGGGATCATACTGTGGGGCATAATAATGTGAGGGAGCCATTTAAGGGACCTCATAATGTGTGTGGTGGAAATGTGGCAATATCATGCTGTGTGGGGGAGGCAATGAAGGGGCATTATAATGTGTTGGGGCACTGTGGGAACGTTGTACTATATTGTGGGCACTGTGGGGGAATCATGGTTTGTGAGGTACATTCTGGGGGATATTATAATCTCTGGAGTCCATGAAAGTGGTATTGTAGTGGTTGACAACATTGTTCTTTCTATGTACGTATTACAAGACATGTCCTTTCCCTTTCTTTTAAGTTGAGTATAATAGTAATATTAATGACTATAAATTACTATAACAGATTAAGTCAGAAATATTCTTTAGTTTTCTAGATGAATATTTCAGTATTAAATATGCAGATAAAATAAAAAGAACTTGCCACCTCATCTTTTTCATTCTCATGTAGCCTTATCAAAGCAGAGAAAAAAAATTTACCAGACCATGCATAATCATCCTGACAGCTTGCTCTATGTTAAAGCCCCGGCATTATTATATTTGTAACTGTCAGCCGCTGAACTTCCTGCAATGTGCTTTTCATAGTATTTTCTAGCTGATAATTTTGTGACTATTTTCATTATTTTATATTCCATTACCAAATGACATGCAGGAAAAATATAGGTTTAAATCCTAATAGCTGGAATAATAATAGCATACATCAGAGGCTTGACAGACAGAAATTCTGAAAAAGAAGGACAAGGAGTATGTCCGCCATCTAGTGGAGAAAGTAAGATGGACTGATGCAAATGGGATGACTTAAAAAGGTAAGCAGCACCATTGTATAATTGCACAATTTAATTTTGTTTTCAGTAAATTGATGAAATGAAGATTGCTTAAATTGCTTGCAACCAACATTTTCTTTGTTTGGAATGAAAACTACAAAGACAATGTAAGCAGTTAAAGCCAGCATGTCTGGTGGTGTATTGTATTTAACAGGTTAATGTGGGAATCCTGGCTGTTTTCTTAAAGCGTGATGATTGGTGATAATGCCATTGTGATGACAATGATGCCATCATTGCTAATTGCAAAAGTAAATTTGTTGTTGATAGCATCAAGGGTAGTAAGGAAGCTAATGCAGAAATGTCTAATAAATAGGTTAATGTCTGATACCTAGTGGGTTAGTCACCTCTCCTAGCTATAGTGATATCTCTACCAAACCCACTTATGGGCACAATACCCATTTTCTCAACAGTCTCCATGGGCTTTGCACTTCCAGTTAAACAAATCCAAGTCCCATCAATGTAGATGGGGTAGCCACCATATTCTCGTTTGAACACATATACCAATATATTGCACTCCAATAAATTTATTTAGGGAATTTATGCAAGCACGTGCAAAGATGCAGCGGTACAGAGGACACGGGCTCAATGGTTAAAAGAAAACATTATTATTTTTTAAACTGTTTACAAAACTTAACATGACTAGTAAAAATGTGAAAAATGACAACTTTTGCACTAATAACAGTTCAGGCTATCTGGTGTTATTACTACAGTGTCTCAGCTCTGTGGCTACCAGTCTTGCCCTAGTCGTAGCCTGAAGTTCCATAAGGGCTGCTCTTGAAAACAATCACACTTAAAAGTGTGGCGCCAATATCCTACTCGCAGACTAACCATCCCTGTCTTACCCTTAAACAAGCAGCCACTGGCTTTTCGACAAACTGAACTTTGCTCAACTCATCTAACTCTATTGACCTTACACCAACTCTCTATATGATGTACATTCGATATGAAACTAAGCTGAAGCATCAGTATTAACAGCAGACAAATACAGTATAAATGGGTCTGTTAATAACTGGGTTAATGCACATTAACATGTAGTTATAAGGATCCGGTAATCTGTCTTCTGACAATGTCCACATTTACTTCAACCCACTCCAACTCCTATTAACAGTCGGCACACCAGGATCCCGGCAGGAGTCCCCAACTACATATGCCACTAGGCCTCAAGCCTCGGCCTCACACTGCAGGCTGAAGGTTGTTCTAGTCATCAATAGACCTTGTCTTGCTGTCTAGCGTTAGGGGAGATTAACTCACTCTTGCCACTGCTCACATGATTGAGCCCACTGCTCACATGATCAAACCAACAGCAGTCTTGTATCTTAAAGGGAACCTGTCCCCAGTTTTGTCCTGTGTCAACTAAAACTATAACCTTAATCAGTGCCTGTTCTGCAGTCCATCAATGGTTATATAACCCCCTGACTCCACCCTGTAAATCCCCAAAAAAACCTTTTGAAGTTCTCCAGCAGGGTATGTTAAGCCTGTGGGTTCAGTCCGATAGGTGTCGTTTTTGCAGTCTCCATCCCTCCTCCTGGCTGCTGATAGCCGTGTTCCTTCTGTAATTGACATGGATGACGCCGCCTGCATCATCCACATAGCCTGGAAAAATGTTGCGCCTGCTCAGAAAAATTGCTGACTCGTGCCTGCGCACTGTGCTCTGCCCTACTCCGGGCAGAGCCTAAATCATTGCGCCGCTTGTGCACTTATGCTTTTGGCTCTGCCCTCAATAGGTCAAAGCATAGTGTGCAGGCTTGAAATTTCCCTCGGCTTTGTGGTTGACGCAGAAGGTGTCACCCACATCAATTATAGCAGAAGGATAGCTATCAGCAGCCGGGAGGAGAGGTAGAGAAGCCCAAAGGAGGGATGAAGACTGCAGAAACTATTCCTATCAGAACAGACAGACAAGATTAACATACAGCATTGGTGAACTGCAAAAACTTTTTTGGGGAGCATACAGTGGGAGAGTGGGGGTTATATAACCATTGATAGACTGAAGCACAGGCAATGATTAAAATCACAGTTTTAGCTGACACATGGCAAAACTTGTGACAGGTTCCCTTTAACTCTAGTACCTTGATTAATCCATGACAGTACTGAGGCTTGGCAATAAGCCTGCACTGTCTGCTTCTCTCCACTAATAACTTGGTTCAAGTCAAGGTGGCAACTGACCGTCTCTGCTGATCCATGCCGTTTATATTTCTGTCCTGCAACACAGCCGGGTCACTAGTCTACTGTGTGTCTGGACTCTTGTTGTCCCTCCTGCCACAAATCTCTTGTCTTTTAGTTCCGGCATTTCTCAAATGCCTACACCATCTGTTTATGTCCACTGGATGTCAGCATCTACATAAAAATGCTTCATAGTACTATTCTACTGCATTGGTCTTTGCAGATCTCTTACACTTATCTTTCCGAAACAGTAATATAAACTGTGTGATGGAATGGCAGTTTTCTATCAGTGCTGATAACAGCTAATCGATGACCATGTTCTGCATCAGACGCCCACTGATCAGTTATTGATGACTAGGGGACAGCAAATTGATTCAAAGCAAATCCATTACAAATTTTAAAAAGAATTTGGATTTCCCAGAATTAGAGATGGGCAAATCTTTAAGGTTCTATTCGGTTCGGCGAACGATACAGTGCTCGCCAACATGTTTACCGAACAGTTCGTCAAACATACTCGAGCTCCATTGAATTCAATGGGAGGCAAAACCAAATGTATACACAAGACCTTAAGAGGGGACAAAAATCTTCACAAACAGCTCAAATTAGGGGCAGACACCAGGAAGAGTGGCATAAATTAACCCAGAGTACAAACAATATAATTTGCGCAGCATGGATGCATGGGACAGGGCTTGGACCAGCATTTCTAGCTTAAGCATTGATCAGTAACAGGTGGATAAGTGACAGGTGTGAGACCTGGTGCTCTGAGAGCCCTGCCAAACACATATTGCTAGGAGACCCAACTAGTAGTCCAAACATTTCCAAAAATTAGGGTAGGAAAAGTGGCATCAATTTACCCACAGTAGAAATTTGATAATGGCACAGCTGCAGTCAGACTTGTGCCATGCATGAGGGATCAAGGTCTGGGCCAGCATTTAGAGCTTTGAATTGAAGTTTTAATTAAGACGAGGCGGGTAAGGGAGCGATGTAAGCCTTCTGTGCTAGGAGCCCTGATACCTCATGCAACAGCTCAATTTGTTTTTCCAGCAATGCTCAGATGACACAAATATCAACTTGGTAGAGCACTAATGTTAGAAAAATGTAAGGATAGTAACACAGTTAGTTTACTGATCAATTGATCCACAGTAGAACATTTTATAATGGCACAGAAGCAGTCAGCCATGGGCTATATGCATGAGGTATCAGGGTTTTGGCCAGCATTTAGAACTTTTGAATTGAAGTTTCAATTAAGACGAGGTGGGTAAAGTAGTGGTGTAAGCCATCTTTGCTCGGAGCCCTATTACCTCATGCAACAGCTGAAATTGCTTTTTTTCCCCAACGACACTCAGGTTGCACAAATATCAGCTTTGTAGAGCACTAATGTTAGAAAAAATGCATTGATAGTAACACAGGTAGTTGACTGAAATTAACTGCTGGTCTGAGAGCCCTACTTCTACAGGCAACACACATTAAGGAGACCCAAATTGGAGTCTCCACATTTCAAAAAATTATTGTCACACAGCACTAAAGTGGCATCAATTTCCACAGAGTAGAAATATTATACTAGGCCTCTGACACACCTTCCACCACAGGCAACCCAACAGATGGAGACCCAAATTTGAGTCTCCATATTTCAAAAAAATGTTTGTAACATCAGCACCAGTAGCAGCAGCATGCAAAGAAGCCACAACAACGGTATCATAGACTGCAATAGTGTGAGATCAGTGTATGACACTAAAAACAACACCATCGCCTAGTCTGCCCAGTTTGCAATTGTAGTGCAAAAGTCATTGAAGATCCATGACTTGTTCATTTTGATGAAAGTTAGGCTGTATACACTTTTAGGAGACAGCTGGATGCACTTATCTGTCAGGACACCACCAGCAGCACTGAACACATTTTCTGAGAGAAGGCTGGCTGCCCAGTATGACAAAACCTCCAAGGCGTTAGAGGCGAGCTAAGTCCACTATTCCATTTTTGAAGACCAAAATGCAAAAGGGTCCAAATTCCCCTGATGGCATTAATATTGCTGGTGCTAGTGCACGGGCTGGTCTAAAAAATGTGTTAAATGATTCACAAAAATTGCTTATGCCACTTACACTACTTCTGCTAATGTTTTTGCGGTGATGCCTTGATGTTTCCAGGGTTGGAAGTCTACAACTGCGATGCACACTGTGTGCCTCACTGCTGTCTTGGGGAAAAACACTCTTAAGATCATCTACAAGCGTGTTTCGATACTCCAGCATGCGCACGTCTGTTGTGAATACTTTAAATCTGGCTTCTGAGTTTGGGCTCCCTCTGGTGGTTGCTGCTGGCAATGGAGCTGGTCTCATTGACAGAAGTCGATCACCTGAGGAGGATGATTGGCAATCAGGTGTTACTGACTGGGGGGATTTAAGTGAGCAGCCTTCCCATGATTCTTGCCGGTGATTTGTTTTCTTCCTGAGCCATTTGGAAGTCTGCTTGCTCCCTGCTTTGTCCTGCATCTTTCAGATAAGTTATTTTGCTGTTTATTTCTGTGGCTTTTGTTTACCTTTTGCTTTTCTCAGTTTCCTGCCTTGCTGGAGTTAGTTCAGCCAGGTCCCCTGCGGGGGCCTGTGCAGGACTCTGTTCTCATTTGCCACAGCTTATGCATTTCTAGTTCCCTGTTATTTCAGTATCTGTTGTTTTGCGTCCAGTTCACACCAGAGTTCTGATTTAGTGGGGGAGAGGTCGTTTGGCCTCAGTATTTTTGCATATCAGACGTGTTGGAATTTTTCTTGGAGTTTTTGCCAGATTGCAGACAGTATCTTTTCTGTCCTGTACTATCTAGACAGTTTGAGCCCCAGCATTTGCTTACAATATTTTCTGTCTGTGTTTGTGCTTCATCTGACTCACCGACAATATATGTTTGGGGGCTATCTATTCCTTTGGGGCTCTACTCCGGGGCAGTTAGCTTTCCCCTTTCTATCTTTAGGCTATGTTAACTCTTAGGCTGTGTCGAGGAGGCGTCTAGGTCATCGTAGGTACGTCCCACGGCTAATTCTAGTTGTGTTGTCAGTTTAGGGTTCTACAATCCGCTAAGTTACCAACCTCTCTGGTGTTGTGCTGCCTAGCCTTTTCTTTGTTGTCCTCCTCGTTTACCATATCATAACACACGTCCCTTTCAAGTGAGTGATGCATCTGGCAAAATTTACTCTTGTACCGTGGATCTAACAGAATGGCAACCCAGTAGTCAGCACTATTTCTAACCCTAAGATTATGGGCATCATGATGACGATAGTGTAGCAAGAAGACGCTCATGTGTCAGGATTTTCAATGAGGTCCATGTGTGTTGGTGGCGAGGTAAGACTCAAGGTTGCTTCCTCCGTCTCCTATTATTATTTTAAGTAGACTGAGGATCACTGCAGGTTGTAGGCTTTCTGGAAGAGGTGGATCTTCAGGATCCTTTTTAAGGTTTCTGTGGTAGGCGAACATCTGATGTGTTGGGGTAGAGAGTTCCAGAGTATGGGTGAAGCACGGGAGAAGTCTTATATGCGGTTGTGGGAAGAAGAGATAAGAGGGGAGTAGAGAAGGAGATCGCTACCGCCAACCACGGACAACAGAGAGGGGATCTATATCCTCTTCATTTCCTGACTGTTGCCCGTCCATCACCTCTTCCTCAATTTTTTTTCTTGGCTCCTGCACCTTTACTAGCAGTTCGTCTGGTACAATGAGCCCCATTGACTGGAGTAATCTACACTCCCATGGCACCCGCCTTTGCGACAACAGTGCAGAACTTACAGATATTGTTGTTCCTTCTGCATCTTCCTCTACTTCCCCATAGGGAGACTCTATATTGTATAATGCCACCCATAGGCAGACTCTATATTTTATAATGCACCCCTATAGGCAGACTCTATATAGTATAATGCACCCCACATAGGGAGACTCTATATTGTATAATGCATCCCCAATAGGCAGACTCTATAGTATAATGCACCCCCATAGGCAGATTCTATAGTATAATGCACCACCATAGCCAGACTATATATAGTATAATGTACCCAACATAGGCAGACTCTATAGTATAATGCACCACCCATAGACAGACTCTGTATAGTATAATGCACTCCCCATAGGCAGACTCTATATTATATAATGCACCCCCAATAGGCAGACTCTATATAGTGTAATGCACCCCTATAGGCAGAGGTTATATAGTATAATGCACTCCCATAGGCAGACTCTATATTGTATAATGCACCTCCATAGGCAGACTCTATAGTATAATGAACCCCTATAGGCAGACTCTATAGGATAATGCTCCCCAAAGGGAGACTCTGTATAATATAAAGCACCCCCATTAAAAATAAATACAATACTCTCCTCTCCTCCTCGCTCCCTCATTGCTCCAAGTTGCCACACATCTCCGGACAGCGGGCGCAGAGTAGTGACATCATCGCACCCGCTGTCTGCATCATTGACGTCAGACGCTGAGGGTGAATAAAGGCGGGGGAGCGTAACGCTCCCACTCTCATCAATGCGGTCAACTGTATCAGCATCTAGCCTATACAGTTGAACTTGCGATGACAGGCAGGGGGTAGCACTGCTGGCACCAGGCCCCCCTCCTGCTCAGGGGCCCCATAGCGGGTTGGAGTCAGTGCAGGGAGATCAATTCTCCCTACTCTGCTGCAGAGTGTAACTATATGGGTGCATTGTGCATGCCGATACAGTTACAGTAGCGTAGCTGCAGGTGGCACCCTCAGAGCGAGGGGCCTCCTCTGCCCGCCTGGTAGCTACGCTACTGAGGAGGCCCCATTTCCTCTTAAAAATCGTTAGGCTTAATATAGGTGTTCAGCCAGGATGTCCTATTTACTAATCCAAATCTTTTGGGATAAAACTGTGTTGCAGTGAGTAATCAGGAGGCCCCATTTGCTATTAAAAATCATTTGTCCTAATATTGTGATTCAGCCAGGAGGCCCTATTTACTCATCAAAATCGTTTGGGATAAAACTGTGTTGCAGTGAGGAATCAGGAGTCCCCATGTGCTCTTAAAAATCGTTACACCCAGGGGCGCACCTATAATGAGGCAACTTAAGCTTGTTGCCTCAGGCGGCGCCACCTGCTGGGCGGCAGTGGAAGCACTCAGTGCAGGAGACCTGATGAACAAAGTCCTGAGCATTGCTCCTGTGCAGAGCTCGGTGCCGCCTCCAGCACTGGCTCCTCCTCTGTCTTCTCTCCCCCTCACCCTGCGGCTGATCAGGAGGACATTGGCAGTGAGAGACATAGCAGGAGGAACTCGGTGGCAGAAATCTCCTCAGTGTGTGACAATTAAAGTGGCCAGTAGGTGGCAGTGTCACAAATTGATGCTGCCCCCTCCTGGCTCCAGATGTAGGGCTGCTCTCTCCACTGCAGGAAGGACCCACAGCCCCCACCATTCCTGAGGATAGCTGCTGACACTGCCTGCTGGTGCCTCTGTTCACTGTCCCCTCCATAACTCCTTCCTCTGCAGCTGCCATCCTGGGATCTCAGGAGGCAGTCAGACCGAGGAGGAGGAGGGGGAGATCCTGTCTGCAGACTCATAGAGGAGGCAGTAGCTCCCTGTGTCCTCCTGTGCTGGGGCCCATATGGAGCACTGACCTCTGCCCCTGGTTTCCTGGGATGAGGCAAGCAGTGAAGGCTCTGCTGCAGCACACGCGAGTATACAGTCATGGCCAAAAGTTTTGAGAATGACACAAATATTATATTTTCACATGATCTGCTGCCCTCTGGTTTTTATGTGTGTTTGACAGATGTTTTTATCACAGACAGAAATATAATAATTGCAAACATATGAGTAACAAAAGCTTATATTGACAGTTAGAATGAGTTAATGCAGCAAGTCAATATTTGCAGTGTTGACCCTTCTTCTTCAGTACCTCTGCAATTCTCCCTGGCATGCTCTCAATCAACTTCTGGACCAAATCCTGACTGATAGCAGTCCATTCTTGCACAATCAATGCTTTCATTTTGTCAGAATTTTTAGGTTTTTGTTTGTCCACCTGTCTCTTGATGATTGACCACAAGTTCTCAATGGGATTAAGATCTGGGGAGTTTCCAGGCCATGGACCCAAAATCTCTGTGTTTTGCTCCCTGAGCCATTTAGTTATCACCTTTGCTTTATGGCAAGGTGCTCCATCATGCTGGAAAAGGCATTGTTGATCGCCAAACTGCTCTTGGAGGGTTGGGAGAAGTTGCTCTTGGAGGACATTCTGGTACCATTCTTTATTCATGGCTGTGTTTTTAGGCAAGACTGTGAGAGAGCCGATTCCCTTGGCTGAGAAGCAACCCCACACATGAATGGTTTCAGGATGCTTAACAGTTGGCATGAGACAAGACTGGTGGTAGCGCTCACCTTGTCTTCTCCGAATTAGGCGTTTTCCTGATGTACCAAACAATCGAAAAGGGGATTCATCAGAGAAAATAACTTTACCCCAGTCCTCAGCAGTCCACTGCCTGTACCTTTTGCAGAATATCAGTCTGTCCATGATGTTTTTTCTGGAGAGAAGTGGCTTCTTTGCTGCCCTCGAGACCAGGCCTTGCTCCAAGAGTCTCCGCCTCACAGTGCGTGCAGATGCACTCACACCTGCCTGCTGCCATTCCTGAGCAAGCTCTGCACTGCTGGTAGCCCGATCCCACAGCTGAAACACTTTTAAGAGACGGTCCTGGCGCTTGCTGGTCTTTCTTGGGCGCCCTGGAGCCTTTTTGGCAACAATGGAACCTCTCTCCTTGAAGTTCTTGATGATGCGATAGATTGTTGACTGAGGTGCAATCTTTCTAGCTGCGATACTCTTCCCTGTTAGGCCATTTTTGTGCATTGCAATGATGACTGCACGAGTTTCTTTAGAGATAACCATGGTTAACAGAAAAGAAACAATGATGCCAAGCACCAGTCTCCTTTTAAAGTGTCCAGTGGTGTCATTCTTACTTAATCATGACAGATTGATCTCCATTGATCTCATCAACACCCACACCTGTGTTAATGGAGCAATCACTGAAAAGAGGTTAGCTGGTCCTTTTAAGGCAGGGCTGCAATGATGTTGAAATGTGTTTTGGGGGATAAAGTTCATTTTGTAGCCAAATATTGACTTTGCAAGTAATTGCTGTTAAGCTGATCACTCTTTATAACATTCTGGAGTGTATGCAAATTGCCATTAGAAAAAGTGAGCAGTAGACTTTGTAAAAATTAATATTTATGTCATTCTCAAAACTTTTGGCCATGACTGTACAGTATGTAATGTAATTTATAGTGTATGTAATAGTGTGTATATTGTGTGCTTTCCTGTGTGTAAATGGATGCATAGGTTACTTGTGTATGTAATAGTGTATCTGTAGGATACAGTATGTATTTCTCATTTATAAATGAGTGTATATGGATATGCTGCATGTGATTCTTGAGTATGATCAGGCCTGAACCCACAGTTCTCTGCTTGGCAGGATCCCACATAACAAATCCCCCCCAATAACAATCCCTTGCATATATCCAGCACAGTGTAACCTGTGAGCTTCCCTGAGTATCTGGGGTCCTATCCATTAATGTGCTGGGGTGCAGGCAGTGCGGTGCTGGTGTATGTGCTGCTATCAGTGCAGACCGGCCCTATCTCTGGTACCCAGCACCCAACACTGGATGTTCTGCAGTTATCGCCCACTGAGCATCACATTATCACACCTCAGCTATAATGTCTGCTCTGTGTAATGTGTAGCCCTGGTGTTAGGCACACGCAGTACCCTGGAGAGTGTGTCGAGAGATAGCAGTTTAATGCTCAATACCCATTCACTCAACATACACTAGACACACCCTTAGGGTAGTGTAGTCACTTGTGAGGGAGTGGTCAGGGGTGTACCAATCCTGATCCCACTGGTGAAGCGGTGGAGGCGAAGGAGGTTGAGGAGGTACCGCCAGTTCCGGAACGCCCGCCCGGCCAGGAGGCCGCAGCAGATGATCGATCCCCGGTAGGGACACCGGAGGAAACCCAGCCGTCTGTGATGGAGCAGCGACAGCAGCAGGTTAGTGCGTCCCCAATTGAGCCATTGCGCACACCTGCTTCCTGCTCTGCATCACACCAGCATTGTGCGACCACTTCTGCATCGCAAGAGTCTGATGCGATCTCAATTGAGCCACTACAAAAGCCTGCTTTTTGCCCAGTATCTTATGCTGCAGCAGCGTCCCCAGAGGAGGATGGGCCCTGCGGCCTAGAGGACCGGAGTGAACCGGCCCTGCAGGTAACCAGCGATGATGACACCCTGCTGGAACCCCCGACATCCCCACCAGCCCAGTGCACACCAGCCACACAGACCCCGATGGTGGAGTCGATGATCTTGGTGCTGGGCACTGGGCCCAGGAATAGGAACGGTCCTGTGCGAGCATCGCATTGTTCCAGCCCCCGGGGTGGAAAGTGTATTTGAAATAAATGAATAGTTAAACAGTAAAAACCGGTGAGATCCATATAGGGGTCTACCATAAGTAAAGTTGTAAAAAGTTTAAGAAAGTTTGCCAATTTTCGCACAAGTTAAATGAGTATATAATATATTTATATATTGCCAACAGTAGAA
>JARQOD010000001.1:318020536-318058436 GCA_033576555.1 Oophaga sylvatica
TTGCCCTGACCATGGTGGATCATTATTCGAGATTTTTGGTGGTCATCCCCGTCAAGGATCAGACAGCAAGGACGGCAGCAAGGACCTCCAAGCAAGCTTCTGCAGACCGCATGGGGTATCCAGAGCAGTACTGACTGATCAAGGCCCTGCTTTTGAAGCGGATCTGTTTAAGGAATTTTGTCACTTGTAGGGTGTAAGAAAATTAGAAACGACGCCATACCCCCCCCCAAACCAACGGCCTTTGCGAGAAAAGAACCACATTGTCGTTGACTTGCTAAAATCCTACCGCTGGAAGAAAGAAATCGGTGGCCAAATTGTTACCTGACCTGGTTGACTTGTACAACCACATACCAGTGAGTTCTACCAACTGCACACCAGCTTACCTTATGAGAGCAAGGCCTGAAGACTGCCAATGGACTTGGAACTTGGTGTGGTGGAACCAGAGGCAGATGACACCGTTGGAAATTGGGACACAAATCGACAAGAGCAATACAAAGAGTGCAAGCCCTGCGTAAGAAGAAAGTCTTAATAAAGCTCGGGAAAAGCAGGAGAATATTTACAACAAGAATGCTCCCGCTAAGCCTTTCACGCCTGGAGAAATTGTGTAAAAAGGAAAAGGAAGATGCACAAGTTGGACAACCATGGGAACAAAAAACTGTCGGTTCAAAATGACCAACCACTCATCCTCCAGTCACCCCAGATTAGACTAAGAGCAACGGGTCGACCGAGAATGAATCAGGCGATACGCTGGTTCAGACTTCAGAACGTGCCCTAAAGAAAATGGTGCTATTAGGCGGCCACTCCAGTAAGCACTGAACTTTTATTCACATACATAAGATTACATACACAGAATATGGGGTGGAGTAAAGGCGGGATTGAGGAGAAAGAGATAAGCTGAGTCATCCTAATTGGTCCTTAGATCTTCTTCTAAGTCCCCTTGATAGTTTGTCATCCTCAAATTTCGTTTCTTGAAGAAAATTCTATTGTTCTCGGTATCAAGTATTTCCTCATTCTCCAAAGGTGGGGGCATTTTAGTAAGTGTAATACAGTGATAGGACACAAGATGGAGACAAACACCAGCAATACTAACATTATCTTATTATCTTTTAAGGAAAACTTCGTGTTATATAAATACATAACACACTATAAATAAAAAAGTATAGTAGAAAAATTATATTTTACCTTGACAATCCCCCCTAAACACTAAGTTTTTCCCTTAATTTATGCGGCCTCGAGACTGTCCATGGTGGGGACAGGGTAGTGGATTTCTTCGCTTGGTCATTTTAGAAGCTAGCCCCTTATGGACTTCCCCCAAACAACCAAGTCCCTACCAAACCTGCACATGGATTCTCCCACTATCCCTAAACTAAATCTCTTATTTCCATTTGTATTTTGTTATAGGGGTTTTATCAGGTTATCCTGCGGAGTATATTTCTCCATATCACCCTTATCAGTGTCTTCATATAGTAGCGACACAACTTCCTGATGAAGGAAAGTACCTGAGGAGGGGCGGCTGCATTGTCACAGCTTTCCTATACATAGATATCCCAACATAGAATTATCAATCCTAGCACCAAAGCCCTGTTACCACTAACAGGCTTGTTGGAGAAATTCTTTAAGTCCTCCAAGCCATCTTAAGAAAAAAAAAAGGGTATCAACTTCTGCATTGGCTTTTATTTCCTGAGCCAGATTTTTAATCTCGTAAGGGCCACTATAGTTTTACATTGACTCCAGAATTCTGAGGAATAAAGTACAACATTTTTCCCCTATCATCCCACAGACTTCATCTTTTTCAGCTAGAATCATGTCAATGGCCATCTATCTTGAAAAGTCGTCTTTTGTTTTGGGCCCAGTTTCTCAACTATACCCTGGAAAGCATCTTGACTAAAATTGATATTGAAAATCTTTGCTTGGTGTAGTATATAATATTTAATCCAATCTACATTGTAATTGATCTGCACAGTTGGGATGAGAGAACGAAACCCGCCGGATCTGATTCGAGCTTTGTATTCGCTGGGACCCCCCTAGGAACACCTATGAATCCATATAAACTTTGGATCCTCAGCAAAACTGGTGTGCAGCTGACCCAGACTCCTTCTTTTTCTGGATATCATGGAGCTATATTCTCGGATCCAGACTCTTTCTCACGTGTCTTTTAATGACTACAAGTCTCGAGACTGCAGACTGCAGACTCCCAGGATCCTGGTTCGGATCTGGAAGAGAACGAAAACATTATCATATACTTTCTTGATCTTTTATACAAAATCCTTACATATGAGCTTAATACATAGTCACTTATTTCCAATGCTTGGGAAAAGAAACACCTAAACTAGGCACTTTGCCAAATAGTACTTTATACGAGAAAGTCCCAATTTTTCTACTTGGAGTGACCTTACTGAGTATAGGGCTAATGGAAACATTCAGGCCAAGATTTCCCTGTTTCAGCCATGGCCTTTTAGATTTTAACTTCAATATCCTAATTTAGTCCTTTTACTTTTACACCGCTTTGTGGTAATATGGGTGTGGAAAACTTGTTGAATTCCCAGCGCTGTCAAGACTTTCATTCTTATTCACCTGTGAAATGTGTACCTCTGTCACTTTCGATCACCTTTGGTACTCCATACCTGCACACCACCTCCGCAAGCAGTTCTTTGCGGTTGCCGCAGCCGTAGCCTGGGCAATCGGGAAAGCCTCCGCACCTGAGAATAAAATCAAAACACACCAACACATACCCCATGAACCTGATTTTTGGCACTGAATAATAATCAATCTGCAGTCTCTGAAAGAATAGAAGGCCGAGGGCATGTTTGGGTGGTGTCTTAACTACCTTCTCTTATTATGTGTAGCACATACCAAGCATCCCTGGATCAACCCTTCTATACAGGTGAAAAGCCTGGTGCCGCCAATGCTTCTGCATCACACCATTACAGCAGTTTTGGACTGGTGGTTGGCCCATATATCATCTGGGCGACCGCAGGGTACAACGCTCTTGGAAGGCATCGGCGCATCCCTCTTTCCCCATACCCCAGTTGCTGCATTCAGACATGCACCTTCTTTTTCCCACTTTTCTACTTCCTCCTGGCGCACCTGAAGCCTGCATCTGGGCTAAGGCATCCTCCGACACAAGGGATTTTGGGAGCGCTTACCTGGTGCATCGTTTACCCCTTGGGAGTGGTCTACTGGCTGCTGTTTTTTGCTGCTGCATCGGCCATTGCGTTTCCTTTACTCACCTGATCAGTGCATCTGGTATGTGCTCTACTTTTAGACAGCTACCTCTTTTGGTAATTGTAATGCATCAATTAACTGCTGGACTGCGTCGCATTTTTAATGGGATGTCCTGCGCCGTCAGGAATCCTCTAGACTTCCAAATTGGACCCCAAATCATAAGCTATACCGAATGCGTATCTAGAATCTGTGTAGATGTTAACAATTCTACCTTCAGCTATCTTACAGGCCTCGGTCGAGCCTTAATTCAGCCTCCTGGGCCGACTAATGTGGGAGTATTGGTTCTCTTTTGATCACTGCATTCAGGGAGACATGGCATACCTGTGGGAAGGTACCTATCATCTTGGTAGCGAGTTCTACAAAAAAAATTAAAGTCAACATTACGTCTTTCAGTTTTAAACACTGGGGTAGGCCTGCTGTTTCCTGTGCCATAAGCTGACACAATCATGAGGAATCTCCTCTCTTGGATCTTCTTTGTACAATACCGTACCTGACCTCCCCCCTAGATCCGAGAGAGGTAACAATTGGCAGGATTAAGTGTGGTACATCTCTGCAAAGAAACATTTTGGAGGCATTAAAAGTGCACATTGCAATCAAAGATGACGTGCAGCTGAAAAATGTGCCGACTGCACCTGGTTCATATAGTGTATACATCATGAGGTGTAAGTTGCTGTCAGTGGATAATCAAGAACGATATCTGATGATTTGTGGAGCAATATCCTACAGCAGTACCGCCCATACACAGGACGGGGCACCTCTAGCCACTGCATCTAGTCTTCCACTGAAATAGGCTACAGGCCTTTGATTGTCACCATATAACTGAGTCAATACCCCTGCTGCGTGTCCTCTGTTCATGGAAAACAGGGTGAATAGTATTCATAGTTAGTCCTAGCGCTGGAGCTGCCACAATCCTGTTTTTGAGAGAAAAATAAAAACCGTCTATACCTTCAGGAGTTTAGTTAAAAAGCACAATGGTGATACATCAAGAGAGGTTGCATGAGGATTGACACAGCATGTATCCACTGCCTGCAGCAGAAATTCAGTCTAAGAAATATCCTAAGAGCGGCAACATTAACAGGAATAAAAAATTCTGTACAGTTTTTTTGCGAGCGCTGGTCCGATGTCGTTCCCCCGGTATAATGCAATGTCCCAAAAAGATAACTGAAGATTTACAAAATGCAGTTTATCCTTTAACGCTTACAACCTGCTTGATACAGAAACAACATAAGTAATATTGTTGCAATACGACAACTGTTTCCTGAAGAACACAAATCAGTAAATCATCAACAATTATAAAAATAACATTGGCAAAATCAATAACTGTAAACTAACAGCATCTGAAATATCTGGAACAAAAGTGTATATATATATATTAGATACCACTGGAGTTTCCAGATCAGTAGCTGCATTAACTGCCCATAATTTTTGTACCAACCCGTACACAGGTTAAGTTGAAGGGGGGCTGGAGTTTGCTATGTGGGCACTGATAAGAACTGTCCTTGGACCTGCAGTGCCTGCTTGCAAATGATTGTTCGGAGTGGACAGGGAAAACATACGGAATCCAATCTGGACAGCTTCAGTAAGTAATTGTTAGGACCTAGGCATATTAGTAGAAGTATATCGGATTTCATTACTATATTGCATATTGACACGGCAACTGTCCTGCTCTGGTTGCTGGGACCTGCCTATTTTCTACCTGACCACACGTTTGTATATACGAATTAGATTCGTCCTGTATCATTGGGTCCTCCTTTCTGTGAAATTGTTGCGGCCAGTCCTCCACATAGTGGAGTTGATTATTTGCGCATCTACTATGACCCAACATGTTGTTTCGAAAATCCCCTGTCCTTATCCTAAAGAGTACATCATGACAGTGGGTCCAGGAATAACATTGGAAATTATTTCCTGAAAAACTCTTCTCTTTCCTCTGTACTAGCAACGTCTAGCGACATGATTTTACAAAGAGTGCTCTGCTTCATCCTGGTGTCATAGTGACAGTTCCACCGGATAATACTCAATACATGCTTTAATTGTAACAAACCATCACTTCCTAAAAGATTACATTGACCCCGTGGTGATATCATTAACGTGTGTGTACAGTGGTTCTGAATTTGCAGGGAAATTTTTTAGTGACGGGGAGCTGGAGATTGTCTGTACTCCCCCGTGTCCACTTGGAACTCAACCTCATGTCCCCCGGTTGGTTCACCTGTACTGTGCAATTAGGAGTGGGGGGTAAGGAGACAAGGGGTTCATGTGCAAGCTACCCTTTTGGCCTGCACTAAATCATGTTGTGCCCCCTGTGTTATTCTGCCAGATCCTCTGCTTTAACTGGATCTCTAATCCGGTCTACTTACTTCACTTTCTGTCACTCCTTTCTCGCCTGTCTACTTTTTTTTTTTTTTTTTTTTTTTTCCACATACTCTGACCTTCTATTCTTACGTACAGTTCTATTCCAAAAACCTATTCAACAAAATCTGAAAACTGTTGCACTCTTGCTCTGCGTCTCTATGCTGAATGCCTGTGGGAGGGTAAGTCGGGTCGCTGCGCAGTTTGTTAGTGTGCTCTCCCTCAGCCTTCAGCTTCCTTATCGTAGAATAAACCTTGGTGTACAGCAAAATACCATCTCGCTGCTACCAGCACTTCCTCCCTCCCTTATACCTTTGCTTGCTGTCACTGACTCCTGCATTCTTAGATCCGTTCCTACAAATATAACACTTGTAAATCTCATTTATCAATCTATTGTATCTAGCTTCATCTGCCATTTTCCCCCTTTTTCTGTTTCTATCCCACATCTGACCAATCCATAACAGTTTTCAATTCCCGGCGGATGACATAGAGATAAAATAACCCTTTCCCCTAAGTTTAATATATTGATCCCTTGAAATCATTCCTATCACAGTTTGAATATTTGATAGAAATCGAAACTTAAAGATAACCACAGGGTTGTAGTATTTAACCCAGAAGGTTGGCATACTGGCACTACTGGAGATCAGGATATAGCTCAAAAGGATATGTATATCAAACTTCATGACTGCTGATTAATCTTGCCTTCTTGTAATGGAGCGTGAATCCAGGTGCTCTTGCCCTCGAGCTTCGGCAGTAGGGTGGTCAGGACCACAGAGTAGGACCCTCAAATCTGGGCTGGAGACCCTCTCTTCCCATAAATTTTTATATATATAAGGTCATCAGGCAGAAATCATGCACCGTGTCACCTGTAAATTCTGGGAAGAAGCAGACACTGCAGAGTGGGTGTTAGTTTAACTCTTTAGACAAAGCAAACACAAATTTGCTATTTTATCATTGGTTTCAAATAATTCCTGGTGCCTAATGTCTTCTGTTTTAACATACCAGCAAGATGGAGTATTGAATGTATGGTGGCCCCGAAGGGTGGCCCGTACTCATTTAATTTAGAGGATCATGACTGGACCTGCTGCATGGAATAATGATATCAGCGGGAAAGGTCCCCTGCATGGGTTGTCAGAGTCTGTCCAGGTGGCAAAGGGTCATGAGTGTATATATGAGCATGCATTCTGCAGTGAACGATGGGACCCAGCTTGGGCTATTAATAGAGCCAGACCCCCTTTCTTGGAGCAGTTTGAGTGGCAGACTAACTATAGCACCAACCCGATGTGTCAGATATACACCGTACCCTATGGACAATGTCACTGGATTTCCGTTGCGGTCTGTGTAATGCTGTGAATGGCAGGGATACCAGTTTTCCAAGTACACCGGGAGCTGGGGGCCTGACCGGGGTTCCGGAACCTTACAGAGCGACGTCCTCTCTGAGGATTTGTGAAGGAGAGGAAGGTGCCCCCATCTCTGAGTAGGGGTGGAATAGGCCCTAGGACCAGGGGTTGACAATGACGGTGGGGGAATGGAGGAGGGAAGAAAAGATACTGGTGCGCTGGGGATAGTGGTGGCTGTTAAGGGGCCCACCCCCTCTTCTCTCTCCTGATCCTCCTCCCCTTCGTTAGATCCCATAATATCATGGCGCGGCTTCTGATCATTGTTTGAAAAACTGAAGATCATGCATTGCAGCAATGGCCGGGTTGGGGTGTGTGAAAGGGAACATTGGTGTTGCATCGGTGCAATGGGAGCGTTGGGACAGTGCGGGCGGGGGCGGTAGTAGGCCCTGGTTGGTATCAGCAAGGGATTATAGGGCCTGACATGGTGTGCTTGGGTTCCCAGATGGCCGCGGAGGAGATGGGGTTTGCCATTTCCGGGTGTATTAAGATGGCCTTGGGTTTACCAAAATGGCCGTGGGTGTGGGAGGGCGATGGCTGGGGCATAACAACAGGAGCGACCCCCCCACAGACACGGCAGGTCCCTGCCCAGGGCGGATTCTGTTCACACACACATGACAAGGTCCAAACCTCCCTTTGTTCTGAATCGCACCATTATAGGCGTGGCCGAGGGCTTGGAGGGCCATTTTAGTTACATCAACAAGATCATATCAAGCATTTTACATATCCGAACAAAGGCTCAGCACTTCCGAACCTCCTTATTCCATCTACCTCTTTCCAACCCTCAACTTTCAAATCATTTACTACTCTTAAATGTGCTTGGGCTTGATGCAAAGTCCCTTTCACCCCACTTTCCTTCTTCTATACTACATAATCCTTCTACAATGAAGGCTGAAATCTGCTCATACTCGTAAGCTCATTCTCTTGACAGCCTTCTTGCCTCCACGTGATTTCATCAATTCAACCACTCCAAAGCACCACCTCTAACTTGTGGGTTTTGTTTGATTTAAACATGCGCATCATAATATTAAACAGAGGTAATGATCTGTCGCACTCAGACCACCGGCGTCACTCGCAGGTCACCACCCGTCACTGCAGAGTCCTCCTCAATCTGTGACAAGACAAAGAGTCCCCCTCAATACTGTCTTTTTCCCTAACTGTGGATGGTGACTTAAAGCGCAGTACACCGTGGACACTCTACACAGCACAGGTCCCCTCCATATGCTGCACACCTGGGCTTCCCTAATGAGACTTCTCCCGGGTTGGACAAAGAGTCCTCCTCTATTTGTCACTTTCTCGACGAAGAGCCCACCTCTATTCGTCCCAAGGAAATTTGGTTATGCGCACCCCTACCACATTCTCTAATACAATACTAGAAATTTAGACACTACCAAATAATCACGGGAGGCAACTATCGCATAAAGGTACAATGACCGGAGAGGAGGAACGTGTGTTTCGACTCAAGCACGTGCAGGGCAAATGCAACGTCACTCGGTCACACTTGCTGGTTCGTGGGCGTGGGATTGCCTTGGTCTCACCACTCAACCAGTCACCCATCCCAGACCCAAAAAGACAATACAGCTTAAGCCCACAATGACTGACACACACGGCAAGTGGGACGCATATAAAATATATGATCCCAACTTACCGTGTTCAACGGAGGCTGCAGCTCCTCGCATTCAGTCACCGCGGGCAACACCGCAAAGTCCTCGGGACGGTCCGACGGGCGGCAATCCAACGGCCCCCTTGGGCGCCAATTGTCGGTTCAAAATGACAAACCACTCATCCTCCATCACCCCAGATTAGACTAAGAGCACGGGTCGACCGAGAATGAATCAGGCGATACGCTGGTTCAGACCTTCAGAACGTGCCCTAAAGAAAAGGTGCTATTAGGCGGCCATCCCAGTAAGCACTGAACTTTTATTCACAACATAAGATTACATACACAGAATATTGGGGTGGAGTAAGGCGGGATTGAGGAGAAAGAGATAAGCTGAGTCATCCTAATTGGTCCTAGATCTTCTTCTAAGTCCTCCTTGATATGTTGTCATCCTCAGTTTCGTTTCTTGAGGTACCTATTCCAGCAGAACCCCAGCCTGCAGAATCTCAAGAAGTAGAATCACCGGAAGCAGCGCCCCATGCTATGGGATCCCCTGGTGAGCTGACTCACACCGCCCAGCCCTCAGTACGCTTGCCAGATCCATAGAAAGATTGAGGCAGTATTATAGTTTGTCGTTACGCAGAACAGATAGATCAGAGACCAATATACCTGATGCTACTCCACGTAGATCGGAACGAACAACGAAAGGGAAGCTACCTATTCGTTATCAACAGTAGTCCTAACAAACTAGTTTATTATGACTCAGAAAAGGGTTATTATTTATGACCAATTGTATAAAGTTGTATAAAGAAGTTATTGCACTTGAAGGAATTTAGAGTATTGTGATAGAATGTGAATTACTTGAAAATGTCTTATAATGGACTGCGTGGCTGAGGACTGAGCCAGCCCAAAAACTGTATCCTGTAAATAGTTGCACTTTGTGCGTTGTCTTGGTTTCACACGAAGCCTTGACTTACCTCTGAACATAAAACCCGTATGGTGTGGCACTGAGCGAGGTCTGCAGTCAGATGTCCTGCAGCCCACCAGGACCCACGTTGAAGGTTTGGTGCGGGTCCTTCACAAGAATACTGTGTATTTATATGAAAATGTCTTAATACTTTTGTATTTTACTAATGACCATTGTATACAATGCAACGTTTTAAGAATTTCTCACCTCCCTGCTGGGAAGAGTTTGATGTTAATTGTTTAAATGCAAAACAAAATTCTTTCTTTGTCTATTTCACAGCCCGGGAGTGCTGTATTTTACTAAGGGGGGATGTGTAGCCCTGGTATGTAAGGCACACATAAAAATCCTGGAGTCTGCACAGAAAGGTAACAGTTAAAGCTTACATCATCCATTCACACTTTAGACACACCCTCGGGGTATATAAGCTAGTGATGTACAGCAGCTAGTGGGGAGTCTTCCAGGAAGTGAAGTGAAAGACAGTCACTCAGTTGGTTCCTGTCAGCAGTTCAGAAAGTGGAGGCTAGTAAGGGTGAGCCAGTTCATCCTAGCCTAGTCAGAGCTGTTCCTTAACCAGAAGACAGAGACAGCTTTGGAGAAAGGGAAGTTTGCAGCAGAAACTTCAGTCGCCTGTCCCAAGGACAGTGAAGTTCAGTTGATGTGTTCCTGAACCAGGAGAATACTGAGAATCTGTCAGCGAGCTCCAAGGAAGAAGTAAGAAAGGATTGACTTGTACTACCTTAGGAAGTGTGCAGTGCCTATGTTAAGAGTGGAAAGCAGGGCGAAGGGCGCAGTGGAAGGAATTAGAGAAGTGCCTTAGATATCGGATTATCTGCACTATTAGCCGGTCACTGGGGACCGAAGGGTTGCTATCGCTTCACGCATAGTAACGGAACAACCAGAGTCTTACTGGACCTTAGGTCGCAGAAAGCAGCCCTTGAAGTGTCAATACGTAATCGGAGTCAGGAGGAACAAGGACTTTTAGCTAGGCCAAGCATAGAAGGACTCTGTTCTCACCACATAGAAGGCTCCACCACAATGCTGACCGGGCAGTACAGCTATGGGGTTAGCTGGAGTATCCGGAGTTAACTTAGTTCCATGCTAGTTGGACTCATCATATTGAAAGTTAAGGAGGCCTCTAACCTGCTCCGCTGTTACCTGGACGTGCAGTCTCCACCCCGACCAGCTCCCGGGACCTGCCTAACATCTGACAAGTAAAAGGTATGGAAAGACGCTGGATGGTGTGAGACTGATTCATTTATCTGCACCCTACATCATTATAACCATAGACTTTGAGGGACCAGTCCCACCTGGGGGGGACCCGTCATCTAGCTGCCACAACATCCCCTCAGAGATCTGGAGCAGCGCTGGTCTTAGTGACTAGAAAACTACAGGTGGCGTCACGAACTGTTATCTACCAATCCCCTGTAAATAATTCCCCCCCATCATACGCCTGACCGCCAGGGCCACGGACCGAGCCACCGCTGCCAGTGACACAAATCCCATAGACTTCCATGGCTCGGCTCCGAGTACCCCATAGCCCTGGTAACCCACAATTGTGGTGCGGGTCACACATATGCAGTCCGTCTATCGGACTGCCATAACGCAGTATGAACCCAGCCTAACCCTAACCCTAATGCTAACCCTAACCCTAATGCTAACCCTAATTATAACCCTAACCCTAATTCTAACCCTAATTATAACCCTAATGGAAAAATGAAAATAAATATAATTTCTATATTTTATTATATGTCCCTAACTAAGGGAGTGATAAAGGGGGGGTTTATGTACTGTTTTTTTTTTATTTTGATCACTGTGATGTTTATCACAGTGATCAAAATGTACATTCAGGAGAATGAATGAAAAAATTTTGAATCTGCATACGCAGTGCGCCCGCCATTTTTTTTTTTTTTTACTTGATGAAGACGCTGGAGGATCGGAGGACAGGGGGCACTGTGGAGGACAGGGGAGGATCGGAGGACACAGGGGCCACAGGAAGGTACAGGGGGGAGATCGGGGGTCCCGGGGACCGTATTTCTCTCCCCTCTGATGTGCGATCACATCAGAGGGGAGAGAAATTTAGAAGCAGGATCGCGGCTGTGTGTTTTCTTTTGCGATCGCCATATAAAAGAGTAGTGATTGTGGGGGCCCCTATTATGTTCTCTGGGGTCTCGGCTACCCCAGGCAGCCGAGACCCCAGAGAAAATCGCCCAACCCCCCCCCGGCACCTCGCGGCGGACGCACTGAGCATGCGCCCGCCATTTTCTCGGCATCGCAGCATGGCGGCGGCACCGGGGGAGACAGGAGGGCCCCAAGACCACCGGGGGCCACAGTGGGGGTCCCGGGGACCCTATTTCTCTCTCCTCTTATGTCCGATCACATCAGAGGAGAGCGAAATGAAAAGGCACAAAGGATTTTTTTTTGTTGCGATCGCCGTTATAGGGTTAATAACGGCGATCGCAACATCGGTGTCGGTAAAAACCGACCCAATTCATGTTCTCTGGGGTCTTGGCTACCCCCATTAGCCGAGACCCCGGAGAAAATCCGACTGTGGGGGGCGCTATTCACTTTTTCCACAGCGCCGTTAATTAACGGCGCTGTGGTTTCAGTACCCTTAACGACCGCCGTTAAAAGGCGTATCGGCGGTCGTTAAGGGGTTAATCCTCTTCGTTCTGTTTCTATATCTATGTTGTTTGTTGTTCAATTCACATATCTACAAGTATGTAGTCCACTTTATTTGGATCCTGCATCTATATAGTAAGCTTGATTCTGTTCCCGTATCTATGTAGTAAGGTCATTTCTCTTCCCTTTTAGCCACGTAGCAAGCTCCATTAATTTCCCAGATCTATGTACCAGCCACTGTTTTTAAAGACTGTTAGCTCCACTGCTTTAATGCTAAAGATAAGCATTATACAGGGGATTGCTTATTGATCACAGGGTATAACCACCAGCAATCATTAAGCTCTAGATAGATAGATAGATAGATAGATAGATAGATAGATAGATAGATAGATAGATAGATAGATAGATAGATAGATAGATAGATAGATAGATAGATAGATAGATAGATAGATAGATAGATAGATAGATAGATAAATTTAACTATCGAAATATATACATGTAAAGTACATGCTGCATACAGACAGAATATTGACAAAAAAAGTTTACTCTCCCACTCTCTTCTTTAATTACATTTTTAAGACATTTTTAGAAATAATTACATGATTTTACAAGATATGAATAAGCACTTTTCTGAGATGAGAACTCTAGAATTGTACCACTTACGCATTTTGTGTTCATTTAACTAACAGATCACATTTTCTTTACAAACTTTAAAACATCCCAACATTCAGTATCAAGGTTTGTTTCACTCGATCAGTCTAAACATACTAAGGCCATTGTACAGTATGAAATAGTTTGCTTTTAGGCTCCAGCTGGATACTATCTAAATCATAGCTAACTGCTTATCTGTCTTGTGCGATCATTGAATCTTGGAAAGTTCCCAAGAACTGCAGAGAAAATACAAGGATGATTGCAGAAAATTATGTGAAGGAAACCCTTGTAAATGTTTAAGGTGACTGATGAAGCTGAAATTCAGTCTTCTTCTCTCCTGCACACACAGCTCTACCATAGGCAAAAAGTGAGTTTGTTAACTGTTAGGCTATGTGCACACGATGCGTTTTTGATGCATTTTCGCTGTGTTTTTTTACGCACGTAAATGCTCCAAAAATGCAATGGAATACTAAAGCAAGGTAATTCAATGACAATCCTGAAGTGTTGTGCACATGATCATTAATTTCCGTCCATATTTGCAGCATTTTATTCTGTGCAGCATGTCAATTATTTTTGCGTTTCTGCAGCATTTTTGACTCATTGACTTCAATTGAGTCAGTCAAATCTGCAGCAAAAATGCAGGTGTAAAAAGGCCTGTGAATTTGCTGCAGATTTGCTGCTAAAAATGCTGCAGAATTGTCAGAGGAAATTATGTCAGAAGGAGGAAGAGTGTGTTGGTGGAGAATATGTGTATGATATGAGCTTCTAAGTGCTACGCCCTACGGTGGTGCATGTGGCTACCAGGTGTTCACTGGAGCTCATGATGGTGGAGACAGACTGGGCTGCAGGTAGTAGCCAGGTACCACTCGCAGGCAGAACCCAGTACTGCAGCTTCTGACCCCAGGGGTCAGGTTCGGTGACACTGATTAGTGCTTTGTTCAGACACACCAGTCTAGGATACTGGACCAGGGAATAGCCGCACACAGACCAGGGGACAATGTTCAGTCCCTGGCAGCACTCTGAACAGGGGACTTCCGTAACAGAACTGTCCACTCCAGGACCAGGGCACAACTTTCAGGCACTGGCCACACAAGAATCAGGGGACAACATTCAGGAACTGGCTGCACCTGGAACAGGGAACTTCAGGAGCAGGACTGGCCATACTGGTCCAGGGGACAACATTCAGGCACTGGCTGCATCAGGACCAGGGATCTTGTTTCAGGACTCTGGCCGCACCAGGACTAGGGATTTGGGTTCAGGCCCTGGCCGCACTGGGACCAGGGAACTTTAGGAACAGGACTGTCCACTCCATAACTAGGGCACAACGTTCAGGCACTGACCCACAGGAACCAGGGGACAACATTCAGGAGCTGGCTGCACCTGGAACAGGGGACTTCGGGAACAGGACTGGCCGTACTGGGACCAGGGGACATCATTCAGGCACTGGATGACTGGGAAATGTGGAAATGAGAGTAACAAGAAAGATAACTAGGTTCCATGACTGTCTCCAAGGGTTCACTCTCTTGGTTAACTGGTACTAAGCTCAGTGTGGATCCATCAACAGTTTTTCATAGTAGCAGATGAAGGTCTATTTTGAATGTTACTCCATGTTTTCATGCAAACGAAATGTCCAAAAAATTTCCATTTGCTCCTGAATCAGATATGGAATGTGTTGAAACCCATTGAAAATCAACTTATAACTTGATGCAAATGAAGCTATGAAAACCCTTGTTTTCATCTTTAATGATGGGTGCAGTAGAAGAAATTGAATGAATGAATGAATGAAAGCATTCACTGGAGGCTTTGGTTCAGGCAAGTATAATTCTTCATCAGAAAAGTTGTGATCCACTACCACTGCCACTGTTCTATTTAGTCGGAAAAGACAATTGATGATTAAGTGGTTAGACATGCCACAATAGAAACACTGATTTTCCAAAAGTTTCTATTCTTTTCTCTCAGTACTTTCATGTTTTAATAGGCTGTCAACCTGCATGGGTTGAGCTTCAGATATCTGAGGACTCTTTGTTTCAAAGTCTCTGGCAGTGGTGGTTGAAGTAGGTTGATAATGGGTACTTTCATGGGACTGAGTTGAATTCCACTTATCCAGTCTTCTCTCTGATAGCCGAGTGTCTATTCGAAAACAATGGTGAATGAAGTCATCAAATTTGTTGGAGCATCAGCCAGTGCTTTAACTACACTAGAGAGTCCATTCTCTTTCTTGTTATCAATCCCCCAATATCTGTATTCCATGTCTAACTCTGAGACAGAGCGCTTGCCCTGACATAGAGTCATCAATCTAGCCTCTGCCATTGCATAATGAGTAGGGTTATTAAACACTTGGCTGATGGCTGCTAGGAAGGTCTCTAAATCAAGCCAAGCATTGTGAGTTTCAATAAGGGGCTTGCCGAAGCTACAGCTTTGTGTGTCAGCATTATGATAAGTTGCACTTTTGATCTGTCAGTATGAATATAAGCAGGTTGTGCACCTAAGTATAATCTGCACTGGTTGATGAATCCATATTTCTCATGGTCTCCACCAAACCTGAAAGGAGGATGTGGAAGGGTCGGTGATTAGGCTGGTGCATTACCTTGATTTTGTTACTGTGGAATCTGCTCTGACTGCTGAACAATCTTATTATTTAGGTCTTGAACAATGTCTGCAGATACTGTACAGCTTGACCAGAAATGTGAGCATTATGGGTTGTCTGTGTTTCATATGCTGTGTACTTTATCTTCAATTTGTGCATGTCTGCTTAGATGCTAATAAGCAAACAGTTAATTTTGGTTAAACTAAACTACAAAGTTGCTCCCTCAGCAAATTCCATAATAATGACCTGAGTATCCTGTTAGTATACTAGTGGAGCACGGCTGGAATCCTATGGCCAGATGAGGAAACAGCAAGTAGACGTAAAAGTTCTTGGAAGTAGAACTTGGAATAATCCAAAGAGGAATGAGATCAGCCTGGGTATGACAGTTTGCTTGCACCATTCTACAACTTAGGCCGCGTTCACACGGTCAGTATTTGGTCAGTATTTTACGTCAGTATTTGTAAGCCAAAACCAGGAGTGGGAGAAAAACACAGAAGTGGTGATGTGTTTCTATTATACTTTTCCTCTGATTGTTCCACTTCTGGTTTTGGCTACAAATACTGATGTAAAATACTGACCGAATACTGATAGTGTGACCGTGGCCTTATAAAGACATACATGTTCACCCCCATTGTGTAATAATATCCCATTGCTGTAATAATGTCTGATATAATAGACACACGAGACCTCTTTCCACTGTACCAGACAGGACGCAGCCATAGTATCCCTTGCAGACAACTAGAGGCTCCGTGAGTAGCTACAGCCACATATGGTGATAAACACATGCACCTTAGCGTGTATTCACCGGACATAAACCCTCATATTTTTGGAGGGTAATATTGGATAAATATTGGAGTAGCTGTCACCGGCCAGGACAGCACTCCTCACAGCCAGTGACTTTGAACTATTCTTATGAATGCAAGCCTCTTTATCCAGCATCTATTTATGGACTAAGGACACTATTGCATCTATTATATCGGGACTTATTGCCCATTATCTCCTGTAATTCAGTTACTTGTGGTATACACATATATTAAACTTTTACCTCCGTCCGAATGTTGTTTTTTTTTTGCAGTCTCTAGGAGAATGCTACTGAATCATCTGCCCTAAGTTATTGGGTTTACCCTATACCTTTTTCTTTTACAGGTCTATAACGGGCCATGTGCAATAATTAATTAATCATTATTCATTCCTCAGCTTATTGTAATTTATCATTTATCATCCTAGTAATATGTGTTGTGTGATCTTTTATCTGTTATTAAACTCCTTGTCTTCTACTGCTGGTTATCTCAGCGCAAACTTTTCACCTCATATTCATTAACATAATTAACCTACATATGCTGTAACAAAACAGCAACTGTCTGAAATCTGCATGAAACGCAATATCTTTTATTTTTTAAAAATTTTTTAAAAAATTGCGTGGGCTCCTGCATAATTTTCATAACCAGCAGAGGAAAAGCCTATGGCTGAGGGCTGATGTTAATATTCTGAGAAGGAGCCAATAGCCATAAAGGTTCCCAGGCTATTAATATCAGCTCACAGCTGTTTACTTAGCCTTTACTGGCTAGTTTAGAGGGGAACCCCTGAAAAAAATTAACAATGGGTCCCCTTTTAAAAGAAAAGGCTAGGCAGACAGCTGAGGGCTGATATTAATAGCCTGGGAAGGGGCCATGTATATTGGAACCCCCAGGCTAAAAACATCAGCTCTTAGCCACCCCAGAAATGGCGCATCTAATAGATGCGCCAATTCTGGCACTTAGTCTTGCTCTTCCCACTTGCCCTGTAGCGGTGACATGTAGGGTTTATATTTGTGGGGTTTATGTCACCTTTGTATTGTCAGGTGAAATCAAGCCCACAGGTTTGTAATGGAGAGGTGTCAATAAGCCACCTCTCCATTACTAACCCCTTTATATGTGGGATTTTCTCTGTTGGTCCGCATGGTAAAAACCTGGAAAAATTGTATTCTTTGCAGCATATGTGAACACACATAACAAATTGTGCATTTATACCCACTGGGCTCTATTTTTCCCCTGTGATTCGTCTAAAATTGCACTGGCAAAAATCAGCTCTCTAAAGCAACCTGTTGGTGCTTACTGGGCCTTATGATAGTAGCTTTAATCCCTTATAGGAAATAATGAGCACAAACTTTATCTGATCTGCATTGTTTGCCACATTTTTCTTCTTTGCCTGCCCACAGTTCATTTTTCTGTGCTATCTATTTGCTGCCTTCCTCCCCATTATTGGAGTCCTTTCTTTGCCCTGTCTTTTTTAAATGATTTTTTACATTGCTGTTATTTAATAAAGATATATATTTTTACCCTTCCTTCTCCTTCATCTTTATGGCACCTTACCATAATAGATCATGTTGATTAAAGCAATTTAATAGTTATAATCAAGTTTCATACACATGGTCATAAATTTATGGCCTTTCAAACAAAAATGCTGAGCGATCTCTATGGTATTGTCACGATTCCTCAGCTCACAGTGTCTGGGACTCTGTGATGGACAGCTCTGTCATCCTATCCTGTGCTGGGGTGTGCTGAGCTGGCAGTGCTTTGATTGACAGCTCAGTTGATCTATCTGAGATGGGAAGGTGCAGAGATTTCACAGGTGCTCCCTGTTTTTGGTAATTGCTCTGCTATTTAGGTGAGCTATCTGACCCAGATCACTGCCAATCAAAAGCTTGTTTAGCTTGTGCTCTCTGGTGTGTGTTCGCCTGTTCCCTATGCTGTAAGTTTTGATCTGCTGCTGCTGACCTTTGGCCCGTGTTCTGAGACTACCGGTTTGTAATTGCCCCTTTGCATCTGATATTCTGCTGCTGACATTTGGACCGTGTTCTGACTACCCGTTTGTTATTGCCCCTTTGCATCTGATATTCTGCTGCTGACCTTTGAACCGTGTTCAGGCTACCCGTTTGTTATTGCCCCTTTGCATCTGATATTCTGCTGCTGACCTTTGGACCGTGTTCAGACTACCCGTTTGTTATTGTCTCTTTGAATCTGATATTCTGCTGCTGACCTTTGGTCCGTGTTCTCGCTTGTTAAGCTTTGAACTTGGGCCTGTTCTTTGGTCATGGTTAAGGTTTGTAGTGGAAAATTCAAAGATGTGCTGGTTAGGTAATGTTGTTATTATTAATATATGTTGTTATTATTGGTATATGTTATTGATATATGTTATTATAAAGTTTTATATATATATGTTGGATGTGTACTATGATGCGTGTGGGGGGAATTAGTTTAGGTGGGGTGAGGGTTTCTTGGGCGGGGAGGGAGGATGGGTTTTGTAGAATGGACGTCCAGTGGGATGCCAAGAAGATGGGAAAAAAGGCCATTTTTTTGGGGATCTTAATCCTGATTATTTGCTTAAAAAAAAATCCAGAGAACAACGTGTTTCTGCTTCATATGCTTGTTGGCACTACAGAATACAATCAGATCCTTTCCATATTACAGCGCTAAAATTCCATCTGTTTAAAACTGTGGTTTGTCCGTCATATGGATCACATATAAATGGGCTCAAAATTCTGCCATTTCTGGCCCCCATTTAAATTTTGTTGCAGTGTGTTAGCGAAGTTATTGACACCAGTTTGCTGTTAAAAATAGTTACCTACAGGCCAGCTATTTAAAACTGTGGTTTGTCCGTCACATGAATCACATATAAGTGCACTCAAAATTCTGCCATTTCTGACCTCCATTTAAATTTTGTTGCAGTGTGTTAGCAAAGTTACTAAACCAGTTTGCTGTTAAAAATAGTTACCTACAGGACAGCTATTTAAAATTGTGGTTTGTCCATCACACAGATCACATATAAGTGCGCTCAAAATTCTGCCATTTCTGGCCTCCATTTAAATTTTGTTGCAGTGTGTTAGCAAAGTTATTGACACCAGTTTGCTGTTAAACATAGTTACCTACAGACCAGCTATTTTCCGTCACACGGATCACATACAAGTTCGCTCCAAATTCAGCCATTTGTAGTGAACGTGGAAAATATTCATTTAAAATGGGCAAGGCGCATGGCAAGGGACGGGGAACTAAACGTGATGGTGATGGTGCATGCAGAGGCCGAGGCCGTGGGCAAGATGAAATTGTGCCACAACAAACACCCACATCTTCTCGCCAGACCTTCCTGTCCCAATTACTAGGTGACCGCAGAACACTACTATTGATAATGCTTTCAGTCACTTTGCCACCACCACCACCACCCTGTCTTCCACATGGTCAAGTCTCAGTAGCTGTGAGTCTGGACCGCATATTCCTCACCCTGAACCTCAATAAGCAAGGGAAAAAAAGCAATGTGTATACTGGTCACAATCACCCTTAAAATGATCACTCAAATAACATATTGTAAAAGATAACAATCTTTATTATAAAAAAAAGACACAAACAAGACAAGAATAGATTAAGAACAATTAAAAAGGCCAAAAATTACCATGTGCAAAAAACCATCAGGGGCCCGTGTGAGGACCAAGAAGATAACCTCCTCCACTGTGCTGACTGCAGGAACAAATAAATATAAACACAATTAAATGACAAATGTCACAATATTTCACACCCAGATCTAAATACAGTAAATTTCAACCGGTGAGTATGGTCCACAGGGGTCTAAAAATGATTTAGATCAGGGGTGGGGAATCTTTTTTCTGCCAAGGTCCATTTGGATATTTATACCATCCTTCGGGGGCGGTACAAACTCCACCCACAAAGTACATCCTGACTCTGGCACTGGTCTCAAGGCGTAATCTTGCATTGCACGCCCTTCAGTGTTCAGTAGTGAACACTGTGTGTGTGCTCACAGATCAAGAAGAAATTATTGAGCTGCAGGCAATCAAAATACAGCTCCCTGCCCAAAGCACTGCGGTCCCTGAGAATCTGCCTGGGCCGGATAAAAGGTCATCGAGGGCCGTAAATGGCCCTGAGGCTCCCTACTCCTGATTTAGATGAATGCAAGACCGTAAATAAATACAAAACCTCCAATGACCCATATACAATTGTATAGGTTTAGAGAGCATGGGAGTGCAGCACCTGCAGGGATTGTCCTAAATATGTGATGCAAAAGGCATATAGCTACAAAAATAACATATTTGTCCTATAAGATCAACAGGGTACAATAAATGTATAAAAACATAGATGTCACAATAGAGATATCGTCCCTGATGGACAAAAAAACACAATGAATTAAAGCACAGATCTATAAATAAGGCTAGTGTCCTATACACAGCAGATAAATCCCTGCAGCGGAAAACAGATCATGAACAACCCTGCAAAAACAGAAGTCCAAATCAACTAGACCAGAAGACACATCTGAACATTCTGACTGTAAAAATAAAAACAGTCAGAAAATGAAACACTAGTTGAGAAATGAAACCTCATAAAGAGGTAAGGGCAAGAGTGAGACCTGCTGTCAGCACCACCTGTCAGCACGTATCGCCACCTGAAAGTGTGGCTTCCTCAAGGGAAAGTGCAATTACTAGGGGACCGCAGCAGCACACCACTATTGAACCAAGAGCAGTGTCAAAAGGTTGTTGGTTGGATAGCAGATAATACTTCCAGTCACTTTGCCACCACCACCAGCACCCTGACTTCCACACGGTCAAGTCTGGATCGCATATTCCTCACCCTGAACCTCCTTCCTCCCACCATGCCGAATGCCCGGAGACAACTGATCCCACACTTGGACACTCCGAAGAGCTGTTCAATTTTCCATTTATAGATTCGGGCCTCTCGCCCGGTCCACTTGAAGCGGGGCAAGAGGAGATCGCTTGTAGCGATGCCCAAATGATTGAGCAGCTATGGTCACACGAAGGCGATGGTGGGAAAGTATCACAAGAGGTGGACAATGATGAGACACAATTACCAGAAAGTCAGGAGGAGGACCAGGGTGCGGAAGTGAAAGACGAGGTGGTGGATGATATAGTAACTGACCCAACCTGGCAGGAGGACATGCAGAGTGAGGAAAGCAGTACACAGGCAGGATGAAGCAGTGTTGTGGCCGCAGACAGAAGGTGGGCAACCGTTCCCCATAACACCAACACGACGGAAGTTGGCAGTACAACTGTTATGTCTTCCCGAGTCTGGTTGTTTTTTAAAGACTCTGCCGATAATCCTAAAAAGGCCATTTGCACCACATGCCAGGCCAGCATCAGCAGGGTAGCAAAACTACCAGCCTGACCTCCACCAGCATGATCAGGCACATGGCAGCAAAGCACCCAACTTTGTGGGCCGAACCTCAGAGTCCAGGAACAGTGTCTGCAGGTGACGCCACTGCTTCTTCCGTGGTTGTGCGTGCAAGCCAATCACCTGTCCATGGTGCATGCAAAGATGCATCAGGCCCTTCACCTGTCGTTGCACACACTCAACTAGCATCATCAGCAACCACGTCTACGTCCTTGTCCCAGCGCAGTGTTCAGTTGTCCATACCCCAGTCTTTGGAACGCAAGCTCAAATACACAGCCAACGCCCCACAGGCCACACTACTAAATTCCAACATTTCACTACTGCTTGCACTCGAAATCTAGCCTTTTAGACATGTGGAGATGGAAGCTTTCCGCAACCTGATGGCGGTGGCCATCCCTCAGTACTATGTCCCCAGCCACCACTATTTCTCTCGGTGTGCCATCCCCGTATTACAAAAGCATGTGTCCCACAACAGTAGCCGTGCCCTCAACAATGCAGTTACTGGGAAAGTCCACCTAACCACGGACGTGTGGACAAGTGCTTGTGGGCAGGGACGGTACTTCTCAATGATGGTACACTGTGTTAACATAGTGGAAGCCGGGACCCAGTCGGATCTTGGGATGAAACATGTCCTCCCAACGCCGAGGATTGTGGGCCCTAGGTCAATCAGGGTTGTCCCCCACAGTCTACAGCTTCTGAACCTCCTCTTCCTCCTACTCTTCGGCCTCCATCTCCGAAATGACCACATCAGTCACAAGCTGGAAGCACTGCCTCAGCCAAGCGGCAGCAGGCTGTGCTAAAGCTTATATGCTTACGTTACAAACCGCACAATACTAAAGTTGTGGACAGCTTTGAAAGAGCAGGCAGATCTGTGGCTGACACCACTGAACCTACGGCAAGGCATGGTCGTGTGTGACAATGGACGGAACCTGGTGGTGGCTCTGAGGCGAGGCAAACTCACACACATACCATGCCTGGCCCATGTGCTTATCCTCATGGTTCAGTAGTTTCTCAAAACCTATCAGGAGCTGCCGGATCAGCTTGTCAAAGTATGCTGTCTGTGTGCCCATTTTAGAAAGTCAGCTACAGCTTCCGCTGCCTTTGCCGTGCTTCAGCAGCATTTTTAGTGTCACCTTGCTGCTTCTCTGTGTTCTAAAACGTTGTTGTCATGACCCAGGACGGGGTTTTGTCTTTGCCCCATCCTGGTCAGACTGGGGTTAATGGTTTCAGCCTCTCTCTGGCAGAGGGCGGCTATTTAGTTGCCAATTGACCTAGGTCTGGTGTCAGTTATACTCCTGCCCTCGGCTGAGTTAGTTGACCTCCTGTGTGCCTGTGCCTTGTGCCTGATCTTGTTGCTTGTTTGGTTTTGACCCGGTCCGTCTCTTCGTTGTGAGTTTGTCTACTGTCTTGGTACTGTGTATTTGCCCGTTCTGGTTTTCTGATCCCTTGGCTACGTTTTGGTTATTCTCTGCCTGCTCCACTTGTACTGCGTTGCTCCCTCTGTGTATGACCTGGCTATCCTGACTATCCGTTTTGTCTATGCCCCTTGGTAACTCTGTCCCGTAGTTACCCTTCTAGGAGTTTTCCTTCTGCTCATAGCTCTCTGGAGCTTAGGCCACGCCCACCAGCAGTCACGTGCTTAAGGTCCTCTGGCCTGAAACAATCTCTGTCTGTTACTGCCTTCTCTGAGAGACCTGTGGCCGGCGCCGCCCCTTGGCAGTCACGTGCTTAGGGTCCTGTTAGTCTGAAGCACGCATCTTCACCGTTACTGCCCCGCTCCACAGGTATCTTTGAGTGCAGTCTGTCTTATTCAGGACACGCGCACTGGCTCAGTGAGCAAGTGCAGTGCGGTGTTCGTGATAGTTGTCTGCTCACAATCAAAGATAATGCATTGCAGACCGAGCACGATGAGATGTAGCAAGGAACCATGCAGGGTGATTACACACAGCCCAGCCTCATCTCATCCCAATGTGGATTGGGTGACAATGAGGAAGAGTAGGAAGGAGAAGGAAGAACAGGAGCTAGTTTCATGCTCTATAGACGGTACTATCTGCACAACTGTCATACGTCTGTTCAGTGTGGATAGCCTGAGGACAGGGAGGAGGAGGAGAGCATGGTCAGTCGTTCTCTTGGTGAGGACATGGAAGTCTTGTCTGTTAGCAGTCTGGCACACATGTCTGAGTTTGTTACGTTGCCTTTCCCGTGACCCTCGCGTTCTCAACATTTTGGGTGACAGTCATTACTGGTTGGTGATACTTCTAGACTCACACTACAAGGAGAACTTTCTATCTCTTATTCCCGAGGCAGAAAGGTCTACCAAAATGGGGCAGTACCAGAAGGCCCTTGTTGCGGAATTATTAAAAAACATTCCCATCTAAAAACGCTGACAGCAGAGGTCACAGTTCGTTGGACAACCAAGGAGTACAACCGAGAGAGACACAACTCCAGTCCAGCAGAGGCAGGGGAACACTGTCAAAGTTCTGGTAGAGTTTTCTCAGACCCCCCCCCCATCACACAGGCCCTGAGGCATGGGGTACTCTCACAAGTAGTGCAAAGTTTGGGAAGATGCTGAGGGATTCCTCTGTGCCTTATAATTATTGGGTATCCAAGGTGGACATATGGCATGAACTGGCTCTCTACGCCTTGGAGGTCCTGTCCTGCCTTGTCAGAGCAGGTTTTTAGTGCCGCCGGTGGAATTATAACTGATAAGCGCATCCGCTCCTTTCTAATGGGAACTTTTTTTTATGAGGCTCTCCTCCACGTCTCTTCCAAGGGGCATTGGAGTGCCTCCAAATTTTTGGCAGCCCTTGCATTCATTGCATAGTCAAGCAGTATGGGAGACCCACTTCCTAATAATGGGAACATTATTTTCAGGAGGCCCTCCTGTACGTCTCTTCAAAAGGGTATTGGGGTGCGTCTAAATTTTGAGCAGCCATGCCACTCACTGCAAACGTAATAACAGTATAGTAGACCCACTGTTTAATAATGGGAACAACAAAGAGCTGATGGCTCTCTAAGAATAGTGAGGTCCGACTGCTGGCCCTTTAAGAATAGTAAAGGCCGCCTGATGGCCCTATAAAAATAGGCTTTGTGACTTGCAGAGTCCCTCCTTCATAAATGAAACCGGATGTGTCTGATGTGTCACACACCACATGGCCAGATAAGGTGGAAAAATGTTAAAATAACATTTCCCAGTGAAATGCATTTGTCTTGGTTGAAAGCAATAGTAAAGTTCAAAATGCATCAAAAACGCTACGTGTGAACATAGCCCAAAGTGTGGAGGAGCATTTTTGAATTTGGTTATTTATTTTGCCTTATATACAGGTCCTTCTCAAAAAATTAGCATATAGTGCTAAATTTCATTATTTTCCATAATGTAATGATTACAATTAAACTTTCATATATTTTAGATTCATTACACACCAACTGAAATTTGTCAGGTCTTTTATTGTTTTAATACTGATGATTTTGGCATACAACTCCTGATAACCCAAAAAACCTGTCTCAAAAAATTAACATATTTCAACCGTCCAATAAAATAAAAGTGTTTTTTAAAAACAAACAAAAAAAACATCAAATAATAAAGTTCAGTTATGCACTCAATACTTGGTCGGGAATCCTTTTGCAGAAATGACTGCTTCAATGCGGCGTGGCATGGAGGCAATCAGCCTGTGACACTGCTGAGGTGTTATGGAGGCCCAGGATGCTTCGATAGCGGCCTTAAGCTCATCCAGAGTGTTGGGTCTTGCGTCTCTCAACTTTCTCTTCACAATATCCCACAGATTCTCTATGGGGTTCAGGTCAGGAGAGTTGGCAGGCCAATTGAGCACAGTAATACCATGGTCAGTAAACCATTTACCAGTGGTTTTGGCACTGTGAGCAGGTGCCAGGTCGTGCTGAAAAATTAAATCTTCATCTCCATAAAGCATTTCAGACGATGGAAGCATGAAGTGCTCCAAAATCTCCTGATAGCTAGCTGCATTGACCCTGCCCTTGATGAAACACAGTGGACCAACACCAGCAGCTGACATGGCACCCCACACCATCACTGACTGTGGGTACTTGACACTGGACTTCAGGCATTTTGGCATTTCCTTCTCCCCAGTCTTCCTCCAACCTGGCACCTTGATTTCCGAATGACATGCAAAATTTGCTTTCATCAGAAAAAAGTACTTGGGACCACTTAGCAACAGTCCAGTGCTGCTTCTCTGTAGCCCAGGTCAGGCGCTTCTGCCGCTGTTTATGGTTCAAAAGTGGCTTTACCTGGGGAATGCGGCACCTGTAGCCCATTTCCTGCACACGCCTGTGCACGGTGGCTCTGGATGTTTCTACACCAGACTCAGTCCACTGCTTCCTCAGGTCCCCCAAGGTCTGGAATCGGTCCTTCTCCACAATCTTCCTCAGGGTCCGGTCACCTCTTCTCGTTGTACAGCGTTTTCTGCCACATTGTTTCCTTCCAACAGACTTCCCATTGAGGTGCCTTGATACAGCACTCTGGGAACAGCCTATTTGTTGAGAAATTTCTTTCTGGGTCTTACCCTCTTGCTTGAGGGCAGGGCCGGCGTCAGCACCCGGCACACCCGGGCAAGTGCCGGGGCCCTGAGCAGGCGGGGGGGCCCACTCGCAGTCTGGCACCCCCGCGCCCGTTAGAGGAGGAGAGCGGTGTCAGCGCCGCCACGGGGCCCCTCCCCGCCCGCTCAGGGCCCCGGCATCAGCTGGCACAATACTTACCTCTCCCGTGCCTCCGCAGCCGCAGCTCCGGGCTCCAGGGGGCGCCGGCGCTTCCTCTCACAGCAGCGCCGCTGAATGACGTCATCATTCAACGGCCGGCTGTGGCACAGAGCGCGCGGACGCTGAACAGGTAAGACATCTCTGTGTGTGTCTCTGTGTGTATGTAGTGCGGTGCTTTGTGTGTGTGTGTGTGTGTGTGTGTGTGTGTATATATGTGAGAGAGTGCTTGTGTGCTGTGATGCTGTCTGTGTGTGATGATGGGCAGGCATTGCTGATAATGAGGAGGCATTGATGATGGGGAGAAGATGATGATAATGGGCAGGTGTGAGGAACTAAGCCGACCGCCACACGGTAGCCCGGGTATCACAGCTTCTGATACCACCGCCGCTACCAAATGTGACGGACGATCCCTTTCCTCCCACGTCACCAATGGGACGTAACTCCACAGGTACAGCTCTCCGGCGCCCCCCTTTGTCTCTCAGATCAGTAAGAGAACTGCACCTAGAGCAAATGGCCGCCGGGGAAGGTGTCCTGTTACCCACTGGGTATTCTAAGATTCGTGATCAGAGTAAAAGCATCAGCCCAAGATTAATTTTATGGTTTAATTTGCCTTAAGGGCGCACTAGATAATTACAGAAATATACAGTAAAGCTATACAACGTAATTACAATGGATTTGCAGTCAGAGTAAGAATACAACAATAATGTACAAGGCTTAAAGGTATTAGCTATAGATCAATATTACCGGGTTGTAGTATGGTCATGGGGAGGCATGGAGCTCTGCGTTCCCCAGGTGAAAGTCTTCAGTTGCTGGACAGTCCCCAATGCATGTGCTGCAGCTCCATTTGGCAAGTCTGTCCCTTGTGCTTCTGCTGCTGTGAGAAAATGGAAAAAGAGGGCAGCCTCTTCTTGGCTACAGCTTTTAAACCTGCTAGGCCCTTCCCCATTGCTTTGAAGCACGCATATTAACTGGCCTGCAATTCATATGGAGCAGGAAACAATGGCTTGAGCTTGAGCTATTTACCATACGACTGACCATCTTATTCAGACACTGGCCTAAACTAATTAGCATGCTAAAGCCCCTTTGATTCCTAGTGGACATCAAAACCTGTCGTGCTGGATGCTAATAGGCAATGTGTAGTTAATAGTTTGTGGCTCTGTGAACTGACAAAATGGAGGCTGGTATAGGCACTATACAAAATGGTGGCGGTCCCAACCTCACACCTCCCTGCTTTTGAGGGCGCTAGGGGGTATCACATTCCTGTGTTCCCCCGTGCGCCCTACCGCACCCTCTCCTTGCCGGGACAACCCATCAGCGTTACCATGGTCCCTGCCTCTTTTGTGGCGAATGGTGAAGTGGTACTGTTGGAGAGCGAGGCTCCAGCGTAGCAACCTCCCATTCGTCCCAGAAACCGTGTGTAACCAGCTGAGGGGGTTGTGGTCTGTTTCCACGGTGAATTGGCGTCCGTACAAGTATGGCTGCAGACGCTGCAGGGCCCACACAATTGCCAGACATTCCTTCTCCATCGTGGAATAGGCCACTTCCCTCGGCAGGAGCTTCCTGCTCAGGTACAAAATGGGGTGTTCATGGCCCGTACGGTCAACCTGGCTGAGCACAGCACCGAGGCCGAAGTCGCTGGCGTCGGTCTGCACTAAGAATGGCCGCGTGAAATCGGCTGCCTGTAGTACAAGAGAACTAGAAAGGGCGGTCTTGAGCGCCTGGAAAGCTGTCTCGCAGGCGACTGTCCAGTCGACTGCGACGGGCAGCCTTTTCTTGGTGAGGTCCGTCAGGGGCTTGGCCAGGGCACTATAGTGTGGAACAAACCTCCTATAGTACCCAGCAGTACCCAAAAAGGACATCACCTGCTTCTTGGTCCTGGGGGTGGGCCAGGATGCGATGGCATCCACCTTCCCAGGCTCTGGCTTCAGAGCTCCCCCACCTACCCGGTGTCCCAGGTAGTGGACCTCACTCATACCCAGCTGGCATTTTTCCGGCTTAATGGTCAAGCCTGCTCGCTGGATCCGCCTGAGCACCTGCGCCAGGTGCTCTAGGTGATCCTCCCAGGTGGGACTGAAGATGGCAATGTCATCCAGGTACGCGGTCGCATACCCTTCCAGTCCCTCGAGCAGCGTGTTGACCATCCGCTGAAAAGTGGCAGGGGCATTCTTCATGCCGAAGGGCATCACCGTGGACTCGTACAGTCCGAATGGGGTGATAAAGGCAGAGCGTTCCCGTGCCCTAGGGGTCAGGGGAATCTGCCAATACCCCCTGCTCAGATCCATGATGGTCAGGTACTTGGCCCCGGCCAGCTGGTCGAGCAGGTCATCGATGCGCGGCATTGGGTACGCATCGGTGACCGACACAGCGTTGAGCCCCCTGGACTACAGGCGAAGCCCACGCGCTGTTGGACGCTTGGATCACCCCCAACCTCAGCATCTCGTCTATCTCTTGGCGCATCTGCTGCTGCACCTCAAGAGAGACCCGATATGCTGAACGCCGGATTGGGGGGTGGTTACCAGTGTCCACGTCATGGACTGCTGCCTCAGTCCTTCCGGGCAGGCTGCTGAACAGCTCCCGAAAGGGGTGCAGGGTTGCCCCCAGCTGGGAACGTTGGTCCTCTGAGAGCTGGTGGCCAACCCCCACATCCTCGATGGATCCACCCGCCTTGGCTTGGGTGAGCAGATCGAGGAGGGTTTCTGCCTCTCCTTCCTCTGGAAGGTTGCACACTGGGTGAGCATAAGCCTCCCGCTCATGATGGGCCTTCATCATGTTCACATGGAAGGCCTTCCTCCTTCCACAGGCGTGGTCCAGGGTGACCAGGTAGGTGACGGCGTTGAGCTGCTCGTGCACGAGGTATGGACCCTCCCAGGCCGCCTGAAGCTTGTTTTGGGGTACGGGGACCAGTACCCACACCTTTTGACCCACCTGGTAGGTCCGCTCACAAGCATTCTGGTCGTACCATCGCTTCTGGTCAGCCTGAGCTTGGGCCATATTGTCATGCACCAGCCGCGTCAAGGCCATCATTCGGTCCCGGAAGCGCACGACATACTCAATGACCGACACTCCAGGGGTGGCTAAATCCCCTTCCCATGCTTCCTTCACCAGAGCAAGGGGCCCCCGTACACGTCGCCCGTACAGGAGCTCAAAGGGGGAGAACCCCGTTGAGGCCTGTGGGACCTCCCGGTAGGCAAACAGCAGGTGTGGGAGATACCGCTCCCAGTCTCTCCCGTGGGAGTCGACCAACATCTTCAGCATCTGCTTTAGGGTGCCATTGAACCGCTCACACAAGCCATTGGTCTGTGGGTGATACGGGCTGGCCACCAGATGTTGTACCTGTACCTGCTTACAGAGAGACTCCATCAGCTGCGACATGAACTGGGTCCCTCGGTCGGTGAGCATTTCCTTGGGAAACCCCACTCTGGAGAAAATCTCCAGTAAGGCAGTGGCCACTTTGTCGGCCCGAATGGACGACAAAGCTACCACCTCCGGTACCGGGTGGCATAGTCCACTACCGTTAGTATGAAGCATGTCCCGGAGCGGCTGGGAGTGGACAGAGGTCCAATGAGATCCACAGCCACCCTCGATAAAGGCTCTTTGATGACGGGCAGAGTTACCAGTGGGGCTTTGGGGCGCGGCCCCGCCTTCCCCACCCTCTGACAGGTGTCACACGAACGGCAGTAGGCTATCACCTCGGTCCTCATTCCAGGCCAGTAGAAATGCTGAGCTATCCTAGACCTGGTTTTAGTGATCCCTAAGTGTCCGGCCATTGGAATCTCGTGTGCGATCCGCAACAATTCCGCCCTGAACGGATGGGGCACCACTAACTGTCGGTCCCTGGGCCACGCCTCCGGTGAACCCTGCTGGACCGTTACCCGGTACAGCCGTCCCTGGTCCCAAACCACTCGCTCGCGGTCGGACTCCAGGGGAGGCTGTGCCGCCTGTTCCTTGAGAGTCTTCAGGCTAGGGTCAGCTTCCAACGCTGCCTGAAATCCCTGACTTGATATGGCAAGAATTGATGAAACTGCCATGTCCTCTGTCAGTTCCCCGGGATCTGTCTCCTGGCTACTGTCTGACTCGGCAGCCACTTGGTCAGAGAGGGGGAAACCGTCGGACCTCCGCGAGGCTCCTTGGGCTTCAGCCCCCACTCCTGGTAACAGCGGCCACGACCGCTGAGACCAGGGTAGCGCCTGCTTTCCCTCATCCTCTGACCAAGTCGCCGGGTCAGGCAGACTTCCCTGACTTCCTGACATCCCGGATGTGGGGAACTCCTGACCTGGGGTCCTACCTGGTGGCTCCTCTCCCGGGACACCCCCTCAGCATTATCAGCAGGCATTGATGATAATGGGCAGGCATTGATGATGGGGAGAAGATGATGATGGGCAGGCATTGCTGATAATGGGGAGGCATTGATGATGATGATGGGGAGAAGATGATGATAATGGGCAGGCATTGATGATAATGGGCAGGCATTGATGATGGGGAGAAGATGATGGGCAGGCATTGATGATGATAATGGGGAGGCATTGATGATGATGATGGGGAGAAGATGATGATAATGGGCAGGCATTGATGATAATGGGCAGGCATTGATGATGGGGAGAAGATGATGGGCAGGCATTGCTGATAATGGGGAGGCATTGATGATGATGGGGAGAAGATGATGATAAATGGTGGAGGCATTGATGATAATGGGCAGGCATTGATGATGGGGAGAAGATGATGATGGGCAGGCATTGATGATGATGGGGAGGAGATGATGATGGGCAGGCATTGCTGATAATGGGGAGGCATTGATGATGATGGGGAGAAGATGATGATAATGGGCAGGCATTGATGATAATGGGCAGGCATTGATGATGGGGAGAAGATGATGATGGGGAGGAGATGATGATGATGGGCAGGCATTGATGATAATGGGGAGGCCATGATGATGATGGGGAGGCAATGATGATGATAAGGAGGCAATGATGATGATGGGGAGGTAATCATGATGATAATGGGGAGTCTTTCCACAGTGCCCTTTCCTGAGCCGTAACAGTGCAGAACGCAGTACAGCGCAGAGGAGAGCTCCATATTTTGTATGGAGCATTATATGGGGACCAGTATCCTGTATGGAGCATTACATTGGGTCCAGTATTCTGTATGGAGCATTATTTTGGGTCCAGTAATCTGTATGGAGCATTATATGGGGGGTGACATCCTGCATAGGGTATTATATGGGTGATGAGGGGGAGACTGTGGTGCCCATAATATTGTATGGAGGACTGTACTGTCCAGTCTGTACTGTGCGCTGTGAGGATTTGGCGGTTTTTGAGCTATTGTACAATTTACAATAGATATCAGTCATGTAATGGAAGAAGTGAAGTATTTGGCATTGTACTGTACCCATATTTCTCTGCTGTATCTGTGCATCATGAATCGTGGTCTGTGTTAAAGGGGCCCACTGAGGCTCTTTCGCCCGGGGCCCATAAAAACCTGGAGCCGGCCCTGCTTGAGGGTGTCAATGATGGCCTTCTTGACATCAGTAAGGTCGCTAGTCTTACCCATGATGGGGGTTTTGAGTAATGAACCAGGCAGGGAGTTTTTAAAAGCCTCAGGAATCTTTTGCATGTGTTTAGAGTTAATTAGTTGATTCAGAAGATTAGGGTAATAGGTCGTTTAGAGAACCTTTTCTTGATATTCTAATTTTTTGAGACAGGTTTTTTGGGTTATCAGGAGTTGTATGCCAAAATCATCAGTATTAAAACAATAAAAGACCTGACAAATTTCAGTTGGTGTGTAATGAATCTAAAATATATGAAAGTTTAATTGTAATCATTACATTATGGAAAATAATGAAATTTAGCACTATATGCTAATTTTTTGAGAAGGACCTGTATAAGTCATTACCCTGGAAAGGATGTCCTTAACATATTTCCCAGGAAAATCCATTTTGTTTTTGTTTTGTACGTTTTATTGTGAGTCTGTAAAAGTGGTGTACGACTCTGACAACATTGTTCACAGCAGTGACCTGGAAGTCAGAAATGCTTCGAGGGGTCTCCCCATGCTGTTCCCATGTCATTTGAGCACTGTTCCCATTGAATTCCGCAATTTTTAGTCCATCTGCAGAACGCCGGGGGGGCGCCGGAAAAATGTTCGAGTTTCCCATAGACTTACATTGGGCTCATTGCTCGGGTCAAGCACACGAGCATTCCAATTTGCTCGACCCGAGCAATGAGCACCTGAGCAATTTAGTGTTCGCCCATCACTATTTATTATGCTGTTCTTATATAGTGCTATCATATTCCGCAGCGCGTTACATACATTATCATTGCTGTCCCCAATGGGGCTCACAATTTAAATTCCCTATCAGTATGTCTTTGAAATGTGGGAGGAAAACGGAGTACCAGAGGAAACCCACAAAAACGGGGAGAACGTACAAACTTCTTGTAGCTGTCCTTATAAAAACCCAGCCTCTTCTAACCTTGAGCCATAAAATAGCAGCCATGGGTTCTTCAAAGCAGCTGCCTAGCACTCTGAAAATGAAAATGGTGGAGGCCCACAAAGCAGGAGAAGGCCATAAGAAGATAGCAAAGCATTTTCAAGTTGCCCTTTCCTCAGTTTGAAATGTAATTAAGAAACAGCAGTTAACAGGAACAGTGGAGCCAGATAGAAGACTTGGTCTGGAAGACCAAGCAAAATTTCAGACAAAACTGCTTGTAGGATTGCTATAGAGGCTAATCAGAACTCCCGCTTGACTGCAATAGACCCTCAGAATGATTTAGCAGACTCTGGAGTAGTAGTACTGTTCAGAAACACCTGCACAAATATGGCCTTCATAGAAGAGTCATCAGAAGAATGTCTCTTTTGCGTGTTCACCATAAAATTCAGTCAGAAGTGTGCAAAAGAACATCTAAACAAGTCTGATGCATTTTGCAAACAAGTCCTGTGGAACGATGAGGTTAAAATAGAACTCTTTGGTTGTTACGCTCAAAGGTGCCGCACGTGGTTTCGTGGACCCACTGTGCCACGGACCGGACCTACTCTGGAGGGGTGTAACTAAGCAGCTAGCTTGGTTTTAACTGGAGCCTGTAGTGGTGAGGTCAGGCTAGTGCGGCAGGCTGCTACCAGGTACCACTCCAGGGCAGAGTCAGGCAGTAGCGGCTGACAGCAAGGGTCAAAGCCATTTACTCAGATTCCTAGACAGGGCAAGCTAGCCACTTGGACAGGTTCAGACTATGCAGACTAGGCGGCCACTTGGGAAAAATTCAGACTGTGCAGTCACCAGATAGCAGAGGGGACGGCCACAGGGACAGGTTCAGACTGTGCAGTGTCCGAATAGCAAATGGGATGGCCACAGGGACAGGTTGAGACTGTGCAGTCACCAGATAGCAGAGGGGATGGCCACAGGGACAGGTTCAGACTATGCAGTCTCTGGATAGCAAATGGGATGGCCACATGGACAGGTTCAGACTGTGCAGTCTCCAGATAGCAGAACAGACCGCCACAGGGACAGGTTCAGACTATGCAGTACTGTACTGACAGGACGGCCACAAGAACAGGATAAACACCCTGATCTCCGAAACAGTTCAGGTACCACCAATGCAGTTTCAGGGTATGGACACTGCCAAAGAGGACACAGGAACAAAGACTAACTATGTTGGACTAACGGGACACAGGATACGGGAAACACTAACGGACTAAGGATGGGGACCTGGCAACATACAGTTGCGCACACACACACAAACCACCTAACAGCAACTATTAGAGTTGCACAGGCACCTTTAATTGGGGAGGATGCCTTTTAAATTAGATGCCTTCCAGCTATTGGCTGTGAGACATCTAGAAGATGTACATGTAGAGAGCAGGTAGCGAGATGCAGTAATGGACGTTAGGCAGAGCAAGGGTTAAAGTATTTACTTTTAACAGGTAGTTACTCCATGCAGGGAGACGTACGGTAAACAGGGGTGATGCAGTAATAAGGGATAAAATGCAGGTAAGAGGAGAGCAAAAAGAAAACAGTTTTAAGGAACAACTTATCCAGTCAGTAGTCTCCTGGACTGGAATGTCACAAGGCAAAAGATGGCGCCAACTACGGCAAATGAGTAGTGGATCCAGTTTGGTCCTGTGGAAGTAAATGAGCAGCGTCCCACCGGCAGCGGTGAGTCTCTGCAGTCGTGAGTCTCTGCAGTCTGTCGCGGGGTCCTTGATCCTGTACAGTCCTGTGGGAATAGAGGAGCTGCGTCCAGACGGCAGCGGAGATTCTCTGAGGTCTGTCGCGGGGTCGGGCCAGGGAGGTTTGGACCTAGCTTTGCGGGGGCCACTGGACACTCAGCCAGTGTCTAATCACAATCTACGTGAGTGGTTGTGTGTGCTTCGGCGCGGGCCTGTTCTGCAGTGATGCTCAAGGGCTGGAGCACTGCCTTCTCTTATTTAGCTCAGCCACTTCCCCCTCTGGCAAGTGCAATGGTCGGTTCGGTTCTCTAAGCTTTCCCCAGGACAACAGGGGAGACCGCCCCGACAGTTCAGGACCCGGCGTGAAAGAGGTACCCCCGGGAGAAAGGGACACCATGCAGTGGTGCCGACAGTAGTGCTATATTGGCCACAATAATCAAAGGTATGTGTGGAGAAAAAAGCACACAGAATTTCAGGAAAAACATTTTGCCAAACATTAAGCATGGGGGTGGATCAATCATGCCTTGGGATTGTGTTGCAGCCAATGCCACAAGGAACATTTCACGGGTAGCGGGAAGAATGAATTCAATGAAATTTGAAATTTTTGATGCAAACATAACACAATCTGTAAAAAAGCTGAAGTTGAAAAGAGGAAGGCTTCTATAAATGTATAATGATTACTGATGAGCATGCTGAGGTGTTATCCGAGCATCTGGGAGTGCTCGTATATTACGTTCGAGTCTCTGCATAACAAACAGGCAAGATGTTATCCGAACACGTTTGCTTATCACTAATAATGATCCTAAACACACATCAAAATCCACAATAGACTACCTCAAAAGGCACAAGCTGAAGTTTTACAATGGCCCTCACAGTCCCCTGATCTGAATATCATTAAAAATCTGTGGCTAGACCTTAAAATAGCAGTGCATGCAAGACAACATAGGAGTCTCACAGAACTGGAAGAATTTTCCAAGGAAGAATGGATGAAAATCCGTCAAGCAAGAATTAAAAGACTCGCATAAATGCTTTCATAATCATAACTAATACGATTATATTGGGGCATAGTAAGTAACATGACCTTTATTTACAACAACAGATTAATTCAAAATATTCGGCAATGTATCGTGTATCGTAACTGAATGACATTGTATTAAAGTGTGCGATATAGTTAGAATGCATATTCATTTCAAATATCCCAGAAAAAAGGACAGGAAAGTATTCCAGTCATATTCTTCCTTGTCACGCTTGTGCCCATGGAAGGATATATTTTGCAAACTATAAATGCCAGGTATCTTAGATCTGTTTCAACTTGTCCTGGTGTCTGTATCATTGATGCTGCTGACACTCTGTATGCATGATAGCTATATAACTCTTGAATCTTGACTCTTGACTTATTTATAAAAAATATAGTTATTAAGATTCTTTTCCTACCTAGAGCAAACATAGCTAGTCATTGTAAGACAGCTATTGCTTTATAGAGCAGAGTTGTCAGTGACACTAACAGGCACTTTCCTTCTATCAGAAGACAGAATTATTAGTAATTGAACCTCATCAGATCGGCCTATGCGTTTACCTTGAAATATTCCTTCATTAGCAATCTTTTATTATTCCTGACGATGAACATTAAACTTTTAGAAAGTTTACCACAACCAATATGATATCTGCTCTTATCTTGCTGGCAGTGGCGTAACTACAAAGTTATGGACCCCGGTGCGAACTTTCAAATGGGGCCCCCCCCCATGCCAAAATATTTTCCACCCAAATTTAATTAGAATCTCCATTATTTATCAATGATGTGTGGGGTAGGGGAGGTGACAACCTCTATGACCACCATTATCCTTTTATTGCCTCTATAGACATGGGTCTTTTTGCAGCGGGCGAGAGGGTGAATATTGTGTACCATGTTAAGTACCCTGTTTTGTGACTACTAGGAAGGAAGGTGGTCATGCTGATAGAAACCATTTACACATGAGAGCCGGCGCCTGGGAGAAATGCGGGATGTGTGTTATGGCCAGTGCACACATCTGACATGTCAGAGTCTCTGGTACATAGCAGGCTCTGGTACAATGCTGTGCCTGCAAAAGAGGAGACAATTGTGTCTTCTCCTCATGGTCACCTCAGCAGTATCAGCAGCTGTTGTATGCTCCATTCTGGCTGCTATCTGAGTCCTCGTGTGTGCCTGCTTCTTCACTGCTGTGACTTACTGTCATGATATGCAGGTACACGGGGACTCAGAGAGTAGCCACAATGGAGCACACAGGAACTGCTGCTGCTGGAGGTCACTGTTCTTGCTTTGGCTCCTTCTCTAAAGTGTGGCTGAAGGACCTGCGGTGACGCACGCCCAGTGACGCCTCCCTCCGGGTCACGTGGTAGGGTCATTCACTATTGCGCTCCCTGTTTCTCTTTTTTCTGCATCTTTGCTAGACTGGGTGGGTGGGTGAGCAGGCTCCTAAGCACTTCGGGCCCCATTGCAGCTGCGACCGCAGTAGTTACGCACCTGCTTGCTGGTGCTTCATATAGATTTGTGTCATTTGATATCCTGTGTAAGTGGTATACAGTATATTTCTACATTTATGCTTACACATACAATATGTAACAGTGTACAACTACCATTTTAAAAAAAGGAACTGTATGTTTTTATATAGTAAATTATGTTTTTCATTATGTTGGGCCAGTCTCCATAGTGTATACCAGCCAAACGGAAAGCTTTCTGGCATAAAGGATGGTGAAATCTTCTTGGCGTATACATGATAGGACACAACAAACATGGTGTAAAATGAGCCTTCACAGGACATTACCATGCTATTCATACATTCAACATAAAGTCAGAAAAGATTATTTCTATGCAGCAAGATATGAGTTGTGAGAAAGACAGGTATCACTTTTTTATTCAGTCCATAACCTATATGCCTATATTAATAGTTTACCTTGCTCAACTATGGTGACAGATTTGCCCAAGCTTAAGATGTAAGTCTGCAGTCACTTTATGTGACTGCAGACTCGTGAATCCACAGGGCACACTGTCAGGGTTCTCCTCTACCGGCATCGGAAGCAGGTAGTCATGTGACTGCAAGTATGCGATTTGCATACTTCCGGCCACATTCCAACTAGTGATTGAACTCGAGACCGCATGTATGAAAATTGCATACTTGTGATCACACGCCCACCCGTTCCCAGCTCCAAAGACTCCTGACAGGAGTTTGTTGATTGTGCTTGCATTGCCTCTTACAGATAAGCTCCATCCAACAGCTGACCAAGTCTGATGAAAAAAACACCAAAAGCAAAATAAAAATTACACAACTATGAGGTGCGCAAGAATTGTACAACATTTCAAACAATTTTACACCAGAGAACCTGTTTTGATGAATCCGGGACTCCGTTCAGTTGCTTTTGTTGGTCACCTCAATATTGCAGCTATTTTGGCTGATACATATTGCAACCCAGCGCAAA
>JARQOD010000001.1:318058536-318096577 GCA_033576555.1 Oophaga sylvatica
ACTGATCTTTGTAAATATTTGGTTTGGTGCATTATCTTGGTTTTACATGAAACCATTGCTAACCCCCTCAAAGAAAAACCCGTATGGGGGGGCCCGAGTGGGTCGGCAATAAAGTCCCCCCCCCCCACCCGGGACCCCGTGGGATTTTTTGGGGGGGGTCCTCCACCATATCATTTTATGAACATTTTTGTTTTTTAAAAATTTTTTGATTTTTTGTTTCTTCATTGTACAAAAAAAAAATTTTTAAAAAATCCTTCCCCCCCGGATGGGAAATTAAAAATTTTTATGTTTTTGGGCAAAAAAAAATTTTTCTTTTTGTTTTTTACGGGGGGAGTGTTTTTTTTACCGGGGGGGATGTGAAACCCAGCTATGGGGGCACACAAAACCCCCAGGAGAGGGGAAAACAGGAAGGTAACAGCAAAGTTGTATCTATGCACTTCACTCACTTTTTTTTAAAAAAAACCCATCGGGTTTACAAGAGGAAGTGACACTTAGCAACAGAGTTCGTTTTTTTTCCTTCGGGGGACGGCTTTCAGTCGAGTGAGTCGGCCCCTTGGAAGAGAGAAGGAGGATGCCCCCCTCGCAGAGTTAACTAGCTCCCCGACAAGCAAGTGGAGGCTAGTACGGGTGAAGGGATCACCAAACCCTTTTTCAGAGCAAACCCTTTAAAAACATCCCCAAAGGGGGAAGCTGGGGGGGGGTACGAGAGTGCTCGGCGAGCAAAAAAGGAAAAAGCTGACTTTCCCAAACGAAGTAAACATGTTTGTGCAAGAGCGGAGGGGCGAAGGGCACAGGGGAGAAGATAGAAAAGGGGTTTTTTTAAGGTTTAATTTGGATTCCCTGCCCAAAACCCCCCGGCCCAACCCGGGGCCGAAGTGTTGCTACTGTTTAAAGGGGATAGTAAAAAAAAAACCCGGAGGCATCGGAAACTACGGGTCGCGGGAGTGCAGCCTTAAGTGAAACGTGGGGGGTCGGGGGGAAAAAGGGGAACTTTTTAGCTGGGCCAAGCATAAAAGGGAAATCTTTTTTCCACCACATAAAAGGCTCCCCACAATTTTGGGGCAGTACGGGTTTTGGGAAAAAGCTGGGGTTTAAAAATTTTAAAACCCCTTAAAGGCTTTTTGGGTTTTTCACATGTATTGAGAAAAGGGGGGCCCCTCTAACCTGCTCCCCCTGTTACCCGAATGTGCACTCTCCACCCCGACCACCCCCCCCGGGTCGCTTGAACCACCTAAAAAAAAAGGGGTATGAAAAGAAGCTGCATTGGTTTGGAAAAATTTTCTTACAAAAACCCCGCTTAAATCACCCCATAGCTTGGGGGGACCCGTCTCCCCTTTGGGGGAAAAGACTTACTCCCAAGCGGGCCCCAAAAAATCCCGTAAAAGGGTCCTTAGAGCAGCGTTTGGTTTACAATTTACCAGCCGCAGGTGGCGTAAAAAAACACCTATCCAAAATATCCCCGAAAAATTTTTCCCCATCTTTTTTACTCCAGGGCCACGGCCCGGGCCCCCCCGCTGCCATACACCCCCCATGGAAACCCGAGGGGGCTCGGCTCCGAGTACCCCATACCCCGGTACCCCACAATTGGGGTGCAGTCAATTATGGGGGGGGGCTGTAGCGATGAACGGGCTGATGTATGGGGGGGGCTTGTGAGCTAAATGTATATACAGGGCTTTTGGGGGTGTTTAAAAATACAGCCCTTTGTGGCTGATGTAGGGGGATGGCTTGTGATGAAATATACAGGTGGTACTGGGCTTAGTGGGGGGGGGCTGGCCCTGGTAAAGATTTTATATATACGGTGGTGCGGGCCAGGGCTGGGGCTAGCCTGGTGATATTTTTTTTAAAAATTTAACGGTATGCTGGGCCAGTGGGCTGGGGCGGGACCGGTGATGAAATATATATAACAGGTGGTGGGGGCTCAGGGGGTGGGCTGGACCTGGGGGATGAAAAAATATACAGGTGGTGCGGGGTCAGTGGGCTGGGGCTCCCCCCTGGTGATGATATTTTGGGGTGGTGCTGGTTTCAGTGCCCCCGGGGAGGTATAATACAGGGGGTGCTGGGTTTCAGGGCTGGGGCTGGTGATGCTGAAATATACAGGTGCTGGGCTATTTGGGGGGTGTGAAAAATATCCCGGTAGGGAGCATTTCATTATCTTTTTTGTTCAAAATTTTTTTTACAATCTGAAGACCATGCTTGCCCCCCCTTTTTTTGGTGGGGGTACCCCCATTTTCAGGGGAAAAAATTCGTTTCCCCAAAAAAAATTTTTGTGCAGAAAGAAGCACCCCTTTTCAGTCAACAGAGCAACCCAGTAACACAGTGCTTGTCATAAAAATTTGGCAGCGGACCATGATGTCCTTGCGGGGACGGTGGTTGTCTCTGCACCCAGGTTTTCCCGACAACGCCACTGACAGCCTTTGCCCCCTCTAATTTTGAGTATCCCGCATCACTGGATTCTCAATAAAGCATAATAAAAAAGGCAGTGAAAAGAAAAAAAAATGCATTTAAAATTTTAGTGAAAGGTAGGGTAGGTTCCGGAATTTTTGATTCAAGTATACAGTAAGACAAAAATTTTGGGGGCACACCCCTCATTAAAAATTTTTCGTATTGTAACACAAAAACCCAAAAATTTTTTTTTAACACATGTGGAATATTTTAACAAAAAGTGTGAAACAACTGAAAATATGTCTTATAGGGGGGGATTACCCGGGGGCCCAAACTGGCCCCTACCCGGGGGGGCCCCGTGGTGGGGGGGGCCCGCCCCCCCACGGGGATTTTGCCCTGAAATTTTGTAGGGGGGGCCCGGGGGGCAGAGGGCCCGCATGGGGCCCAAATTCCTGCTCAGGGCCCCCCCCCCGGCGGGCCGGGGAGGCAACCCCCTTAGCGGCCTGTGGCCCTTTTTTTAAAAAGCTTTTGGGGGTGGGGGCCCCGCGCCCGCACTCAATAGTTTAAAAACCGCCAACCAATCCCGGGGGCTGGCACTGACATAGCCGCAGCGCGCCAATCGCCCCGGGGGCTGACGTATTGTCCCGTCGCCAGCGAGTGCGCGCTTCATGCGTGGAGAGAACTTTTTTCCCCCAGGAGGCGGCAAAAATAAGAAGAAAAACTGTTTTTTTTTTTTTTTTTTTTATTTAACCCGTTTTTTCCCCCGACTGCTGTTTTTCCTATGCGCTGCGCTTTTTTTCCCCAAAGACGCATACCTGGGACTTTACGTGCGTGCTGCTGCTTTTCCCCCGGCTGCTTTGCCCCGGGGGGAAGTGGGTCTCCCTGTGTTTCCCGGGGGGCCCCTTTTTCCCCCCGAGTGGGTTTTATGTGCGCGTCATTCCTGAAGGGGGAAAAGATGGGGGGTCGGGCCAAAGACAGGGATTTGTCGAACAGGGGGTGCCCACCCGGCGCTCGAGTCCCCACACAATCGCTGATCGGGTTGACAGTTTTTTGGGGGGGGGTGGTGAGGGGGGCCCCGGTCATTGGGGGACTTGGCACAAAAAAAAAAGTTAGAGGTAGGGGAAAAAGGGGGTTTAAAAACGATTTCAGGGAATTTTTGGGGAAGCTTTTTGCAAAAGGGCCTCCAACGTGGTATTTTTGAAATATTTCCTGTACCCCGTGCCACCAAAGGCAAGGGGGGATTAGGGGGGTTTAAAAATGGCTCAAAAAAAAGGGGGGGAAAGGGGGGGTTTGGGTTTCCCGGGAGAACGGGCCCCACTTTTTAGTTGGCTACGTTCTATGCTGGGGGCGGGCTGCACCCCAATGGGGGGGTGCAGTGTGTGGGGGAGAAAAAGGCAGAATTTTTGGGGGAGTCTTAAACTGGGGGCTGGGGGGGGGGGTTTTTATTTTTTAGGAGGGGAAGGCAGTGCAAAGAGCCCGGGCCAAAAAATGAAGGGGGGGGGGGGTGGCATGGGGTGGGTTAAAAAATTAAATTTTTTTTTGAAAGAATAGGGGTTTCAGAGAGATACATAAAGGCATGTAACTAAGCTAGAAGCCTCACCAAAAAAAAGGGGAAATTAAATTTTAAATTTTTTAAACCCATAATTATGACAGGGGGGGAAATTCTGGATTTTGGCTGGATGAGAGCCACGAAGGGCGGTTAATTTACAGGGCAAGTCTTTTTTTTAAAAGACCGAAAAAAAAGCAGGGGGGCGGGTGTGTTTTTAAAAAAAAATCATCCTTAAAACCCATCCTGGTGATATCTGTGAATCAATGAAAATGTAGTTTCTCGGGGGGTGGAGTTTTGGGGGGGGGGAAAAAAAATAATAATTACAAAGGGGGGGTTTTTTTATAAGTCTCCAAAAAAAATTGGAAGCAACAGAGAAAAATCCCGTAAACCCAAATGATGAAGAAAGCAACTCAAGGAGAATCATTATTAGGGGGGTTTTTAAACACCCTGAAATACTTTGGGGGGAACAGAAACTGTATTACAAAAAAGGGGGAAAGGGGGTTTTGGGGCAACTAGAGAAAAAATTTTCCCTTTTTAAAAAACTATTCAGGACCCAAAAGGGGGGGCACTGCAACCAATTTTAAACCCCCTTTCCCCCCCCAAGGGTGGTTTGCATTTTAATGCCCGGGGAATTTTTAAAATTTGACCACGTCTTTTATGGGTTTAAAAAACTCTGGAACGTTTCAACGGATCTTCGCGATTCTGAATTGTTTTCTCGTAAAAATTTTGAAATTTATGTTAGTGGTAAAATTTCCTTCGTATAACTTGGTTTTTTTTTTTAAAAAAAAAAAGCAAATATGGCAAAAAATTTTAAAAAATTTTGCAATTTTCAAAAATTTGAATTTTTTTCCCCTTTTAAAACAAGAAATAGTCACCAAAAAAGTTAAGAAAAAAAAAAATTTCCCACATGTCACTTTTACTCCAAGGGAAAATTTTGGAACCAAAAATTTTTTTTTTTTTGGGAAAAATTTTTAAAAAGGGGTTTAAAAAAATTTACCCCCGATTTTTCATTTTTTTAAAAAAAAATTTAAAAGCCATTTTTTTAGGACCCCTCAATTTGAAGTCCCCTTTTGGGGGGCTATAGGGAGAAAATTTCCCAAAAAATGACACCATTAAAAAAACTGACCCCTCAAGGTATCAAAACTCATTCAAGGGAATTATTAACCCTTAAAGGGGTTCCCCGATGAAGCAACGGGATGGAAAAAATTAAAAATTTAACTTTTTACCACAAAAAAGACTTTTACAAACTTTTTTTTTTTTTTAAAAAAGGGAAAAAAGGGGAAAATGGACAGAAAAGTTTTTTGTGCAATTTTCCTGATACCCAATACCCCCCTATGGGGGGGAAAACCCCTTTTTGGGGGGAAGGGCCCCCAAACTCCCTAAGGGAAGGAGCGCCTTTTTATTTTTTTTAACTAAAATTGGCGGGAAAATTTTTGGGTGGGCCCCCTGGGCGTTTTTGGAGACCACTGATGGGGCCAAAAAAGTGGAAACCCCCCAAAAGTGACCCCCCTTTTTTGGGAAAAAAGCCCCCCAAGGAACTTATCTAATCTGTTTGGCACTTTGAACCCAAAAATGTTTCACAAAAGTTTAAAATGCCGGGGGTTGGGGGAAAAAAAAAAAAAAAAAATTTTTTTTCCCCAAAAATGATTTTTTATCCCAAATTTTTGTTTTTTCCCCCAAAAAAAATTTGGCCCCCCAAAAATTTTTCCCCCAAATTTTTCCTGGAAGGTACCCCTTTGGGGGGGGGGTGGGGGGGGGGGCACGGCAGGGTTGGGGGGAAAAAAGCAGTAACGTTTTGGGGGGGGGCAAAAAAGGTGGGGGGGTGTTCCGTTTTTTTGTGCCCCAGATGAGCCTAAACAGTGGGGGAAAAAACCCCCCAATGACCCCCAAATTTTTGGGAAACTAGACCCCCCCAAGGAAATTTTTTAGATCTTTTGGGGGCACTTTGAAAACCCCCCCCCGCTTTTACACAGTTTATAATGCCCGGGCATGAAAAAAAAAAAACCCCTTTTTTTTTCCCCAAAAAATTTTTTCTTAGCAAATTTTTTTTTTTTCCCAAGGTAACAGGGAAATTGGACCACAAAATTTGTTGTCCAAAATTTTTCCCGGGACGCTGATACCCCCCCTTGGGGGGAAAAACCCCCGTTTGGGCGCATGGGAGAGCTCGGAATGGGAAAAGGGGCACTATTTTACTTTTTCCCCAAACCCAAAAAATTTGGTGGAATTGAGATTGGACGCCATGTTGCATTTGGAGACCCCTTTTGTGCCTAAACGTGGGAAACCCCCCCCCAAATGACCCCCTTTGGGAAACTAACCCCTAAGGGGAAAAAATCAAAATCCCTTTTTGGGGCAATTTTAACCCCCAAATGCTTTCAAACAAGTTTATAACGTAAGCCGTAAAATTAAAAATTATATTTTTTTCCCCCCAAATTGATTTTTTTTACCCCCCAAATTTTTTTTTTCCCAAGGGAAACAAGACCCCAAAAATTTAAAATTGGGAATTTTTCCCGATGCCTGATACCCCATATTTTGGGGGGAAACCACTGTTTGGGGGCATGGCAAAAATTTTAAGGAAAAAGGGGCGCCGTTTGACTTTTTTTTCCAGAATTGGCTGATGCCATGTCCCTGTTTTTGGGGGGCTCCCCCAAACTGCCTAAACATGGAAAACCCCCCCCCAAAAGACACCATTTTTTTGGAAAAATAGACCCCCCCAAAAGGGAAATTTTTCCCGATGTTGGTGAGCACTTTTAACCCCCAAAAAATTTAAGAAGTTTATAACGTCACCAAAAAAAAAAAAATTTTTTTTTTTTTTTTTCAAAAAAAAAATTTTTTTGCCCCCCAAAATTTTTTTTTTTCCCAAAAGGGGGGCAGGAGAAATTTTGGCCCCCCCAAAAAAGGGTTTTCCAATTTGCCCCGAGTATGGGGATACCCAATATGGGGGTAAACTACTGTATGGGCCACGTCGGGGGGCCCCGGGGGGGAAATAGTGACGTTTTTGGGTTGGGAGAATTTTTTTTGGGAAAGGGCTGGGGGAGTCATGTCGCATTTTTTGGGGGGCCCCTGATCCCAAAAAAGTGGAAACCCCCCACAAGTGACCCCATTTGGAAAAAAACCCCCAAGGGGAAAAAATCTAGATGTGGGTTTGCCTTTGAACCCCCCCGGCTTTACAAAAATTTTTTAACAAAAAGCCGTAAAAAAAAAAAATCCTTTTTTTTTTTTTAAAAAAAAAATTTTTTTTCCCCCCCCCCCTATTTTATTTTCACAAGGGAACCCCGGAGAAAATTTTGGCCCAAAAAATTTTTTTTCCAATTGGGCTTTTAAACGCTGAAAACCCCAAAAATTTGGGGTAAACACGATGGGCGCAAAGGGCGGGGTCGGGAAAGGGGGAAAAAAATGACGTTTTGGGGGGCAGACTTTTACGGGTGGGGTTGGGGGGGGGCATTTTCGCATTTGGAGAGCCCCCCGATGCGCCCAAAAAAAATGGAAAACCCCCCCCAAGGAAACCCATTTTTTGGGGAAAAAAAAACCCCACAAGGAACTTTTCAAAATGTGGGTGACACTTTAAAAACCCCCCGTCTTCACAGAAAAAAAATTTTAAAAAAAACCTTTTTTTTTTTTTTTAAAAAAAAAATTTTTTTGCCCCCAAAATTTTTTTTCACAAGGGTAACAGGAGAAAAATTGGGCCCCCCAAAAAAAGTTGTCCCAAAATTTTTTTTGATCGTGAACCCAATAGGGAAAAACTACTGTAGGGGACATCGGGGTCGGGGAAAAGGGGAAATGTGACTTTTTTGGGGGGCAGACTTTGATGGAAAAAGTCTGGGGGGGTCATGTCGGGATTTTTAAACCCCCGATGCCCTAAAAAAATGGGAAAAACCCCCCCCAAAAAAACCCCCTTTTGGGAAAAAAACCCCCCAAGGAAAAATTTTTGATGTTGGGTGACACTTTGAACCCCGAAATGCTTCACGAAGTTTATAAGTACGCCCAAAAAAAAATCCTTTTTTTTTTTTCAAAAATGATTTTTTTTTGCCCCCAATTTTTTTTTCCCCAAGGGAAAAAGGAGAAATTGGAAACCCCCAAAAAAAGTTTGTCCAAATTTTCCTGAGTACCTGATACCAATAAATTTGGGGGAAAACCCAGTTGGGCAAACGTCGGGGGGGTTGGGGAAGGGGGGGGAAAGTGACTTTTTGGGGTTGCAGACTTTGAATGGGGAAAGGGCTGGGGGGGTCATTTTGAATTTTTGGGGGGCCCCGTGCGCCTAAACATGGGAAAAACCCCCCCCAATGCCCCCCCCTTTTGGGAAAAAAGACCCCCAAGGAACTTTATCAGAAGTGTGGTTTTTTCGCTAAAAAAACCCCAAGACTTCACAGAATTTTATAACTAAAAGGGCCCTAAAAACAAAAAAATCATTTTTTTTTTACAAAAAAGATTTTGTCCCCCCCAGTTTTTTATTTTTTCCCCAAAGGGGGGGCGGGGAAAAAAGGCCCCCCAAAACACAATAACCCCTTTGGGGGGGAGAGTATGCGTCCCCAAATGTGGGGGGGAATACTGTTTGGGCGCAGGGAGAGTCAGAATGAAGGACAAACCCTTTGACTTTTTCAACGCAGAATTGGGGGGAATTGAGTCAGACCCCATGCTACAATTTTGAGAGCTCCTGATGTCCTAAACAGAGAAACCCCCCAATTCCCAACTCCAACCCCCCAACCCCCCAAAAAACCCAAAAACCCTGCCCCCAAACCCCAACCAAAAACCCAAAACCCCAAACCCCCCCATAACCCTAATCCCCCAAACCCCAACCCCAACGTTACCCCCAAACCCCAACCCTAATTTCCCAACGTTGCGCCCCCCCAAACCCCCAACTTTTTGCCGCAACCCTAAACCCCAAATAAGGGGGAAAAAAGGGAAAAAAATACTTTTTTTTTAAAATTAATTTTTTTCCCTAACAAAGGGGGGGAAAAAGGGGTTTAAAATTTTCTATTTATAGCGGGTTTTTGTGTTTTGGAAAGGTCACGCTAAAAGACGCTTTTTATTGCAAAAAAATTTTTTTTTGCATCACCCTTTTTGAGAGCAAAATTTTTTAAATTTTTTTGGGGCCCCCCAGAGTCGGGGGAGGTTTTTTTTTTGCGGGACAAGTTGCCCTTTTTTTTGTTACATTTTTGAGCACGGACCTTTTTTGATCGCTTTTATTTCGATTTTGGGTGTAGAATGAACAAAAATCACAATTCATGAATTTCTTTGGGGGAGGGCGTTTTTATTGTTCCACGTGTGTAAAATTGATAAACATTTTTTTTTTTCGGGTCATACGATTTGGCGATACCTCATTTATATCATTTTTTTAGGTTTTGGGCGCTTTTATAGAATGAAAAACAATTTTATATAAAAAATCATTATTTTTGCATCGCTTTATTCTGCGAGCTAAACTTTTTTATTTTTTCGCTCATGATGCTGTGTGACAGCTCGTTTTTTGTGGACAAGATAACGTTTTCAGTGGTACCATGTTTATTTATATCGGTCTTTTTGATCGCGTGTTATTTCACTTTTTGTTCGGCGGTATGATGATAAAGCATTGATTTTTTGCTTCGTTTTTTTTATTTTTTTAAGGGGTTCAATAAAGGGTTAACTAGTGGGACAGTTTTATAGGGGGGGTTGTTACAGATGCGGCGATACAAATAGTGTACTTTATGTTTTGTTTTTTTTATTTACAGGAAAAAATGAATTTATTGGGAAATATTTTTTTTTTTTTTTATGATTTTTTTTACACTTTTTATTTTTACTTTTTTTACTTTTTTACTTTGTCCCGGGTGGGACATCACTGTATTTTAGCAGATCGCTGTGTGACAGTGTGCACAGCACTCTGTCACACCAGCGATCGCTCTGGCATGCTGCAGGCTTCCCCACGCCTGCTCTCAGCAGGCACTGAGGAAGCCCCTCCTGCAGGACCCCGGCGCCATCTTGGATCCGGGCCTGGAGGAGGACGGACCCTCGGAACAGCGCGACACATCGCGCTGCCTGAGGGTCTCAGGGGAGCGCGCAGGGAGCCCCCTGCCTGCGCGATCCCCCCCTGTGCCCGGGGAAACACCGCGATCATGTTGATCGCGGTGTGCCAAGGGTAATGTGCCGGGAGCGGTCCGTGACCACTCCTGACACACAGTCACGGGTGTCAGCTGTGATAATCACTGACACCCGGCGGTGATCAGCTGCGCTCCCCCCGGGAGCGCAGCTGATCGCCCATGACGTACTATTCCGTCCATGGGAAATTAGGTCCAGGGTCACATGGACGGAATAGTACATCTGATGGCAGAGGGGTTAACCAACAGGCCAGACCGCATTTCAAATATAAGGGTTGGGGGTCACTTAGGTAATAGTGATGACAAAATAATAAGCTTTATGTATCCTTTAATAAGATGTGTAGTCGAGGGTTACAAGGACACTAAACTTCAGTGAGTCACCCTCCAGAGCAATGGGAACTCGGATCTGAGCCTATAGACTACTATGGGGATGTCATGGCAACACAGCTCAGTCCGTGCTCTGGTGCTCATTCTTAATGTGGGATATTTACAGGTGAATTGAATATTGGTATGGGGAATTTGTGACGCCACTTGTGGTACCTGTCAGGATGACCAGCGCTGCTATGCAGATCCACTGGGGGGTTAATATTGTGCAGCTAGATGTTAAGCCTTCCACAAGTAAGGCTGATTCCTCCAGGGCAGATAGATGTGTAGAAAATGCAGGACAGACGGGGACCCGGCACTCAGGGACAATAAGGTAGACACACACATAAGTCACTTTGTACCTTTACTGAAGATGTTGCAGGCACTCCCAGAGCACTGTAGGGTGAAGGGTGCACATCCAGATTCCTCCACTGAGTAGGTGTGTGGCCTCCTGTTCTCTGCTTTTTGTAATGAAGTCTTGGCCTGCGTGTAGCTGGCCTAGCTTAGTCCCGTCTTGCACCTAGCTGACCTTGTGGTTGGACCTTCTCTGAAAGAACAGGGTCCCTTGGCCGGTACCAGCCGAACTCCGTCCTCCTGATCCTGCTACGTATCAGCTCTGTGGTACTCCCGGGACTTGTAGTCCTCCAGGAACTCCGGTGTTCTCCTAATGGGTCGTGGATATCCCTATAGGCTCGGACCCCGGTGTCCGGTAATACTTGCTGAGGTGAGCTATAAAGGCTCCTCTGTCTCATTAACGTTCCACTCGCCTTCGGCCTACCGGATCCTCACACGATCACACACTGGCAGTTGGTGGGCTTCCTCTTCACCGCTCTCTAAGCGTCGGCACGCTTCTCTCCCTGAGCTGTACTCCTAGATCAGCTCTGACTAGGCTGGAGTGATTTCTCTTCCACTCTTTACTAGACTCCACTTGCTCTTGAACTGAATAGCTCTGCAGCCTCTCTAATCTCAGCTCTGCACTTCCCTTACTGCAGACTGACTGAGCTCTCTCTGAGGTGACTGGCTGACTGAGTTACTAACTTCCTATGTGCAGCTTCTTTTATATGTCTATCACAGCTCCCTCTGGTGGTCTTTGGGATAAGTAAACGTGTGTGAAGGTGCATAATGACCTCTAGTGGTATATTCTTTCAGTGCACCCTTCTGGAAGATATGCATCCAGTCGCAGCTGGGCTCCACATTCCCCCTAGTAGAACTCAGCACTCCGGGCTGAAATACAAAAACAAAGAACAATAAACATTGTATAAATAACTCTTCCTTTACAGAGGTAAGCACTCTTGAACTGTTGCATAACGGTAAATGAACAACTATATGGATGAACGGATGAACTTCTAGCTCTGTGTAAAACCCACTTGGAGTACAAGGAATGCAGTCTCATGTGCTTCACAGAAACCTGGTTACATGGGGATGTTCCTGACTCAAGTGTTTTGATTCCAGGGTTTTACATGGTCCGGCTGATAGAGACAAAGCTAAGTCTGGTAAGAAGAAGGGTGGTGGAGTGATATTATACATTAATAACAGATGGTGCAATCAGCGTCATATTACTGTTAAAGAAATTCACTGCACTCAAAACATTGAACTCTTAGCAGTTGGCCTCAGGCCCTACTATTTACCTAGAGAATTTTCCATTTGCATTACAGTAGTCCTGTATATCCCTCCATCCGCAAATCAAGAGGCGGCTGGGGAAGTATTGTCAGGGATGTTAGACCGAATTCAGACAAAGCACCCAAACTCGTTAACTGTAATCTCTGGGGACTTTAACAGAGCATGATCTCAAAGACTCTTGCAAAGTTCTATCAATATGTAAAATGTGCCACAAGAGACAGCAGTATACTGGATCCTCTCTATGCGAATGTTTAAAGATGCCTATTCATCATCTGCACTGCCCCCCCTGGGGAAATCAGACCACAACCTCATACTATTGTCTCCATCATACCAAACTGTTGTCAGTAAACAGCCAGTCACAATAAAATTAATTAGGAAGTGGAATCCAGAGGCAGAAGAGGCTCTACGAGACTGTTTTGACCTCACAGACTGGGAGGTGATTTGCGACAGGGGAGAGCATGATAATGTAAATGATATTGTCGGGCGAGTAACGGATTATATAAATTTTGTACTGACACTGTTGTACAGCTGAAATTGATTCAAAGGGAATTAAAGGGGAAAATTAAGAATGCCCGTGAGGCGTTCCGAATTAAATTAGAAAATAAACTGTCACACAACAATTCCATGGAGGTGTGGTCGGGCATGAAACAGCTAACTGGGTTTAAGGCAAAGTCGGAGCATGGGGAAGTGGATCTGCCCTGGGCTAATGAAATGAATGAGTTTTTCAACAGATTCACCAGCACAAGCACAGCGTCATCAGAAATGGGGGATGGATCTGGGAAAAGATCTGCAGCATTGACATTGGGGGATAAGCTGCCTGCCTTAACTGTCTCCCAAAGCGACGTGAGAAGACAGTTTAGCAGTCTTGTTATTGGCAAAGCAGCTGGGCCTGATAGCCTCAGCCCACGTGTCCTCAGAGCATGTGCCAACCAACTGTGTACTGTCTTCCAACACCTGTTTAACTGGAGCCTTCTATCACAGGGGGTACCAGAACTGTGGAAGACCACCTGCCTGGTGCCGGTTCCTAAGACTACTTTTCCAACTTCCCTACAAGACTATCGTCCAGTGGCCTTAACATCGCATGCTATGAAGTCCTTGGAGAGAATTATACTCGCCTACTTGTGCCCGAGGGTGAGGGCCTACACTGACCCCTGCAGTTTGCGTACCAGCAGAGATTGGGGGTGGATGATGCTGTAGCGTCTCTGCTACATACAATGCATTCGTTCTTGGACAATGATGGAACTGCAGTGCGCGCTATGTTCTTTGACTTCTCTAGTGCTTTCAATACCCTACAGCCGCTCTTACTACATAATAAGTTGACTGCTATGGCGGTAGATGAGGGGATGGTGAACTGGATAAGTGACTACCTGACAGACAGGCCGCAGTTTGTAAGGATGGGGGAGGTGGTATCTGGCAGTGTACGGAGCAGTGTGGGAGCCCCTCAGGGTACAGTGCTGTCACCCTTCCTCTTCTCATTGTATACAGCTGACTTTCAGTATAAATCTGATTTTTGTCACCTCCAAAAATTCTCAGATGACTCCGTGATTGTAGGGGGCATTGTGGGGGGCCGGGGGAGGAGGAATATAGAAGGGTGGTTTCTGACTTTGTGGATTGGTGTCAGACTAACTGTCTAGAACTAAATGTAAAGAAAACCAAGGAGATGGTGGTGAGTTATAGAAGGAAAAAGGAAGATTACATACCAATCACCATTGCTGGCCAGGAGGTTGACATTGTTGAGAGCTACAAATATTTGGGGGTTCACCTTGACAGTAAACTCGATTGGAGGTGTCATACAGAAAAGGTTTACAAGAAGGGAATGAGCAGACTGTACTTTCTGCGGAAGCTCAGGTCGTTCAATGTGTGCAGTAAAATGCTGGAGATGTTCTACCAGTCCGTTGTAGCAAGCGCCATCTTTTTTGCTATCATTTGCTGGGGCAGTAGTGTGCGAGTAGCTGACGCTAATAAACTCAACAAACTTATCAAGAAGGCAAGCGCAGCTGTTGGCCTCCATCTTGACTCTTTTGAGGAGGTATTGGAGGATAGAATTCAGAAGAAGTGTAGGGCAATAATGAACAATAACACACACCCACTATACGAGCTGTTCTTGAATCAGAAGAGCACATTCAGCAGCCGTCTAATCCTACTAAGGTGCAAGAAGGAGAAATTCAGGAAATCGTTTGTACCTACTGCTATGGGGATGTATAATAATTTCCTAAGGGTGGTAGAAAATAATGACTGATGACTGGTGTACTAATGTCAATTAACATTATCTTATATATACCTGAACTACACACTTTTATTTATTATGTAATGTTGGTTCACCTGTGCAAGATTTGTGTCCTATTTTATGTATTTTGTGTCCTATTTTATGTAATATTTTATGTACTGCTGTTTGTATTGCTGCTGTAATACTGTAATTTCCCCCCGGGATCAATAAAGTGTATCGTATTGTATCGTATCGTATATACATTAGCACAACAATGAGGAAATGAGCAACCATAAAAGTCCCAGTCTCTTTTGGAAAAGGATGCTCAAAAGGGGTAGAGAAAACAAGTAAAAATAATGTCCATTCCACTTGTTTCAATTTTAAAAGGGAAACAGATTAATAAATAACGGTATCATAAAGCATATTACAAGCAAAAATATATACATTTATATACAGTGGTTCTAGATAATTATTTACATTTGTTAGGTCCTACTCTCTGTACCTAACAGGTAATTGCCCCCTTGTTATGCGTACTGACCTACGTGGTGTAGTGGTAGGTGAGGTGTCAGTTACCCTGTTATTCCTGCTTGCAGGTAGGTTGTAGTACTGCCTTAGCCTCTCTAGGGATCTGGCAAGTATACTGTGAGCTGGGTGAACTGGCTCGACTTCTGCAGGGGATCCTTTTTCCTGAGATTCAGCTTCTTGGGATTCACCATCTGGATGTCTGCTCTGGGGACTACTATCTGCCATACCATCTCATGGGTCCTTGGGTTGACGTACCTCCGGCACAGCTTCTCACGGTAGATAAACAACCGGCTTCTCTCATTCCACAGCTGCTTTGCTTGTAGAGACGCATCCTTCTCCAAGGAGGAACCTTCCTGAGTTATCAGCTCCTTGATTCGGCTGACAACTGTATCGCTGTCCTGAGTCTCCTTCCAGCTGTGGTGAGGTAAAGGATTTAACGTCTTACCACGCGGCCTCCTGCAGGCTTGTTGCTCGTGGATCATCCCATTCCTGTGAAAGGCAGGTAGTTCAATCTCTTCCAGATCATCCACTTCTTCTTCTGTGTCCGATTCATGAGGCATTCTGGATAGGGCATCAGCGTTGGCATTCTTGCGGCCCGCTCGTACTTGATTGTGAATTGGTAGTTTGACAGCCGAGCCATCCAGCGTTGTTCCATGGCTCCCAGCTTAGCTGTTTCAAGATGCGTCAAGGGGTTATTATCAGTGTAGGCAGTGAACTTGCTGGAGACTAGGTAGTGCTTAAACCTCTCCATTATGGCCCAGACCAGTGCCAGGAACTCCAACTTGAAGCTGCTATAGTTCTCTGGGTTCCTCTCGGTCGGGCGGAGCTTCCTGCTTGCATAGGCGATGACTTTCTCAAGGCCATTTTGCTTCTGACTGAGGACAGCTCCCAATCCTTCATTGCTGGCATCAGTATACAGCAGGAACGGCTGGCTGTAGTCAGGATAGGCTAGGATCTCATCACCTGTCAGGATCTCCTTCATTTCCTTGAATGCCTCAGCCTGTTCTTTACCCCAGTGGAACGGAGAATTTCTGCTCTTGAGGGACTGTCCCACCAGGAGGTCTTGCAGCGGTGCTGCTTTCTTGGTGTAATCCTTCACAAACCTCCGGTAGTATCCTGTCAGTCCCAGGAACTGTCGCACCTCCTTGAGATTTTTCGGCTCCGGCCATTTCTGGATGGCGGTGATCTTCTCGGGGTCTGGCGCTACTCCTTCTGAGCTGACAATATGTCCCAGATACTGTACCTTTTGTTTGAGCAGATGGCACTTTGAAGGCTTCAGTTTCATCCCATACTTGGACAGTGACCCGAATACCTCCGCCAGGTGCTTCAGGTGGTCTTCATACGTCTTTGAGTACACGATTACGTCATCCAGGTACAGCAACACAGTTTCAAAGTTGAGATGTCCCAGGCAGCTCTCCATCACTCTATGGAACGTTCCAGGGCACTGCTGAGTCTAAACGGCATCCTGTCGAACGCACAGAGTTCCATCGGGGTGGTGAAAGCCGTCTTCTCCCGATCCTCCTCAACCACAGCTACTTGCCAGTACCCACTAGTGAGGTCAAGGGTGGAAAAGTAATTAGCGGTCTTTAATGCAGCTAAGGATTCCTCAATGCGTGGTAAAGGGTATTCATCCTTATGTGTAATGCGATTTACTTGTCTGTAATCTACACACATGTCATGGGTGTATCGCCACGAAGATTGTCGCGATTACACATTCTGACTTCTCGCAGCTGAGTTGCTGTTTCTTTGTGTTTGGCAGTGAGGGAGTTAATTCTACCTAGCTCTGTGCTAAGACTAGGTCCAGCCTCGCCCGGCTGCAGTTTGATTATGCACTAATTAGCTTCCTTTATATACCTGCCAGTCTGCTTGGGAGATGCCGGTGAAAGCTTTCATGCAGACCAGCAGATTGGATCAGGTTATGAGAAGACTTAAGCTAAGAGTTCCTTTGTGGTTTCTCCTCTCCTCGCTTATAGTTTATCTCCTAGACCATTTGTGTTCCTTCTGTGTTTAAGTGTTGTATGCAAGACAGTATTTACTTTATCCCCTGTCTGTCTCGTTTGTCTTTACTGTTTGTTAAGCAGTGACCTGCCTATTCCCTGTTTGGTAATCAGGGTCCTTCTGAGGACCAGATTACAGTGGTCAGGGACTTATAGGAGACAGGGTTACGCTGGCGGCCTGGACCTCTGTACCATTAACAGTACCTCCAGGTAGAGGGACTAGTCAGGACCCCAGTTTAGGGTCAGCATAGACCCCGGTCCACCTCTAGCCTGTGACAGCGTAAAACGTCTTCAGGATTCACCACAGTACAACGGATATTATGTCAGGTAATACTATACTATATGTACATGTTGATATTACCTATTTCTATGTTATATAGAATGTTGTCCCTCTTGGTATAGATTACTGACATTATATATATATCTGTGATACAGCGTGACATTTTCACCGGCCATAAAAATTCTCCCCAGCTACCATGAATCCAGTTGCCCAGCTTGCCCTGCAGTTGCAGAGTTTATCCATGGAGCTGACGGACATTAAGTCCAAGGTTTTGTCCCCCCCAGATCTGAACCTAAAGTTGCTCTCCCGGACAGGTTCACTGGTGGGCGGGACAAATTTTTTACCTTCCGGGAGGCATGTAAATTATATTTTCAGCTTCGGCCTCGGTCATCGGGGAGTGAAGAGCAGAGGGTGGGAATTGTCATCTCACTCTTACAAGGGGACCCTCAATCCTGGGCGTTCTCTCTTCCTCAGGGCTCCCCGGCTCTCCAGTCAGTAGATCGATTTTTTACTGCCCTGGGTCTGGTATATGATGACCCGGATCGGGTCTCCCTTGCTGAAACGAAGTTACGTAAGATACAGCAGGGAGATCGTCCGGGGAGGAATTTTCTTCTGAGTTCCGTAGATGGGCCACAGATACTCAGTGGAATGACCCAGCTCTTAGGAGCCAGTTTTGTCAAGGGTTATCTGACAAATTAAAAGACGTGTTGGCTCAGTATGATTCTCCCCCGTCTCTGGAGGCCGCTATGGCCCTTGCTATTCGCATTGATAGACGGCTTCGGGAGAGGTGCGAGGTAACTCCGCCCCCTGTTATGACTCCACCCACTACTAAAGTCCCTTATATTGAGGTTCCCCTGGTCTGTTCTGAGGAACCTATGCAGTTGGGAGGGACATCTTTTCGAGGGAGGGGATCGGCGGTGCGCCGCAAGACAAGAAAGTGTTTCTTCTGCGGGAGAGAGGGGCATTTTGTTGAGGGGTGTCCATCCCGTGCCTCGCTGAGCAAGAAGTCGCCGGAAAACTGTTAATCCCAGGTTGTGTGGTGGACGACAACCTGGGAGTATGTATTTCGTCCCCAGGTCCGTCTCAGTTTCTCGTACCAGCGGAGGTGGTGGTAGGTACGAGAGCTGAGAGGATTTCTGTTCTTCTTGATAGTGGGTCCGGGGCTAATCTGGTGGACGCTCGGTTTGCCCAGGTGCAAGGTATGCAACTGAGTGTATTGGCCAAACCGATCCCTATTTTCTCTATTGACGCCAGGCCTCTCGGTCAAGGTAGCTTTGTACAAGCTGTTCATAACATAGACCTTCGAGTAGGGGCATTACATAAAGAACGATTGTCTTGTTATGTGTTGGAAGGTCTTCCTACTCCTATTGTGTTGGGACTTACTTGGTTGGCTAAACATAACCCAGTGATTAATTGGCAATCCAGAGAGATAAGCCAGTGGAGTGAATTTTGCAAGAGTAACTGCATGAACATGGTCATCAGTGCGGTCGTGCCTAGAACTTTGCCTCCTTTTCTGGAGGACTTTGAGGATGTGTTCTCTGAGGAGGGGTGTCAAGAATTACCTCCTCATCGCGCGTATGACTGTTCAATAAAATTGCTTCCTGATGCTAAGTTACCTAAATCTAGGTTATATAACCTTTCTGGTCCTGAGAGGCAGGCTATGAAGGATTATATTTCGGAAAGTCTGGCCAAGGGGCATATTAGACCTTCATCTTCCCCAGTGGCCGCGGGGTTCTTCTTTGTGAAGAAAAAAGATGGAGGCCTACGCCCTTGCTTGGATTTCCGTGAGCTTAATCGGATTACTGTCCGAGATCCGTATCCGCTCCCACTTATTCCTGATCTCTTCAATCAGATTGTGGGCGCCAAATGGTTCTCTAAGTTGGATCTCAGGGGGGCGTATAATCTGATTAGGATAAAGGAGGGGGATGAGTGGAAGACGGCGTTTAACACTCCGGAGGGACATTATGAGAACCTTGTCATGCCTTTTGGTCTGACTACTGCCCGGTGGTGTTTCAACATTTTGTTAATGACATCTTTCGCCACCTTGTGGGGCAGTTTGTGGTCGTTTATTTAGATGACATCTTAATTTACTCGCCAGATCTTGTGTCTCTTCAGGAGCATGTGAGACAGGTGTTGCAGATCTTGCGAGACAATAAACTGTACGCCAAATGGGAGAAGTGTGTATTCGCCGTACAGGAACTTCAGTTTTTGGGTTTCCTGGTGTCAGCTTCCGGTTTCCGTATGGACCCTGGGAAAGTGAAAGCAGTGCTTGAATGGGATCGGCCAGAGGATCTTAAGGCACTGCAGCGTTTCCTGGGGTTTGCTAACTACTACCGGAAATTTATTCGTAATTTCTCATCTGTTGTCAAACCTCTCACTGACATGACAAAAAAAGGGACGGATTTTTCTAGGTGGTCTGACAAAGCTTGTCAAGCATTTTCCTCCTTGAAAAAATGTTTTGCTTCGGCACCCATACTTATTCAACCTGATGCATCACAACCGTTCATTGTGGAGGTAGACGCGTCTGACATAGGGGTGGGTGCGGTATTATCCCAAGGTCCGTCCCCTGGTAAATGGCATCCGTGCGCTTTCTTCTCTAAAAAATTGTCGTCCGCCGAGAGGAATTATGATTCGGCAATAGGGAACTCTTGGCCATTAAGTTGGCTTTTGAGGAATGGCGTCACTTTTTGGAGGGGGCAGTCCACCCGGTCACCGTCATTACTGATCACAAGAACCTCCTGTATTTAGAATCTGCAAAGCGTCTGAATTCTAGACAAGCTAGATGGTCGTTGTTTTTTACCAGGTTTAATTTTGTCGTCACATATCGTCCTGGGTCAAAAAATGTTAAGGCTGATGCCTTGTCTCGTAGTTTCCCAGGGGCCGGGAAGACGGATGACCCGGTTCCTATCCTTCAGGAGGGAGTTGTGGTGTCGGCTGTATGCTCTGAGCTTGAGGAGGAGGTATTGGAGGCTCAGGGGGACGCCCCTGTAGGACCTCCAGGGAAACTGTTTGTTCCAGATCAGTTAAGACAAAAGTTATCGAGGCACATCATAATTCTGCTTTGGCAGGACACCCAGGGAGTAAAGCAACTGTGGATCTCCTTTCTCGCCGGTTTTGGTGGCCTAACTTAAATAAAGAGGTAGTAACTTTTGTCGCGTCCTGTGGGGTTTGTGCTCGCTCTAAGACCCCACATACTCGTCCGTCTGGGACCCTCTTACCTTTGAAAATTCCGGAGCGTCCATGGACTCATCTGTCTATGGACTTCATTACGGACCTCCCTCCGTCGTCAGGGAAAACTGTCATACTAGTTGTAGTTGACAGGTTCAGTAAGATGGCACATTTCATTGCTCTTCCTGCTCTTCCTAATGCTAAAACTCTGGCGCAGGTGTTCATTGGGGAGATTGTGAGACTTCACGGGTTGCCTTCTGATGTGGTGTCAGATAGGGGGTCTCAGTTTGTGTCCAAATTCTGGAGGGCATTTTGTTCACGTCGGGGGATGCAATTGTCATTTTCCTCGGCTTTTCATCCGCAGACCAATGGTCAGACAGAGCGTCTGAATCAGAGCCTAGAGACATATCTTCGGTGTTTTGTCTCAGAGAACCAGGAGGACTGGTCTTCTTTCTTGCCGCTGGCAGAGTTCGCTCTTAACAATAGGCGGAGAGAGTCCACTGGTAAGTCCCCGTTTTTTGGGGCATATGGTTTTCATCCCCAGTTTTGTACTTTCAATGGGGGGGACCCTTCTGGGGTTCCTGAGGAGGAACGATTCTCGTCGTCACTTGCTTCAGTGTGGAGAGGAGTGCTGAATAATCTGAGTGCTATGGAGAACCGTTACAAACGTATGGCTGATAGGAGGAGAGTGTCTGGTCCGGACCTTAGTGTGAACGATCTGGTATGGTTGTCTACCAAGAATATAAAACTCAAGGTTCCCTCCTGGAAACTGGGTCCCAGGTTCATCGGGCCGTACAGGATCAGTTCTATAATTAATCCTGTGGCATTTCGTCTGGACCTTCCTCCTACGTTTAAAATCCACAATGTGTTCCACAAATCGTTGCTTAAGAGGTACGTGGCGCCAGTTATACCGTCACCTCTACCTCCTCCTCCAGTGGTGGTCAATGGTAACTTGGAATTTCAGGTGTCGAAGATCATTGACTCACGTCTGAATCGCCGGTCCCTTCAGTACTTGGTTCATTGGAAGGGGTATGGTCCTGAGGAGAGGACGTGGGTTCCTGCGTCTGATATTAACGCAGATCGATTGGTTCGGACCTTCCACACAACTCACCCGGGCAAACCTGGCCCTGAGGGTCCGGAGGCCCCTCGTAGAAGGGGGGGTACTGTCATGGGTGTATCGCCACGAAGATCGTCGCGATTACACATTCTGACTTCTCGCAGCTGAGTTGCTGTTTCTTTGTGTTTGGCAGTGAGGGAGTTAATTCTACCTAGCTCTGTGCTAAGACTAGGTCCAGCCTCGCCCGGCTGCAGTTTGATTATGCACTAATTAGCTTCCTTTATATACTGCCAGTCTGCTTGGGAGATGCCGGTGAAAGCTTTCATGCAGACCAGCAGATTGGATCAGGTTATGAGAAGGCTTAAGCTAAGAGTTCCTTTGTGGTTTCTCCTCTCCTCGCTTATAGTTTATCTCCTAGACCATTTGTGTTCCTTCTGTGTTTTAGGGTGAGTTTCCACGATCAGTAAACGCTGCGTGTTTGGCGCTGTGCGCTGGCGCAGCGCCAAACATGCAGCGTCCAGATGTTACAGCATAGTGGAGGGGATTTCAAGAAATCCCGTCTCCACTATGCGTAACAACACGCAGGTGGCAGACCTGCGTAAACGGACATGCGGCGCGTCTTTTCAGACCGCAGCATGTCCTCGCGTGTTGCGGCGACGGTGCGTCGCCGCAACAGAATTTCACACAGGGCTATGTAGCCCTGCGTTCTTTCCGGAGGTGTTCCGGAGGTGTCCTGAACACCTCCGGAAAGAGCGCGCGTCAGAAAGGGGGCGGGGCTTAGACGGAGCGGAATCTCCGCTCCGTCCAAAGCGCTGTGGTTCCGGACCGTGGAACCACAGCCTAAGTGTTGTATGCAAGACAGTATTTACTTTATCCCCTGTCTGTCTCGTTTGTCTTTACTGTTTGTTAAGCAGTGACCTGCCTATTCCCTGTTTGGTAATCAGGGTCCTTCTGAGGACTAGATTACAGTGGTCAGGGACTTATAGGAGACAGGGTTACACTGGCGGCCTGGACCTCTGTACCATTAACAGTACCTCCAGGTAGAGGGACTAGTCAGGACCCCAGTTTAGGGTCAGCATAGACCCCGGTCCACCTCTAGCCTGTGACAGCGTAAAACGTCTTCAGGATTCACCACAGTACAACGGATATTATGTCAGGTAATACTATACTATATGTACATGTTGATATTACCTATTTCTATGTTATATAGAATGTTGTCCCTCTTGGTATAGATTACTGACATTATATATATATCTGTGATACAGCGTGACAACACATTCTCATGCTTCCATCCTTTTTCCTGACCAGGACTAGAGGTGCTGCCCAGGGACTACAACTATCCCTTATCACCCCTGCTTCCTTCATGTCAAGCAACATCTCCTTGGCTTTCTGATAGTGTACTGGAGGTATAGGCCTGTATCGTTCTTTGATGGGAGGATGATTGCCTGTGGGGATGTGATGTTGGACCCCTTTAATTTTCCCAAAGTCGAGTGGGTGTTTGCTGAATACCTGTGCATACTCCTGAACTACTCGATATACTCCTTGTTTCTGGTGGGCTGGAGTGGTGTCTGTCCCGACATGGAGCTGCTGACACCAATCCTCCACCTGGGTGGTCGGACCGTTATCCTCCACTGGTTGTGGGGAGGTTAAGGGCTCCGTTGTGTGAATGGAGTTATTATCCACAGCATGTAACTTAGCAACAGTGGCATAACGTGGTAATTTGACTTCATCCTCTCCCCAGTTGAGAAGATGCACTGGCACCCTCCCATTATGTACCTCCACTACCCCTCTGGCAGTCAAGAGTGTAGGTCTGTGTTCTGAACAATGGGGCTCTACTACTGCTTGGTAGTTCTGTCCTCTCAGACCTATTGCTGCTCTACACCAAATAAGCATTTCACTCATTGGGGTATCACAATGGGGTTCGGGTCTGTTACCCGTACATTACCAATCTCACCACCGGTCAGTTTCACTTGCTGCTGGAACATCAGGGTCCGGATCTCCTTCCGGATCACTCCCTTTTGCCTTGGTCTGGCAACATCGGCGAGCTGTTGGAGTAAAAACACAACCTCCTCCAAACAGTTACTAATGATGTTAGTGCCTAAAACCACATTCAACCCATTTTCCTCATTAACAGTCTTCACTACAAGAAGTCCCTGATCATCTTTTAGCTCCACTCTCCCCACTTTTACGTCTACGTTTTTAGCCCCCAGTAAGTCAAGAGGGAGGCCATTAGAGGCGTATACGGCAAAGTCAGGGTTTGGGGGTTGGAGACCGTCACTGGACCAGTATCTATTGTAAAGAACATCAGGTATGACGGTTACCTGAGATCCAGTGTCCAGCAGGGCAGGGATTGCGATCCCGTCCAGTATGATGGACAGGTATGGTCTTCCTCCCACAAACCTGCGGTTCCAGTCTGAGGGGCCTGAGGAGTCTATTCCTGGGTGTTGGCCCTCGGACCCAGGATTTGCTCGTTTAAAGGACACCGACGTGCTGGGTGACCTTCTCTGTGGCAGCGGTAGCAGATGATCTCTCGGCGAGGATGATGCTGGTCGCGGGTCCTTCCTGGAGGTGGCGTTGTCCTCCTCCGGTGGGGCGACGTCCTCCTTCTCCTCCGGTTCATCCAAGGGACATCCTCTGGGCAGTCAGCTAACAGGATCTTTCCTTCTTCCTCCGTCGGCAGTTGCAGGGCACTCATTATAGTGGCCAGGTTTTTGGTCAGCTGGCGCACTTCTGAGCGCAGACAGTCCAGCTCAGTATGGGCACCACCTGCGTTTTGGCTTCCGCAACCAGCGGGGAAAAGGTGGATGCTGCTGGCTTTAGGGTGGCTTCACTCGGGTGACACTGGGTTGCCATCTCGGGTGTTTCCAGGGGTCGCAGTCCTTTTATAGCCATATCCTTAAGGGCATCAAAGGTAGCATCAGGATGATCCGAGGACCACCAGTGCACAGTCCTGCTTTCCGCTTGGGACCTCAGTCCCCGTACAAATTCTTTTAACATTTTATTCTCTTTGGTGACACTTATGGGGTTAACCTGTTTGAGTGCTCGCAGGGCCCCCTGTAGTCGGCAGGCGTAGTCCCTAATGCTGTCATCTGGTTTCTGGGAAACATTGGTAAAACCTCATCCGGAGATCTGTTTCAGTGCGGTCCTCAAAGATAGTTTGTAGCTTTAAGAAAATTGCAAGCACTGATTCCTGGTCTGCAGCTGACCATGTCTCTACTTCCCTCTCTGCAGCACCAGTCAGTTGTCCCACTACCACTGCAGCTCTCTGCTTTTCTGTCATAGGGTACATGTCCATTATGCTGCATATTTTTCGCTTGAACCCTGACAGGGTGTCTGGCTTGCCACTGTACTGAGGGAGCCACTTCGCTCCAGGCATGTATGGCAGCGTTAGCGGTACTATCGGGGCCACAGGACCAGGTGAGGGGCCAGCATTCCCAGCCTGTGCGGCAGCGCCGGTGGGTAAGTCATTGGGGCTGTCGGCCTGGGCCGCGCTGTCAGCTTGCTGCTGCGACATCTCTGCACCCCCCTAGTTAAGCGTGGCCTACCTTCTCTGAAGGCTGCAGCTCTGCAGGGCACAGCGATGTAGAAGGATCTGCGTCGCCGGCGCTCTGACGTCAGAGTGTTCACTGAAGCTCTCCACAGGACCTGCCGCCGCGTCAGCGTTGGGGGCGTGTCCAGGACTCAGCGCGCTTTTGCAGGTACGCCCACTAGTTTTTCACGCTGTGGCGCTGTAAATGGCGGGCAATGGCGGGCAAATGGCGGGAAATCTTCACCACTACATGCAACAGTCTTTTAATGAGGCACACAGTACCCGGTGGCAACGGGCACAAGTTAATCCGTTGCTGCAGGGCACGCAATCCTGTTCGTGACGCCAGGAAAAGAGATAAGTCGCCCTCCAGAGCAATGGGAACTCGGATCTGAGCCTATAGACTACTATGGGGATGTCACGGCAACACAGCTCAGTCCGTGCTCTGGTGCTCATTCTTTAATGTGGGATATTTACAGGTGAATTGAATATTGGTATGGGGAATTCGTGACGCCACTTGTGGTACCTGGTCAGGATGACCAGCGCTGCTATGTAGATCCACTGGAGGGGTTAATATTGTGCAGCTAGATGTTAAGCCTTCCACAAGTAAGGCTGATTCCTCCAGGGCAGATAGATGTGTAGAAATGCAGGACAGACGGGGACCCGGCAGTCAGGGACAATAAGGTAGACACACACATAAGTCACTTTGTACCTTTACGAAGATGTTGCAGGCACTCCCCGGAGCACTGTAGGGTGAAGGGTGCACATCCAGATTCCTCCACTGAGTAGGTGTGTGGCCTCCTGTTCTCTGCCTTTTTGTAATGAAGTCTTGGCCTGCGTGTAGCTGGGCCTAGCTTAGTCTCCGTCTTGCACCTGGCTGACCTTGTGGTTGGACCTTCTCTGAAAGAACAGGGTCCCTTGGCCGGTACCAGCCGAACTCCGTCCTCCTGATCCTGCTACGTATCAGCTCTGTGGTACTCCTGGGACTTGTAGTCCTCCAGGAACTCCGGTGTTCTCCTAATGGGTCGTAGAGATCCCTATAGGCTCGGACCCCGGTGTCCGGTAATATTTGCTGAGGTGAGCTATAAAGGCTCCTCTGTCTCATTAACGTTCCACTCGCCTTCGGCCTACCCGGATCCTCACACAATCACACACTGGCAGTTGGTGGGCTGCCTCTTCACCGCTCTCTAAGCGTCGGCACGCTTCTTTCCCTGAGCTGTACTCCTAGATTCAGCTCTGACTAGGCTGGAGTGATTTCTCTTCCACTCTTTACTAGACTCCACTTGCTCTTGAACTGAATAGCTCTGCAGCCTCTCTAATCTCAGCTCTGCACTTCCCTTACTGCAGACTGACTGAGCTCTCTCTGAGGTGACTGGCTGACTGAGTTACTAAATTCCTATGTGCAGCTTCTTTTATATGTCTATCACAGCTCCCTCTGGTGGTCTTTGGGATAAGTAAACGTGTGTGAAGGTGCATAATGACCTCTAGTGGTATATTCTTTCAGTGCACCCTTCTGGAAGATATGGATCCAGTCGCGGCTGGGCTCCACATCAGGAAGGTCAATTTCCAACGGATGAGAGATGATCTTGGTGCAATAAACTGGGACGACATCCTGAGACATAAAAATACACAAAGAAAATGGGAGACGTTTATTAGCATCCTGAATAGGACCTGTGCACAGTATATACCCTATGGGAATAAACATGCTAGAATTAGGAGGAAACCACTATGGCTAAATAGAGCTGTAAGGGGCGCAATAAGGGACAAAAAGAAAGTGTTTAGGGAATTAAAGAAGTAGGTAGTGATGAGGCATTAAATAAATACAGAAGACTGAATAAATTCTGTAAAAAGCAAATCAAGACAGCAAAGATTGAGGCAGAGAGACTCATTGCCAGAGAAAGTAAAAATAATCCCAAAATATTCTTTAACTACATAAATAGCAAGAAACTAAAAAATGATAGTGTTGGTCCCCTTAAAAATAGTCTGGGTGAAATGGTGGATGAGGATGAGGAAAAAGCCAATATGTTAATTGACTTTTTTTCAACTGTATTTACACAAGAAAATCCCATGACAGATAACATGATCAGTGATAAAAAAATTTCTCCATTAAATGTCACCTGCTTAACCCAGCAGGAAGTACGGCGGCGTCTAAAAATCACTAAAGTTGACAAATCCCCGGGCCCGGATGGGATACACCCCTGAGTACTGCAGGAATTAAGTACAGTCATAGATAGACCATTATTTTTAATCTTTAAAGATTCCATAATAACGGGGTCTGTACCACAGGACTGGCGTATAGCAAATGTGGTGCCAATATTCAAAAAGGGGGCAAAAACTGAACCTGGAAATTATAGGCCAGTGAGCTTAACATCTACTGTGGGTAAAATCCTGGAGGGTTTTTTAAGGGATACTATATTGGAGTATCTGAGGCTGAATAACCTCATGACACAGTATCAGCATGGGTTTACGAGGGACCGCTCTTGTCAGACTAATCTGATAAGCTTTTATGAAGGGGTAAGTTCAGGACTGGACCAAGGGAATGCAGTGGATGTGGTGTTCATGGACTTCTCAAAAGCTTTTGATACAGTGCCACACAAAAGGTTGATACATAAAATGAGAACAATGGGGATAGGGGAAAATATGTGTAAGTGGGTTAAGAACTGGCTCATGGATAGGAAACAAAGGGTGGTTATTAATGGAGCACACTCGGACTGGGTCACGGTTAGCAGTGGGGTACCACAGGGGTCAGTATTGGGGCCGCTTCTCTTAACATATTTATTAATGACCTTGTAGGGGGCATACAGAGTAGTATTTCAATATTTGCAGATGACACTAAACTCTGCAGGGTAATAAATACAGAGGAGGACAATTTTATATTACGGGAGGATTTATGTAAACTAGAAGCTTGGGCTGATAAATGGCAAATGAGCTTTAATGGGGATAAATGTAAGGTCATGCACTTGGGTAGAACAAACAAGATGTATAATTATGTGCTTAATTGTAAAACACTGGGCAAAACTGTCACTGAAAAAGACCTTGGTGTATGGGTGGATGACAAACTCACATTTAGTGGCCAATGTCAGGCAGCTGCTGCCAAGGCATATAAAATAATGGGATGCATTAAAAGAGGCATAGATGCTCATGAGGAGAACATCATTTTACCTCTATACAAGTCACTGGTGCGACCACACTTAGAATACTGTGTGCAGTTCTGGTCTCCGTGTATAAGAAAGACATAGCTGAACTGGAGCGGGTGCAGAGAAGAGCGACCAAGGTTATTAGAGAACTGGGGGGTCTGCAATACCAAGACAGGTTATTACACTTGGGGTTATTTAGTTTGGAAAAACGAAGGCTTAGGGGTGATCTTATTACAATGTATAAATATATGAGGGGACAGTACAAAGACCTTTCTAATGATCTTTTTACTCTTAGACCTGTGACGGGGACAAGGGGCATCCTCTACGTCTGGAGGAAAGAAGGTTTAGCCATAATCACAGACGCAGATTCTTTACTGTAAGAGCAGTGAGACTATGGAACTCTCTGCCGTCTAATGTTGTAATGAGTGATTCCTTACTAAAATTTAAGAAGGGACTGGATGCCTTTCTTGAAAAGTATAATATTACAGGCTATATTCACTAGTTTCCTAGATATTGCGTTGATCCAGGGAGCTAGTCTGATTGCCGTATGTGGAGTCGGGAAGGAATTTTTTTTCCCCAATGTGAAGCTTACTGTTTGCCACTTGGGTTTTTTTTTTGCCTTCCTCTGGATCAACATGTTAGGGCAGGTTAGGATAGGATATGGGTTGAACTAGATGGACTTAAAGTCTTCCTTCAACCTTAATAACTATGTTACTATGTTACTATGTGTCTCCTAGCGACATCAAGCAGCTGCGCACTACCTATTTCCGTTTTTATTTGTATATAAATGCCCACTCTGTCTAACATAGTCACGCCCCTGAGGAAGGAGACCTCTCTCCGAAACACGCGTCGGGGTCGCTGGTGTGGACGCACGTGACTGCTCTGTTCTTCTCCACTGGTATGATCCTTCAACTTTGTTCCCACTTCTATAGTACTTCCGGTTTGATACCTTTACTATGGTTGCCCTGACTGTCATGCATTTACGTTATCAGCGTTTATACTATGTCAGACTCCATATGGTTGTGCAAGTCACATGTGGCTCCCAGTTTGCCATGGGTGTAACTTTGTGATCCACAGTTGTTCCTGCTTTTATTGTACATCTGACTTGTATGTTGTTTAATGTTTTTGTAACAATAAAGACTATTTTATTTACCACTTTGGACCATATGACTTCGTTGGTGGGGACGTGTTATTCAACTTTTTTACAGTACCAGTACGATGACATAGCAGAGACCTGAATCTAATCCTATCCTGAATCATATGGTTATCTGAGCCCTGCAACTAATCCCATGGTGCACAGTACGAACTAACAGATTCGGTGCTGCCGTCCTTCCTCGGTGACACTGTAGTTGTCAGCAATACTGGCAGTCACCAACAAAATGGCTCCTCACTTCAAATCCTAAACTTCAAACTTTCTTATCATTTTACAGACACCCAGAAGGGGAGGAACACCAGTGACATCACACACGTGATCAGACCCCGCCCACATTTACTGCAGCCGTAATGTGATCTAGTTGTCCAATAGGTTTTCATGACAAATTTCAGCAGCTGCTCCCCCTAGTGTTTAAAACTGGTAAATATCAAAACTTTTTAGTTTACCTCTGCCCTCTGATGTTGTCCTATTTATGGGGATTCTCAACTGAAATGTCATCAAATCGGAAGTAGGCAAAAAAATTTAATAAAGCCGTTGGATAGATTAGAGAGGAAATAGTAGGAACTATTTAAAGTATAATAGAAAAGCGATGGTCAATATATATTAGTTTCCGACCACTCCTTTAAGACATGTTTACCAAAACCTATATATTTAAGTCCATACAGTATACTAATATTCTAAATAATGTAATATATCAGGACCTTGGTTGGAAACCTAAACTGAACAGAGCTATTGATATTTAGTTGCAACGGCAAAATGAATTATTTTATCAGTAACTGATGACAAATTCGTATTTACTCAGCATGCTTAATCAATAACAGTAACAATTTTACCACTGGATTCTAAGAAACAATTTTAAAGCATCTAAATGACTACAAAGGCAAGTTTTGCCCTAGCCCACAGTGAGTGATGTGGTTTATAAAATGATTATTCTCATATAAATAAAATTGGATGTCCCCTCTCCTTCCCACACCCCTGTATTGTCTGTATGAGGGCTCATGTAGACAAGCGTATAAATTGGATGTGTCCTTTCTCATTTTTGATTGGATAGCACACAGACAGCACAATGATCCATGTTATTCAATAGGGATGTTCGCATGAACCATTTTTCTCTCGGTCCAACTGTCCTTAACAATGAAATTACAGCGTGGACTATACTATGACTATTAATATTCAAGCAGCTGACAGCACTCGGGAGTTATCCAGGATGCACGTTCAGGCGTTCGGGGATCCAAACGAACAGAGTCCAACAAAAAAGTAGGAACAGCATCCAATCCAGGTAGAAGTATAACAAAACTTTATTCAGCCACCATAAAACACGACGTTTCGGCCATTATCAGGCCTTTATCAAGTGATAAAGGCCTGATAATGGCCGAAACGTCGTGTTTTATGGTGGCTGAATAAAGTTTTGTTATACTTCTACCTGGATTGGATGCTGTTCCTACTTTTTTGTTGTATACTATGACTATTGTCTTCTGAGTCTTGCCCATTCTAGTCTATGGATGCGTAAAAAAGTGGATTCCATACAACATGCATGTAGCATCCGATTTTTACAGATACATTTCCATTATTAAAGGGTGTATCCGGGACTTTATAAAAAAAATATGTACCAAAGCACTAACAGGTAAGTTATTGCAACATACCTGCCTGTTGTGCATGGCGGTGTTACCTAACAGGGATGCAGAAGCTTCCGCTGACGTAACGTCTACATAGCGGAGGCTTCTTTTCTGCCCCGCTCTGTAGACGGGGTGGACTTCTGATGTCATTCTGACTGACAGCCGGATCCCCGCTGACTAACTGGGAGTCCGGCTGTCAGTTAGAACGACGTCGGAGGTCACGTCCCCTTGCATCAGCAGTATCCCCGGCAGGAGCGGTATGTGACCGCTCTGTGCCGAAGAAGAACAGTGTCGAGCACAACAGGCAGGTAAGTTGCAATTAACTGCCTCATAGTGCTTAGGCACAGTTTTTTGTTTTTTAATAAAGTCCCGAATATCCCTTTTAAACTGGGAAACTGCATCATCTACATTTTATAATGTTGGTGTATGAAAACGACCCTAACATGGATCGCACATGGATGTCAAACAGATGCCACATGGATGTAAAAAATGGACACACAGCTGAAAATTGAATGAAAATCACACGAGTTTTCCAAATAAAACTCGGATGATTTTTCACACCCTCGTCTGCAGACAAAATATGAGCGTAAGCTCTTTATTTCCAGCAGAGTATTATGTAACCTGTAATTCATGCTCCCAGGCATCCTCCGTATTTTCTGTATTTTTAAGTGGCTGTTACAATTCGATTTGTGACACATCATGTCCAGAACTGAATAAGTTTGCCTTTTTGGTTAATGGAGTGAGTGAGTTTGTGATTATAAAAGAAGTGAATACAAAAAAAAAAAACAGAAAACGCTTCAAAAATATGCAGGTTCCTATGGTAATTTCCCAAAATGCTGGCATTACGGTATAGTAACAGATTATCTCTCCATCACTGTGAATGGCAGAAAGCTTCTCCAGAATGCCTTCAGTCCTTGGAGATGGTGTTAAGAAATCACTAAGCAGTGATCATTTTCTCCATGTGCAATACAAGTGGCTTATCTAGTCAGCATGGTAGCTATGCTGGTCTTGAAAAAGAGGTATGCTGGAGTCATATGTTCCTGACCCATTAAGGAGTGCACACATCTTAACCCCGTCACATTCGGGCGATTTTCTGTTTTTCGTTTTCTGCTCCCCTTCTTCCCAGAGCTACAACTTTTCTTATTTTTCTGTCAATATGGCAATATGAGGGCTTGTTTTTTGTGGGACGAGTTGTACTTTTGAGTGAGTCCGCTGATTTTATTATATAGTGTACTGGAAAATAGGAAAAAAAATCCATGTACAGTGGAAGTGCAAAAAAGTGCAATTCCACAATTGTTTTTTTTCTGTTTTATTTACCATGTTCACTAAATGCTAAAACTAACCTGCTAATATGATTCCCCAGGTTAGTACTGTACACAGATACCAAAATGTATAGGTTATTTTCAATTTAAGTGGTGAAAAAAAATTACAAAGTTTCTAAGAAAAAAAATGGCGCCATTTTCCGAGACCCATAGAATCTGCATTTTTCGTTATCTGGGGCTGGGTGAGAGCTTATTTTTAGAGCGCCAAGCTGATGTTTTCTATTGATACCATTTTGGCTTAGATACAATGTTTTGATCGTCCGTTATTGCAATTTATTGCAGTGTTGCGGTGGCCAATAAAAGTAATTCTGGAGTTTTGATTTTTTTCTCGTCAAGTCATTTACCGATCAGATTAATTTACTTTATATTTTGATAGATTGGGCGTTTCTGAACACAGCGATACCAAATATGTGTATTTCTTTTAATTATTGTTTTATTTTGAATTAATATTTCTAAAAACTTTTTTTTACTTTTTACTGAATTTAATAGTACCCTTAGGAAACTTGAAGCTGCGATCATCTGTTTGCCTGTGCCACACATAGCAAGGCTGAAGCCCCTCTATGTGTAGAAGAAATTAAAATCTCCTATGAATGCCGGCAACAGGGCGGGGCAGGGCTGGGCACGTGACAGGGTTGACCATGGGCGGGTTTTTGTGACGTGTTTTTCAGCTCGTGTTAAATGCTGCTGTCAGATATTGACAGCAGCATTTAACTTGTTAACAACAATTTGACCAGGCTTGCTGTTAACCCCCCCGCAGCCTCCCCGGCTGACAGGAGATGAACTGATTAGTGTGGGAAGCTTAATTGATTGTTTCCCATGCTATTGAGTTCACTTCAGGTCAGCCGGGGACTCCGCACAGCATCAGTGACGTCAGAGGGAATCCCCGGCTGAACTGAAGTGAACTCAATAGTGTGAGTAACAATCAATTAAGCTTCCCACACTAATCAGTTCATCTCCTATGAGCTGGGGAGGCTGCGGGGGTTTACAGCAGGGCTGGTCACATTAGCATCGGTCCCTGCTGTAAACCTGTTAACCCCCAGATGGATTGCAGCGTGGGACCTGACTGAACGCCGGAGAGGTAATGATATTGTTGCTTTTTTATTTTATTTTTTTAACAGGAGAACAAGGGATTCAGATGGATTACCAGTACAATAAAATATGGTCAAAAACTATGTGTATTTATTTCATTAAAATAATTTTCAATTAATGTGTGTTTTTTTAAACATTTAATACAATAGGATTAATAATGGACAGTTGTCTAATTGACAACTCTCCATTATTAACCCGGTTTAATGTCACCTTTCAATAGCAAGGTGGCATTAACCTATTATTAACCCATTAGCCACTGCTAAAGGCAATGGGAATAGGCGGGCTAAGTGCTAGAAAAGGCGCATCTAATAATAGATGTGCCTTTTCTGTGGTGGCTGGGGGCAGATGTTAGTAGCCAGGGGGGGCAAAAAAACAATGCTTCCTCCCTAGGCTATTATTATCTGTCTTCAGTCACTGGCTTTCCCTGTCTGGCGGAGAAAATACCACGGGAGACCACGCATTTTTTTTCAATGAATTTACATATTAAATTAACACCTACATGTATGAAATTTTGCACACATACACTCATATAATTGTTAATGAAAACCATATATCAAACTACATGAAATGAAATGGTTTACTGTATGTAAACCATGTGTCATTTCATGTCGGGTTCTGTAATGATTTTACAGAAGCCGGCAATTGAATTAGCGGCTATTATGCTATGTAGAAGTGTATGAACTATAAATATATATATAATATATATATTTGTGTGTCATAAAGACATGTGTGTATATATATATAGCTCATCAAGAGATTGCCAATAGTGTGCAAAGCAGTAATCAAAGCATAAGGTGGCTACTTTGAAGAACCTAGAATATAAGACATATTTTCAGTTGTTTCACATGGTTTTGTTAAGTATATAATTCCACATGTGTTAATTCATAGTTTTGATGCCTTCAGTGTGAATTTACAATTTTCATAGTCATGAAAATACAGAAACATCTTTGAATGAGAGGGTGTGTCCAAACTTTTGGTCTATACTGTATATATATATATATATATATATATATATAGTATTCTTTATTTTGTGATTTAAAAACTGTCATTTGGATCCATTATATGTTGGTTTTGCAAGCCGGCGAGAAAATCTCGCCGTACGGATGCCAAACGGATGACACATGGATATTTTGATGCGAGGAAATCGCATCCTCGCATTGCACACGGATGACATACGGATCACTGTTCAGGGACGTTTTGTGCGATTCTCGTCCGTAAAATACGGACTGATTTTTTAAACGTTGTGTGTGACTCTAGCCTTAGATGCACATGACAACTGATCATGGGGAAAGATGCGGGCTCAGCGCCAGAGCCCGCATAAAAGGCAGGGACACAACTAATGACGTCATCGGTCGTGAAGGAGTTAAACCCTCCTAAGATGTCTACATGGACACACAGGTCATAGAATGTTGAATAAAGTCATATCTTGATATCTGTGATCCGATGTTTTATTCCAGACAAATCCACGTTTTTCTTATATTCAAATGAGCTGTTAAGACCTATGGGCCTCTATGCCCATATAGATGGCTTAGGAGTGTAGATCTAATTACAGATTCCCTTTAATGAATCAGGAAGGTATGACAAGTGTTGTGTGCCTCCGTGCACCTCGCCACAAATCTTAGTCCAGTCAGTGACTGGAGTAAGATTTTAAATGAAAAGTACACCACAGCCCTTTATAAATGCTGTGGCCCTGTCTCGCACAATCTCCGCCAATTTTTTTGAGGCTGGCCAAAACTAGCATGAAAATGCCAAAAGTCACAATTTTGCAGAAGTTGTTACTGTGCAAAAATTTGCAACATTTCAAAAGCTTTTACACCATTTTAGCACAAAAGCTTTGATGAATCAGTGTCATAGAGTTAGGATCATAGGTTTGGGAAGAATTAATTTTGCTACTCCAGTTTTCCTTCATCACTTTTCCTAGTATGATGCGGAATAATGGATGATGCAAAACTGCGCTTCTAGACACAGCACATGTGTGATAATGGTGCCATTCCTGACCCTTTTTGCAATCTCAGACAGACAACCTCTTTAGACAAAAATTGAAAGTCATTATTAGAAAAATGCTCTTTCAAATGAGTTTCTGATGTGTAATACTGTAAGAATGAAATATGAAATGAATGTTTAAGGTCATATTATAACCTGAAACAGCAGTGACCTCACAGCAGCCAGCAGACACACAAAACTTGTCAGCCAGTGTTGATATTACAGATAAGTTGTAATAAAGTACTGGAAACTCTAGGGCACAACCTTCCTAATGTTTGACATGTCATGCCAAGTTTTATTCTGTTAGCTATGGCTATAGGAAAAGGAACTATAAACAAGCACAGATAAGAATTGGAAGTCTTGGCACCAAAACTATTCTGGCGCCTATAATTTGTAGTTGACTTATTCTGACCTTCAATGGGAGCGAAAAGGAAATAGCTGACGTTTCTTATTCCCATTTCTGCATTGGAACGTATGTTAATCATCCATGATAATTCTATTTTTTATTATTTTTACTTTCCTGATTGAAACTTGTATTTATATAGCAACTGTCACCAGGTCAAAATTGTCCATTTTTTTTTTCTTTCTGCTCCCCTGAACATGCAATATTTTAAATAATGCCATAGGCATAGCTCACAAACATCCCTGAACTCAGCAGGACTGTCCCGAATTGAGGGCTATTACGCACCTCTCTCAGATGTTTTCATCGCTCCTTTGCTCCTCCTCCTCGGGGCAGGGATGCGTAGGTTGGCTCAGTATATAAAATAAATTATAATATTCACCCCTGTAATTAAGCTTCCCCAGTGCTACAAACTCACATCACCATGTTTGCAGGCTGGAGCTTTATCAATGAGCCACAGCCCACAATGATGTAGATAGGAGCATTTGGTAATCTTGACCTATATTTCACCCAAAAGCAGATTATACTTATCCACAGAGATATTTTGTATAAAACAATGTATTTATATGGTCCCTGTATTCTAGAGCTGAAAAAGTCAGATTTTTTTGTTCCTATTAAACTACTAAAAATAATAAAAAGCAATTTCCAAAATGTCACTTTTTCTTTTTCGGTGACTCTCTCCGGTATTTAAACCCAAAACCTTCAACATTACAGGCAGCAGCTAAAGATACTGAGCCACAGGCTCTGGTGATGTCATAGCAAGAATTTTGCATACTTGATCAGTATTGCAGGCTTTGACTCCACAGGCAGATTGTACTGAAACATTGTGCATAGCAGTGTATTTCTATGTATTTGTATTCTAGAGGGAGAAAAAAAGCAATTTTTTTCATTGTATAAAATTACTAAAAAATAATGAAAAAACACTTGATATTGAATAAAAAAATGTCATTTTCAATGCATTTTTAAAAAAAAAAAATCATTAACATCACAAATCAGCAAATAACACTGACATATTTGTGTCCCTGTAATTGTAACGACCCGCATAAGACAGCGATCAGATTAATGGTGATCAGTAAATGAAACTTTAAAAAATGGCGTGATTTATATTTTTTCTCTATTAAATCCATAAAAAATGTAATAAAAATGAAATGTTGAGGCCATGTTCAAATGTAGCATGAATGCTGTGTTCTTTCTACTGCTTTTTTTACTGCAGATGTCTTCACAACACAACAACAATTTTCTATGATTGTTACGTGTTTGCTGCATTTCTTTCATGCATTTTCCTCCTTATTTGAGTTGATTTTGGTCCAGATGTGAAGCTGAGTTTTTAACGCTTTTTTACTACTACAGGAAAGCTTTTATTCTGCAATGACGGGGTTTTTTTTTCATACATTTTTTTCATTAGCTGCCTATAGATAAAAAAAGCACCAAAAACCACAGAGTTCAGCAGCGTCTTTAGACGCACAGAGGGCGACGAGTTCATGAAATCATATCCACTTAGCTTGGAAATTTAGACCATGTTAACATGTAGCGTACATGCTGCATGTGTTCTGCTGCTTTTTTGCACAGAAATTCTGCTGTGTTTTAACCCCTTTACCACCAATGACGGACATAGCACATCACAAGCGGATGTCAGGTCCCGCATCATGATGTGTACGTCTATCATGCTTTAAAAAGATATAGAGTGCTCTCAGTGAGAGAAACAAAATAGTAATCTTGTGGGTATGATACCTTTTAATGGCTAACAAAATATAGTGAATGATGTTACAAAGCAAGCTTTCGAGACTGCTTACGTCTCTTCATCAGGCTGATTTTTATTTACTGTGTTCACTAAATGCTGAAACTGACCTGCCATTATGATTCTTCAGCTCATAGACACCAAACATGTATAGGTTCTTTTTTATTTAAATGGTGAAAAAAAAATCCAAAGTTTCATAAAAAAAAATGGCACCATTTTCCGAGACCTGTAGCGTCTCCATTTTTTGGTGATCTGGGGCTGGGTGAGGGCTTATTTTTTGCCTGCCAAACTGACATTTTTATTGATACTATTTGGTGCAGATACCATTTGGTGCAGATACGATCTTTTGATCGCCCATTATTGCCCATTATTGCATTTTATTGCAATGTAAAAACTCAAAAAAGTAATTCTGACATTTTGAATTTTTATCTCTTCACGCCGTTTAGCGATTGGGTTAATTCTTTGTTATACTGATAGATTGGGCGATTATGAATGCGGCAATACCAAATATGTGTATATTTGATTTCATTTTTATGTTTTATTTTGAATGGGGCGAAAGAGGGGTGATTTCAATTTTTATATTTTTTTTGCTTTTTAATATTTTTAAAACCTTATTTATACTTTTTGCATGTTGCAATAGTCTCCATGGGAAACTAGAAGCTGCACTACTTCGATCGCCTCTGCTACACACAGGCGATGATCAGATCGCCTGTGTGCAGCAGAAATGCTCACTTGTTTTTGGGTCCACTTTCTCCTGTTACTCTTGTGAAAATAAAAAGTTTGGGGCTAAAATAACATTTTTTGTGGGAAAAATGTGATTTTGTATATTCATGATGCTCACCACACATCTAGATACATTCCTCTA
>JARQOD010000001.1:318096677-318132425 GCA_033576555.1 Oophaga sylvatica
AAAAATTGAAAGTCATTATTAGAAAAATGCTCTTTCAAATGAGTTTCTGATGTGTAATACTGTAAGAATGAAATATGAAATGAATGTTTAAGGTCATATTATAACCTGAAACAGCAGGACCTCACAGCAGCCAGCAGACACACAAAACTTGTCAGCCAGTGTTGATATTACAGATAAGTTGTAATAAAGTACTGGAAACTCTAGGGCACAACCTTCCTAATGTTTGACATGTCATGCCAAGTTTTATTCTGTTAGCTATGGCTAGAGGAAAAGGAATATAAACAAGCACAGATAAGAATTGGAAAGTCTTGGCACCAAAAAACTATTCTGGCGCCTATAATTTGTAGTTGACTTATTCTGACCTTCAATGGGAGCGAAAAGGAAATAGCTGACGTTTCTTATTCCCATTTCTGCATTGGAAACGTATGTTAATCATCCATGATAATTCTATTTTTTATTATTTTTACTTTCCTGATTGAAACTTGTATTTATATAGCAACTGTCACCAGGTCAAAATTGTCCATTTTTTTTTTCTTTCTGCTCCCCTGAACATGCAATATTTTAAATAATGCCATAGGCATAGCTCACAAACATCCCTGAACTCAGCAGGACTGTCCCGAATTGAGGGCTATTACGCACCTCTCTCAGATGTTTTCATCGCTCCTTTGCTCCTCCTCCTCGGGGCAGGGATGCGTAAGGTTGGCTCAGTATATAAAATAAATTATAATATTCACCCCTGTAATTAAGCTTCCCCAGTGCTACAAACTCACATCACCATGTTTGCAGGCTGGAGCTTTATCAATGAGCCACAGCCCACAATGATGTAGATAGGAGCATTTGGTAATCTTGACCTATTTTCACCCAAAAGCAGATTATACTTATCCACAGAGATATTTTGTATAAAACAATGTATTTATATGGTCCCTGTATTCTAGAGCTGAAAAAGTCAGATTTTTTTGTTCCTATTAAACTACTAAAAATAATAAAAAGCAATTTCCAAAATGTCACTTTTTCTTTTTCGGTGACTCTCTCCGGTATTTAAACCCAAAACCTTCAACATTACAGGCAGCAGCTAAAGATACTGAGCCACAGGCTCTGGTGATGTCATAGCAAGAATTTTGCATACTTGATCAGTATGCAGGCTTTGACTCCACAGGCAGATTGTACTGAAACATTGTGCATAGCAGTGTATTTCTATGTATTTGTATTCTAGAGGGAGAGAAAAAAGCAATTTTTTTCATTGTATAAAATTACTAAAAAATAATGAAAAAAAACACTTGATATTGAATAAAAAAATGTCATTTTCAATGCATTTTTAAAAAAAAAAAATCATTAACATCACAAATCAGCAAATAACACTGACATATTTGTGTCCCTGTAATTTGTAACGACCCGCATAAGACAGCGATCAGATTAATGGTGATCAGTAAATGAAACTTTAAAAAAATGCGGTGATTTTATATTTTTTCTCTATTAAATCCATAAAAAATGTAATAAAAATGAAATGTTGAGGCCATGTTCAAATGTAGCATGAATGCTGTGTTCTTTCTACTGCTTTTTTACTGCAGATGTCTTCACAACACAACAACAATTTTCTATGATTGTTACGTGTTTGCTGCATTTCTTTCATGCATTTTTCCTCCTTATTTGAGTTGATTTTGGTCCAGATGTGAAGCTGAGTTTTTAACGCTTTTTTACTACTACAGGAAAGCTTTTATTCTGCAATGACGGGGTTTTTTTTTCATACATTTTTTTCATTAGCTGCCTATAGATAAAAAAAGCACCAAAAACCACAGAGTTCAGCAGCGTCTTTAGACGCACAGAGGGCGACGAGTTCATGAAATCATATCCACTTAGCTTGGAAATTTAGACCATGTTAACATGTAGCGTACATGCTGCATGTGTTCTGCTGCTTTTTTGCACAGAAATTCTGCTGTGTTTAACCCCTTTACCACCAATGACGGACATAGCACATCACAAGCGGATGTCAGGTCCCGCATCATGATGTGTACGTCTATCATGCTTTAAAAAGATATAGAGTGCTCTCAGTGAGAGAAACAAAATAGTAATCTTGTGGGTATGATACCTTTTTAATGGCTAACAAAATATAGTGAATGATGTTACAAAGCAAGCTTTCGAGACTGCTTACGTCTCTTCATCAGGCTGATTTTTATTTACTGTGTTCACTAAATGCTGAAACTGACCTGCCATTATGATTCTTCAGCTCATAGACACCAAACATGTATAGGTTCTTTTTTATTTAAATGGTGAAAAAAAATCCAAAGTTTCATAAAAAAAAAATGGCACCATTTTCCGAGACCTGTAGCGTCTCCATTTTTTGGTGATCTGGGGCTGGGTGAGGGCTTATTTTTTGCCTGCCAAACTGACATTTTTATTGATACTATTTGGTGCAGATACCATTTGGTGCAGATACGATCTTTTGATCGCCCATTATTGCCCATTATTGCATTTTATTGCAATGTAAAAACTCAAAAAAGTAATTCTGACATTTTGAATTTTTATCTCTTCACGCCGTTTAGCGATTGGGTTAATTCTTTGTTATACTGATAGATTGGGCGATTATGAATGCGGCAATACCAAATATGTGTATATTTGATTTCATTTTTACTGTTTTATTTTGAATGGGGCGAAAGAGGGGTGATTTCAATTTTTATATTTTTTTTGCTTTTTAATATTTTTAAAACCTTATTTATACTTTTTGCATGTTGCAATAGTCTCCATGGGAAACTAGAAGCTGCACTACTTCGATCGCCTCTGCTACACACAGGCGATGATCAGATCGCCTGTGTGCAGCAGAAATGCTCACTTGTTTTTGGGTCCACTTTCTCCTGTTACTCTTGTGAAAATAAAAAGTTTGGGGCTAAAATAACATTTTTGTGGGAAAAATGTGATTTTGTATATTCATGATGCTCACCACACATCTAGATACATTCCTCTAGTGTACTTTCCAAACTGGGGTCACTTAGGAAATTTCCAACTGTTTAGGCACATCAGGGACCTTCCAAACATGACATGGCGTCTGCTCTTGATTCCACTATCTTTGTGTTCAAAAAGTCAAATGATGCTCCTTTCCTTTCGAGCCCTGCCATGAGCTCAAACAGTAGTTTTCCCCCATATATGAGGTATCAGCATACGCAGGAGAAACTGAACAACAAATTTTGAGGTTTTTTTTCTTCTGTTACCCTTGTGAAAATAAAAAACAATTTGGGGCTAAGGTAAGATGTTTGTGAAATAAAGTAAAATATTAATTTTTTCCTTCCACGTTGCATTAATTCATGTGAAGCACCTGAAGGATTAATAAACTTCTTCAATGTAGTATTGAGGACGTTGAAGAGTGAAGTTTTTAGAATAGTGTCACTTTTGGGTATTTTCTGTCATATAGGCCCCTCAAAGTCACGTCAAATGTGAGGTGGTCCCAAATATGTTTTTTTTTTAATTTTGTTGGAAAAATTATAAATTGCTGATCAACTTTTAACCTTTCTAACTTCCTACCAAAATATATTGTTTCAAAATTGTGCTGATGTAAAGTAGACATGTGGAAAATGTCATTTATTAACTATTTTGTGTGACATAACTCTCTGGTTTAACCCCTTTACCCCCCACAATGATGTTTGCACCTTCATTACCAGGCCAAATTTTACAATTCTGATCAGTGTCACTTTATGAGGTAAATAACTCTGGAACGCTTCAATGGATTCCACTGATTCTGAGAAAGCCCACATGTGACCCCATTTTGGAAACTAGACCCCCTAAGGAACTTACCTAGATGTGTGGTGAGCACTTTGAACCCCAAGTGCTTCACGCAAGTTTGTAATGTAGAGCCGTGAAGAAAAAAAATCATATTTTTTCCACAAGCATGATGTTTTAGTCCCCAATTTTTTATTTTCCCAAGGGTAAGAGGAGAAATTGGATCACAAAAGTTGTTGTCCAACTTGTCCTGAGTACGCTGATACCCCATATGTGGGGGGAACCACTGTTTGGGCGCACGGCAGGGCTCGAAAGGGAAGGAGCGCCGTTTGACTTTTCCAAACCAAAATTGGCTGGAATTGCGAACGAACGCCATGTCGCGTTTGGAGGGCCCCTGATGTGCCTAAACAGTGGAAACCCCCCACATGTGACCCCATTTTGGAAACTAGACCCCCTAAGGAACTTACCTAGATGTTTGGTGAGCACTTTGAACCCCAAGTGCTTCACGCAAGTTTGTAATGTAGAGCCGTGAAGAAAAAAAATCATATTTTTTCCACAGGCATGACGTTTTAGTCCCCAATTTTTTATTTTCCCAAGGGTAAGAGGAGAAATTGGACCACAAAAGTTGTTGTCCAACTTGTCCTGAGTACGCTGATACCCCATATGTGGGGGGAACCACTGTTTGGGCGCACGGCAGGGCTCGAAAGGGAAGGAGCGCCGTTTGACTTTCCAAACCAAAATTGGCTGGAATTGGGAACGAACGCCATGTCACGTTTGGAGGGCCCCTGATGTGCCTAAACAGTGGAAACCCCCACATGTGACCCCATTTTGGAAACTAGACCCCCTAAGGAACTTATCTAGGTGTGTGGTGAGCACTTTGAACCCCCAAGTGCTTCACGCAAGTTTGTAATGTAGAGCCGTGAAGAAAAAAAATCATATTTTTTCCACAAGCATGATGTTTTAGTCCCCAATTTTTTATTTTCCCAAGGGTAAGAGGAGAAATTGGACCACAAAAGTTGTTGTCCAACTTGTCCTGAGTACGCTGATACCCCATATGTGGGGGGAACCACTGTTTGGGCGCACGGCAGGGCTCGAAAGGGAAGGAGCGCCGTTTGACTTTTCCAAACCAAAATTGGCTGGAATTGGGAACGAACGCCATGTCGCGTTTGGAGGGCCCCTGATGTGCCTAAACAGTGGAAACCCCCCACATGTGAACCCATTTTGGAAACAGACCCCCTAGGAACTTATCTAGATGTGTGGTGAGCACTTTGAACCCCCAAGTGCTTCACGCAAGTTTGTAATTTGAGCCGTGAAGAAAAAAAATCATATTTTTTCCACAAGCATGATGTTTTAGTCCCCAATTTTTATTTTCCCAAGGGTAAGAGGAGAAATTGGACCACAAAAGTTGTTGTCCAACTTGTCCTGAGTACGCTGATACCCCATATGTGGGGGGGAACCACTGTTTGGGGCACGGCAGGGCTCGAAAGGGAAGGAGCGCCGTTTGACTTTTCCAAACCAAAATTGGCTGGAATTGGGAACGAACGCCATGTCGCGTTTGGAGGGCCCTGATGTGCCTAAACAGTGGAAACCCCCCACATGTGAACCCCATTTTGGAAACATAACCCCCTAAGGAACTTACTAGATGTTTGGTGAGCACTTTGAACCCCCAAGTGCTTCACGCAAGTTTGTAATGTTGAGCCGTGAAGAAAAAAAATCATATTTTTTCCACAAGCATGACGTTTTAGTCCCCAATTTTTTATTTTCCCAAGGGTAAGAGGAGAAATTGGACCACAAAAGTTGTTGTCCAACTTGTCCTGAGTACGCTGATACCCCATATGTGGGGGGGAACCACTGTTTGGGTGCACGGCAGGGCTCGAAAGGGAAGGAGCGCCGTTTGACTTTTCCAAACCAAAATTGGCTGGAATTGGGAACGAACGCCATGTCGCGTTTGGAGGGCCCCTGATGTACCTAAACAGTGGAAACCCCCCACATGTGACCCCATTTTGGAAACTAACCCCCTAAGGAACTTATCTAGGTGTTGGTGAGCAGTTTGAACCCCCAAGTGCTTCACGCAAGTTTGTAATGTAGAGCCGTGAAGAAAAAAAATCATATTTTTTTCCACAAGCATGAGTTTTAGTCCCCAATTTTTTATTTTCCCAAGGGTAAGAGGAGAAATTGGACCACAAAAGTTGTTGTCCAACTTGTCCTGAGTACGCTGATACCCTATATGTGGGGGGAACCACTGTTTGGGCGCACGGCAGGGCTCGAAAGGGAAGGAGCGCCATTTGACTTTTCCAAACCAAAATTGGCTGGAATTGGGAACGAACGCCATGTCGCGTTTGGAGGGCCCCTGATGTGCCTAAACAGTGGAAACCCCCACATGTGACCCCATTTTGGAAACTAGACCCCCTAAGGAACTTATCTAGGTGTGTGGTGAGCACTTTGAACCCCCAAGTGTTTCACTAAGTTTATAATGCCCTGGCGTGAAAAAAAAAATATTTTTTTCCCACAAAAGTGATTTTTTAGTCCCCAATTTTTTATTTTCCCAAGGGTAACAGGAGAAATTGGACCCAAAAGTTGTTGTCCAATTTGTCCTGAGTACGCTGATACCCCATATGTTGGGGGGAACCACTGTTTGGGTGCACGGCAGGGCTCGGAAGGGAAGTAGTGACGCTTTTGGGATGCAGACTTGATGGAATTGGTAATGCGGACGTCATGTCCGTTAGCAGAGCCCCTGATGTGCCTAAACAGTGGAAACCCCCCACAAGTGACCCCATTTTGGAAACTAGACCCCCTAAGGAACTTATCTAGGTGTGTGGTGAGTACTTTGAACCCCCAAGTGTTTCACTAAAGTTTATAATGCCCTGGCGTGAAAAAAAATATATTTTTTTCCCACAAAAGTGATTTTTTTTAGTCCCCAATTTTTTATTTTCCCAAGGGTAACAGGAGAAATTGGACCCCAAAAGTTGTTGTCCAATTTGTCCTGAGTACGCTGATACCCCATATGTTGGGGGGAACCACTGTTTGGGTGCACGGCAGGGGCTCGGAAGGGAAGTAGTGACGTTTTGGAATGCAGACTTTGATGGAATGGTCTGCGGGCGTCATGTTCCGTTAGCACAGCCCCTGATGTGCCTAAACAGTGGAAACCCCCCACAAGTGACCCCATTTTGGAAACTAGACCCCCTAAGGAACTTATCTAGGTGTGTGGTGAGCACTTTGAACCCCCATGTGTTTCACTAAAGTTTATAATGCCCTGGCGTGAAAAAAAAAATATTTTTTTTTCCCACAAAAGTGATTTTTTTAGTCCCCAATTTTTTATTTTCCCAAAGGTAACAGGAGAAATTGGACCCCAAAAGTTGTTGTCCAATTTGTCCTGAGAACGCTGGTACCCCACATGTGGGAAAAAACTGTTTAGGCACACGTCGGGACTCGGAAGGGAAGTAGTGACGTTTTGGAATGCAGACTTTGATGGAATGGTCTGCGGGCGTCATGTTCCATTTGCAGAGCCCCTGATGTGCCTAAACAGGAAAAAAAAACCACAAGTGACATAATTTTAGAAATTAGACCCCCAAGAAGCTTCTCTGGATGTGCCCCCCTTCTGGAACTAATCTTTCCTGTAAAGTAAATTAGTAGTGCATGGAGGTGTGGTACAATTTGAAGCAATCCTTCATACACAGGCCAGATTTTTCGGGGCAGGTGTCGCACTGATAAATGGTGTCCTTGCGTATTCCCCTTTTGTAACACACTCGGCACCTTTTTTGCGACTTACCTTTTTTTGCAGTTTGCGGGACCTCCCCCGGGAAATGCTGGCCTGGTACAATACGAGCACCTTCAGTTCCGGAAGTACTGGGGCCCTCTCCTTCCTGAGCGCCAAACATCAGGGCCTTGATCACTACCTCCTGGAACTGAAGGTACGACGTATTGGTATGGCGTGCACATCGTGACAGCAGGAAAGCGTTGAGCATTGCCATTTGGACGATGTGCACGGACAGCTTCTTGTACCACACCTTGGCCTTTCTCAAAGCACTGTATGGTTGGAGGAGTTGATCAGAGAGATCAACACCCCCCATGTATTTGTTGTACCCAAGTACACAGTCCGGTTTGCGGACCTGTGTAGAGGTACCCCGTAGAGTGCTGAGGGCGCTGCCATCACCGTGTATGGTGGTCAAGAGAAGGACATCCCTCTTGTCCTTGTACTTGACCACCAGAAGGTGGTCGATACATTGGGCTCTGCTCTCACCCTTTCTGAGCATCTGCCCAAGTAGCGTCTTCGGGAGGCCCTTCTGATTTTTGCGGACGGTACCGCAGGCTGCGGTACCACGCGCAAAGAGGGATTTGTGGAGTGGGATGCTGGTATAAAAGTTATCGGTGTAGAGGTGATAACCTTTATCCAGCAGTGGGTGAACCAAATCCCACACAATTTTCCCACTCACTCCCAGGACAGGAGGACACTCAGGGGGTTCAATCCTGGTGTCCTTTCCTTCGTAAACTCTAAAACGGTGAGTGTACCCTGAGGTACTCTCACACAGTTTGTAGAGTTTGATTCCGTACCTTGCCCTCTTGTTGGGCAGGTACTGACGGAATCCGAGCCGTCCCTTAAAATGAACCAAGGACTCATCCACGCAAATGTCCCTTTTGGGCACGTACACTTCAGCAAACTTTTTGTTGAAGTGTTCGATGACCGGCCGAACTTTGAACAGACGGTCAAAGTTGGGGTCATCTCGTGCGGGACACTGCATTATCGTTATAATGCAAGAATTTCTGGATGGCCTCAAAACGCGTCCGGGCCATGACCATTCGGAACACTGGAGCGTTATATAAAATATCAACACTCCAATATTGCCGAAGTTCTGGCTTCTTCAAGATCCCCGTGTGAAGGACCAGGCCCCAAAACTGCATCAATTCAACTGCGTCTACAGGAGACCAGTTAGAATATGATGAACGGGGTTTTGCTCCAAAAATTGACGAGCGTACAAATTTGTTTGCTCCACCATGTGGTTAATAAAATCCTCAGAGAAAAAGACTTTGAAAAAGTCTATTTCTGTGAGGCCAGTGGTGTCAAACCTGATTCCTGATTCTGCCACAAAATCAGGAATCAGTGGCTCGTAATTTTCGGGGGGCGAGGTCCACACGGGATCCGCAGTGGGTTGCGCTGGTTCGGCTTCGGCTTCATCTTCGTCTTCTGGAATGGGGGCAGATGCCTCATCTTCTGTCCTGGGGCGTCTGCGTGGTGGTTCCGCAGGACCCGAGAGGAAGATGAGGAGGGGGAAGAGGAAGAGGAGGAGGAAGAGGAATCTGAAAAATAAAGAAATGTGGGATTGTCAGTATTCCGGGTTTTCTAGGTAACTTTGTCAATGATTTTGCCCTTTGTTAAAATGGAGTTTGCTGTTTTGTGTGCCCTACTTCCTGTTCGTTTGTTTAAAACCCGGCTCAGGTGCTGGCTTCACTGCTGGAATATTCTGCTTCCGTTTCCCTGCAACCCAGCTGCTTTGTTCCTCACAGATCTTTTGTGTATTTACCAGGAAAGTGCATAACCTTATCTTCAGGTGTTTCTCAGCCACAGCAGTTTCTACCCATGGCTCTGGACATTCTCTGCATAGGTAAGTTGCACATACTGTGTTATCACTAAACTGTTGACTTGGGAATTTAACCCTTGGTTCACTCCATCTGATAAGAACTGTGTTTCTGAACTGTTGCTGTTTAACCCTTCGTGCATTACCTCTGGTGAGAGCTGTTGGAACTGTTACTGGAACCTTACTGACATATAAACTTGTTGTTGGACTTCACTGAATTAAGCCACAACTGAGATTAACTTGTTCCTGGACCTCCCTGTGTTTTCTGCATACCTGGATCTGACTCTTCACACACCAGCAGTGTGTAAATCCAGCCACGTTACCTGTGCATCAGACTTACCTTGTGGTCACATTTGTGTGAGGACTCCGTCGTAAGAACTTTACCACCCTCGCTATAGAGGTTCAAGGACTTATATATCCGGATTCATATAACTGGACTTGTGTATATATATATATATGGACTCATTGCATGTCACTACGGGTTGTTTGAATATTGTTTTTGGGTGTTTTGCTGTTTCACAAATACATTATTTGCATTCAAAGAAACCCGTCTCTGATTGTTCATTGCCCCACGCTATCAGAATCCTCGAGTTCCTACAATAGTATTACAGGATATTCCAGCCTAAAAAAGAGGATTCTGCTGGGGCAATGACGGAGACACGGGCAGACAAATTGTTCACCATAGTTAACTCCTTGCAGCAGGAGGTGGCGGCTGCACACAATCAGATTAGAGACTTGGAGTCTCGGGTTAACCACAATGCACAGGGGTTTGGTCAGGCTCTCCAAGATCTACGTTCTAGGTTAGGAGTCCTGGAGGCCTTACCTACTGAGCCTACCTCATCCACCAGTATGCCCAAATTGCCTCCATTCCGTTTTAATGGTGACCGAAGTCAATTCCGTGGGTTTGTTAATCAATGTATATTATTTTTTGATGTACATGCCTCCTACTACCGGTCTGATAGATCTAAGGTTCTATGTATTATTATGTTGTTGACATCACGTGCACTGGCTTGGGCAAATCCTATGGTTGAAAGTCATGATACCCGTCTAAATAATTTGGACAATTTTCTGGCAGCCATGGCGCAAATGTTCAACGATCCCAACCGCCGTGCTACCGCTGAATCTGCCTTGCTTTCCTTACGCCAGGGGAAACGGTCAGTCATAGAATATGTTACTGAATTTAAAAGGTTAGTGGTGGACACCCAGTGGGAAAACAATGCTTTATTACCAATCTTTAGAAAAGGTTTGTCAAATGCAATCAAGGATGAGCTAGCTCGTTCAGAGTCTCCACAGGAGTTTGAATTGTTTATACAGCACTGTGTACGTATTGATATCCGTTTAACTGAACGCAGACAAGAAAAATGGGCCGCTGTAAATCGCATTACTAATTACTCTCTTCCGTCCAGGGAAACCACAGGCAAAAACCCGCGAGAGGCTGAGGAGGTGCCTATGCAGGTGGACTCACTGCAGAGACGTGAGAATAATGAACGCCGCGAACACCGTCTCCGTGAGCGCTTATGTTTCTATTGTGGTCAATCGGACCATTTCCTCATCAATTGTCCTAAATGTCCTAGGCGACCCAACAAGGTGTTGGCGGTAGTAGGGGATTATGATAACACAGACGCTGAGTCTGAAGTTTCGGAAACCAGTCTACATCTAGATGCGGTTTTTCCCCCAATACTGATGCCGACTTCCCCTAAAGATCAAGGGGAGAAATATTCACATTGTTCTCTTCCTATACAGATTCAGTGGGAGGAACAGTGGATATCAAGTTCTGCCATGATAGACTCTGGAGCAGGTGGTAAAAATACTATTTTGGTGGTAGTAGATCGTTTAACGAAAGCTGCTCATTTCATTCCGTGTGCTGGTCTTCCCTCAGCTACAGAGACAGTAGATCTAGTTATCCAGAACATTTTCCGGCTGCATGGGGTACCAGATGACATCATTTCTGACCGGGGAATACAATTTACCTCTAGATTTTGGAAAGGATTTTGTTCTGCGCTCCACATTAATGTTTGCTTGTCTTCTGCATACCATCCTCAGACCAACGGGCAGACCGAACGGACAAATCAAACCTTGGAGCAATATCTACGCTGTTACGTCAGTCATTTGCAGGACGATTGGCTGAAGCTACTTCCTCTAGCGGAATTTTCGTACAACAACTCCCAAAGCAGTTCCACGAAGGTAACGCCTTTTTTTGCCAACCTGGGTTATCATCCAAGTATTTTGCCTAGGTCTCCGGTTATGATTTCGGTACCAGCGGTTGAAGACAGAGTGACGGCGTTGCAACGTAATCTTGAAGTTTTGAAGGACTCCCTGACCACAGCACAGGAGCGTTACAAGAAGTCGGCCGATAGATTCCGGAAACCAGCACCTATGTATAAGGTAGGAGACTCAGTTTGGTTGTCCACCAAGAATCTAAAATTGGGTGTTCCTTCGCAGAAACTGGGACAGAAATTCATCGGTCCATTCAAGATCACTGGGATTGTGAGCTCTGTTGCCTGTCGGTTGAAGCTACCACGGACTTTAAAGGTACACCCAGTATTTCATGTTTCCTTATTAAAACCAGTCTCTCCTAACACGTTTCAGGGACGTATCGTACCTCCCCCTCCACCAGTGTTGGTTGATGGCGAAGAACAATTCGTGGTACAGGATATTGTTAATTCGAGACTTCATAGAAACCGGCTTCAGTATCTAGTTAGATGGCAAGGTTACTCTCCTGAAAATGATTCTTGGGAACCAGTAAGTAACATCAATGCGCCTCTGAAGATTGCTCAGTTTCATCGGAGATACCCGGACAGGCCTGGTCCAGGACCGTCCGGAGGCCGTCTTTAGGGGGGGAGTAATGTCAGTATTCCGGGTTTTCTAGGTAACTTTGTCAATGATTTTGCCCTTTGTTAAAATGGAGTTTGCTGTTTTGTGTGCCCTACTTCCTGTTCGTTTGTTTAAAACCCGGCTCAGGTGCTGGCTTCACTGCTGGAATATTCTGCTTCCGTTTCCCTGCAACCCAGCTGCTTTGTTCCTCACAGATCTTTTGTGTATTTACCAGGAAAGTGCATAACCTTATCTTCAGGTGTTTCTCAGCCACAGCAGTTTCTACCCATGGCTCTGGACATTCTCTGCATACGTAAGTTGCACATACTGTGTTATCACTAAACTGTTGACTTGGGAATTTAACCCTTGGTTCACTCCATCTGATAAGAACTGTGTTTCTGAACTGTTGCTGTTTAACCCTTCGTGCATTACCTCTGGTGAGAGCTGTTGGAACTGTTACTGGAACCTTACTGACATATGAACTTGTTGTTGGACTTCACTGAATTAAGCCACAACTGAGATTAACTTGTTCCTGGACCTCCCTGTGTTTTCTGCATACCTGGATCTGACTCTTCACACACCAGCAGTGTGTAAATCCAGCCACGTTACCTGTGCATCAGACTTACCTTGTGGTCACATTTGTGTGAGGACTCCGTCGTAAGAACTTTACCACCCTCGCTATAGAGGTTCAAGGACTTATATATCCGGATTCATATAACTGGACTTGTGTATATATATATATGGACTCATTGCATGTCACTACGGGTTGTTTGAATATTGTTTTTGGGTGTTTTGCTGTTTCACAAATACATTATTTGCATTCAAAGAAACCCGTCTCTGATTGTTCATTGCCCCACGCTATCAGAATCCTCGAGTTCCTACAATAGTATTACAGGGATCCTCTCCCTCGCTATCAGTGTCGGAGGCAAGAAAAGCGTATGCCTCCTCCAATGAATAGCGCTGTTGGGACGAACGGGACGGGTGGGACATTTTTTTGTAAATGTGGTGCTTGGGTGTACTTTATTGATAACTGTGTATGTGTGGGGGGGGGGGATAGTGCTTGGTGTAAACTATGCTGAAAAGAAAAATCTAAAAGAAAAAAAAAATGGGGAGAAAAAAATGCCTGTGAAAAGAAAAGTCTAAAACAGCAGGCCCTAGCTCTGATAAGTGAACTGCGTCACTCATCAAAGTTCGGTGGCTGCTAGATGTGGCGCAAGGAGGGGGTGAAAAAAAAAAAAAAGGGAAAACAGCCGGCACGAGATCTGATAAGTGAACTGCGTCACTTATCAAAATTCGGCGGCTGCTAAATGTGGAAACGGAGGCGGCGCAAAGGCGGGTGAAAAAAAAGGAAAAAAAAAAAGAAAAGGAAAACAGCCGGTGCGAGCTCTGATAAGTGAACTGTGTCACTTGTCAAAGTTCGGCGGCTGCTAGATGTGGCGCAAAGGGAGTGGCGCAGGGAGGGGGTGAAAAAAAAAAACAGGAAAACAGCCGGCACGAGATCTGATAAGTGAACTGAGTCACTTATCAAAATTCGGCGGCTGCTAAATGTGGAAACGGAGGCGGCGCAAAGGCGGGTGAAAAAAGAAAAAGGAAAAAAAAAAAAGGAAAGGAAAAACAGCCGGTGCGAGCTCTGATAAGTGAACTGTGTCACTTGTCAAAGTTCGGCGGCTGCTAAATGTGGAAACGGAGGCGGCGCAAAGGCGGGTGAAAAAAGAAAAAGGAAAAAAAGAAAAGGAAAACAGCCGGTGCGAGCTCTGATAAGTGAACTGTGTCACTTGTCAAAGTTCGGCAGCTGCTAGATGTGGCGCAAAGGGAGTGGCGCAGGGAGGGGGTGAAAAAAAAAGAAAAAGGAAAACAGCCGGCGCGAGCTCTGATAAGTGAACTGTGTCACTTGTCAAAGTTCGGCGGCTGCTAAATGTGGAAACGGAGGCGGCGCAAAGGCGGGTGAAAAAAGAAAAAGGAAAAAAAAAAAAAGGAAAACAGCCGGTGCGAGCTCTGATAAGTGAACTGTCACTTGTCAAAGTTCGGCGGCTGCTATATGTGGCGCAAAGGGAGTGGCGCAGGGAGGGGGTGAAAAAAAAAACAGGAAAACAGCCGACACGAGATCTGATAAGTGAACTGAGTCACTTATCAAAATTCGGCGGCTGCTAGATGTGGAAACGGAGGCGGCGCAAAGGCGGGTGAAAAAAAAAAAAAAGGAAAACAGCCGGCACGAGCTCTGATAAGTGAACTGCGTCACTTATTAAAGTTCGCCGGCTGCAGGGTGTGCGCACGGAGGTGGCGCAAAGGGGGCTGAGAGCACGAGTGTTGATCGGTGAAATGCGTCACCAATCAACGCTCGGTGGCTGGGTGTGCGCACGGAGGCGGCGCAAAGGGGGGGTGAAAAAAAGGAAACCCGCCGGACGCGAGCTCTGATAAGTGAACTGCGTCACTTATCAAAGTTCGCCGGCTTCAGGGTGTGCGCACGGAGGTGGCGCAAAGGGGGCTGAGAGCATGAGTGTTGATCGGTGAAATGCGTCACCAATCAACGCTCGGCGGCTGGGTGTGCGCACGGAGGCGGCGCAAAGGGGGGGTGGAGGGGGTAAAAAGAGGGGGAAGGGGGATGGGGAGGGAGGAAGAGAGGGATCAACACTTACGGTTGTAGTCTCTCTTCTTTTTTCTATCTTCTTTTCTTCTTTCTTCTTTTCTTCTTTCTTCTTTTCTTCTGTCTTCTTTTCTTCTGTCTTCTTTTCTTCTGTCTTCAGCACTACAAGGCCCAGCACAGGAGAGATCTGTTGTATGACCGCTCTGCAGGAATCCTCAGCAAGTGTGAGGACCCCTGCAGAACGGTCACTCACAGGTCAGAGCCAGGTGAGACAGGTCACAGAGCGGTCAATTCGCTTCTGTGACCTGTGATTGGTGGGATCCATCATAACAAGATCCCACCAATCAGAGCTCTCCTGGTTACCCTGGCAACCTGCCCAGGATCGGAGCTCACAGCTCCGATCCTAGGCAGGTCACAGCCAGGGCAGCAGCCAGGTCACCTGCAGGGCACAGCGTGGTCACACAGCGATCAGACCGCTGCTGTGCCCTGTGATTGGCGCGATCGACGATGTCATCGATCGCGCCAATCAGCTCCTGCAGGCCCTACAGGGCCTGTCCTGAGCCTCCACAGCCGGATCGGTGCTTTTACAGCACCGATCCAGCCAGGATCGGTGCTATTACAGCACCGATCCGGCAGGTCAGCAGCAAGGCACAGCACTCCTGCGCCGCGGCTGTGCCTTGCAATTGGCGCGATCGACGATAACATCGATCGCGCCAATCAGCTCCTGCAGGCCCTGCTAGGCCTGTCCTATGTTCCGGCCTAGGATCGGTGCTTTTATAGCACCGATCCAGCAGGAACCGGCAGGGCACAGCGCGGTAATACCGCTTCTGTGCCCTGCGATTGGCGCGATCGATATGATCGGCGATCGCGCCAATCCAGGGGGGTCTGCATAGTGCTAGACCCAGGCCTAGGATCGAGTACATCGGTACTCGATCCTAGCCTGGGATCTCACTGTTTCAGCCCATCTGATTGGCTGAAACAGTGAGAAAGGCTGCGATTGGCTGTTCAGAATTGAACAGCCAATCACAGCGATCGGGAGGCCGGAGAGGGGAGGACGCAGCCCGGGATGCCGACGTCATCTTCCTAGAGGTAAGATGGCGTCGGAATTTTAATGCGATCACCGCGACTTTAGTCGCGATGTCGCATTAAAGGGCATGACGTACTATTCCGTCCATGGGAATTAGGTCCAGGGTCACATGGACGGAATAGTACGTCTGATGGCAGAGAGGGGTTAAATCAGAGAGCTTTGTCACACAAAAAAGCTAATAAATAACATTTCGCACATGTCTACTTTACATCAGTTGAATTTTCTAAACATGATTTTTTTTTCTTAGAAAGTTATAAGGGTTAAAAGTTGACCAGCAATTTCTTATTTTTGCAAAAAACTTTACAAAACCATTATTTTTAGGGACTACATTACATTTGAAGTGACTTTGAGAGGCTTATATGACAGAAAATACCCAAAAGTGACACCATTCTAAAAACTGCACCGCTCAAGGTGCTCAAACCACATAACCACATTCAAAAAGTTTATTACCCTTCAGATGCTTGACAGGAATTTTTAGAATGTGCAAGGAAAAAATTAACATTTAATTTTTTTCACAAAATTTTTATTTACACCCAATTTTTTTTCTTTGCACAAGGGTAATCGGAAAAATGGATCCCAAAATTTGTTGTGAGATTTTTTACTGATCATGCCGATACCCAAAGGTGGAAGAAAACTACTGTTTGGGTGCATGGCAGGGCTCGGAAAGGAAGGCGCGACATTTAACTTTTTGAATACAAAATTTGCTGCAATAATTAACAGGTGCCATGTTGCATTTGTAGAGCCCCTGATATGCCTAAACAGTGGAGACACCCCTACCAGAGACCCTATTTTGATTTTGACAACTAGACCCCTCAAGGAATATATCTACATACAGTACAGACCAAAAGTTTGGACATACCTTCTCATTTAAAGATTTTTCTGTATTTCATGACTATGAAAATTGTACATTCACACTGAAGGCATCAAAACTATGAATTAACACATGTGGAATTATACATTACACTTTACAAAAAAGTGCGAAACAACTGAAAATATGTCTTATATTCTAGGTTCTTCAAAGTAGCCACCTTTTGCTTTGATGACTGCTTTGCACACTCTTGGCATTCTCTTGATGAGCTTCAAGAGGTAGTCACCGGAAATGGTCTTCCAACAATCTTGAAGGAGTTCCCAGAGATGCTTAGCTCTTGTTGGCCCTTTTGCCTTCACTCTGTGGTCCAGCTCACCCCAAACCATCTCGATTGGGTTCAGTTCTGGTGACTGTGGAGGCCAGGTCATCTGGCGTAGCACACCATCACTCTCCTTCTTGGTAAAATAGCCCTTACACAGCCTGGAGGTGTGTTTGGGGTCATTGTCCTGTTGAAAAATAAATGATGGTCCAACTAAACGCAAACCGGATGGAATAGCATGCCGCTGCAAGATGCTGTGGTAGCCATGCTGGTTCAGTATGCCTTCAATTTTGAATAAATCCCCAACAGTGTCACCAGCAAAGCACCCCCACACCATCACACCTCCTCCTCCATGCTTCACGGTGGGAACCAGGCATGTAGAGTCCATCCATTCACCTTTTCTGCGTCACACAAAGACACGGGGGTTGGAACCAAAGATCTCAAATTTGGACTCATGAGACCAAAGCACAGATTTCCACTGGTCTAATGTCCATTCCTTGTGTTCTTTAGCCCAAACAAGTCTCTTCTGCTTGTTGCCTGTACTTAGCAATGGTTTCTCAGCAGCTCTTTTACCTTGAAGGCCTGCTGCACAAAGTCTCCTCTTAACAGTTGTTGTAGAGATGTGTCTGCTGCTAGAACTCTGTGTGGCATTTACCTGGTCTCTAATCTGAGCTGCTGTAAACCTGCGATTTCTGAGGCTGGTGACTCGGATCAAACTTATCCTCAGAAGCAGAGGTGACTCTTGGTCTTCCTCTCCTCATTTGAGCCAGTTTCTTTGTAGCGATTGATGGTTTTTGCAACTGCACTTGGGGACGCTTTCAAAGTTTTCCCAATTTTTCGGACAGACTGACTTCAATTCTTAAAGTAATGATGGCCACTCGTTTTTCTTTACTTAGCTTCTTTTTTCTTGCCATAATACAAATTCTAACAGTCTATTCAGTAGGACTATCAGCTGTGTATCCACCAGACTTCTGCACACACAACTGATGGTCCCAACCCCATTTATAAGGCCAGAAATCCCACTTATTAAACCTGACAGGGCACACCTATGAAGTGAAAACCATTTTTGGTGACTACCTCTTGACGCTCATCAAGAGAATGCCAAGAGTGTGCAAAGCAGTCATCAAAGCAAAAGGTGGCTACTTTGAAGAACCTAAAATATAAGACATAATTTCAGTTGTTACACACTTTTTTGTTAAGTTTATAATTCCACATGTGTTAATTCATAGTTCTGATACCTTCAGTGTGAATTTACAATTTTCATAATCATGAAAATACAGAAAAATCTTTCAATGAGAAGGTGTGTCCAAACTTTTGGTCTGTACTGTATGTTGTAAGCACCTTGATCTCCCAGGTGCTTCACATAAGTTTATAATGTAAAGCCGTCAAAATAAAAAAATCAAATTTTTCCCACAAAAATGTTTTATAGCCCCAAATTTAGCATTTTCTCAAGGGTAACAGGAGAAATTGCAGTGTACAATTTGTTGTGCAATTTCTCCTGAGTATGCTGATACCCCATATATGGGGGAAAACTACTGTTTGGGCACATGACAGGGCTCAGAATGGAAGTAGCACCATTAGAGCTGTTTAGATGGAACCCCAGGTGCTTCAAAGAATTGTACAACACAGAGCCATGAAAATAAAAAAAATCAAAATCTTCCCACAATAATGTTATATTAGCCCTAAATTTTTTATTTTCACCAGGGTAACAGGAGAAAATGGAACGCAAAATTTGTTGTAAAATTTGTTTTAAGTATGCCGATACCCTATATGTGATTGAAAACTACTTTTCAGGCACACTGCAAAGCTCAGAAGGGAAGAAGTGCTATATTGGCGATCAGATTTTGCTGGAATGGTTTGTTGGTGCCTGTCACATTGGCAGAGGTCCTGAGGTTCCAGAACAGCAGATCCCCCACAAGAGACACCATTTTACTACACCTACTAAACTACACCTCTCAATTAGTGTTGAGCGATATTGCTCGATATCTAAAAATATCGTATCGAAATTGTATCGCCGATAGCACTAAATATCGTCGATAATCGATTTCGATAGCGGAAGTCCCATGTAAGTCTATGGGAACAAAATATCGCAACAAAAAAAACCCCTTTCTTACGTTGTAAACACAAAATATACACACATAGAATACATATATATATATACATGTCATTGTGACATATATATACATATATTTATAGTTTATACACTTCTACATAGTAAAATAGACTCTGATTCAATTGCCGGGTAAAGCCGTGACATACCCCATAGAAGTCGACGGGCTCTGTGCCGAGTACCCCCAAAACCTCTGGCTCTGTGCGACTCAACTTGGGCGTCACGAACAGGATTCTGTAGCTCGCTATAAGCGAGTCCTGTGTGCCTGAATTGAACTGGTTTTGCGCTTGAGAATTGCTAAAATCATCAGAGAATGTATTTGCCATTTTTCCGCCATATCTGCGTCACGACGAGGCACTGGTGAAGAAGAAGGGCGTGCTCTTCATGGGTGTACTGTACACTCACTCAGTGACGCGAAAACGATGGCTCTAAATGGTACTGCAATGTAAGATCGTGCCCCACAGCTCTTCAGTTACGCCTCCTCATCCTCCTCAGTGTGTGGAAACTAACACGAAGGTCCCGCCTCCCTACAAAAGAGGGGCCCTCTCCAGATGCTAATGACACATGTGACTTGGCAGAGATGGCTAATGGACACGAGCAGAAGTGTGAAGGGATGGAGCAGTCAGAGCTCTCCCCCCACGGAAGCAACCCGATCGCCACGGAACCACCGTTGGGCACCCGGCCTGGAAACCCTCCTACGCTGCAAGAAGCGGAGGATACCCTAAGAGGCCTGGCCCGGCACCGGGAGGAGGTCGCCAGGATGGAAGCGAGCTGGCGTGCCCTAAAACTAAACTTGGAGCGGCGCCAATCCCTCTTACCTGAAGTGTCTGTATCGGAAGGTGAGGCACCCGTTCTAGTAGAGGAGTCCTTGCAATGTGATCCGGTTGACGTTGTCGCAGTGGAGGCACCCGTTCCTGCAAAAACCGCAGCACCGTCAGCACCCCAGATCCCGCTGTCTGCCCCCGTCGCTGAGACAGAAGAAGCGACACCCGTCCTCATGGAGGAGGCCGCGCAGGCACCAGAGCACTACCTGCCTGTACTGGAGCCCCGACTGTCATCTGATTTAGAGCCGTCTGCTTCCTCCGCAGGGGAGCGCCGCCAGGACTGGGGGCGACAGGAGAGCTGCCGCAAACCGGACACTGTAAGCTGCAGTGGAGTGGTGGAGACATGGAGCAGCTGGTGGAGGAGAATTTCAACCGGCGTCAGGAGGAAGAGTGGAGACGTTGGGAGCGGGAAGCAGAGCGACAAAGGGAGCAGCGAGAATCCCAAAAACTTCGGCAACGTAACCTGGAGAAGGACCGGGCAGATAAGGACCGGATGAGAAAGGATAAAGGAACCCTGTGTGAGCCGCGGCGTAAGGGTGCAGTACGGAGCTTTAAATTGAAAGGTGGGTGGGGCTTCATCAAGGAGCCTGGACTTTATTTAGAAGTCTTTGTGAACCGGCGGGACGTGGAGGCTCACCTCCCAGAAGGACACCCGGGGAGGGACCTGTTGCCAGGAGACTTGGTGACTTACACCCGACACTGGGGTTACAATGGATGGTACGCCCTAAATGTTACCAGGTGCGACCCCTACTCCCCAGTGTGTCAGGAACCTGTGAGACCCTCGGAGCCTTCAGCCTCCCACATCCAGGCCTCTGCAAAAGTGCCCACCCCACGCCGTAAATCTCCCAAGCCTCCCTCAGTGGTCTCCTCAGCAGCCCTAGCTATGGACATGATAAGTATAGCTGGCCCGTACCCGGCGCCTGTTAGGCCCCCTGGGGTTCGTTCAGTCCGGGACATAGGGCTCCAGACCCGGAGGGAGATGAAAGAGGTGGCCACACAGACCCAGATAGCGGGTCACGACTTGACTGTACAGGCCACACGACGTCATCAGGTCCTGGTGGTCCTTGGTGCCTCGGATGTTTGGCAAGCATCAGAAGAGTACCAGGTGGTACCTGGAACACCCCTGCCAAAGAAGTATAAATAACCCGGACAGGGTCCCTGTATGTAAATAGTTAAATTGTTGATAAATAGTTAAATTGTTTATGTACCCGGACGGGTGAATGTTTATAAAAAAGTTTTTTAATTTAATAAAAAAAAAAAAACCACAGTTTTCATTACTTTTATTACAGTCTCATCCTGCGACGCCATCGATCTCCTGTAAAAAAATGAAAAAAAAAACCAGCAGTATACCACCTGTCCGACGCAGTCCATAGTAACGAGTGTCCCACGACGATCCAGCTCTGCTACATCAGAATCCCGGCGCAGCACAGCTGATTACCTGCTTCCCCGGCGGTGACGTCATCGGACTGGTTTACGGCCGGGATTACCCTGCAGTCACTGCAGTTATCGCGAAAAATTGCATGTGACCGCCAGGGAGAAGATAATTGCGGCCATCAAGCAGTCCAGGACGTGACCGCCGGAGATCTTCTGCCAGGTAAGTGCCGCTGACTCCTGACAGACCCGACCGACGGACACTCACAGTGACAGTGACAAATCCGATTACGGTATTCGATAAGACGAAAATATCGAAACGAATTATCGAAAGGCCGATAGAGCTAATATCGGCCGATAGCCGATATTTGCATTATCATATCGCTCAACACTACTCTCAATGAATTAATCTATGGGTGCAGTGATCATATTGACATCACAGGTGGGTCACAGAATTTTATACCATTGGGCAGAAAGGAAAAAAAATTACATTTTTAACCCAAAATTTTGTTTTTGCCCCATATTTTACATTTCCACACTGGGAAATGGGTAAAAATGGCACCACAATTTGTCCCACAATTTCTTCTGAATGTAGTAATACCCTAAATATGGCTGTACAGTACTGCTTAGCCACATGGCAGGACTCGGGAGAGATGGAGCGCTATATGCCTCCTGGAGCACAGCTTTTCTTAGAATAGTTTATGGACTCTACATACAGAGCCACTAAGTGCTAGAAGAGCAGAACACCCCCCTTAAGTGACCCCATTTTGGAAATTATACCCCTTTGGGAATTTATCTACAGGTGTAGTGACAATTTTGACTCCAGAAACAAGTAACAGTGAATGGTGCTGAATGAAAATTGACGTTGTAGTGAACAGTACGTTGTAGTGACCAGTACATTTTGTTCAGCTCATGCTTTTGGAGACACGCACCTGTAAATTAGGAGGACTCTCATCACTACAGAAATGCCAAACATGTGGATGCTAAATGTGGTTTAGACACACTGGGGCTCAGGGAGGGGGGCATTTGGATTTGGGAATGCAGAATTTGCTGAATTTCTTTTGGGGAGTCGAGGAGCTATTTTATCATGGGCGAGTCCACTAGATCACAGTCAGTGAGCACCCTGGGCCCTTGCACATGAAAAGATAGTCCAAGTCCCACCCCTATGTCATAGTTGGTTACCTCTGGCATACAGTTGCTCTCATACTGGAACAGCGTCCTCCGGATGTAGAACACGTCCCATTTTGTTCCAACAGTAGTAAAATTTTAATAATGGTGAAAAGGAAGAGATAATAATTCCTGAGCTGTCTCTAGGCAAAGATGCTGCTTCATCAGCAACAATTTGTCCTGAGTATGGTGATACCCCACTGAAAACCACTGTTTGGGCGCAATGCAGACCTTGGAAGGGGAGGAGCACCGTTTTACTTTTTCAACACAGAATTGGCTGAAATTGAGATCAGACGCATGTCGCGTTTGGAGAGCCCCTGATGTGCCTAAACAGTGGAAACCCCCCAATTCTAACTCCAACCCTAACCCCAACACACCCCTAACCCTAATCCCAACCCTAACCCTAACTTTAGCCCCAACCTTAACCCTAACTTTAGCCCCAAACCCTAACCCTAACTTTAGCCCCAAACCCTAACCCCAACCCTAACCCTGATGGGAAACTGGAAAAAAAATACATTTTTTTTATTTTATTATTTTTCCCAAACTAAGGGGGTGATAAATGGGGGTTTGATTTACTATTTATAGAAGGTTTTTATAGCCGGTTTTTATGATTGGCAGCTGTCAAACACTAAAAGACAATTTTTATTGCAAAAAATAGTTTTTGCATCACCACATTTTGAGAGCTATAATTTTTCCATATTTTGGCACAGAGTCATGTGAGGTCTTGTTTTTTGCGGGACGAGCTGAAAGTTTTTATTGGTACCATTTTTGTTCACATAACATTTTTTGATCGCTTTTTATTCAGATTTATGGGAGGCAGAATGAGCAAAAACCAGCAATTCATGAATTTCTTTTGGGGGGCGTTTATACTGTTCCGCGTGTGGTAAAATTGATAAAGCAGTTTTATTCTTCGGGTCAGTACTATGACAGCGATACCTTATTTATATTTTTTTTATGTTTTGGCGCTTTTATACAATAAAAACTATTTTCTAGAAAAAATTATTATTTTTGCAACGCTTTATTCTGAGAGCTATAACTTTTTTATTTTTATGGTGATGGAGCTATATGGCAGCTTGTTTTTTTGATCGCGTGTTATTCCACTTTTTGTTCGGCGGTATGATGATAAAACATTGTTTGTTTGCTTTTTTTTTTAATGGTGTTCACTAGAGGGGTTAACTAGTGCGACAGTTTTATAAGTCGGATTGTTACGGACGTGGCGATACTAAATATGTGTACTTTTATTGTTCAGATTTTTTTATATTCAAATATTGATTTAATGTTAGATTAAATATTGATTTTTTTTATTATTATTTTTTAAATATTTTTACAATTATTTAAAAAAAATGTATTTCATTCTTACTTTTACACTGTGTCCCACTATAGGACACTCATTTTGTGTTGGCTGATCGCTTATATGGCATGCAGATCTGCATGCCATATAAGCTGTCAGCGCTGCACTCTGTGCACACTGATGTCAGAGACTTCCTGACATGCACTGCGCATAACAGGAAGTTATCGGGTTACCATAGGAGCGATCGAGACCCCGTGTCATGCCGTGGGGTCTCCGATCCAAAGGCAGAGGGGCTGTCAAAGCTGACAGCCCCTCTGCTTGCTCCCGGAATGCTGCGATCATGTTTCGTTGCAGTGTTCCGGGGGTTAAAGTGCCGGGAGCAGTCTGTGATCACTCCTGGCACTTAGTGCCGGGTGTCAGCTGTGAGAATCAGCTGACACCCGGCCGCGACCAGACGCGCTCCCTCCGTGAGCGCGGCAGATCGCGTATGACATACTATGTCGTCAATGGGCACATGGACGGAATAGTACGTCCAATGTCAGAAAGGGGTTAACCTTTAAAGTGGCTCGGTCGGTCGGGGTTAACTGTCCAAGCAAAGTGGATGTGATTCAATGAAAACTGCGGCCCCGCTGTGCGTCTGAAGACACTGCTGAACTTTATGGTATTGGTCCTTTTTTTTCTCTCTTGTCTTCTATGTCGAGCCTGAAAAAAACTCATGTAAAAACTGCAGATACTTTTTTTAAGTGCAGAATCAAAGCTTTTCTGTGCTATAAAAAAAAAACATTAAAAACGTAACTTCACTTCTGCACTAAAAACTCATCAAATAAGGGGGGAAAGGCATAAAAAAACGCTGCAATAATCATTGAAGATTGATATTGTGTAGTTTGGTGCATCTGCAGAAAACAAAAGACACAGTATTTAGGCTATGTGTGAACACGGCCTTACAGACACAAAAAAGCCAGATGTCTTGTAGTAGTAAGCAGGTTGCGGGATGCAGTGACACAAGAGAGGCAGAGCAAGCGTTTAACAGTATAACATTTAATGGAACAATAAAGGTGCTCCTCACAGGGAGATAAACAGTTAAGTTGAAAAGAGAAATGGCAATGTAACAACAGCTCAGTTATCAAACTTATTGTGTCCTTAGGTTCCTCAGCTGCAGATGATCCATTGGGGGTTGTAGTACCAACAACGGCCGTGTTAGTGTCCGCATGTAAGGAGATAGACCGGACCTCGGGTACCTGCATGCCGGGTCCAGAATTAGGGAGGCTGCATCCTCTGTTCCCGGGGGACAGCTTTAAGGAGGAGGACCTCCCTCTGCTGCATGAGGGAAGCATGAGTGAGACGGAGCTTCCTGCTGACAGGAGGGGGCAGAGAGAGCCAGAAAAGGGCACCCCGTAGCAGAGAGATAAATGGAGAAAGCGCGCGAAGGAGAGCAGTTTGTGGCGCTCTCTGCTTCCCTTGCTCCCTGCACGGATCACCGACGCTGCGACGGGTCGCATAGAGAGGGCCCCGTAACCTGCAGAGCCAAGCATGCCCAGCAGCACTCTGGAGAGAGGGACCGCTGAAGAGCTGTACAGAGCAGATGAGAACCATGCAGAGCCGAGCTGCATACACAGAGCTAAGCCATGCACACCGAGTAGAGCTGAGCTAGCCATACAGCAAACTGAGAGAGAAGTGCCCTGCCCTGAGAGCACCCACAGCGTGCAAGCCAGTGCCTGTCATTGCCAGCCAGAGACTGACCACTGTTGCCAGAAGACGGGAGGTTTGTCTGTTTGACCCCATTAATGAGGACATTGCTTGCACCATTGAGTTCGCAGCAGTTGCTGCAGTATTAGGACTTCCTTATACGTTTGCTAATATTTGAACCGTTGTATTGTACTGTATCTTTAATACTGTTTAACGCTTCACCTCCCTGTGAGAAGTATTTCCCCTGTAAATAAACCTGTTAACCTTTGCTCTGCCTCCCGTCGGTCACTGCATCCCACGTTCCTGCTTGATACTTTTACACGCAGATGGGGTCCCACAAATGACAGTCCAACTTCTGGTGGCAACGGGCGGTCTTCGGTTACCCGTTGAGCCCCTAGTCCATAAGCCTGTGTGTGTAGTCCTGGTGTGTAAGGCACACAGTACCCTGGAGGATGTGCGGAGAGGTAACAGTTTAATGCTCGATATCCATTCACTCCATCACACACTTGGACACACCCATAGGGTATATAAGCTAGTGACATGCAGTACAGTACAGTCATTCAGTCAGTGAGTTTCCTGTCGTCGGACAGAGAGAGAGTGAGTCATCCCACCAGTGTGCAGTCTGTGCAGGAGGAGAGGAGATCAGATTTCATTTCCTGTCAGAGCTCTGGGTGAGCTAAAGTCAGACAGACGGAGACAGCTTTGAAGGAAGGAAAGTTTGCAGCAGAAACTTCAGTCGCCTGTCCCAAGGACAGTGAAGTTCAGTTGATGAGTTCCTGAACTAGGAGAATACTGAGAATCTGTCAGCAAGCCCCAAGGAAGAAGTAAGGAAGGATTGGCTTGTACTACCTTAGGAAGTGTGGAGTGCTTATGTTAAAAGCGCGAACAGGGCGAAGGGCGCAGTGGAAAGAAACAGAGAAGTGCCTTAAGGATTGAACTATCCTGCACTGTTTACCGGTCACTGGGGACCGAGGTGTCGCTACAGCTTCAGGCGTAGTGACAGGAAAACCAGAGTCTTACTGGACCTTAGGTCGCAGAAAGCAGCCCTTGGAGTGTCGGTACGTAACCGGAGTCAGGTGGAATAGGGACTTTGAGTCAGTGCACGACAAAAGCAAGAACCTAGTTCCATCACATGGAAGGCTCCGACCACAAAACTGACCGGGCAGTACAGCTATGGAGTTAGCTGGAGTATTCGGAGTTAACTTAGCTCTATGCTAGTTGGACTCATCATATTGGAAGTAAAGGAGGCCTCTAACCTGTTCAGCTGTTATCTCAAAGCACATTCTCCACCCCGAACAGCTCCCCGGGACCTGCCTAAACATCTGACAAGTAAAAGGTATGGAAAGACGCTGGATGGTGTGAGACTGATTCATTTATTTGCACCCTACATCATTAATACCATAGACTTTGAGGGACCAGTCCCACCTGTGGGGGACCCGTCATCTAGCTGCCACAACATCCCCTCAGAGATCTACTGCAGCGCTGGTCTTAGTGACTAGAAAACTACAGGTGGCGTCACGAACTGTTATCTACTAAATCCCCTGTAAATAAACCCCCTTTAACGCCTGACCGCCAGGGACACGGAACGAGCCACGCTACCAGTGACATTCCCCATAGAAATCTACAGGCTCGGCTCCGAGTACCCCATATCCCTGGAAACCCACAATTGTGGTGCGTGGTCGAGACATAAAACTTGGCGTCACGAACAGGATACGAAAACTTGCAAGATTGTGAGTCCTGTGTGCCTGTGAAATGTTTCAGTGAAAAAGGACTGTTTGCACTTTTGGCGCCAAATACCGCCATCTTTGTCGCCATATTCGCGCCCTGAGGCGCTGGTGAAGAAGGTGGGCGTACCTTCGTGGGCGTGTACCCCCTTGAAGCGCGAAAAGTGATGGCCGCCCTCTCCAAGGCCTATTACAATGTGAGATCCAGCCCCACTGCTAAAGAAATACGCCTCCTCTTCATCCTCTATGCGAAGAGGAGGAGACGCAAATCCCGCCTCCACGGAAAGGACCAGAATGTTCCTGTTGGATACCACAGAGATACATGGACCGAGATGGCGGAAGGACAGGAGAATCAGTGCCCATTACTAGAGGACTGTCTGCCTGTGCCGGAGCTGTCCCCAGATCGGGACACCGACCCCGCCATGATGGAGTTGCGGAAGGAAAATGCTGAGTTGAAAAAGAAGCTGCAGAATCGTGCAATTAGACAAGAGACGGAGAGACGCTGGCGCACCCAAACACAGCGGCTGCTGTGGGACGCCATGTTCTCTCCCGCAAGTGAAATACCGTCTCTTGATACCCCACTATCACTGGATTATCCAAAGGCCCTGATGAAAAAGGCTGCGGAGCGACTGGAGGCGGACACCAGATATGCTGTACCTGATCCCACCGATGGAGCGGTGGAGGCGAAGGAGGCTGAGGAGGTCCTGCCCGTCCCTGAATGCCAGCCAGGTCAGAGGGCCGCAGTGGATTACCGTTCCCCGGCAGGGACACCGGAGGGGTCCTGCCCATCGTTGCCAGACGTCGACTGGGATGCAATGGAGCGGATTGATGACGTCACGTACGCGGTCCAGTGGGAAAGAGAGATGCCGTGTCGCAAAGAGGAGCAGCGACGCCGGCAGGAGGAAGAGCGGGAGGTGCAGCGGAACCGGCAGCGACAGCATGCAGAGCTCATCGCAGATAAGGAAACCGTTCGCCGTGATAAAGGTACCCGGAGGGAACCACGGCGTCAGGGGTGCGTAGTGGAGTTTCAGCTTCGCAAGGGCTGGGGATTCATCCGCGAGCCAGGACTTTATCAAGGGGTCTTCGTGAGCCGTCGCGATGTAGAGTCCCACCTACCACAAGGTCATCCGGGAAGGGACCTGATTAATGGGGACATTGTCACTTATACACGACACTGGGGCCTGAAGGGATGGTATGCCCTTAATGTGGAAATCGTCTGTGACCCCGTCCCCGACGCAGGTAACGTCACCATTGCCAGCGCGTCACAGTCTCGAGCTCCCGCTGCACCAGGCCGTGCCCCGGCATTGCCCCCTGAATGTCCATCGCAGTTCGAAGCACCGCCTGCATACTCTTCACTGCCTTGTCCTCCTACTACATCGCAACCTGCGACCCATTCCACATCGCAATCAGCGGTCTACACGACGTCGCGCACGGCGACTATTTCTGCATCACGAGAGAAAGTGGCTATTACAGCGACGCAGACAGCGTCTCACAAGGAGGAAGCACCCGGCGTGCCCCAAGCGGTTCGCACAAGGACTGTTGCGACCCAAACCCTGATAGCAGGTCACGACCTGTTTGTCATGTGCTCTAAGGAGCATCGCATTGTTCCAGCCCCCGGGGTGGAAAATGTCATTGAAGTCTGCAAGAAAATGTGAAGACCGGTAGGACCCAGACAGGGGTTTACCGCAACTAAGAAGATGTAAAAAGTTTTGATAAAAGAGATAATTGCTGTTTTGCACTTTATTGCTATGTATAGTGTTTATATAGTTTTATATATATTGAGTAAAATATATACCGTCTGGGTAAAAGGAATTTTGAAAAGTTGAAGAATTTTGAGAAATTAAAAAGTAATATGTTGATTGCATAGTTTTACATATAGAATACCCTGGTTGGGTAAATACCGTGAGAAGTATAATGTGAGTTTCAGAAGTTACCAATATGTGTCTTTTATTATGTCATGGACTGAGAGGCTGAGGACTGTGCCAGCCCAGAACTTATCCTGTAAATAGTTGCACTTCGGTGCATTATGTTGGTTTTACACGAAGCCACTATTATACAACTACCTCAGAAGAAAAACCCTTGTGGTGGGACCAGAAAGAGGTCTGCAATAAAGTCCTGCAGCCCACCCAGGACCTACGTGGGAGGTTTTTGGTGCGGGTCCTCCAAGAGAATAAAGTCAAGTATTAATGTGAATATTTATTGAGTGTCTTGATGTTTTAATACTTTTGTATTTTCCTACTGTACAAAATGCAACGTTTTAAGGATTTCGTACCTCCCGGATGGGATGAGTTTCATGTTAATGTTTAAATGCAAAACAAAATGTCTTTCTTTCTGTATTTCACAGCCCGGGAGTGCTGTACTTTACCAAGGGGGAATGTGTAGCCCTGGTGTGTAAGGCACACAGTACCCTGGAGGATGTGCGGAGAGGTAACAGTTTAATGCTCGATATCCATTCACTCCATCACACACTTGGACACACCCATAGGGTATATAAGCTAGTGACATGCAGTACAGTACAGTCATTCAGTCAGTGAGTTTCCTGTCGTCGGACAGAGAGAGAGTGAGTCATCCCACCAGTGTGCAGTCTGTGCAGGAGGAGAGGAGATCAGATTGCATTTCCTGTCAGAGCTCTGGGTGAGCTAAAGTCAGACAGACGGAGACAGCTTTGAAGGAAGGAAAGTTTGCAGCAGAAACTTCAGTCGCCTGTCCCAAGGACAGTGAAGTTCAGTTGATGAGTTCCTGAACTAGGAGAATACTGAGAATCTGTCAGCAAGCCCCAAGGAAGAAGTAAGGAAGGATTGGCTTGTACTACCTTAGGAAGTGTGGAGTGCTTATGTTAAAAGCGCGAACAGGGCGAAGGGCGCAGTGGAAAGAAACAGAGAAGTGCCTTAAGGATTGAACTATCCTGCACTGTTTACCGGTCACTGGGGACCGAGGTGTCGCTACAGCTTCAGGCGTAGTGACAGGAAAACCAGAGTCTTACTGGACCTTAGGTCGCAGAAAGCAGCCCTTGGAGTGTCGGTACGTAACCGGAGTCAGGTGGAATAGGGACTTTGAGTCAGTGCACGACAAAAGCAAGAACCTAGTTCCATCACATGGAAGGCTCCGACCACAAAACTGACCGGGCAGTACAGCTATGGAGTTAGCTGGAGTATTCGGAGTTAACTTAGCTCTATGCTAGTTGGACTCATCATATTGGAAGTAAAGGAGGCCTCTAACCTGTTCAGCTGTTATCTCAAAGCACATTCTCCACCCCGAACAGCTCCCCGGGACCTGCCTAAACATCTGACAAGTAAAAGGTATGGAAAGACGCTGGATGGTGTGAGACTGATTCATTTATTTGCACCCTACATCATTAATACCATAGACTTTGAGGGACCAGTCCCACCTGTGGGGGACCCGTCATCTAGCTGCCACAACATCCCCTCAGAGATCTACTGCAGCGCTGGTCTTAGTGACTAGAAAACTACAGGTGGCGTCACGAACTGTTATCTACTAAATCCCCTGTAAATAAACCCCCTTTAACGCCTGACCGCCAGGGACACGGAACGAGCCACGCTACCAGTGACATTCCCCATAGAAATCTACAGGCTCGGCTCCGAGTACCCCATATCCCTGGAAACCACAATTGTGGTGCGTGGTCGAGACATGTGCAGCTAAAGTAACGAGAGCTGCAGCAATACCAGCATCAAGCGTGGGCTGATGTGTGCTGTCTGGCAGAGAGGACTGCAAGCTACTGTCCTGTAACTGGCCTTCGCTTCTGTGTACGTGCGCAATATTAATTGTCACTGGGTGCATGGCGCTCTTTACACTCACTGTCTGTCTGGAGCACTCGCTTAATCTCTGCCGCGGCTCGACTCCATGCTGTGTCACCCTGCGGAGCGTGCTGCACGCCTGCTTCTGCTCGTTCTGCCAGGGGGAAACTCACTGCTGCTTTGCGCACTTTCAGCTCTCTGCCCAGCTTAGACATGCCCCCTCTTCTGGGGTCATGGGGCCTGTCCGGTCCCCTATTCCTTCCCTGGGCAAAATGGGACGCAGCCTCGACAGTTCCGGACCCGGCTAAATACAGGTACCCACAGCCTGGTTTTCCTTCTTACACTCCCCCTCTCTTTTAGCTCGCCATTCCACGGGCGAGACTTTCTTCAGCAGATGTTGACACTCTTCCATTTCTTGAACAATTCACTGCCAAATAAACTGGTCTTGTTCATAATGAGTGGGAGGTATTCCAGCTGTCGTCCGCTCAGTACGGCGTAGTTAAGGTTGAGTGGTAGAGTCAGGTTGAGTGGTAGAAGATAGGAGCACTGTCTGGTTCAATGAATCAGCCATCTCGGGAGTTTCAGGCCTACGCACTACCCTTGGACTAGCGGGCGGCGAACTATCCATTTCAGATAATGAGGCAAGTGGTTCTTCTTCATCACTATCAGGAACTGTGGGAGTGAGCGTTTCAGGGACACTTGGCACTTTCTCCCCTCCTTTGGGATTTTGTGACAGGCCAGGATGGAACTTACTTTGGTGGACTATTCGGGTAGGTGCCCCCTCTTCCCCTTCGGGTTGAACTTCATAGACAGAGTCATTGGACCCAATTTGGCATTTCACCCAGTACGGAGACTTTTCCCAACTATGTTCCTGCCTCGAGGTCGCTTGTCTCAGACCAACACTCGGTCTCCGGCCTTGAGAGCTGTCCCTCGAAGAGGCATCGCTTCATGGTGCTCAAGCTCTCGAAACTTAGTCTGCACCTGCCGATGGAGAGTCTGCAACCGGTGTGGAAGTTCACGGACCCAGGAAGACACCCCCGTCTGTGGGTAGTCTTCTTCTGGATCCAATTCCAACTCTGTAATCTCCCATCCTTTTCACCTGAACAGCAGGTGTACGGAGTGTATCCAGTTGTACTGTGCACTCGATTGTTGTACACCCAGACCAATTCAGCCACGTACTCAGGCCAACGGACTTTCCTATCTTCTTCCAACGTTCTCAACATCTGGATCAGTGTCCGGTTGAAGCACTCACAGGCTCCATTCCTTTGCGGATGATAGGGCATCGTCCTGGACTTCTCAATCTGGTACATAGGTGGTGGAGCTCCTCCAACCGTACACCTGGATGAAGTCCCGACAGATAACCTGCCCAGCTGTCTCAACTGGGCAAGTTCCCTATCTTTCTGCTGGAGTTGCACCCAGTCATCTTGTTCCCCCGACGCCTCTCCGATCTGTCCCTGCATCGCCGCCAACAACCTGGTGAGGTCCCGAAACCCAGGAATCTCTTCTGCCTCCAACTCTTCGTCTCGGTCTTGTCCAGGTCGCTCATGGGTCACTCTTGACAGAGCATCAGCATGTGTATTCTCGGCTCCTTTCCGGTATGCGATCTTGTATTGTTATTTCGCTATGCTGGCCACCCACCTTTGCTCCAAGGCCTCCAGTTTTGCATTCTCCAGGTGGGCCAGGGGATTGTTATTGGTGCACACTAAGACTTCAGACCCTGACAAGTTTTCGTTGAATTTCTCTGTCATCGCCCCCCCTAATGCCAGCAATTCCAGCTTGAAGGAGCTGTAGTTATCCAGGTTCTGTTCTAAGTCGTGGAGGGATCGGCTCACATAGGCAATCACTCGTTCTTCCTGTCCTGCATTTGTGACAGCACGCCCCCTAGACCATGTAGGCTTCCATCAGTGTGAAGGATGGAGGGCTGGGAGAAGTCTGCATAGGCCAGTATTGGGTCTTCAGTCAAGGCAACCTTTAAGGCTCGGAAGGCTTCTTCCTGGCTATCTCCCCACTGAATAGTCCGATTCTTTGCTCCAGACGGCACTCCTTTTAGTAGCTCCAGCAGCGGATTAGAAATTCGAGTGAAATTCTTCACGAATCTTCGGTAGTACCCAGTAAGCCCCAGAAAGGCCCGAACGTCCTTCACCGTCTTTGGGGTGGGCCAGTCCTGTACTGCCGCTATCTTCTCACGTGCAGGTCTCACTCCTTCAGTGGATACAATGTGTCCCAGGAATTAAATTTTCTTGCGGAACAGGTGACATTTTTTGGGCTTCACTTTCAGGCCGTGCTTCTGTTGCCAACTCAACACTTGCTCCAACCGTCGGAAATGTTCTTCAAAGGTGGCTGCATAGATGGTGATGTGATCTAGATAGATGAGGGTAGCCTCAAAGTTCAGATCTCCCAAACATCTCTCCATCAGTCGCTGAAATGTTCCAGGAGCATTAGTAAGGCCGAAGGGCATCCGATTCAATTCAAATAATCCCATGGGCAGTATGAACGTTGTCTTCGGCCGGTCATACTCAGCCATGGGCACCTGCCAATATCCACTGGCTAGATCTAGGGACGAGGCTTACATCACTTTCCCCAAGGCGGACAACAACTCCTCAATTCATAGAATAGTAGAGTTGGAAGGGACCTCCTGGGTCATCTGGTCCAACCCCCTGCTCAAAGCAGGATTCACTAACTCATCCCGGAAAGATGTCTGTCCAGCCTCTGTTTGAAGACTTCCATTGAAGAAGAACTCACCACCTCTCGTGGCTGCCTGTTCCACTCATTGATCACCCTAACTATCAATAACTATCAAAACGTTTTTTCTAATATCTAATCTGTATTTCCTCCAATTCAGTTTCATCCCATTGCTTCTAGTCTACTAGACGCAGGGTTTCGTCCTTCTTTCGAGCTAGAATGATGGGAGCTGCCTACGGGCTCTGACTCTCCCGTATGACTCCACTCTGCAGCAAGTGTGCCAACATTTCTTTCACTTCCTGGTACATCTGAGGCGGGATCTGCCGATATCTGTCATGGATCAGTGCAGCACTTCCTGTGGGTATTTCATGGGTTATGGCTGTTGTGCACCTGAAGTCATCGTCATGACGGGCGAAGACGTCTTGGTAGCGCTCCAGCACAGCTTGCACCTGTTAGACCTGAGGTGGTGAGAGTCCCGTCAGTTAAGCCCACATCTGCTCCAAGATTCGACGCCCTGTAATGGCTACAGTCCAAGGATCTCCTTGTTTCACTGCTAACTGAACTGCCTCTGGTTTCATCAGTTCTTCCGGCATGCCCAGCACCTGTGCCGCTTCACTCTTGGGTGAGAGAGTAAGATTGTCCTCCCCCAGGTTGATGCACCGCACCACTACGTTACCGTCATGGACGATGGCTAATGTCCGAGAAATAGGAGTCCTGAGGGTATTTGGTCTATTAAGGTTGGCTCTATCTGGACTTCCACCCCTTCGAGTGGTGTACAAGCTCATATGGGCAGCATGAGCACAGCCTGTCCAGGCGGTACAATGAGTTTGGCAGCAGCAGGGACTATCACTTTTCCTATAACTTTCCCTTCACTTGTCGTTTCTTGGGCCTGTGCAAACCGTATCAATTGTTGGAACACCTTCCTCTGGGGAGTTCGTGGGGCTTTTTGGCCAGAAAAGCATCTGGTGACTCGCTGATCAAGAGAGTCCTGAGTTCTTTCAGCACATTCATCCCCAAGGTCACTGCAGGGCCATCACCAGTATCTCCAGCTGTCAACACGACTACTTTCTGGCCCACATCTTTGCCACATACTGTAATTTGCATCCAGACCACCACTGCGACCGAGATGGGCAACTGATTACTGGGCCCCACGCTGGCCACGTCGCCTCAGGAAAATGGCATCTAAATACGTTTCTGGCATGGATGTTACCTGTGAAACGGTATCAACTAGGCAGCGGACAGCTTGACCATTCATTTCAGCCCATACGAGAGGGCTCGTACCGATTTAACTTTCGGGACTACCTTCTCTCCTCCTTGCCTCACATGCTTCGAGCGGCATTCCCGGCCATGGAGCCTACTAGTTTTAATGGCTGCCAAGTCAGAGGCAGCCCCCTTCTTTCACACAATCAGGCATAATGTCCAGCATCCCCACACTTGAAGCAAGTCGGATTCCTCTCTGCTCGGGGATGTCCCTTTTCCAGGCGGTGTTCACCTAGCAAACGGGGCTCGGAGTCACTCTTCTGAGGCTGAACCACTCTTCTCGCATGTCCCATATTTGTTTCCAGATCTTGCGGGCCCAGTTGGGTTCAGCTGCAGGCGAGATGGTTACCCAATTGCTCCGGACCATCCCTGCCAAGGCTGTGGTCCCCTGCTCCTACTCTCACGCATGCGCTTTCGCCCTGACTCCCAGGAAAGACATGCGCGGATTGGCCTGCAAGCGTTCCCGCAATACCTGCTTAAGCAGCGCATCCCTGAGGCCTAGTTGAGCCAAGTTGATCTCTCAAAATCACGTCAGGAGGCCCCACGCCCACATCATCCCGCTTAGCAATTGCTGCGTGGATCTCCTGCAATGCGTACATATATTGGGTCACGGACTCCCCTCTCTTTGGATGCGGCTAAACAAGTGCTTCCGCAATTCACCAACAACCATGGAATCCCCATGCATCTCTTCCAAGATTTGCAACACCTTGGTGAAAGTGTTCCGCTCATGCGGAGGCCAGATCATGACAGAGCATCTAGCTTCCCTGTGTAGGGCCATCACAGCAATCTCTGCCTGCACAGCGGGGGTCATGGGGTTCATTCTTAACATGCCTTTTACCCGCTTGGAGCAGTCCCATAGCAGTGAATTGCTCCCTGTAAACTTTGGGAGATTGCTGAGCATGGCCCCCAGTGGCAAGCTGGCCCTGGGGACACCCACGGCCGCTTGGTCTGCTGCCTCTGCGCCTGTGGACTGCATCCTGCCGAC
>JARQOD010000001.1:318132525-318253450 GCA_033576555.1 Oophaga sylvatica
CCAGAATAGGAGGGGGGAAGCACATACCAGAATGGGAGACCATGTACCTATAAAAATGCTTGCCACCCGGGCGTAGAACGGGTTCATCACTAGTATTAATATATATGTAAAAACAACTTGTGTAGATATATTCAGTCTTTTGAGATTGTTTGAACAGCTTCAGGTTTCCAAAGAAGCGAAGCAGGTAAAAGAAGCAACCTAATCCTTCTTCAGGTGAGGTCTGCTTAGTAGACACAGCTAAAAGACGCAAAAAAAGAAGCTTCAGGACAAAAGACGCCAGCGAGTCCTGAAGCATCCTCCTTCTGAAAATCTCGGCGTTTTCACACACATCTAAAATACATCATGTGTACATACAGTACGTGCCGTTACAGTGCAGTCATTATGAATGACCTTAGCTGAGCGCAGAATGGTCAGGAGTGCTATGGATTTTCTTCTGAGATGGTTTTAATGTCTCGGCAATCTTGAAGTAATTCTGGCAGGTCAGCGCCTCTTGTGACTATTCCAAATCTTCTTGATTTGAAAATGATGTCTCTCACTGTATCTTAATTGAATCCTGAGACATTTCTATATCTTTGAAACCTGTTTCAACCCCTTTTTTTCTTAACTTTCCTGGAGTGATGACTACATCCTCTGAGGGTCATGTTCAAGTTAAGTGAAGTTTTGGATTGAACAGGATTGGCTGCAATCAAGTCTGACTAAATTATATGTTACTCTGGATAATTACATCTAACAGTACCAATGAAACCGTACATTAAGATATTTTATTTCTAAATAAATCCAAGATACTGTATATGAAAAGGATAAAAACATTTTGGTATTGTAATACTGAAACTGTTTTTCCAATGCACATTGTAAATGCACAGATTAACTCAAACTTTGTATATAATAATATATGTGAACCAAAAAGATTTTTGCCCATATCTAGTACAATGAAATTGAAAGCAAAACAACAAGAATAGTTGAATATAATAAAGTAAAAACTTCTGCATAATTGTAATACAATAGTGTGCGCAAAACTTAAACATAATGGCTTTCTTCATTTATTGAAGCCCAACTGGAAGTCCAGCTGTTGCAGTATGACAAGGTGCCATATAAGAAGTAAACCCCAACCTAGATTTGGGTGGTGTCATTTGCATGTTCATGGGCAAAGTAGCACTGTTATCTCTTGAATGAACTGCATTTTGTTCTTCATTTTGGAAAAATAAAATGGACTAATAAAATCCATTGAAATCTACCGTACATGGCCAGATTCAACCAGAAACCATTGGAACCATAATAGTTGAGTCTGCTTTCCAAGGAATTTTGGAATAGTTAATGTTGCTGTGTAATACGCTATCATCAAGGATCTATAATAGTAGTAATAAAAAGGAAGTGTTTAGCAAATGTTATTTTTTGAGACATGGAATGATACTTCCATGTCAAGTAGACAGTGGTATTTAGATTGGCATTTATGTTACGGTAATATGTTTTAATGTGGTTAGATGAGTCATGTGCTTGGCATGGTTTTAAAACTGGTGTTGTCTCTGGATGTGGTTCAAAAATTCTGTTCTCAATAGAAACTCCTATTCTCCTAAGGTTTCTGCAAATAGGATAAACAGGGTAAGATTGTATACTTTTAGACTTTGCGCACCTTCAGAAAGTTAGAAATGTAGAATTACAAAATCCATTTTTTTACATGGAGAATTCCATATATTTTGTTGCTTTTTATCTATTCAGGGACAAGGAAGCACAGTATTTTATTACTTTTGTGAGAGCACTAAGGATAAGTTCTCATGTATTGGTCACTGCATTTCCATGAAACTACTTGATCAGATTTCAAATGGATTATTAGAAAGTCAATATAAATTGATTGCCTATTGGTAATGATCCACCGTTCTCCACTGGAATGTAGATGTGAAAATCAGCGCATGCTACACCTACATACAGGGCTGGCCTTAGGCTGAATGGTGCTCCATGCAAAATTGCCCCCACCCCATTATATGTTGCTAAGTTTCACCAGGACATGTGCATAGGCAGCAGCTATCATTTATTTTCTAGGGAAAATCATTTTGTTTTTCACAAGTATTGTACTAATGATTGCTGTGAAGCTGTTGTATTAAATCAGCACCTTAAATTCATATGAAATCCATCACATCTGACTTGAAAAAGGGGTATTTATGCATTTATGGCATATCCGCAGGATATGCTATAAATATATGGTAGATGCCGATCCCACTAGTGGACCAACATTTCAAAGATGTTTATACAAGTGAATGAAAATTCTCGCCATCTCTTGGCTTAGATCGGCGCACATCAGGGCCCCATTCTCGAAATACATGCAGATTCCACTGATGGTATCAGCATCTACTATACCATAAATGTATGACATGGGAAAAAAAGTACTAGGTAGAAAAAAAACATTGTGAGGCTCAATTTGTGAAGTGGACCCTATGAGCTCCAGGTCCGGGTGGGTACAGGGACTTTGGGTATCGGTGCAGCTGGCAGAATTGCACGTGGGGAGCAAGGATGTGGCACACTCAGGAATCTTGGTAGCAGCAAGGTGAAAGAAGTGGAAGTCAGCAGGGAATGAAGCAAGTTAACTCACAGTTGTGCACAGAAAGTGCAGTACATCAAACTTAAAGGGTATGCCACACTAAACAACATCGCTAACGGGATCGCTAAAAAACGTCACTATTTAGCGATCCCGTTAGCGATGTTGTTGTGTGCGGCATCTGCCAGCGACGAGCTTCCTGCTGTGATCTCGCTCGTCGCTGGAATCGTTCCGGACCCTATTTTCGTCGCTGGCGCCCCGCTGGGTAAGTATATATCGCTAAGTGTGGCACCTTTTTTAGCGATTTAGCTGTACTTTTGTACCGCTAAAGTCGTTAAGGAGATCGCTAACCGCGATAGCGTCCTAACGACATCGCTAAATTAGGTAGCTACTAGCGATTTAGAAACAATCCCGCTAGCGATCTCATTAGTATGCGACGCTAACGAGATCGCTAGCGGGATTGTGTAGTGTGGCAGTACCTTAAGTCTTGAATCTCAATCCTAAGATTCAGGTGTGTGTCCTAATGTGCATTAAATAGGATCATGGAGATGATGTTGTAAAGAGGTAGCAGAGATCCTCATCCGCCCCTCCCCCACACAGGATCTATGCGACCCCTTTAATGGTCATATTGTAATATATGCTGTACACGGACAGAGTACCTATGTGTTAATACCTTAATCTAAAATGTCTATGTATTGTCATGTGTTTTATGCTGTTAAATGTGTTGTGTATGCCCTGTGTTCTTAATATGCTGTGTTTGCAAAGTATTAATGTTATGTACCTGTATTATATGTATTAGTGTGCTGTCCCTGTATTATACTGCATGTTAGAGCCAGAGATAGCAAGAGTTAAAGGTGTGGGCTAGGCCAGCAGCAGAAAAGGAAGGAGGAAGCTGCTGCTCCCGGTCAGTAACTCGGGCACGTTGGCCTGGGCAGATGTATAGGAGAAGCCAGGGCATTGCCAGACCCCAGGAGGGGAAGAATCTGCTGCCTCGGACCAAGAACTTAACCCCTTCACCCCCAAGGGTGGTTTGCACGTTAATGACCGGGCCAATTTTTACAATTCTGACCAACGGATCTTAGCGATTCTGAGATTGTTTTCTCGTGACATATTGTACTTCACGTTAGAAGTAAAATTTCTTCGATATAACTTGCGTTTATTTTGAAAAAAATGCAAATATGGCGAAAATTTTTAAAATTTTGCAATTTTCAAACTTTGAATTTTTATTCCCTTAAAACAGAGAAATATGTCACATAAAATAGTTAAGAAATAACATTTCCCACATGTCTACTTTACATCAGCACAATTTTGGAACCAAAATTTTTTTTTGTTAGGAAGTTATAAGGGTTAAAAGTTGACCAGCGATTTCTCATTTTTACAACAAAATTTACAAAGCCATTTTTTTTAGGGACCACCTCTCATTTGAAGTCACTTTGAGGGGTCTATATGGCAGAAAATACCCAAAAGTGACACCATTCTAAAAACTGCACCCCTCAAGGTACTCAAAACCACATTCAAGAAGATTATTAACCCTTCAGGTGCTTCACAGGAACTAAAGCAACGTGGAAGGAAAAAATGAATATTTAACTTTTTAGCCACAAAAATGATCTTTTACAAACTTTTTTTTTATTTTCACAAGGGTAAAAGGAGAAAATGGACAAATAAGGTTGTTATGCAATTTCTCCTGAGTACGCCAATACCCAATATGTGGGGGAAAACCACTGTTTGGGCACACGGCAGAGCTCGTAAGGGAAGGAGCGCCGTTTGACTTTTTCAAACTAAAATTGGCTGGAATTGAGATTGGACGCCATGTCGTGTTTGGAGAGCCCCTGATGCGCCTAAACAGTGGAAACCCCCCACAAATTACCCCATTTTGGAAACTAGACCCCTAAGGAACTTTTCTAGATCTTTGGTGAGCAATTTGAACCCCCAAGTGCTTCACACAAGTTTATAACGTAGAGCCGTAAAATTTAAAAATCATATTTTTTCCACAAAAATGATCTTTTCACCCCAATTTTTATTTTTCCAAGGGTAACAAGACTCCAAAAGTTATTGTGCAATTTGTCCTGAGTGCGCTGATACCCCATATGTGGGGGTAAACCACTGTTTGGGTGCATGGCAGAGTTTGGAAGGGAAGGAGCGCCGTCAGACTTTTTCAACGCAGAATTGGCTGGACGCCATGTCGTGTTTGGAGAGCTCCTGATCTGCCTAAACAGTGGAAACCCCCATAAATGACGCCATTTTGGAAACTAGACCCCTCAAGGAACTTATCTAGATGTGTGGTGAGAACTTTTAACCCCCAGGTGTTTCACTAAAGTTTATAACGTACAGCCGTAAAATAAAAAATCTTTTTTTTTTTTACAAAAATGATTTTTTCGTCCCCAATATTTTATTTTCACAAGGGTAACAGAAGAAATTGGAACCCAAAAGTTGTTGTCCAATTTGTCCTGAGTACGCTGATACCCAATATGTGGGAGAAAACTACTGTATGGGCGCACGTCAGGGCTCGGAAGGGAAGTAGTGACGTTTTGGATTGCAGACTTTGATGGAATGGTCTGGGGGCGTCATGTCACATTTGGAGAGCCCCTGATGCACCTATACAGTGGAAACCCCCCACAAGTGACCCCATTTTGGCAAATAGACCCCACAAGGAACTTATCTAGATGTGTGGTGAGCACTTTGAACCCCGAAGTGCTTCACAGAAGTTTCTAAGGTACAGCCGTAAAAATAAAAAATCTTTTTTTTTTTACAAAAATGATTTTTTTTGCCCCCAATATTTTATTTTCACAAGGGTAACAGGAGAAATTGGACCCCAAAAGTTGTTGTCCAATTTGTCCTGAGTACGCTGATACCCAATATGTGGGAGAAAACTACTGTATGGGCGCACGTCAGGGCTCGGAAGGGAAGTAGTGACGTTTTGGATTGCAGACTTTGATGGAATGGTCTGGGGGCGTCATGTCGCATTTGGAGAGCCCTGATGCGCCTAAACAGTGGAAACCCCCCACAAGTGACCCCATTTTGGAAAATAGACCCCACAAGGAACTTGTCTAGATGTGTGGTGAGCACTTTGAACCCCGAAGTGCTTCACAGAAGTTTATAACGCACAGCCGTAAAAATAAAAAATCCTTTTTTTTTTTGCAAAAATGATTTTTTTGCCCCAATATTTTATTTTTACAAGGGTAACAGGAGAAATTGGACCCCAAAAGATGTTGTCCAATTTGTCCTGAGTACGCTGATATCCAATATGTGGGAGAAAACTACTGTATGGGTACACGTTGGGGCTCGGAAGGGAAGTAGTGACGTTTTGGATTGCAGACTTTGATGGAATGGTCTGGGGGCGTCATGTCGCATTTGGAGAGCCCCTGATGCGCCTAAACAGTGGAAATCCCCAACAAGTGACCCCATTTTGGAAAATAGACCCCACAAGGAACTTATCTAGATGTGTGGTGAGCGCTATGAAGCCCCAAGTGCTTCACAGAAGTTTATAATGTACAGCCATAAAAACAAAAAAATATTTTTTTTTGTACAAAAATGATATTTTCGCCCCCAGTTTTTTATTTTCCCAAGGGTAGCAGAAGAAATAGGACAAATTGCACAATAACTCTTGGGGTCCAGAGTACGCTGATACCCCATATGTGGGGATAAACTACTGTTTGGACGCATGGCAGAGCTGAGAAGTGAAGGAGCACCGTTTGACTTTTTCAACGCAGAATTGGCTGGAATTGAGATCAGACGCCATGTCACATTTGGAGAGCCCCTGATGTGCCTAAACAGCGGAAACCCCCAATTCTAACTCCAACTCTAACCCCAACACACCCCTAACCCTAGTCCCAACCCTAACCACAAACCTAACCCTAACACACCCCTAATCCCAACCCTAACCCTAATCCTAACTTTAGCGCCAACCCTAACCCTAACTTTAGCCGCAACCCTAACCCTAACCCTAATGGGAAAATGGAAATAAATACTTTTTTTTAATTTTATTATTTTTCCCTTACTAAGGGGGTGATAAAGGGGGGTTTGATTTACTATTTATAGCGGGTTTTTATGATTGGCAGCTGTCACGCTAAAAGACGCTTTTTATTGCAAAAATAGTTTTTGCATCATCACATTTTGAGAGCTATAATTTTTGCATATTTTGGCCCACAGAGTCATGTGAGGTCTTATTTTTTGCGGGACGAGTTGACGTTTTTATTGGTACTATTTTCGAGCACGTGACGTTTTTTGATCGCTTTTTATTTCGATTTTTGGGAGGTTAGAATGAACAAAAATCAGCAATTCATGAATTTCTTTTGGGGGAGGCGTTTTATACCGTTCCGCGTGTGGTAAAATTGATAAAGCAGTTTTATTCTTCGGGTCAGTACGATTATGGCGATACCTCATTTATATCATTTTTTCATGTTTTGGCGCTTTTATAGAATAAAAACAATTTTATATAAAAAATAATTATTTTTGCATCGCTTTATTCTGCGAGCTATAACTTTTTTATTTTTTCGCTGATGATGCTTTATGACGGCTCGTTTTTTGCGGGACAAGATGAAGTTTTCAGCGGTACCATGTATTTTTATATCGGTCTTTTTGATCGCGTGTTATTCCACTTTTTGTTCGGCGGTATGATGATAAAGCATTGATTTTTTGCTTCGTTTTTTTTTTTTTTTTTTTAAGGGTTCACTAAAGGGGTTAACTAGTGGGATAATTTTATAGGGGGGGTCGTTACGGACGCGGCGATACCAAATATGTGTACTTTTATTGTTTTTTTTTTATTATTTACAGGAAGAAGTGAATTTATTGGGGAATATTTTTTTTTTTTTTATTTATTTTGGATTTTTTTTTTTACACATGTTTATTTTTACTTTTTTAACTTTTTTACTTTGTCCCAGGGTGGGACATCACAGTATTTTATCAGATCGCTGGTGTGGCAGTGTGCACAGCACTCTGTCACACCAGCGATCGCACAGGCATAGATGCAGGCTTCTCAGTGCCTGCTCTCGGCAGGCACTGAGGTAGCCGCCTCCCTCCAGGACCCCGGCGCCATCTTGGATCCGGGTCCTGGGAGGGAGGAAGCCCTCAGAACAGCGCGATCACATCGCGCTGCTCTGAGGGTCTCAGGGGGGCGCGCAGGGAGCCCCCACCCTGCGCGATCCTCCGCTGTGCCCCCAGTACACCGCGATCATGTTTGATCGCGGTGTGCTAGGGGTTAATGTGCCGGGAGCGGTCCGTGACCGCTCCTGACACACAGTCATGGGTGTCAGCTGTGATAATCAGCTGACACCCGGCGGCGATTAGCTGCGCTCCCCTCAGGAGCGCAGCTGATCGCCTATGACGTACTATCCCGTCCCCGGTCATACGGGCCCAGGTACCATGGACGGGATAGTACGTCCGATGGCAGTAAGGGGTTAAGGACCACAATACGGGCCCCAGGACTTTGTTAGGGCCCTCACTGAAGGGAGTATAAGCGTCCAGATCCCAGCAAGTGGAATACTGCTTGATTTCAGCCACCGTGGCCATTATGGGTACGGCCGTGGACAGTGTCAGGGAAAGAGCAGAAAGCCGGTGTTGTACCTTTATTTTTCTCATCACATTTATTATTAAAATTCGTTTTTCCTGTTGGACCACAGTTGTAAGCCTGGACTTAATCATCTGGACTACCGTGGCTGAAGGATGAAAAGGTAATCTGTGGGAAGGCTATGTCTGTCCTGTATTTCATGTGCAAGGGGCCAGGGTGTCTGTGGACTGTGTTTTGTGGGTGAACTCAGTCAGGACTACCACCCTGGTCACCCTTATTACATTGTCACTGAGCCACACCAAGCAACTTGCAAAACCCATGGAGCACAACAGTGGGCATCACACTGAGGGAATGAAGCAGAGCCTGGGTTACCTGGGACAGGTGTGTAGCACCAACTAAAGCTGCTGATGTATGATGTAACTGCCTAGTGCATTTCTATGTATTTCCTCATTATCAACAAGTCAAACATCAAAAACAAAACATACTCTTTCATCAATTAATGCAGATGTTAAAGTATAAACAGCACCACAACTGTCCGTAGGTCATATTTGGTATTGACTTTAAGCTTTATTAACCTGAGTAGGGATGCAGTACACAAATACATACACAACAGACAGGTGTATCGCTGTTTTGGAAGAACGCAGACATAATAACCCTAAATAACCCCTTTTATTAAAAAAATGTTTAAAACGAGTTAGAATTGCTGCAGATAAGTTTGCAACAGTTTGGACCAACCATTTGAAGGGAAATCTGTAAAGCAAGTACACGTCAGGTCAAGATGTAGATATGCTGCTTTTCATATTCTTGTGTGTTATGAAAGAAAAAATGATTTTGGAATCCACATTAAAATATACTACAATGCATAACGATATATACGGTAATACACACGACAGTTTTCGCAGAGCCTCATGCTACAAATTAGCTGCTACAGAGCCTCAAAATACACTCCTCCATTGCTGCAGAACCTCATAAAACACTCTTTAGTTGCTGGACAATATCACAATACGCAACTTGTTGCACAACATCATAACACACTTCAGCTAACATAATTTTATGATATAAAAGAGAAATGATGCAGAACCTCAAGATCTAGATCTCAGCTGCTGAAGAACATCACAACATACCTCTTAAAGTCTGCAGAACCTTATAAGAAATACCACAGCTTCTGCAGAATATCAAAATGCACCCCTCAGAGGTTGCAAAACATCATAATGCAGTCTTCAGAGGTTGTATAACCTCTCAAGACAGGCCTCTGCCGATAACATCCCATTAAATTGCTAGAAACACTTTTATTTCCGCATTAAACTATTACATATTGATTTGGCTTTGAGACATAACTGATGAAAGACATGCAATATATAAGGACGGGCTTTCAAGTATTTTTTGCAATTGATATTTGCTCAAAGTATTTATTTACATTTTTTAAAAATTTTTTTTTTTGACTTTTTGATTTTTTCAAAAATCTTTAATTAGTGACAGATTCTACTTTGTAGAATTTTCCTCTTTCGTGTTTTTTTCACAAATTTGTTGTGGTTGCATTAAAAATAATAAAATCAGCTGGTACTCATCCTCCCCATGACCGCCACTGCATCTCTGCTCTCTGCTCTGGCTCTAATGATTGTTTACAGCCAAGGTGCACACACAATCTATTTGGTGAGAACCCAAAGGGGTCTGATGCTTGCAATGCAATATATCAAACTGATTTGGTGATCAGTGAAATTTTTAAACACTATGTAAAATATAAAGCTATTTGAAAGGATTGAAAGAGGTAATAAAAAAGGAACACACCCAACTTACTCCATTAACTACATCTATACAGGATTATAACCACCACAAGTACATGTTGAAGCACCAGGACGAAAATCAGTACATAAATACAGCAACTAAACCATTACCAGTACATGAATAAAGTATGAGAACATAAATACAGCACATGAATACAGCACCAGAAGAACTACCATCATTACATGAATACAACATCAGAAAAACCATCAGTTCATAAATACAGCATCAGAACCACCATCACTACATGAATACAACATAAGTATCATAATCAGTACATGTATACTGAGCTGTTGTGAACACGTTGGAGGCGACTTCGGAGCTGGGGCTCCCTCCGGTGGTTGCTGAGGGTAATGAACCAATTGCTGAATGGCTTTCAGCTGGGTCCGAATGGTCTGATATAAGTGACCTGAATTCCCATCAGCCTTGCCGGTAATCAATTGTTCTTCCAGGTCTTGGTTTGAACTCAGCTTGCATTCCTGCTATCATTCAGATAAGTGATTTGCTGTTTTTTTCCTCTGGTTGGATTTTCCTTGCTGGTTTGCTGCCTTGCAGGTGATTTCAGCCTGGTCCCCTTTTGGGGCCTGGCGCTGCATTTGTGCACAGTTTGTGTTTGCACTTTTGCATTGTTCTTGTCTAGCTTTTTATTTACTGAGTAGCTGTGTGTTACACCAGAGATCTGATTTAGGTGGCAGAGTTTGTGTAATCTCAGGTTTTTTGTTAATCAGAAATGTTGATATTTTTGTCAGGGTTTTTTGGGTTGCAGTCAGAATTCTTTCCTATACTTTTCTATCTAGACAGTATTGGGCCACAGCGTTTTCTCATTCTATTTTCTGTCTGTGTTCGTATTTTCTTCTTGTCTAACCGCCATTACATGTTTGGGGCTTCCTATTTCTTTGGGGTTCTGCTACGGGGCAGTTAGTTTTCATCTTTCTGTCTTTAGGTGTAGCTATCTCTCCAGCTGTGACGATGTTAAGGTCTGCGGAACGCACCTAATAGATATTGTAGAGAGGTGCGTTCGCAGCCCGTGGTCCACCGTGCAGGCGAAGCCCACTGCTAGTAAGATGGCGAAAGTAGCGAACTCTGTTATCCCGCAGAGTCGCTAAAATAAACACCGTAGCGCGCTGTGGCAGTTACTGCGAACTCTGTTAATCCCCAGAGCCGCTAACGGGAATGCCACAGCGCTATATGGCGGTAAGTACTCACTTAACTTCAGTGAGCCGCAAAGTAAAACGCTAGGGCGCAGAACCAGCATTATAAAGCAAACCCTGTTGCGTCACAGAGCCACTGAGAAAAAGACTGTGTCCTGTTAGACTCACAGGGATACACAGATAACTGCTGTCTGGATAGCAGTCCGTGATCATGCAGACAGCAACGCAATCAAGCAATCTCCTCACCGGAGAAGCCGGTATTCTAGGGGCTTATTTCAGCCAAGCCTTAACCACGTGCATCCAAATCTCCTCACCGGAGAAGCCGGTATTCTAGAGGCTTATTTCAGCCGAGCCCTAACCACATGCGTACATGATCACACTGGCGCAAAGCACATAATGCAATTGATACTAGCGCATGGCGGCCCAGCCATGCCACCCTTTTATAGTAACAGCTACAGGACCTGCCAGAAAAAGGACCAATGAGAAGTTGTTCAAAACACATGTAGTTTCAGGACCTTCCTGGCGGACCAATAGGAGCTGCTGCAGTACCTGAACATGTGACCCCTGATCTCCAATGAGAGATCTTACCCTGGGCATGCTCAGAAGGGAAAATGCAAGACTTCGTCCCAAAGACGTTTGCTCCAGCACTGGCTATAATAGAAGATCCAGGAGGGGCAGCAGCAAGTCTCTGCACAGTATTGGAATGGGCAAGACGCTGGGACCGACGTCTCTGCTGAGCAGGTTCCACTGCGGACGGAGATGGATGGGGACAGCAGCGGGACTGGTTTGAGACTCCCCTTGTACAGCAGCGGGAACTCGAACCCTAATATTACCCCCCTCCTAGTGCCCCCCTTCTTTGGGCCTCGCTGCGCTCAAAGGCAGCGATGAGCTGCGGAGCCTGAACACGCTCAGCAGGCTCCCATGACCTATCCTCAGGCCCATAACCCCTCCAATACACCAAATAAAACTTTTTGCCACGTACCACCTTGCACCCCAGAATAGCATTCACCTCATAATCATCCGTAGATGAACCCGATGTCCCGGCAGATGACTCGGAAAACCGGGACAAGTATACGGGTTTCAGGAGGGAGACATAGAATGTGTCGGTGATACCCAGGCGTGGCGGAAGGGCTAACCGGTAGACCACAGGATTGACCTGTTCAAGGACCTTGAAGGGACCCAAGAAGCGAGGTGCGAACTTAGTGGACTCTACGCGCAGCCTGATGTTACGGGCGGAGAGCCACACTAAGTCGCCAGGGGCAAAAGTCGGAGCGGGGCACAGATGTGCATCGGCAGATGACCTCATTCTCTCCTTGGAAGCCTGAATGGCATCCTGAGTGCGGTCCCAAATGTCCCATGCCTCCACAGCCCAGTCTGCCACCCTGGAGTTGGCGGAAGACACGGGCATAGGTACGGGAACCCACGGATGCTGACCGTAATTAAGGAGAAATGGGGTTTGTCCAGTGGACAAAGGCAAACTCCGCCCACGGTAACAAGGATGCCCAGTCATCCTGCCTAGCTGAAACAAAATGTCGCAGATATGTGACCAAGGTCTGGTTGGCCCTCTCTACCAACCCATTCGTCTCGGGATGATAAGCAGAAGAGAGATTTAACTCAACACTGAGAAGGCGACAAAGCTCTCTCCAGAACCCAGACGCAAACTGGGGACCCCGGTCGCTGACAATTTTGTCCGGCATACCGTGTAAGCGGAAGATATGTGTCACACTGTATAGCAGATATATATATGTGATGTCAGTAATCTATATCAAAAGGGCAACATACTATATAACATGCGCATAGATATATGATAACATAGATTTACCTGACAGAATGTCCAGAGGGTCAAAACGGAATCCGTTATACGCTGTCTCCGGCTAGAGGGTGACCGGGGTCTAAGCTGACCCTAAACTGGGGTCCTAACTAATCCCTCAACCTGGAGGTACTGTTAAAGGTACAGAGGTCCAGGCCACCAGCGTAAACCCTGTCTCCTATCAATCCCTGCCAACTGTATTCTAGTCCTAAGAAGGACCCTGAATACCACCAAAGGGAATGAACAGGTAACGGTTAATGAACAGAAAGACAAACAACAAAGACAAGAAATAAAGTAAATAAAGTCTTACATACAACACTCACACACAGTAGGAACACCTAAGGTCTCAGAGAAAAACTATAAGCTGTAAGAGTAAAAACAACTAAGGAGCTCTTAGCTTAAATATTCTCAGAACCGATCCAGTCTGCTAAACTACATGAATGCTTTCACCGGCGTCTAACACCCAGACTGGCAGAAATATAAAGGAAACTAATTAGAACATAATCAAAAGCAGCCGGGCGAGGCTGCACCTAGCCTTAGCAAAGAGCTAGGAAAAATTAACTCTCTCATTACCAAAAAAACAAAGAAACAGCAGCTCAGCTGTGAGAAGTCAGAATGTGCAATCGCGACGATCTTCATGGCGATGCACCCATGACAGTACCCCCCTCTACGAGGGGACTCCGGACCCTCAGGGCCAGGTCTGCCCGGGTGAGTTGTGTGAAAGGTCCGAACCAATCGATCTGCGTTAACATCAGACGCAGGGACCCACGTCCTCTCCTCAGGACCATACCCCCTCCAATGAACAAGTACTGAAGAGATCGGCGACTGAGACGTGAGTCAATGATTTTCGACCCATGAATTTCCACGTTATCATTGACCACCACTGAAGGAGGTAGAGGTGACGGTATGACTGGTGCCACATACTTTTTAAGTAATGACTTGTGAAACACATTATGATTTTTAAACGTAGGAGGGAGGTCCAGACGAAATGCCACAGGATTAATTATGGAACTGATCCTGTACGGCCCGATGAATCTGGGACCCAACCTCCAGGAGGAAACTTTACGTTTTATATTCCTGGTAGACAACCAAACCAGATCGTTCACCTTCAGATCTAGACCAGAAACTCTCCCCCTATCAGCCATCCGTTTGTAACGGTTCCCCGTAACCTTCAGTCTTAAGCGATCTGGAACTATCAGTCTCCCTGGAAGTCCCACAGGGGCGTCCCCCTGAGCCCCCAATACCTCCCCCTCAAGCTCAGAGCATACAGCTGACACTACAACTCCCTCCTGAGGAATAGGAACCGGATCATCCGTCTTCCCGGCCCTTGGGAAAGTACGAGATAAGGCATCAGGAAGCAACTTTATTGAGCAGTCATATGCGCGATAAGGAGGAAACTCTTTACACCCCTCCTCTGAGAACATCTCCCCAAAGTCCTCCAGAAAAGGAGACAAAGTCCTAGGCACAACCGCACCGATGACCGTGCTCATGCAGTTATTCTTGCAAAATTCACCCACTGGCTTATCTTTCTGGATTGCCAATCAATCACTGGGTTATGTTTAGCCAACCAAGGAAGTCCCAACACAATAGGAGTAGGTAGACCCTCCAACACATAACAAGACAATTGCTCTTTATGTATTGCCCCTACTCGAAGATCTATGTTATGAACAGCTTGTACCAAGCTACCTTGACCAAGAGGTCTAGAATCAATAGAGAGTATAGGGACCGGTTTGGCCAATACACTCAGTTGCATACCATGCACCTGGGCAAACCGAGCGTCCACCAAATTAGCCCCGGACCCACTATCAAGAAAAACAGAAATCCTCTCAGTTCTAGTACCAATCACCACCTCTGCAGGCACGAGAAACTGAGAGGGATTTGGGGACGAAATACACACTCCCAGGTTAACTCCTTGGCTCAAAGAGGTCCGGGATGGACACCCCCCAACAAAATGTCCCTCTCTCCGCAAAAGAAACACCTTCTAGTCTTGCGGCGCACCGCCGATTCCCTCCTACAAAATGATGTCCCCCCCAACTGCATGGGTTCCTCAGAACAGACCAGGGGAACCTCAGTATAAGGGACTTTAGTAGTAGGTGGAGTCATCATGGGGGCGGAGTTACCTCGCGTCTTCCCCGAAGTCATCTATCAATGCGAATAGCGAGGGCCATAGCAGCCTCCAGTGATGGAGGAGAATCATACTGAGCCAACACATCTTTTAATTTGTCAGACAACCCTTGACAAAACTGGCTCCTAAGAGCTGGGTCATTCCACTGAGTATCTGTTGCCCATCTACGGAACTCAGAAGAATATTCCTCCGCTGGACGATTTCCTTGCCGTATTTTACGTAACCTTGTTTCAGCAAGGGAGACTCGATCCGGATCATCATATACCAGACCCAGGGCAGTAAAAAATCGATCCACTGACTGGAGATCTGGGGAGCCTGGAGGAATAGAGAACGCCCAAGATTGAGGGTCCCCTTGTAAGAGCGAGATAACAATTCCCACCCTCTGCTCTTCACTCCCAGATGACCGAGGCCGCAGCCGAAAGTACAATTTACATGCCTCCCGGAAAGTAAAAAATTTGTCCCGCCCACCAGTGAACCTGTCCGGGAGAGCAACCTTAGGTTCAGATCTGGTTTGCTCCGGGAGGGACAAAACCTTGGACTTAATGTCTGCAAATTCCATGGACAACCCCTGCAACTGCCGGGCCAGCTGGGCTACTGGATCCATGACAGCTGGGGAGAATCTTTAGTTGGGCCGGTGAAAATGTCACGCTGTATAGCAGATATATATATGTGATGTCAGTAATCTATATCAAAAGGGCAACATACTATATAACATGCGCATAGATATATGATAACATAGATTTACCTGACAGAATGTCCAGAGGGTCAAAACGGAATCCGTTATACGCTGTCTCCGGCTAGAGGGTGACCGGGGTCTAAGCTGACCCTAAACTGGGGTCCTAACTAATCCCTCAACCTGGAGGTACTGTTAAAGGTACAGAGGTCCAGGCCACCAGCGTAAACCCTGTCTCCTATCAATCCCTGCCAACTGTATTCTAGTCCTAAGAAGGACCCTGAATACCACCAAAGGGAATGAACAGGTAACGGTTAATGAACAGAAAGACAAACAACAAAGACAAGAAATAAAGTAAATAAAGTCTTACATACAACACTCACACACAGTAGGAACACCTAAGGTCTCAGAGAAAAACTATAAGCTGTAAGAGTAAAAACAACTAAGGAGCTCTTAGCTTAAATATTCTCAGAACCGATCCAGTCTGCTAAACTACATGAATGCTTTCACCGGCGTCTAACACCCAGACTGGCAGAAATATAAAGGAAACTAATTAGAACATAATCAAAAGCAGCCGGGCGAGGCTGCACCTAGCCTTAGCAAAGAGCTAGGAAAAATTAACTCTCTCATTACCAAAAAAACAAAGAAACAGCAGCTCAGCTGTGAGAAGTCAGAATGTGCAATCGCGACGATCTTCATGGCGATGCACCCATGACAATATGTTTGATAAACAGTGTCGCCAAGGCCCGTGCAGTAGGTAACCGGGGTAGCGGCACCAAGTGCACCATTTTGGAGAAGTGATCGGTGATAACCTATATGATGGTGCACCCACAAGATTTGGGCAAGCCTACCACAAAGTCCATCCCGACAATTTCCCAAGGCCTGTCTGCCACCGGCAATGGGTAAAGTAACCCAGCTGGCCATTGACGAGGGGACTTATTTTTGGCACAGGAGACACATGCCCGAATATAGTCTCCAACGTCCCGTACCATATGCGGCCACCAGTATGTCCTAGCGAGTAGCTCAGATGTCCCTTTTTTCCCAAAATGTCCACCCACCCTGGACGAATGGGCCCAAGAGAGAACCTCCGGTCGCAAATTAGATGGTACAAAGGTCTTGCCCGGAGGGACAGACTCTAGCGACACCGGAGCTACAGTTCTCAGGCTCTCAGAGGGGACAATAAGCCGTGGCTCCCCCTCCTCCTCAAGAAGACACAACGGAGAGAGAGAGCGTCAGCCTGAATGTTCTTCTCTCCCGACAGAAAATGGAGGGTGAAGTGAAAGCGGGAGAAAAACAAGGACCATCTGGCCTGACGGGAATTTAGCCGCTGGGCAGTTTGTAAATACACCAGATTTTTGTGATCCGTGAAGACTTGGAAGGGAAAGTGAGCCCCCTCCAACAGATGTCTCCACTCCGAGAAGGCCAACTTCATTGCTAGCAACGCCCTGTCCCCAATGGAATAATTCCTCTCTGCTGGTGTGAAGGTCTTGGAGAAAAAGAAGCACGGGTGCTTCCGACCTTGAGCATCCTTTTGGAAGAGGACTGCTCCAGCACCATCGGACGAGGCATCCACCTCCAATATAAATGGCTTATCAACATCAGGGCGATGTAGGATGGGAGCGCTAGCAAAATGGGACTTAATAGAAGTGAAGGCCTTGGAGACCTCTTCAGACCACAATTTGGGATTTGCTCCCTTTTTGGTGAGGGCTACCACGGGAGCTACCAAAGTTGAGAAATGAGGAATAAACTGGCAGTAGTAATTAATGAACCCCATAAAGTGCTGCACCGCCTTCAGAGAATGGTGTTCTTGCCAGTCCATCACCACCTGTAGTTTGGCAGGATCCATAGCCAATCCCTGGGCGGAGATGATATAGCCCAGGAAGGGTAAGGACTCCTGCTCAAACACACATTTCTCCAACTTTGCGTAGAGGGAATTTGCCCGTAAGAGGTCGAAGACTCTGCAGACATCTCTCCGGTGGGAGTCAATATCTGGGGAAAAGATGAGAATATCATCCAGATAGACTATGACTGAGGTGGAGAGCATATCCCGGAAGATGTCACAAAGTCTTGGAAGACGGCTGGGGCATTACAGAGCCCGACGGGCATCACAAGATATTCATAGTGCCCGTCCCTGGTATTAAAAGCTGTCTTCCATTCGTCCCCCTCACGGAGGCGAATCAGGTTATAAGCACCCCGCAGATCTAATTTTGTAAATACCCTTGCCCCCGTAGCCTATCAAATAGCTCAGAAATCAGGGGCAACGGGTATTTATTCTTGATGGTGATGGCATTAAGACCCATGTAATCAATGCATGGACGTAATTCTCCGTTCTTCTTCTGCACGAAGAAGAACCCCGCCCCTGCAGGTGACACTGACTTCCTAATGAATCCTCTTGCCAGGTTCTCCTGAATATATTGAGACATAGCCTCCGTCTCCGGGAGAGAAAGGGGATAGACCCGTCCCCGAGGAGGTTCTGCTCCGGGCAAGAGGTCAATAGGACAGTCATAGGGACGGTGAGGTGGAAGGATTTCCGCAGCCTTTTTGGAGAATACGTCTGCATACGACCAATAGTATTTAGGAAGTGAAGTAAGATCTGCGGGTATCTCTGAAGTGGCCACCTGAATGCATTCCCTCATACATCTGCCTTTACATGACTCACCCCAACCCAAAATCCTCCCAGAGATCCACTCAATGTGTGGGGAGTGGAAACGGAGCCAGGGCATCCCCAACAAAATCTCGTCTATTCCCTCGGGAATGACCAGAAGTGAGATAATCTCCTGATGGGAAGGGGACATTGACAACGTGAAAGGGATGGTCTGATGTGTGATTGGTGAAGGCAGTGTCGACCCATTCACTACTCAAACAGTCACGGGTTTGGCGAGCATCACCAGAGGTATAGAGTGGCGGAGAGCGAAGGTAGAGGACATGAAATTTCCTTCGGCTCCAGAGTCCACACAATGCGTGACTGTTAAAGTGGATGAGCCAAAATTGATTATCCCCCTAAAGGACAACTTGGAGGCGTGTACCGCTGTGTCTAGTGAACCCCCTCCAATGGTTACTAGACGTGGTCGTTTCCTGACCGCTGTGGACATTTATTAGTATAATGCCCTACTTGTTGGCAAGCATTACAAGTCACAGGTACTCGAGCGGCCCGAGACTTAGGTCTCGCTCGAGAAATCTCCATGGCCTCAGGGGAATCGGGCGCCTGAATGGAAGATTCAAGAGGTCTGGCGAAGGTGGGCACCAGCCGGAACCTTTGCCTACACTGGGCACGCTCCAACCTCCGCTCGTTAAAACGGAGGTCGATGCGGGTAGATATGGTAATGAGCTCCTCCAGTGTGGCAGGAATCTCCCTGGTGGACAAGGCGTCCTTCATATGGTCTGCCAGTCCCCTCCAGTACACTGGTATAAGGACTTTATCTGGCCACTCCAGCTCAGAGGCCAGAGTCCGAAATTGGACGGCGAACTGGCTAACCATGGATGAACCCTGGGTGATTGCCAACAGTTGGAGAGCTGTATCGTGGGTGACGCGAGGTCCTAAAAAGACCTGTTTCAGAGTGTCCAAGAAGAGAGGAGCACTCTGCACCACACGATCATCGCGCTCCCACAACGGCGTTGCCCACTCCAACGCCCTGCCCGACAAAAGGGATATGATAAAACCCACTTTCACTCGCTCCGTGGGAAAACGTGCAGCCAGAAGCTCTAGATGTATGGAGCACTGACTGACGAAACCCCGACATTGTTTACTGTCACCAGTAAACTTGTCTGGAAGTGGGAGGTGGGAAATAGTCGGAGCAGGGGTGGCAGAGGACAAACTGGATGTGGCCACACTAGCAGCCTGAACCGCGACTGCGGTAACATCCACAGCTGAGGTTGTGCGCTCTAGAGTCGCCAACCTACCCTCCAGCTGCTGGATATACCGCTGCAGACTCTGGTCGTCCGCCATTTTACCAGCCAGACCCTGGGGCTAGTATACTGTTAGGGTCTGCGGAACGCACCTAATAGATATTGTAGAGAGGTGCGTTCGCAGCCCGGGGTCCACCATGCAGGCGAAGCCCACTGCTAGTAAGATGGCTAAAGTAGCGAACTCTGTTATCCCGCAGAGTCGCTAAAATAAACACCGTAGCGCGCTGTGGCAGTTAGTGTAAACTTTGTTAATCCCCAGTGCCGCTAACGGGAATGCCACAGCGCTATATGGCGGTAAGTATGAACTCACTTAACTTCAGTGAGCCGCAAAGTAAAATGCTAAGCCGCAGAACCAGCGTTATAAAGCGAACCCTGTTACGTCACAGAGCCGTTCAGAAAAAGACTGTGTCCTGTTAAACTCACAGGGATACACAGATAACTGCTGTGTGGATAGCAGTCTGTGATCATGCAGACAGCAACGCAATCAAGCAATCTCCTCACCGGAGAAGCCGGTATTCTAGGGGCTTATTTCAGCCAAGCCCTAACCATGTGCATCTAAATCTCCTCACCGGATAAGCCGGTATTCTAGGGGCTTATTTCAGCCGAGCCCTAACCACATGCGTACATGATCACACTGGCGCAAAGCACATAATGCAAAATTTATATTAGCGCATGGCAGCCCAGCCATGCCACCCTTTTATAGTAACAGCTACAGGACCTGCCAGATAAAGGACCAATGAGAAACTGTTCCAAAACACATGTAGTTTCAGGACCTTCCTGGCGGACCAATAGGAGCTGCTGCAGTACCTGAACATGTGACCCCTGATCTCCAATGAGAGATCTTACCCTGGGCATGCTCAGAAGGTGAAACGCAGGACTTCGTCCCAAAGACGTCTGCTCCAGCACTGGCTATAATAGAAGATCCAGGAGGGGCAGCAGCAAGTCTCTGCACAGTATTGGAATTGGCAAGACGCTGGGACCGACGTCTCTGCTGAGCAGGTTCCACTGCGGACGGAGATGGATGGGGGACCGCAGCGGGACTGGTTCGAGACTACCCTTGTGCAGCAGCGGGAACTCGAACCCTAACAGACGAGGCGTCTAGGATCACCGTAGGTACGCTTCACGGCTACTTCTAGTGATGCGGTTAGTTTAGGGTTCTGCAACCCAGTAGTTTCCAGCCTCTCTGGTGTATTGCTAGTTTGCTAATTCTCCTCAGTTACCGAAACATAACAGTATTACCGGCCAAACTGAAAATTATATGGTACTCAACAGAAGAGAAAAATAGTAAAAGGAAAAAAAAAAAAGGGAGTTGTCAGAATTTTTTTTTTTCTGTTTGTTGCATTTTTTCCCTCTCTCAATGGAGTTGACACAGTTGTCTGGGCGTGTGGAGCGGCTTGCCGCTGAGGTTCAGAGTATTGCTACCTATCTTGCTAGGTTGCCGGTTGTGGAACCTAGGATCCCCATACCAGATTTATTTTTGGGGGATCGGTCTAAATTTCTGAATTTCAAAAATAACTGCAAGTTGTTTTTTGCCTTGAAGCCTAAGTCCTCAGGAACGCAGCGCAGCAGGTTCAAATTGTCATCTCTCTGCTGCGCGGCGACCCTCAGGATTGGGCTTTTTCCCTGACACCTGGGGATTCTGTTTTGAATGATGTTGATGTATTTTTTCAGGCTCTGGGGTTATTGTACGATGAACCTAATGTCACTGATCAAGCTGAAAAGACCTTGTTGGCATTAAATCAGGATCGTGAAAACGCTGAGCTGTACTGTCAGATATTTCGAAAGTGGGCAGTCCTGACCAAAATGGAATGATAGACATGTGGAAACCACAAAAAACCGTGCAATAGTCCAATTATATACAAAAATGATTTTATTGGTATCAAAAGACGAACAAGATAAAGGACAGTGACAGGGCTAAAATAGACACATGTAACCACAAGAGCCCAAACGGGCAGGGAACTGGTCACCACCAGGGAATTGCCACACAATAATGGGAATGTACCACACAATAGCAGAATCCCTGTATAAATTGTCCCAGTGGAGGTGGATATATAACTCTCAATGAGCCCACATAAGGGGACCAAATGCGGTAACAATCAAATATACGATCATAGTGACCTACCAGGTGGCGCACAGTCTCCCGCCCTCCCCGACGCGCGTTTCGGAAATCCTTCCTCAGGGGGCGTGAGGAGGTGGACTGTTCAAGCGTCTGGGGAGACTTGAGACCGAATGGATCTGGCGACTGAGAACGGTTCAACCTTTTGGCCTAAATGAGTGTCTCTCCTTTGCTCCCTTCCTATGAGTCCTTGGCTGCTGTGCATTGATTGACACGGTTTTCCACATTATTTTAATCTTTATTTGTATTATAATATTTATTTTATTCTCTTTAGTGTTTCTTCACCCTGTGCCATATTGACATGATGAGGATTTCGGTTGGAAGGACTATCAGCGTGTCATGAAATTTTGGAAACTAATGCATTTCTACTGATGATGTTTTGCGGCACATTTAGCGTTTATGATATACTATGTACTGTTGATTGCTGCAGTGTTATATTGTTATATGGTGCAATTTATGCTTATTCTATCTGGTAATGCTGTTATATGTTCCATGTTCCATGTTTTATGTTGGGCATTTCTGTTGATGATATGGTACGTATATATGTATACATATGTATATTTATATTCATTATCAATTAGTATATGGATTTATGTTTTGTACAGTGTATATATGTCCTTATGTGCATGTTATGTATATGTGTATGTATATGTATATATATGTGTATGTATTTATATATATTTTGTGATTTTTGCACAATTATACTTATATTTCTACTATTCTATATTCTGTACCATTCTTATGCACCAGGATCGTTGTGATGATTTTTCATGTGCACATGCCAGTATATGTCCTTATGGATCCATATTATACTTTACTGTGTACTGTCTCTGTAATTTACAATTTGTTATATGTATATCCTTTATACTATTGTTTCCATCATTACCATCTGTTTGTTATGGATATTACATGATCTTTATCAGTATGCCCCTTTTATTTGCTGCTGAACGATTATTACCTTATCTCTGCCCATTCTTTATATGGCCGTAGTACACAATGCATAGAAACAGGCTCTGATGCCGTTCTGTTTCCCTCACCTCCGCCCACCTCTGACACTTAGTCACATGGGGCCCCATGTGATCGGCTGTCGGGGGCGGGGTTTGTGTGGAGAGGGATGCGACGTCATATGAGCCTGACTCTGTGTATTTCCGGCCTTGGCAGCTATAAATTCCTTCCGTTCCTCATCCGGTCACGCCCCTGAGGAAGGATTTCCGAAACGCGCGTCGGGGAGGGCGGGAGACTGTGCGCCACCTGGTAGGTCACTATGATCGTATATTTGATTGTTACCGCATTTGGTCCCCTTATGTGGGCTCATTGAGAGTTATATATCCACCTCCACTGGGACAATTTATACAGGGATTCTGCTATTGTGTGGTACATTCCCATTATTGTGTGGCAATTCCCTGGTGGTGACCAGTTCCTGCCCGTTTGGGCTCTTGTGGTTACATGTGTCTATTTTAGCCCTGTCACTGTCCTTTATCTTGTTCGTCTTTTGATACCAATAAAATCATTTTTGTATATAATTGGACTATTGCACGGTTTTTTGTGGTTTCCACATGTCTGTTTTTTTCTGCGATGATGGTGTGTCCCATTTAATCCTATATATGGACCAGTATTATCTTATTATGCTTATTCCCTGACATATCATGGCTATTTATTCTGGTCACACATGTACATCTTTTTGTCATTTAACTCTTTCTGTGTTATGCACAGGTATTTTGATCTACATGATGGATTTTCGAGCCAGGGACAAAGTGTGGCTCGATCAAGTGGACAAGGTTTTTGGTAACAGTGAGGGCGATGCACAGCAGCCAATTGACTCTTCTTGGGATACAAAATGTTCTGCTATTAGATCTATGTTAGATAAACGATCCAGATATTGGTGGAATAGACTTTTCTTAGAAAAGTATAAAACTAATGGTATGATTCCGAGGGGACTTAGAGTTAAGGTCATCCCATCCTTCCCGGTTGAGGACCCTACATTTATCAACAAATGGGAGGAGGCCTGTAATTTATGTTCTATTACTCTAATACAACTCCTCATTGATTTGAATACTACTAATATCAATGAATTGGATAGCTTAATTGATACAGCACAATCTGATCTGCGATCCAGCTATCAGTCTGATAAAATTCAACAATTTAGAATGATCTTGATAAATCTATGGATGGGATGGTAAAGAAAATTCAAAATACTCAAGTTACTAAATACTCAAGAGACTTAAAGGACTATCAGTCCAAAAGAGTATATCTTTGGAGGAACAAAATTAACACCAATTTGCATAAAAGTTCATCCAATATTTCCATTTCATCCATGAGCGGACGCTCTGATTTATCCTCTACATCTGGGACTACTTCTGGATTAATGGAAGGCACGAGGCTTCGTGACCACTCTTATCACCCATATAAAAGAAATGTGGCGCCCCTATGCCTAATAGGGATAATAAGGTGATTAATTTGAGCAAATATTCTCTATCTGAAACTGATCTATGTCTCCTTGGGAAAGGTCTTTCCTTTGCACCTACATCGGGGTTCAATCTTTTCACAACTATCAAGGATTTACATGTCTTTGCGAGGTCCCTGTTGTTCAAAAGGTACTTTAATACTAACAATCTTCAAATTTTGTTCCCTACAGAGGAGGAACAAGAGGCCCTGAGGATTCTTGAGGAGTTGGCTGTAGAACATATGGATGATGGAGGTAAGATTCCTCCCTCTATCCGTCCACGCTCCAGCAGGTTTCCCCCATTTTCCTCTTGTGCAATATTGATCTCTTTGTCCGGGTGGTGATGGAGGAACTATATAAGATTCCCAAATTTTCTGTCAGTGACAATCTGACACGGGATGAGAGGTTAAGGTTGAAATACTTGCGGGATTTGCCTGATATAGTAGTAAAACCAGCTGATAAGGGAGGTAATGTCGTCCTGTGGCCAATTGATATGTACGAGAGGGAAGTATTCCGTCAATTAAATAACACTACATGTTATAGGAAACTATGTTATAATCCCCTCTCGACATATTGCTCCAATTAGATGCCATTCTTCAGCGGGCTTTACAGGACGGCATTATCTCCAAAGATCTCAAGACATCACTAGTGGTAAATGAGCCAACTATTTCAACCTTTTACCTCCTCCCAAAAATTCATAAAAACGTCTCCTCACCACCTGGTAGACCAATTATTTCTGGCAGGGGGAATTTTCTGGAGCACATTAATAAATGGATTGACTACCATCTCCAACCCTTAGTCTCGGGCCTCCCTTCCTTCCTTAAGGATACAGGTGATTTGTTGCGCAAGGTCGATGGGTTGTGTCTTGAGGGTGATACTCTTCTAGCTTCAGCGGATGTCGAGTCCCTATACACCAACATTAGACACAAGGATGGACTAATTGCTGTACGTTATTACTTGAGTACTTCCTCCTTATCTATAGGTGTGAGGGACCTTCTGCTGGAGCTATTAGAGTTCACCCTCACTCACAACTTTTTTGTGTTTAAGGGTTCCTTCTACCTGCAGCTCCAGGGGACCGCCATGGGAGCGGCCTTTGCGCCCGCCTATGCCGGTCTCTTCCTGGGGCTGTGGGAGAGGGAACTCTTCTTGTCAGATGAACAGGGGTTGATGGACCGTGTCCCGTTTTGGACACGGTACATCGACGACATCTTTTTCATCTGGCAAGGCACCCCCATCGACCTTGAGCAACTTATCAGTACTTTGAATAGCAATGACCTCAACATCCATTTGACATTTGAATCTAATGTGAATTCATTGAACTTCCTTGATGTGACTATTAGGAGAGATTCAAGGGGTATCCTACAAACTGACATTTTCAGAAAAGAGATGGCCACAAATATACTCTTGCATGCCTCTTCAGGACACCCATCCCACATGATTAGGGCGATACCTGTGGGACAGTTCCTCCGCCTTCGCCGTATCTGTTCTTCAGATAATGATTTCGAGCGGAGGGCGGAGGAGTTGAAATTACGATTTTTGGCTCGTGGATATAGCCGTCGGTCAGTGAAGAAGGCATACCATAGGGCAAAACACACCCCACGACATGATCTTCTATATCGGGATACACCCAGACAGACAGATGGGGACCATCAGATAGTTAGATTTGTGACCACATTTAGCTCACGGTCCAATATGGTTCGCTCCATTCTTCATAAGGCATGGCCAATACTGAAGGTTGATCCGATTATCAGCAGATTCATTCCGTCTCAACCCTCTATGTCTTTTAGACGTGCTAAAAATCTGAGGGATCATTTGGTCTCGAGTCATTATGTTGGACAAAGGAACTTGACGTTTTTGGACAGTTTTCGCTCTGTGGTTGGTTGCAGTCCCTGTGGCAGATGTGTCGCCTGTCCAAATATTGATAGATGTGATACCTTTACTAGTTCTGATGGTACAAGAACATTTAAGATCAGACATCGAATCTCGTGTACAACACGATATGTGATCTACTATATCACGTGCCCTTGTGGCCTTATATATGTGGGACTTACAACTCGCCAACTAAAGGTCCGTATAAGAGAACACATTTTGGGCATACAGGCGGCCCTCTGCCACGAGGATGCAACCACCTTGAAAACTATACCCAGACATTTTAAGGAATTCCACCATTGTGATGGTTCTAAATTGAGGGCACGTGGCATTGATGCCCTCAATATTAACATCAGAGGAGGTGGACTGTCCAAGCGTCTGGGGAGACTTGAGACCGAATGGATCTGGCGACTGAGAACGGTTCAACCTTTTGGCCTAAATGAGTGTCTCTCCTTTGCTCCCTTCCTATGAGTCCTTGGCTGCTGTGCATTGATTGACACGGTTTTCCACATTATTTTAATCTTTATTTGTATTATAATATTTATTTTATTCTCTTTAGTGTTTCTTCACCCTGTGCCATATTGACATGATGAGGATTTCGGTTGGAAGGACTATCAGCGTGTCATGAAATTTTGGAAACTAATGCATTTCTACTGATGATGTTTTGCGGCACATTTAGCGTTTATGATATACTATGTACTGTTGATTGCTGCAGTGTTATATTGTTATATGGTGCAATTTATGCTTATTCTATCTGGTAATGCTGTTATATGTTCCATGTTCCATGTTTTATGTTGGGCATTTCTGTTGATGATATGGTGCGTATATATGTATACATATGTATATTTATATTCATTATCAATTAGTATATGGATTTATGTTTTGTACAGTGTATATATGTCCTTATGTGCATGTTATGTATATGTGTATGTATATGTATATATATGTGTATGTATTTATATATATTTTGTGATTTTTGCACAATTATACTTATATTTCTACTATTCTATATTCTGTACCATTCTTATGCACCAGGATCGTTGTGATGATTTTTCATGTGCACATGCCAGTATATGTCCTTATGGATCCATATTATACTTTACTGTGTACTGTCTCTGTAATTTACAATTTGTTATATGTATATCCTTTATACTATTGTTTCCATCATTACCATCTGTTTGTTATGGATATTACATGATCTTTATCAGTATGCCCCTTTTATTTGCTGCTGAACGATTATTACCTTATCTCTGCCCATTCTTTATATGGCCGTAGTACACAATGCATAGAAACAGGCTCTGTTGCCGTTCTGTTTCCCTCACCTCCGCCCACCTCTGACACTTAGTCACATGGGGCCCCATGTGATCGGCTGTCGGGGGCGGGGTTTGTGTGGAGAGGGATGCGACGTCATATGAGCCTGACTCTGTGTATTTCCGGCCTTGGCAGCTATAAATTCCTTCCGTTCCTCATCCGGTCACGCCCCCTGAGGAAGGATTTCCGAAACGCGCGTCGGGGAGGGCGGGAGACTGTGCGCCACCTGGTAGGTCACTATGATCGTATATTTGATTGTTACCGCATTTGGTCCCCTTATGTGGGCTCATTGAGAGTTATATATCCACCTCCACTGGGACAATTTATACAGGGATTCTGCTATTGTGTGGTACATTCCCATTATTGTGTGGCAATTCCCTGGTGGTGACCAGTTCCCTGCCCGTTTGGGCTCTTGTGGTTACATGTGTCTATTTTAGCCCTGTCACTGTCCTTTATCTTGTTCGTCTTTTGATACCAATAAAATCATTTTTGTATATAATTGGACTATTGCACGGTTTTTTGTGGTTTCCACATGTCTGTTTTTTTCTGCGATGATGGTGTGTCCCATTTAATCCTATATATGGACCAGTATTATCTTATTATGCTTATTCCCTGACATATCATGGCTATTTATTCTGGTCACACATGTACATCTTTTTGTCAAAATGGAATGATGATGCTCTGGCAGCCCTTTTTCGGAAGGGTCTGTCAGAAAATGTAAAAGACGTTATGGTGGGATTCCCTGTTCCCTCTGGTCTCAATAATTCTATGTCTTTGGCTATTCAAATTGACAGACGTTTGCGTGAGCGCAGAGGTATGCGTGAGATAGTGTTGCCCTGTGAGCCAGCTCCTGAGCCCATGCAGTGTCATGAAGTGACTTCTGGGGCTCAGCGTCATGTGTTTCGAAAGAGCAATGGGTTATGTTTCTTCTGTGGTGACACTTCTCATGCTATTTCCATCTGCCCTAAGCGGGGAAGACGTTTTGCACGCTCAGTTGTCTTGGGTAGTGTTCAGACTAAATTTCTGTTGACTGTTACCTAATTTGCTCCCTGTCCACATTTTCTGCTCAGGATTTTGTTGATTCAGGAGCAGCTATTAACCTGATGGATTTTGACTTTCCAAACGTTGTGGGTTTCCCATGATACCCCTGCGGAAGTCTATTCCTTTACTGGGCATTCATTCTACCCCTTTGGCGGAGAATAAATCACAGTTTTCCACTCAGGTGATAATGAGGGTTGAACCAGATCTTCAGGAGAATTGCAAATTTCTGGTGTTGCATAATCTGCATGACATTATTGCACTGGGTTTCCCTTGGTTACAGACTCATAATCCTGTTTTGGATTGGAAATCTGTGTCTGTGACCAGTTGGGGCTGCCAATGTGTTAATACTGACACTCCTGTTTTTTCTGCCTCTCCCCAGTCTCAGGATGTCCCTGACTTTTTGACTGATTTTTCGGATGTGTTTAGTGAGAGTAAGTCTGCATCCTTACCTCCTCACAGGAGCTATGACTGCGCTATTGAGTTAGTGCCTGGTGGTAAATTTCCTAAAGGTCGCCTTTTTAATTTATCTGTACCTGAACACGATGCTATGCGATCTTATATCAAGGAGTCTTTGGAGAAGGGTCATATCAGACCATCCTCTTCACCCTTGGGCACCGGTTTTTTCTTTGTGGCCAAAAAGGATGGTTCATTGAGGCCGTGTATTGATTATCGCCTCCTGAATAAAATCACTGTTAAATATCAATATCCGTTACCCTTGATTTCTGACCTATTTTCCAGAGTGAAAAGTGCTAGTTGGTTTACCAAGCTTGACCTCAGGGGGGCGTATAACCTTATTCGCATTAAGCATGGGGATGAATGGAAGACGGCGTTTAATACCCCAGAGGAGCATTTTGAGTACCTAGTGATGCCTTTTGGGCTTACTAATGCCCCTTTCGTCTTCCAATCCTTCATGAATTATATTTTCAGAGATTTTGTGGATAAATTTCTGATTGTTTATTTGGATGATTTCTTGATTTTTTCCAACGACTGGGACTCTCATGTGAAACATGTTCGGACTGTGTTCCAGATTTTGAGAGAGAATGCACTGTATGTGAAGGGATCAAAGTGTCTTTTTGGCATACAGAAGGTCTCATTTCTGGGATTCATTTTGTCTCCGTCTGTTATTGAAATGGACCTGGTCAAGGTTCAGGCCATCTGTGATTGGGTTCAACCTACTACATTGAAGGCTCTTCAGAGATTTTTTGGTTTTGCCAATTTTTATCATAAATTTATTGGTAATTTCTCCAATATTGTTAAACCATTGACTAAATTGACCAAAAAGGTTTCCAATGTGGTGAATTGGCCTCCTGAGGCAGTTTCTGCGTTTCAGGAACTTAAGCAGACATTCATTTCTGCTCCTGTTTTACGGCAGCCTGATGTTTCTCTGCCGTTTCAGGTGGAGGTTGATGCCTCTGAGATTGGAATGTAGTTCTTTCCGCCATCTCACCCAATTTGAGACTGGCTCTGGAGGGGTGTCAGGAGGATAAACCTGAATGCTGCCCTGTTGGGAAATTGTTTGTCCCAGACCAGTGGAAGAAGAGTGTTATGTCTGAGATTCATTGTTCCGCGTTGGCTGGTCATCCTGGTATTTTTGGTACCAGAGACTTGGTGAGTCGGTCCTTTTGGTGGCCTACTTTGTCTCGTGACGTCAGGGACTTTGTGCAGTCCTGTGGGACTTGCTCTCGTTCCAAGCCTTGCTCTCGTTCTAGTGGATTGTTAATGCCATTACATGTACCCAAGAGGCCATGGACCCATATTTCTATGGATTTTATTTCCGACCTCCCTGTCTCTCAGAGAATGACCGTTATCTGGGTAATCTGTGATAGGTTTTCCAAGATGATACATCTTGTGCCATTACCTAAGTTGCCTTCCTCCTCCGAATTGGTGCCTTTGTTCTTTCAGCACGTGGTTCGGTTACATGGCATTCCGGAGAACATTGTGTCTGACAGAGGAGCCCAGTTTGTTTCCAGATTTTGGAGGACATTTTGTTCTAAACTTGGTGTTCAGTTATCTTTCTCCTCTGCATTTCACCCTCAGACCAATGGACAAACCGAGAGAACAAACCAGACCTTGGAGACTTATTTGAGATGTTTTGTGTCTGCTGATCAGGATGACTGGGTCTCTTTTTTGCCTTTGGCTGAGTTTGCTCTTAATAATAGGGCTAGCTCTGCCACCTTGATGTCTCCATTTTTCTGCAATTCTGGGTTTCACCCTCGATTTTCTTCAGGACAGGCGGAGGCTTCTGTCTGTCCAAGGGTTGACTCTATTGTGGAGCGTATGCAGCAGATTTGGGACCAGGTAGTGGAGAGGTTGTCTTTCTCTCAAGAGAAGGCCCAGCGGTTTGCCAACCGGCATAGGACTGATGGTCCTCGTTTTAAAGTGGGGGACTTGGTTTGGTTGTCCTCAAGAAATATCCCTATGTAGGTTGCATCTCCAAAATTTAAGCCAAGGTTCATTGGACCTTATAAGATCATGGAAATTATTAATCCAGTTTCCTTCCGTTTGCTTCTTCCAGGGACATTTAAGATCCATAACGTGTTCCACAAGTCCTTATTGAAGAGGTTTGTCAAGCCAGTGGTTTCTATGGCTGTGCCTCCCGACCCTGTTTGGTTGAGGGCAATTTGGAGTATGTGGTTGAGAAAATATTGATTCTCGTTTTGCTAGACGGAAACTCCAGTTTTGGTTAAGTGGAGAGGCTATGGTCAGGAGGACAATTCTTGGGTGTTTGCTTCGGACATCCATGCTGGGAGACTGATCCGTGCCCATCATCGAGCTCATGCTGATCGGCCTGGTTGCGCAGGTGAGGGTTCGGTGACCCTCCTCAAGGGGGGTACTGTTGTGAATACTCTGGAGGCAACTTCTGAGCTGGGGCTCCCTCCGGTGGTTGCTGAGGGTAATGAACTAATTGCTGAATGGCCTTCAGCTGGCTCTGAATGGTCTGATATAAGTGACCTGAACTCCCTTCAGCCTTGCCGGTAATCAATTGTTCTTCCACGTCTTGCTTGGAGCTCTGCTTGCATTCCTGCTCTCATTCAGATAAGTGATTTGCTGTTTTTTTCCTCAGGTTGGATTTTCTTGCTGGTTTGCTGCTTAGCAGTAGACTTCAGCCTGGTCCCCTTTTGGGGCCTGGCTCTGCAATTGTGCTCAGTTTGTGTTTGCACTTTTGCTCTGTTCCTATGTCACGTTTAATTTGCTGAATTGCTGTGTGTTACACCAGAGATCTGATTTAGGTGGTAGAGATTGTGTGATCTCAGGTTTTTTGTTAATCAGAAGTGTTGGTATTTTTGTCAGGGGTTTTTTTCGGTTGTAGTCAGAATTGTTTCCTATACTTTTCTATCTAGACAGATTGGGCCCCAGCGTTTGCTCATTCTATTTTCTGTCTGTGTTCGTATTTTCTTCTGGTCTAACCGCCATTACATGTTTGGGGGCTTCCTATTTCTTTGGGGATTCTGCTACGGGGCAGATAGCATTCATCTTTCTGCCTTTAGGTGTAGCTATCTCTCCGGCTGTGACGAGGCATCTAGGATCACCATAGGTACGCTCCACGGCTACTTCTAGTGTTGCGGTTAGTATAGGGTCCTGCAATCCAATAGTTTCCAGCCTCTCTGGTGTATTGCTTTTTTGGCTATTTTTGCAATCTCTCCTCAGCTATCGAAACATAACAGATGAGGAATGGCAAATTTTGTCTAAAGAGGTAGATGATGGCCGCCTGATGGCCCTCTGAAAATTGTAAGAGCCGCCTGATGACCCTCTACAAATAGTGATGGCCAACTAAGGCTATGTTTCCACGGGCCGGATTCTTTCAGTATTTGCTGCGGATTGGACGCTGCGTACAGCCGCAGCATCCAATCCGCAGTGTCCGGATGTTACAGCATAGAGGAGGGGATTTTATGAAATCCCATCTCCACTATGAGTGCACTGCCACATCCGGCGGCCCTGTGTAACCGGACATGCGACGCGTCTTTATAGACTGCAGCATGTCTATTTATTTTGCTGAGACGCTCAGTCTCCGCAAGATAAATAGCACAGTCTATGTATAGGATGTGGTGATTCCGCATGTGTTCAATGAACACATGCAGAATCTCCGGCATACAAAAGCCAGCAGCGCTTTGGGCGGAGTGGGTATCCGCTGCGTCCAAAGTGCTGGGAATCCGGCACGTGGAAACATAGCCTATTGGCTCTGGAAAAAATTCAATTTTCTGTAGAATGTTTTTTTCACCATTGAAAGCAATGCAAATGTGCAAAAATGCAGCAAGAACACTTCGTGTGAACATAGCCCAAGGTGTTGAGGAGCATTTTTTTTTATTATTTCTTTTGCCTTAAATACAAGTCATTATCCTGGCACAAATGTTTTTTAACATTTTTTGCAGCCAAATCCATTTTAAGTGCGGTTTTGTATGATTTATTGTCAATCTGTAAAAGTGGTGTAATACTCTGACAACATTGTTCCCAGCAGTGACCTGGGATTCAGATATCCATAAACAAAACAGAGAAAGAGTGTATGCAAACAAAAATAGGGATCACCAAAATTCATATCAAAGATAAAGTTTATTGAACATTACACTACAAACAGAAAAAACACTGCTTTAAAACCAATTAAAATACTAGTCCATAGTGGACCATGTCTGTGTCTCATAGATACATGGTATAATACTCAAAGATATCAACAATCCCATATGTCCAAGTGACAAGGTGCATAGAAACATATAAATATTTATAACAATGCAAAGAATACCAAAGCATATAGTGCTAAATTTCATTATTTTCCATAATGTAATGATTACAATTAAACTTTCATATATTTTAGATTCATTACACACCAACTGAAATTTGTCAGGTCTTTTATTGTTTTAATACTGATGATTTTGGCATACAACTCCTGATAACCCAAAAAACCTGTCTCAAAAAATTAACATATTTCAACCGTCCAATAAAATAAAAGTGTTTTTTAAAAACAAACAAAAAAAACATCAAATAATAAAGTTCAGTTATGCACTCAATACTTGGTCGGGAATCCTTTTGCAGAAATGACTGCTTCAATGCGGCGTGGCATGGAGGCAATCAGCCTGTGACACTGCTGAGGTGTTATGGAGGCCCAGGATGCTTCGATAGCAGCCTTAAGCTCATCCAGAGTGTTGGGTCTTGCGTCTCTCAACTTTCTCTTCACAATATCCCACAGATTCTCTATGGGGTTCAGGTCAGGAGAGTTGGCAGGCCAATTGAGCACAGTAATACCATGGTCAGTAAACCATTTACCAGTGGTTTTGGCACTGTGAGCAGGTGCCAGGTCGTGCTGAAAAATGAAATCTTCATCTCCATAAAGCATTTCAGCCGATGGAAGCATGAAGTGCTCCAAAATCTCCTGATAGATAGCTGCATTGACCCTGCCCTTGATGAAACACAGTGGACCAACACCAGCAGCTGACATGGCACCCCACACCATCACTGACTGTGGGTACTTGACACTGGACTTCAGGCATTTTGGCATTTCCTTCTCCCAGTCTTCCTCCAGACTCTGGCACCTTGATTTCCGAATGACATGCAAAATTTGCTTTCATCAGAAAAAAGTACTTGGGACCACTTAGCAACAGTCCAGTGCTGCTTCTCTGTAGCCCAGGTCAGGCGCTTCTGCCACTGTTTATGGTTCAAAAGTGGCTTTACCTGGGGAATGCGGAACCTGTAGTCCATTTCCTGCACACGCCTGTGCACGGAGGCTCTGGATGTTTCTACACCAGACTCAGTCCACTGCTTCCTCAGGTCCCCCAAGGTCTGGAATCGGTCCTTCTCCACAATCTTCCTCAGGGTCCGGTCACCTCTTCTCGTTGTACAGCGTTTTCTGCCACATTGTTTCCTTCCAACAGACTTCCCATTGAGGTGCCTTGATACAGCACTCTGGGAACAGCCTATTTGTTGAGAAATTTCTTTCTGGGTCTTACCCTCTTGCTTGAGGGTGTCAATGATGGCCTTCTTGACATCAGTCAGGTCGCTAGTCTTACCCATGATGGGGGTTTTGAGTAATGAACCAGGCAGGGAGTTTTTAAAAGCCTCAGGAATCTTTTGCATGTGTTTAGAGTTAATTAGATGATTCAGAAGATTAGGGTAATAGGTCGTTTAGAGAACCTTTTCTTGATATGCTAATTTTTTGAGACAGGTTTTTTGGGTTATCAGGAGTTGTATGCCAAAATCATCAGTATTAAAACAATAAAAGACCTGACAAATTTCAGTTGGTGTGTAATGAATCTAAAATATATGAAAGTTTAATTGTAATCATTACAATATGGAAAATAATGAAATTTAGCACTATATGCTAATTTTTTGAGAAGGACCTGTATAGGGTTAAATACACCAAATATATCAAGCCATAAATGTGTGCATATTGGTTATAAATAAGTACCAACTGGTCTAAACTGCTAAGGAGGAAATATAAAGTGCAATAATGGGTCAAATAATTATGCATTTCAGATGGTAAGTATCCATAATCCCCACAGTGGGGAACGCCATATCAGACAACCATACCATAGCGGTGTCTTACCCCTCAGTAAAAATGCACACCATGGATCACATGGGAACAAAAAACACAACAAGGACCCACGCGTATTGACACCCTTAGGTGTCTTCCTCGGGGTCAGTGAGTGACTGGAATGTAGCGTTATATCATGTATATATACAGGGTAAATGAAACAATTCTTACCAGCTGGAGTGAGCTAGTACACGTTCGCATCTGAACATTTCCGGTACTACCATAGAGTATATGAAGTGGGTAGAACGCCACTCGAGTTAACTGCGCATGCGTCAGGCACATATTAGCTAGTGCACGATCGTAACTGAACCTTTCCGATAGTACCATAGAGTGTATGAAGTGGGTAGAACCAGGGGTGAACCTAGCCTCTCTGCTGCCTGAGGCGAACTGCAAAACGGCGCCCCCCCATTGTAAAATCAGTACAAAGCTCCGCCCCCTTCTGAACGCGCCGTGAATTCGGATGTGCTCATTGAACACATCCGGAATCACCGCAGCGCTACACAGGCCTGAGTATTTCCCTTGTCGGGAGATCATGTTTTCAAGTCCCATATAGTAACTTGAGTAGTTGCATTAATAACTAGTCACCGACCTGGCTTCTCCTAACTCTGGACATGAGGGGAGGGAGTCACAAGGATATCAAGGAAGCAGCACCGTGCGCATCAGCCAGCAGCAGGAGCATGGGCGTACCCAGGATCAAAACTAGGGGGGGCAAGCCAATGTCACATCTTATACAGGTTACATCATATACACTGTACATTATCCTGCATATTAGGTATGGAGCATTAGAACTGTTGTATATTGTATAATACAGCAGTGTATGCGACACTACGCTGTATATACCATATATTATACTTGGCACACTCACCTCTATACAAAGAATAAGAGGCATTATAACCTGTATATGAAAAGTATAATACAGCAGTGTATATACACTATATACCGCACACAATGTGTATGACCCTGTATACACTATATACTACACTCTATATACTGCACACGATGTGTATGACCCTGTATACACCATATACTACACTCTATATACTGCACACGATGTGTATGACCCTGTATACACCATATACTACACTCTATATACCGTACACGATGTGTATGACCCTGTATACACCATATACTACACTCTATATACCGCACACTATGTGTATGACCCTGTATACACCATATACTACACTCTATATACCGCACACTATGTGTATGACCCTGTATACACCATATACTACACTCTATATACCGCACACGATGTGTATGACCCTGTATACACCATATACTACACTCTATATACCGCACACGATGTGTATGACCCTGTATACAGTCATGGCCAAAAGTTTTGAGAATGACACAAATATTATATTTTCACATGATCTGCTGCCCTCTGGTTTTTATGTGTGTTTGACAGATGTTTTTATCACAGACAGAAATATAATAATTGCAAACATATGAGTAACAAAAGCTTATATTGACAGTTAGAATGAGTTAATGCAGCAAGTCAATATTTGCAGTGTTGACCCTTCTTCTTCAGGACCTCTGCAATTGTCCCTGGCATGCTCTCAATCAACTTCTGGACCAAATCCTGACTGATAGCAGTCCATTCTTGCACAATCAATGTTTTCTTTTTGTCAGAATTTTTAGGTTTTTGTTTGTCCACCCGTCTCTTGATGATTGACCACAAGTTCTCAATGGGATTAAGATCTGGGGAGTTTCCAGGCCATGGACCCAAAATCTCTATGTTTTGTTCCCTGAGCCATTTAGTTATCACCTTTGCTTTATGGCAAGGTGCTCCATCATGCTGGAAAAGGCATTGTTGATCGCCACACTGCTCTTGGAGGGTTGGGAGAAGTTGCTCTTGGAGGACATTCTGGTACCATTCTTTATTCATGGCTGTGTTTTTAGGCAAGACTGTGAGAGAGCCGATTCCCTTGGCTGAGAAGCAACCCCACACATGAATGGTTTCAGGATGCTTAACAGTTGGCATGAGACAAGACTGGTGGTAGCGCTCACCTTGTCTTCTCCGAATGAGGCGTTTTCCTGATGTCCCAAACAATCGAAAAGGAGATTCATCAGAGAAAATAACTTTACCCCAGTCCTCAGCAGTCCACTGCCTGTACCTTTTGCAGAATATCAGTCTGTCCATGATGTTTTTTCTGGAGAGAAGTGGCTTCTTTGCTGCCCTCCTTGAGACCAGGCCTTGCTCCAAGAGTCTCCGCCTCACAGTGCATGCAGAAGCACTCACACCTGCCTGCTGCCATTCCTGAGCAAGCTCTGCACTGCTGGTAGCCCGAGCCCGCAGCTGAAATACTTTTAAGAGACGGTCCTGGCGCTTGCTAGTCTTTCTTGGGCGCCCTGAAGCCTTTTTGGCAACAATGGAACCTCTCTCCTTGAAGTTCTTGATGATGCGATAGATTGTTGACTGAGCTGCAATCTTTCTAGCTGCGATATTCTTCCCTGTTAGGCCATTTTTGTGCATTGCAATGATGACTGCACGTGTTTCTTTAGAGATAACCATGGTTAACAGAAGAGAAACAATGATGCCAAGCACCAGCCTCCTTTTAAAGTGTCCAGTGGTGTCATTCTTACTTAATCATGACAGATTGATCTCCAGCCATGTCCTCATCAACACCCACACCTGTGTTAATGGAGCAATCACTGAAAAGAGGTTAGCTGGTCCTTTTAAGGCAGGGCTGCAATGATGTTGAAATGTGTTTTGGGGATAAAGTTCATTTTCTAGCCAAATATTGACTTTGCAAGTAATTGCTGTTAAGCTGATCACTCTTTATAACATTCTGGAGTATATGCAAATTGCCATTAGAAAAAGTGAAGCAGTAGACTTTGTAAAAATTAATATTTGTGTCATTCTCAAAACTTTTGGCCATGACTGTACACCATATACTACACTCTATATACCGCACACGATGTGTATGACCTGTATACACCATATACTACACTCTATATACCGCACACGATGTGTATGACCCTGTATACACCATATACTACACTCTATATACCGCACACGATGTGTATGACCCTGTATACACCATATACTACACTCTATATACTGCACACGATGTGTATGACCCTGTATACACCATATACTACACTCTATATACCGTACACGATGTGTATGACCCTGTATACACCATATACTACACTCTATATACCGCACACTATGTGTATGACCCTGTATACACCATATACTACACTCTATATACCGCACACTATGTGTATGACCCTGTATACACCATATACTACACTCTATGTACCGCAGACGATGTGTATGACCCTGTATACACCATATACTACACTCTATATACCGCACACGATGTGTATGACCCTGTATACACCATATACTACACTCTATATACCGCACACGATGTGTATGACCTCTATTCACCATATACTACACTCTATATACCGCATACGATGTGTATGACCCTGTGTACACCATATACTACACTCTATATACCGCACACGATGTGTATGACCCTGTATACACCATATACTACACTCTATATACTGCACACGATGTGTATGACCCTGTATACACCATATACTACACTCTATATACTGCACACGAAGTGTATGACCCTGTATACACCATATACTACACTCTATATACTGCACACAATGTATATGACCCTGTATACACCATATACTACACTCTTATTTTGAAGTAAAAAAAAAAAAGAAACAGGATCAAACACAATACTTAAAATAAAGAACAAGTAAAGTTAAAAATCAACAAACTTACTGGTATTTCAGTGGGAACTATGGGCCTGCTTTTGGTTAATGAGATGGTCAATGTTCGGTTCCATATTTGTCACAAGTGAAGCAATTTTTCTCTTTCTTGATATCATTATTTCCTAGGGATTCCAAATTGCTATTAGTAAAATACCAATATATATACAGCGCTACAAAAACAATATACCAGCAATAAAACTGCCCACACAGAGACATACAGGCTGCACTGCCCATCACTGCAGCCTTGCCAATCCATATCATTTCATCCTCATCAGTGCACATAGTGGCGCAACTCCGCTTTTAGCTCAGGCTCAGACTGGTGTGGTGCGAGAGTCCCTAATAGGCAGGTAAATGTCCCCAATAGGCAGCATTGGTCCCCAATAGGCAGGTAAATGTCCCCAATAGGCAGCATATGTTCCCAATAGGCAGCATAGTCCCCAATAGGCAGAATATGTCCTCAATAGACAGCATATGTCCTCAATAGATAGCATAGGTCCCCAATAGGCAGCATAGGTCCCCAATAGGCAGCATAGGTCCCCAATAGGCAGCATAGGTCTCCAATAGGCAGCATAGGTCCCCAATAGGCAGCATAGGTCCTCAATAGGCAGCATAGGTCCCCAATAGGCAGCATAGGTCCCCAATACGCAGCATAGGTCCTCAATAGGCAGCATAGGTCCCCAATACGCAGCATAGGTCCCCAATTCGCAGCATAATCCACCCCAATAGTTAACCAAAAAGAAGGCCAATTTGTAAATGCTCACTCATATATATTAATAGAATACCCAAAAAAATATATGAAAAACAGAGCCAATTTATGAAAAAATACAAAGACAATTTTATTGATTACAAAATAGTTATATAAAAAATAACAATATTTATACTTGATCTCTAACAACAAAGAGAAAGGCAAAAAACCTAGATACCATTATTCAGAGAAATGAGTACAAAAGGAGGATAAATAATTAACAAAGTATTCAGTGTGTTGTCAAGGAATAAACGCTAGATCATGCCAAAAAATATATATAAAAAAAGAACTGCCAGTCAATGTATACATAGAGTGCACAGTGCACATCATACGGAGATAAGAAAAATTTAAGATTGACAGTCCCAGTATACTATCACAGCATATCATGGAGTGGAAAGCACTATAGCAGCAGTCATAAATAGTTTCTATATATATATATATACACATATATATCCCTCGATTTTTATATGTACATTAATATATTTGTTCAATGCATAAGATAAATGTAACAGTCAATTACGCAAATGCAAATATAGCCCAGATTGAAATCCCATGTATATTACAACGGGGATAGTGTATATACGCACGTGCTGTTACAGTTATCAGTGTACCACCAGATATATGTGCCAAACATTGCAAGATGGTACTGCTGAAGGTAGTAATACAAAATATACTTCCCTCGGGGGGAAGCACTTTGCGAAACGCGCGTTGGGGCCTCCCTGTCCATTATTCAGTGAGTCTCGGGTACTTAGTATTTACTTTCATTTATTGTCTATATCTCTTGCAGCTTTTTTCTATATACTGCCATGTTCTGTATGGCCATATGGTAATGATTTGTCTACAATATGTTTTTGGCTGCATTATTGAATCATGGCAGTAACATTTGCATGTATATGTGATTTAGTACTTATGACTATGGCTGCATTTCATCTAGACCTGGTATTGTTAGGATAGAGTTCATATATATTTTGTATTGCTACCTTCAGCAGTACCATCTTGCAATGTTTGGCACATATATCTGGTGGTACACTGATAACTGTAACAGCACGTGCGTATATACACTATCCCCGTTGTAATATACATGGGATTTCAATCTGGGCTATATTTGCATTTGCGTAATTGACTGTTACATTTATCCTATGCATTGAACAAATATATTAATGTACATATAAAAATCGAGGGATATATATGTGTATTATATATATAGAAACTATTTATGACTGCTGCTATAGTGCTTTCCACTCCATGATATGCTGTGATAGTATACTGGGACTGTCAATCTTAAATTTTTCTAATCTCCGTATGATGTGCACTGTGCACTCTATGTATACATTGACTGGCAGTTCTTTTTTTATATATATTTTTTTTGGCATGATCTAGCGTTTATTCCTTGACAACACACTGAATACTTTGTTAATTATTTATCCTCCTTTTGTACTCATTTCTCTGAATAATGGTATCTAGGTTTTTTGCCTTTCTCTTTGTTGTTAGAGATCATGTATAAATATTGTTATTTTTTATATAACTATTTTGTAATCAATAAAATTGTCTTTGTATTTTTTCATAAATTGGCTCTGATTATTATTTTAATCCCCCAATAGGCAGCATAATCCCCCATAGCCAGCATAATCCCCCATAGCCAGCATAATCCCCCCATAGCCAGCATAATCCCCCATAGCCAGCATAATCCCCCCATAGCCAGCATAATCCCCCATAGCCAGCATAATCCCCCAATAGCCAGCATAATCCCCCATAGCCAGCATAATCCCCAATAGCCAGAATAATCCCCCAAAAGCAGCAGAATCCCCCAATAGCCAGCATAATCCCACAATAGCTAGCATAATCCCCCAATAGCCAGCATAATCCCCCAATAGCCAGTATAATCCCCCCATAGCCAGCATAATCCCCCAATAGCCAGCATAATCCCTCAATAGCCAGCATAATCCCCCATAGCCAGCATAATCCCTCATAAGCAGCAGAATCCCCCAATAGCCAGCAGAATCCCCAATAGCCAGCATAATCCCCCAATAGCCAGCATAATCCCCCATAGCCAGTATAATCCCCCCATAGCCAGCATAATCCCCAATAGCCAAAATAATCCCCCATAAGCAGCAGAATCCCCCAATAGCCAGCACAGTCCACCATAATCAGCAGAATCCCCCATAGCCAGCATAGTCCACCATAAGCAGCAGAATCCCCCATAGGATGGGCCCGGCGTTAAAAAAAAAAAAAAGCCAGTACTCACCTATCTCTCCCGCAGCTCTGAAGAAGCGCGCTCGACTCCGTCTTCTCCTGGCACAGGCGGCGTGACGTCATCACGGCGCGCAGGCGGCGTGGTGACGATCACGTCGCCTGTGCTGCATATTTGCCCGCGATTAAAGGGCCTGTGCTGCATTCCGCCCGCGATTAAAGGGCCCGCCGGCACTGAACTGTCAGTTCAGTGTCGGCGGGGCCGACGGGCCGGATCAAGCACAGTGTGCGCCCCTGCTTTGCCGCCCCCTAGCTGCCGCCGCCTGAGACAGAGGCTCAAATTGCCTCATTATAGCAGCGCCACTGGGTAGAACGCCGCTCAAATTAACCGCGCATGCGTCAGGCACACATCACAGTGGTGGAGAGCACATCAAACAGCGCCGCGTATTTTAATTGGTTTTAAAGCAGTGTTTTTTCTGTTTGTAGTGTAATGTTCAATAAACTTTATCTTTGATATGAATTTTTGGTGATCCCTATTTTTGTTTGCATACACTCTTTCTCTGTTTTGTTTATGGATTGTTACTATTTGGTATGCAACAGGTGATTCCAAATTAAGACATTAGTTTGATGGTGCCCGTTTCTTTTGTATTTGCTGGGATTCAGATATGCTTCCAGGGGTCTTCCTCATGCTGTTCCCATGCCATTTTATCGATGTTTCCATCATTTTCAGCTATGTTTAGACCTTCTCCAGACCTCCGAAGGGTGAGTGTTATGTTACGGTAGCTGAGGAGTGCAGGTAAAAAAGGAAATACACCAGAGCAGTTGGAATCTATGAGATTGCAGTACCCTGACTAACCACCACAACTAGAGGCAGCCGTGGAGCGTTCCTACGATGGTCCTAGACGCCTCGTCACAGCCTGAGAAACTAACTACACCTAAAGATAGAAATAGGAAAGCTATCTGCCCCGGAGCAGAACCCCAAAGATAATAGAAAGCCCCCAAACATGTAATGGCGGTTAGACAAGAGAAAATACTGACACAGAAAGAAAATAGTATGAGCAAACGCTGGGGCCCAAACTATCTAAATAGAAAAGGACAGGAAGGGTACTTACTGCAATCCAGAAAACCCTGAAAAACACCAACATACTAATTTCAAAATCACCTGAGATCACACGACCTCTACCACCTAAATTAGTTCTCTGGTGTAACAAAAACAGCAGCCACTGAAAAAACTGCAAAAAGCAAAAGTAAAAAACACAGTGGCTGGACTAAACAGAGAGGGCAAAAGCCCCCGGAAGGGACCCAGAAGGACCCCACAGAAGTGCAGGACAAAATGCAAAAATATAGCAAAAAACACAAAATAAGAAATTGTCTTATCTGATAGCAGGAGATGCAGACACGACACAGCAGGCTACAAGGGAAACTGGAAAGAAGGATTCAGACCAGAACAATTGATCACCGGCAACCCTGATGGGAAAATGATTCCCTTAAAAAAGACCAATCAGTAACACCTGATTCCCAATCCTCACTAGTACCGCTTGTAACCACCAGAGGGAGCCTCTGCTCAGAACTCATCTCAAACCCATTCACAACAGTACCCCCCCCTTGAGGAGGGGTCACCGAACCCTCATTTGAGCAACCAGGTCGGTCAGGATGAGTTCTATGATACGCACGGATAAGTCTCCTAGCATGGATGTCCGAAGCAAACACCCAAGAATTATCTTCCTGACCATAACCTCTCCATTTAACCAAATACTGGAGTCTTCGTCTAGAAAAACGAGAATCCAATATTTTCTCAACCACATACTCCAGATTGCCCTCAACCAAAACAGGGTCAGGAGGCACAGCAGCAGGAACCACTGGCTCAACAAACCTCTTCAACAAGGACTTGTGGAACACGTTATGGATCTTAAATGTCCCTGGAAGAAGCAAACGAAAAGAAACAGGATTAATAATCTCCATGATCTTATAAGGTCCAATGAACCTAGGCTTAAATTTAGGAGATGCTACTCTCATAGGAATATTCTTTGAGGACAACCAGACCAAGTCCCCCACTTTAAACCGAGGACCATCAGTCCTATGCCGGTTAGCAAACCGCTGGGCCTTCTCCTGAGAGAGGGACAACCTCTCCACTACCTGGTCCCAAATCTGCTGCATACGCTCAACAACAGAGTCAACACCTGGACAGACAGAAGCCTCCGTCTGTCCTGAAGAAAATCGAGGGTGAAACCCAGAATTACAGAAAAACGGAGACATCAAAGTGGCAGAGCTAGCCCTATTATTAAGAGCAAACTCAGCCAAAGGCAAAAAAGAGACCCAGTCATCCTGATCAGCAGACACAAAGCATCTTAGATAAGTCTCCAATGTCTGGTTTGTTCTCTCAGTTTGACCATTGGTCTGAGGATGAAATGCCGAGGAGAAAGACAATTGAACACCCAGTTTAGAACAAAAAGTCCTCCAAAATCTGGAAACAAACTGGACTCCTCTGTCAGACACAATGTTCTCAGGAATGCCGTGTAAACGAACCACGTGCTGAAGGAACAACGGCACCAATTCAGAGGAGGAAGGCAACTTAGGTAATGGCACAAGATGTATCATTTTGGAAAACCTATCACAAATTACCCAGATGGTGGTCATTCTCTGAGAAACAGGAAGATCGGAAATGAAATCCATAGAGATATGGGTCCATGGTCTCTTGGGCACAGGCAATGGCATCAACAAACCACTAGAGCGAGAGCAAGGCTTGGAGCGAGAGCAAGTCCCGCAGGACTGCACAAATTCCCTGACATCGCGAGACAAGGTAGGCCACCAAAAGGACCGACTAACCAAGTCTCTGGTACCAAAAATTCCGGGATGCCCAGCCAATGCGGAACAATGAATCTCAGACATCACACTCTTTTTCCATTGGTCCGGGACAAACAATTTTCCAACAGGGCAGCGCTCGGGCCTATCCTCCTGACACCCCTCCAGAGCAAGTCTCAAATTAGGCGAGATGGCGGAAAGAACTACACCCTCCTTCAAAATAACAGAGGGATCAGATAGCTCAGGAGAGTCCGCAAGGAAACTCCTCGAGAGGGCATCCGCCTTAACATTCTTAGTGCCAGGAAGAAAGGAAACCACAAAATTAAAACGTGTGAAAAACAAGGCCCACCTGGCCTGTCTAGGATTGAGTCGCTTGGCAGATTCCAGATAGACCAGATTCTTATGGTCCGTAAGGACCACCACCTGATGTTTGGCTCCCTCCAGCCAATGTCTCCACTCTTCAAAAGCCCACTTCATGGCCAATAACTCCCGATTACCCACGTCATAATTACGTTCAGTAGGAGAAAATTTTCGAGAGAAAAAGGCACAAGGGTTACTTTTAGAGGTCTCTGGATCTTTTTGGGACAAAACGGCACCTGCCCCAATTTCAGAGGCATCAACCTCCACCTGAAATGGCAGAGAAACATCAGGCTGCCGTAGAACAGGAGCAGAAGTGAATCTCTGCTTAAGTTCCTGAAACGCAGAGACTGCCTCAGGAGGCCAATTCACCACATCAGAACCCTTTCTGGTCAAATCAGTTAATGGTTTAACAATAACAGAGAAATTACCAATAAATTTACGATAAAAATTGGCAAAACCCAAAAATCTCTGAAGAGCCTTTAATGAAGTAGGTTGGACCCAATCACAGATGGCCTGAACCTTGACCGGGTCCATTTCAATAACAGATGGGGACAAAATGAATCCCAGAAATGAGATCTTCTGTACGCCAAAAAGACACTTTGATCCCTTCACATACAGAGCATTCTCTCTCAAAATCTGGAATACAGTTCGAACATGTTTCACATGAGAGTCCCAGTCATTAGAAAAAATCAAGATATCATCCAAATAAACAATCAGAAACTTGTCCACAAAATCCCTGAAAATGTCATTCATGAAGGACTGGAAGACGGAAGGAGCATTAGTGAGCCCAAAGGGCATCACAAGGTACTCAAAATGCCCTTCAGGGGTGTTAAATGCCGTCTTCCATTCATCCCCGTGCTTAATGCGAATAAGGTTATACGCCCCCCTGAGGTCAAGCTTGGTAAACCAAGTAGCGTTTTTCACCCTGGAAAACAGGTCAGAAATCAAGGGTAACGGGTATTGATATTTCACAGTAATATTGTTCAAGAGACGATAATCAATACACGGCCTTAATGAACCATCTTTTTTGGCCACAAAGAAAAAACCGGCACCTAAGGGTGAAGAGGATGGTCTGATATGACCCTTCTCCAATGATTCCTTGATATAAGACCGCATAGCGTCATGTTCAGGTACAGACAAGTTAAAGAGGCGACCCTTAGGGAATTTACTACCTGGCACTAATTCAATAGCGCAGTCATAGCTCCTATGGGGAGGTAAGGATGCAGATTTACTTTCGCTAAACACATCAGAAAAATCAAACAAAAAGTCAGGAACATCCTCAGCCTGGGGGGAGGCAGAAAAAACAGGAGTGTTGGTATTAACACATTGGCAGCCCCAACTGGTTACAGACACAGATTTCCAATCCAAAACAGGATTATGAGACTGTAACCAAGGGAAACCCAGCACGATAATGTCATGCAGATTATATAGAACCAAAAATTTGCAGCACTCCTGGTGATCAGGTTCAACCCTCATTATCACCTGAGTAGAAAACTGGGGTTTATTCTCAGCCAAAGGGGTAGAATCGATCCCCAGTAGGGGAATAGACTTCTGTAGGGGTATCAAGGGAAATCCACAACGTTTAGCAAAATCATAATCCATCAGGTTAATAGCTGCTCCAGAATCAACGAAAGCCTGAGCAGAAAATGAGGACAGAGAGCATATCAGAGTGACAGTTAATAAAAACTTAGTCTGAACACTACCTAAGACAACTGAGCGTGCAAAACGTCTTCCCCGCTTAGGGCAGACTGAAATAGCATGAGAGGCATCACCACAGTAGAAACATAACCCATTGCGCTTTCGAAACTCATGACGCTGTGCCCCAGACACCACTCCATCACACTGCATGGGCTCAGCAGCTGGCTCACAAGGCAACACCACTCCACGCATACTTCTCCGCTCACGCAAACGTCTGTCAATTTGAATCGCTAATGACATAGAATCATTGAGACCAGAGGGGACAGGGAATCCCACCATAACATCCTTTACATTATCCGACAGACCCTTCCGGAAAAGGGCCGCCAAAGCGTCGTCATTCCATTTGGTCAGGACTGCCCACCTACGGAATCTCTGACAGTAAAACTCAGCGTCCTCAAGCCCCTGATTTAATGCCAACAAGGCTTTTTCAGCTTGATCAGTGATATTAGGCTCATCGTACAATAACCCCAAAGCCTGAAAAAATACATCAACATCACTCAAAACAGGATCCCCAGGTGTCAGGGAAAAAGCCCAATCCTGAGGATCGCCGCGCAGGAGAGAGATGACAATTTGAACCTGCTGCGCTGCGTTTCCTGAGGACTTAGATTTTAAGGCAAGAAACAATTTACAATTATTTTTGAAATTCTGAAACTTAGCTCGATCCCCTGAAAACAAATCTGGCATGGGGATCCTAGGTTCCACAACAGGCAACCTAGCAAGATATGCAGCAATATTCTGAACCTCAGTGGCAAGCTGATCCACACGGCCAGACAACTGTGCAAACTCCATTGGGAGAAAAGATCCTCCCCAGCACCCAGAGATACAGAGGGAAAAAAAAAAAAAAAATGCAACAAACAGAAAAATATCTCTGACAACTTTTCTTCCTTCAAAATATATATATATTTTTTTCCCTTCTGTGAGTACCATACAATTTTTAAGTCCGGTGATACTGTTATGTTACGGTAGCTGAGGAGTGCAGGTAAAAAAGGAAATACACCAGAGCAGTTGGAATCTATGAGATTGCAGTACCCTGACTAACCACCACAACTAGAGGCAGCCGTGGAGCGTTCCTACGATGGTCCTAGACGCCTCGTCACAGCCTGAGAAACTAACTACACCTAAAGATAGAAATAGGAAAGCTATCTGCCCCGGAGCAGAACCCCAAAGATAATAGAAAGCCCCCAAACATGTAATGGCGGTTAGACAAGAGAAAATACTGACACAGAAAGAAAATAGTATGAGCAAACGCTGGGGCCCAAACTATCTAAATAGAAAAGGACAGGAAGGGTACTTACTGCAATCCCAGAAAACCCTGAAAAACACCAACATACTAATTTCAAAATCACCTGAGATCACACGACCTCTACCACCTAAATTAGTTCTCTGGTGTAACAAAAACAGCAGCCACTGAAAAAACTGCAAAAAGCAAAAGTAAAAAACACAGTGGCTGGACTAAACAGAGAGGGCAAAAGCCCCGGAAGGGACCCAGAAGGACCCCACAGAAGTGCAGGACAAAATGCAAAAATATAGCAAAAACACAAAATAAGAAATTGTCTTATCTGATAGCAGGAGATGCAGACACGACACAGCAGGCTACAAGGGAAACTGGAAAGAAGGATTCAGACCAGAACAATTGATCACCGGCAACCCTGATGGGAAAATGATTCCCTTAAATAAGACCAATCAGTAACACCTGATTCCCAATCCTCACTAGTACCGCTTGTAACCACCAGAGGGAGCCTCTGCTCAGAACTCATCTCAAACCCATTCACAACAGGTGAGGGGGTGCCAGGAAAATGCTCAAGTTTCCCATTGACTTTCGAGCACATGAGCATTACGATTTACTCGACACGAGTAATGAGCACCCAAGCATTTTAGTGCTTGCTCATCACTACTGTTAACTAACGAAATCTTAAAGTAATAACATAACATTATATATAATTATAATTATAATCTTTAGATATGCTCAATACGCAAAAAAATTCTGAATATTCAATCGGTATAACTAATAGGAGGAAGACTGCTCAATAAGCAGTTAAAAAATGCTGATACTAGATGGTGGCCCGATTCTAACACATCGGGTATTCTAGAATATGTATGTAGTTTATTTATGAAGATTTAAGAATAATGCAATGAATACACAGCAAACGCATGAGAACTGTTGATGCTTCTGATATTTTCCATAAAATTTCTACTGTGTTGATGCGTTCCTTTCTTCAATTGCTCAAACAGATCTGAGTAGTGAGGTCTCAGTAGCATAACTTTTCCTTTTTGGCAGCATTGAGTAAACAGATTGTCAGATGGTTTTTCATCAATGAAATTCAGAGAGTCGCATTTAGAACTGCATTCATATTCTCACAGTAGTGTTCAATAATTGTAGTTTTGTTGTCTGTTACGTAACGTGCAAGTTGTTGAATATTCAGCTGGGCTTGCCTTAGTTGGTAGAGCATTCATATTTTATGAATTTGCCGATCGTGTTGTTGTCTGTTTGCCCTGGATTGTGGAGATTCATTCACCCGACATTGTGGGATTCTGCATCGTGTTCCTGCCTAGCAGCAGTTTGTTGTGGTGTCTCCTGTTTCCGACGTTGTCTGTGAGATTCAGCATCCTGGGCTTGCCTGGCGGCAGTTTGTTGAAGTGTCTCTTGCTTTCGACGTTGTCGTTGCCTTGCTGCTGCTGCTGCTTTTTTGTCATCCTCAGTGGTGTATTTTCGCTTATGACCCATTGGAAGACAGGAAGCGTAAATCGTGATAGCGCACAGTAAAGAAGTATCTGTTCAGCGCGCTGTGACTGACAGAACATGTTCAGTGAACGTGACTGAACTATGTCGCAATGTGACTGACAGAATGTATTCAGTAAACGTGACAGAAGTACGTCACACTGTGACTGACAGAACGTGTTCAGTAAACGTTAGTGAACTATGTCGCACTGTGACTGAGAGAACTTGTCCAGTAAACGTGACTGAACTACATCACACTGTGACTGACAGAACTTGTTTAGTAAACATGAGTGAACTACGCATGGCCAGCGTCAGCCGCCCACACACATCGTGCCATCACGCCGCAATAATTATTTTCTGCTCCATTTGCTCATTTTCCCCTCCATTTGCTCTCTAACACAGGTCCTGTGACAGTCCCTGTGACGTTGCTAAGGCCGCGGTCGGGTATCCAAGGGGCGTGCCCGCACCACTCCCGGGCGCAACCAATCAGTGACGCGGGATTTCCGTTACAGACAGACAGAATTAGATGATTATATAGTAGATAAGCCGGTTGAAAAACGATGATAGCATTCAATCGTTCAAGAGACTTACGAGTCATAGCAAATTTAACTCTGTTAGAAAGGTTTTTGTTGCATATGTCATCCAACACTCGAACAGTTCATGGACAGCGCAGGAATGATCCTGATATTTTCTGTTACATTTGTGGTTGTTTTACAACACCCAAACAAAAGACAAATATATGTGACTTTGTGCGTAAAGCTTATCATGCATATTTCTAAGTTAAACTCGGTGACCAAGAGAAACCTTGGGCACCACAAAGTGAGCAGGACATGTGTTGAAAACCTGAGACAGTGGTCTAAGGGTCAAAGAAAAAGTCCCGGCTTGGAGTTCCAATGGTGCGGCAATGACTGCTACTTCTGTATGGTAAATATTGCACAAGGAAAAAATCTTCCATCCAGTATCCAAATCTACCTTCAGCTCTAAGACCAGTTGCTCACTGTGACAAAGTTCCTATTTACACTCCTTTGGAAATTTCCGACAACGATGAATTCTGTCAGTCCAATTTTTCAAAGACACTGATGAAAAAGATTTTTTTAGCCTCAGAAGCTGATGCCAGAATATGCCACTCATTAATTGAATGACCTGGTACGAGAACTTGATCGTCCGAAGTCGTCAGCAGAGTTACTTGTTCCAAGAATAAAGGAAAAGAACCTGCTGGCTCCCGGCACCACATTTATCTTTCTCAACAGAGATCTTCTGAAATATTTCCGTATGGACGAGGAGCTTGAATACTACATCGACATCAAAGGATTTATTGAGTCAACTGGATGTGATCGCTACCTAACTGAAGAATGGAGATGACAGTACAAAGAGAAGGCTAAAGCGCGTGTTGCGTCACAAAGGCAATAAACTAGTTTCCATTCCAATTGCTCACTCAGTAAATATAAAAGAAACATATGAATGCATGACAACGTTTCTCCAAAAATCTAATATAATGATCATTGCTGGATTTTATGTGGTGACCTGAAGGTTATATTAATTCTTCTAGGACAACTAAGTGGATACATAAAATTTCCTTATTTCCTTGTTTTTTGTGCCTTTGGAATAACCAATCAAAGGCAGAACATTATACAAGGAAAAAATGGCCTGCTAGAGAGAAATTTACAATTGGTGAAAGCAATATTAAAAAATGAACCATTTGATAATCCTCATAAAATGCTGCACCCCGCAAACCATAAAAAAAATTATAATTCATGAAGCAATATGTTAGGGCTTTTCGTCAAAATGGTGAGTGCTTAGAGTACATTTGTACCAAATTTCCTGATCTTCCACATGAGAAGTTGAAAGCTGATGGCCTGCAAATTAGACTTGTAACCAAAGATAGAGAATTCCTTAATACCATGAAAACCATAGAAAATAATGCTTAGTCTGATTTTTGTAATGTTATTTAAGACTTTTTTGGCAACTTTAGGGCCAAAAATTATAATTATTTAATTCAAAATTTGTTGATTGCGTTTCAAAGACTGGTAGCAAACATGAGTGTCAATTGCATTTCCTTCATAACCACCAGAACTACTTCCCCTCCAAATTTGGAGCCATGAGTGAAGAACAAGGAGAACATTTTTACCAAGACATCAGGACCATTGAACATAGATATCAAGGCAGATAGAACACAAACAAGATGGCGGACTACTGCTGGTGTTTAAAGCATGATAACCCTGATCATAACCATTCCAGAGCATCCAAAAAGAGAAAATTTCTTCCTAACAATTCAAATTTACATAACTATTGCTCTGTTGATTAGACTTGTTTTTTTTTCACAAATCAAATATATTACGTGCTATCGCTTCTTCGGAATTTCTTATTACACCCAATATTTGACTTTAAAATCTTTAATCATACATTTATCATTTGTGAAAAAAATTGAAGTATTGCAACTTCTTTTAAGTCATATCTGTAATCAGCACCTTTTATTTGGATAAAATCTGCCAAAATACTTAGGTTAACAGAATTAATTTTTTTTTACAAGTGTAGACGTTATTAGAAAGGACTGCACCACCCCTTTAATGTTTCTGTCTTTCATAGCAGGTATCATAAATTTGAGTCCCTGACATGGACAAGTTTTATAAGTAGCTTAAATATTATTAATTAAATATTTAGAGACATCCACTGAGGACAAGGGTCCTCCCACATGAAGTTGCAATGACATAGCAGTGTCTTGTGCAAGAAAGAAGCATGAATAGAGAAGCTTCTCGTCTGCAGCAGTTGAGCAAGGTTCTGTGGCTGCAGCAGAAAGATATTCACTATGGTAAGTGTGGCTGCCAGTGCTGGGCAGTGCACAAGATGGAATTTGGGCTTACGGAGCAGAGTGTGCTCATAAGCAGCATGGCCGCGCATCTTAGATGGAACAATCATTGCAAGGCTTGTTAAGGCTAGGATACATGTGTCACATGGCAGCAATTCCCTGAAAAGTCATATGTGCAGCTTGTCTGAGACTTGCTGTCGTGTGACTGTTTTAGAGCTGTGGTTTTGCTGTAAATGAAAAGCCAAGTATCAGACAAGTTGCACAGGTGTCACATGCAACTTGCATTGAAGTCCATGACAAGTATGTTGAATATGATTTACAACCAGTGAAGGAAAATCCAACTTATTTGGAGACATGTGCGACTCTGTGTCACAGTCGCAGAACATCACAGGTTGCAACATGACACCACAGGAAATCATTGCATCCAACGTTGCAATGTGTCGCTTCAAAGCATTGACTTAGGCACATCTAGCTTAGTAGTATCCCTTATTTTTACCCACAGGGTCGGACTGGGATGTCTGGGGCCCACAGGGGGAATTGATCTTAGGGTCCCAACCTACAGCTATATGCAAATATCTGTAGGCCGTTATCCCCTTTATAGTGGAGCATTGACTGTAAAACACAGACGGCTCCTGCACATCTACTGTGCACCACCATAACTGCGATGTACAATTACGGTAGTTTACATTAAAGGGGTTATTTTGTTAAAACAAGTTATCACCCATCCATGGAGGATAGGTGATCGCTTAGGTCCGACCATTAGAAACCGCACCAATCGGAAGAATGAGGAAGTTTTATCCTTGGTAGGACATTTTAAAATGCAGCGGCAGGTGAGATGTCTGACCACAGCTCCATTCATTCTCTTTGGGGCTTCCAGAAAAAAACAAGTGCAGTGCTTGCAGCCACAGAGGAAATGAATGGATCAGTGGTCAAGTTGCACATGCTGCTCCAGTCTAATGGGGATAAAAGTTCCACATTCTACCAATTGGGTCCAAGCAGTCAGACCCACACCAATCAATACGTTCTCACTTATCCTGTGAAGAGGTGATTACTGTTTTCCACAGAAGAACCCTGTAAGTGCATCTCTACCACTGTGATCCAAGTATTTAATCTCTAATGGAAATAAAGAATCTTCTCTCAATATCAGACAGAACAAATAACCACCATACACAACACAATCCTTTATACCAAGACCAATACAACCACATACAAGGAAGAAATACCACCACACCATGACCAGACCACATAGTGACCGAAAAATACCACATACAAGGAACAAAAATGCCAGACGATGAACAGACCACATAAGTGATCAAATAATATCACATATTACTAGCATATAGCAACTGAATAATACCACATACAATGAGAAATACCGAGAGACTATAATTAGGCTACATATTCCACTACATAGTGACCCAAATAATACCACATACAAGGGACAAATACCGCCACACCATGACCAGCCCACAAATTACAACCACATAGTGACTGAAAAATACCACATACAGGGAATAAATACCGCCACACTGATCAGACCACAAATTACCACCACATAGTGACATTATACACAGGAGCTCTGTATATAGTATACAGTCATGGCCAAAAGTTTTGAGAATGACACAAATATATTTTCACATGATCTGCTGCCCTCTGGTTTTTATGTGTGTTTGACAGATGTTTTTATCACAGACAGAAATATAATAATTGCAAACATATGAGTAACAAAATCTTATATAGACAGTTAGAATGAGTTAATGCAGCAAGTCAATATTTGCAGTGTTGACCCTTCTTCTTTAGGACCTCTGCAATTCTCCCTGGCATGCTCTCAATCAACTTCTGGACCAAATCCTGACTGATAGCAGTCCATTCTTGCACAATCAATGCTTTCATTTTGTCAGAATTTTTAGGTTTTTGTTTGTCCACCCGTCTCTTGATGATTGACCACAAGTTCTCAATGGGATTAAGATCTGGGGAGTTTCCAGGCCATGGACCCAAAATCTCTATGTTTTGTTCCCTGAGCCATTTAGTTATCACCTTTGCTTTATGGCAAGGTGCTCCATCATGCTGGAAAAGGCATTGTTGATGACCAAACTGCTCTTGGAGTGTTGGGAGAAGTTGCTCTTGGAGGACATTCTGGTACCATTCTTTATTCATGGCTGTGTTTTTAGGCAAGACTGTGAGAGAGCCGATTCCCTTGGCTGAGAAGCAACCCCACACATGAATGGTTTCAGGATGCTTAACAGTTGGCATGAGACAAGACTGGTGGTAGCGCTCACCTTGTCTTCTCCGAATGAGGCGTTTTCCTGATGTCCCAAACAATCGAAAAGGGGATTCATCAGAGAAAATAACTTTACCCCAGTCCTCAGCAGTCCACTGCCTGTACCTTTTGCAGAATATCAGTCTGTCCATGATGTTTTTTCTGGAGAGAAGTGGCTTCTTTGCTGCCCTCCTTGAGACCAGGCCTTGCTCCAAGAGTCTCCGCCTCACAGTGCATGCAGATGCACTCACACCTGCCTGCTGCCATTCCTGAGCAAGCTCTGCACTGCTGGTAGCCCGATCCCGCAGCTGAAACACTTTTAAGAGACGGTCCTGGCGCTTGCTGGTCTTTCTTGGGTGCCCTGAAGCCTTTTTGGCAACAATGGAACCTCTCTCCTTGAAGTTCTTGATGATGCGATAGATTGTTGACTGAGGTGCAATCTTTCTAGCTGTGATACTCTTCCCTGTTAGGCCATTTTTGTGCATTGCAATGATGACTGCACGTGTTTCTTTAGAAATAACCATGGTTAACAGAAGAGAAACAATGATGCCAAGCACCAGCCTCCTTTTAAAGTGTCCAGTGGTGTCATTCTTACTTAATCATGACAGATTGATCTCCAGCCATGTCCTCATCAACACCCACACCTGTGTTAATGGAGCAATCACTGAAAAGAGGTTAGCTGGTCCTTTTAAGGCAGGGCTGCAATGATGTTGAAATGTGTTTTTGGGGATAAAGTTAATTTTCTAGCCAAATATTGACTTTGCAAGTAATTGCTGTTAAGCTGATCACTCTTTATAACATTCTGGAGTATATGCAAATTGCCATTAGAAAAAGTGAAGCAGTAGACTTTGTAAAAATTAATATTTGTGTCATTCTCAAAACTTTTGGCCATGACTGTACAGTATAGTGTATAGTGTCAGTGTACAGGTAATACAATGATCACCAGTGACATTATACACAGGAGCTCATTATACAGTGTTTAGTATACAGGTAATACAGTAATCACTAGTGATATTATACACAGGAGCTCTGTATATAGTGTCAGTGTACAGGTAATTCTATTGACATTATATACAACAGCTTTGTATAAAGTGTCAGCGTACAAGTAATACAGTGATCACTAGTGACATTATACACATGTAATACACTGACTCACTAGTGACATCTGTAGTTGATGTCTGTTATGAATGTGCTAGAGATGGTTTCTGAGCAGAGGCTCCCTCTGGCTCCCTCTGGTGGCAATCTGGGATCACTGACTGGTCTGATATAAGGGAGGTTCCCTCCCATGATGGTTGCCGGTGATCAATTGTTCTTGTCTCAATTGTGGTTCCTGGTTCATTTGGAAGTTTGCTGAGTCTTGCCTGCATCTTCTGCTTTCAGATAAGATATTTTCTGCTTTTATTTTTGTGCTTGCTTTTTGCATTATTCCCTGCACTTCTGTGGAGGTCAGCCAGGTCCCCTTGTGCTTGTGCTCCTCTCAGTTTATCTGGAGCCACTGTTGTTTGTTCATTTGCTTTTTCCTGTTTTTTCAGTGGCTGCGGCTTAGTTTTGTTACACCAGAGAACTTAGGTTTAGGTGGTAGAGATCGTGTGATCTCAGGTGTTTTTGCAATCAGAAGAGTTGGTATTTTTTTAGGGTTTGGATTGCAGTGAGTATCCTTTCCTTTACTTTTCTGTCTGGACAGATTGGGCCCCAGCGTTTGCTCGTTCTATTTTCTGTCTGTGTCCGTGCTTCTTCTTGTCTGGCCGCCATTACATGTTTGGGGGCTTCCTATTTTCTTTGGGGATCTGCTCCGGGGCAGATAGCTTTCATCTTTCTGCCTTTGGGTGTGGTTGTCTCTCGGGCTGTGACGAGGCGTCTGGGATCAGCGTGGGAGCGCTCCGCAGCTGCCTCTAGTTGTGTGGTTGGTTTAGGTTACTGCAATCCAACAGGTTCCAGCCTCTCTGGTGTATTGCCGTTTTTGCTTATTCTCCTCAGCTACCAAAACATAACAGATGTCCTTCATCTTCTCTTTTCTTCTTCATCCAGCACAGACCATCATCACTTCTTCTTCTGGCCTACCGCCTCAACAAATTAACTATCCCTGTGTTGCCCATTCAAAATTTTTACCATAACCAGGTCCCTTGTATCATGTTCTCATACACCTTATGCATTTAATAGCCCTCTTTGTCTGTACTTTTACATATTCTGACTGATAACTGGCTCATGCAGCATTACATGAACATCCGATTTCCTATTTTTATGGCTGGTCCAAACAATGAAAGCAATTGTTACTATCCACCTTTTGTGTCTTCCCTATTTCCTCATACGTTGTAAGCTTGTGATCAGGGCCCTCATTCCTTTTGATATCTGTTGATCTATGTGTTTATTGTTACGCCTTAATGTCTATTGTCTGTACAAGTCACCTTTAAAATGTAAAGTGCTGTGGAATATTTTGGCGCTATAGAAATAAAAATATTTTTATTGTTATATTATTCTTCCAGCCAGGACTGTCTCTGCAAAAAATAACACAGTCATCAATAGCTGATCGCTTCCAAAGCACATTCCCCATTTTTTTCCCCCTACTTCAACACTACGTCATATGGAGAAAAAAAGTGACATAGTGCAACACTGCACAGTAACAGGATCCACTTTTTGTTCCCTGCATGGAAAACAGTAATTTATAAATTGCTAATTATATTACAGTAGTAATAATATTCCTAATTGTACCCTAAAGAAATTATGTTCCCCACTTGTCAACATAAACTAATACAACAGGTTCCTCATTCTGGCCCCCAAACAGTATCTAAGTCCCTCATCCTGGCCCCCTTTATTTAACAATCTTGTCCAACCTAGCCCCCTTTATTTAATAATCTCACCTAGCCTGACCCCTTTATTTTGTAATATGCCCCAGCCTGATCCCCTATGTCCCTTGTCCAGCCTGACTCCAACATCTGCAGCCTGCCCCCCAGCTATCCATACTGGCCTCCATATGTGCATTGTCCTGCCCCCATATATCCAACCTGGATCCCCCATATATCCAACCAGGTCCATTGTCCTTCCTCCCATATACCCATTCTGGCCTCCAAATATACAGTGGGGAAAAAAACATTTAATCAGCCACCAATTATGCAAGTTCTCCCACTTAAAAGATGAGAGAGAGGCCTGTAATTGAGTTCATAAGTAGATCACAACTATCAGAGACAATATGAGAAAACAAATCCAGAAAATCACCTTGTCTAATTTGGCAAGATTTATTTAGCAAATTATGGAGTAAAATAAGTATTTTGTCACCTAAAAACATGCAAGATTTCTGGCTCTCACAGACCTGTAACTTCTTCTTTAAGAGGCTCCTCTGTCCTCCACTCATTACCTGTAGTAATGGCACCTGTTTGAACTTGTTATCAGTATAAAAGACACCTGTCCACAACCTCAAACAGTCAAACTCCAAACTCCACTATTTTGAAGACCAAACAGCTGTCGATTGACACCAGAAACAAAATTGTAGCCCTGCACCAGGCTGGGAAGTCTGAATATGCAATAGGCAAACAGCTTGGCGTGATGAAATCAACTGTGCGAGCAATAATAAGAAAATGGTAGACATACAAGACCACTGATAATCTCCCTCGATCTGGGGCTCCATGCAAGCTCTCACCCCATGGGGTCAAAATGATCAGAAGAACGTTGAGCAAAAATCCCAGAACCACACAGGGGGACCTAGTGAATGACCTGCATAGAGCTGCAACCACCGTAACAAAGGCTACCATCAGTAACACACTATGCCGCCAGGGACTCAGATCCTGCAGTGCCAGACATGTCCCCTGCTTAAGCCAGTACATGTCCGGGCCCGTCTGAAGTTTGCTAGAGAGCATTTGGATTATCCAGAAGAGTACTGGGAGAATGTCATATGGTCTGATGAAACCAAAGTAGAACTGTTTGCTAGAAACAAATCTTGTCGTGTTTGGAGGAGACAGAATGTTGAGCTGCATCCAAAGAACACCATACCTACTGTGAACCATGGGGGTGGCAGCATCATGCTTTGGGGCTGTTTCTCTGTAAAAGACCAGGGCGACTGATCCGTGTACATAAAAGAATGAACAGGGCCATGTATCGTGAGATTTTGAGTGCAAACCTCCTTCCATCAGCAAAGGCATTGAAGATGAAATGTGGATGGGTCTTTCAGCATGATAATGATTCCAAGCACACCTCCAGGGCAACGAAGGAGTGGCTTCGTAAGAAGCATATGAAGGTCCTGGAGTGGCCTAGCCAGTCTCCAGATCTCAACCCCATAGAAAACTTTTGGAGGGATTTGAAAGTCCGTGTTGCCCAGCGACAGGCCCAAAACATCACTGCTCTAGTGGAGATATGCATGGAGGAATGGGCCAACATACCACCAACAGTGTGTGCCAACCTTGTGAAGACTTATAGAAAACGTTTGACCTCTGTCAATGCCAACAAAGGATATATAACAAAATATTGAGATGAACTTTTGTTAATGACCAAATACTTATTTTTCACCATAATTTGCAAAATAAATCTTGCCAAATCAGACAAGGTGATTTTCTGGATTTGTTTTCTCATTTTGACTCTCATATTTGTGGTCTACTTATAATGTACAGGCCTCTCTCATCTTTTTTTGAGTGTGAGAACTTGCACAATTGGTGGCTGACTAAATATTTTCTTCCCCCACTGAATCCATCCTGGCTCCCATATGTTTCTTGAACTGCCCCCTATAAATCCATCCTAGATCCCCATATATCCATCCTGCCCCCTTCATATATCCATTCTGGTCCCTTGTCCTGGCACCCCCATATATCCATCCTGTCTCCACTCAAATATCCATCCTGGCTCCCCATATATCCATCCTGGCTCCCCCCATATATCCATCCTCAATCCACCATATATCCAACCTGGTTCCTTGTCCTGGCTCCCACATACCCATTCTGGCCTCTCATATATCCATCCTGGCTTCCATATGTCCCTTGTCCTGCCCCTCATATAATCATCCTGGCTCTCATATATTCCTTGTCCTGCTCCCATATATCCATCCTGGATCCCCCATATATCCATCCTGCCTCCTCCATATTTCCATCCTTGTCCCTCGTCCTGGCACTCTCTCATATATCCATCCTGGCTCACACCATATATCCATCCTGGTCCCTTGTCCTGGCACCCCCCCATATATTCATCCTGGCTCCCCCCATATATCCAGACTGACTCCCCCTTATATCCATCCTGCCCCCTCCATATATCCCTCCTGGTCCATCCTGCCCCCTTCATATATCCATCCTGGTACTTTGTCCTGGCACCCCCCATATATCCATCCTGGCTCCCCATATATCCATCCTGGCTCCCCCCTAATATCCATCCTAGCTCCCTATATATCCATCCTGGCTCCATCTATACATCCATCCTGGACCCTCCATATATCCATCCTGGCCCCTCCATGTATCCATCCTGGTTCCTTGTACTGGCACTCCTCCCCCCATTTATCCATACTGGCTCCACAAATATCCATCTTGCTCCCCCCATAGCTCCCTATATATCCATCATGGCCCCTTCATATATCCATCCTGGCCACTCCATATATCCATCCTGCCCTCTCCATATTTTCATCTTGGTCCCTTGTTCTGCCCCCCCATATATACAGTACAGACCAAAAGTTTGGACACACCTTCTCATTCAATGATTTTTCTGTATTTTCATGACTATGAAAATTGCAGAATCACACTGAAGGCATCAAAACTATGAATTAACACATGTGGAATTATACATTACACTTTACAAAAAAGTGTGAAACAACTGAAAATATGTCTTATATTCTAGGTTCTTCAAAGTAGCCACCTTTTGCTTTGATTACTACTTTGCACGCAGAAAAGGTGAACGGATGGACTCTACTTGCCTGGTTCCCACGGTGAAGTATGGAGGAGGTGGTGTGATGATGTGGGGGTGCTTTGCTGGTGACACTGTTGGGGATTTATTCAAAATTGAAGGCAGAGTGAACCAGAATGGCTACCACAGCATCTTGCAGCAGCATGCTATTCCATCCGGTTTGCATTTAGTTGTACCATCATTTATTTTTCAACAGGACAATGACCCCAAACACACCTCCAGACTGTGTAAGGGCTATTTGACCAAGAAGGAGAGTGTTGGGGTGCTACGCCAGATGACCTGGCCTCCACAGTCACCAGACCTGAACCCAATCGAGATGGTTTGGGGTGAGCTGGACCGCTCACCGCTTCAATTTTGAATAAATCCCCAACAGTGTCACCAGCAAAGCACCCCCACACCATCACACCACCTCCTCCATGCTTCACGGTGGGAACCAGGCATGTAGAGTCCATCCATTCACCTTTTCTGCGTGCAAAGCAGTAATCAAAGCAAAAGGTGGCTACTTTGAAGAACCTAGAATATAAGACATATTTTCAGTTGTTTCACACTTTTTTGTAAAGTGTAATGTATAATTCCACATGTGTTAATTCATAGTTTTGATGCCTTCAGTGTGATTCTACAATTTTCATAGTCATGAAAATACAGAAAAATCTTTGAATGAGAAGGTGTGTCCAAACTTTTGGTCTGTACTGTACATCCTGGTCCCTTGTCGTTCTTTCCCCCATATATCCATCCTGGACCCTTGTCCTGCTTCACCCCATATATTTATCCTGTCCCATTGTTCTGCCTCTTCATATATCCATCCTGGTCCCTTGTCCTGCTCACCCCCATATATCCATCCTGGACCCTTGTCCTGCTCTCCCCCATATATCTATCCAGGCCTCTTGTCATGCCCCCACCCCGCCATATATCCTCCTGGTCACTGGTCCATTGTCCTGCTCCCCCTTCATATATTCATCCTGGCCCTTTTTCCTGCTTTCCCCCATATATCCATCACTGCCCCTTGTTCTGTCCCTGCTCCATATATCCATCCTGGCCCCTTGTCCTGGCCTCATGCACAGACAAAAAAAAAAAGAAGATTCCTCTTACCTGCTTGTGCTCCCGGCGCCGGACGGCGTCCTCCTCTGCAGGTCCGGCGCGCTCATATGAAAATGGCCACCGACCTATCAGAGGCCGGCGGCTGACTTGTGTGCGCCCGTTGCATTGCATGAACCCTAGCCAGTGTTCATCGAGACGTGCGCCGCATCGTTCAGGTAATGAATGCTGCGTGCGCACACCCCTGCAATACCCTGCATGCTCTTTTACAGGGCCCGTGTCCCTAAAAAACGCAGACTTTTTTTTTTCTCCTCCTTCATGTCTTCTTCCCTTCTCTATTGGGTCCACTGATTTCCCCGATACCCCGCCAGGCAAGTCTGATCCTGTTTGCATAACAGTATCTATCTATTCCCTTTTATTGGTTTTACATCTATACAATATCTATATGATTCGGCTTTTATAACAAGCATGCATCTTATTTGTGCTGTCATTTTTACTGCAGAATATCTTTTCTCCAAGTTCCAGGGAGATGACAGACAAAAGCCCCTTATTTGTGTATTTCTTTGAGATAGTAGTTACAGTACACTATTTATCTCCATTAAACTTGTCTTCTATTTATGGTAGGTTCTAATGAAGGAATTTTAATAGTTGTTTTGAATGAAGTTAATTAGCAGGGTTTATATAGTACTTTACACAGATTGTTTGTGTTGCGGTTTTAGAGTTGATTTATTAAAGGCTTTTTAATGTATTTGGAGCATTTTTTCCATCAAGGAGCAGATGTTGACCTGTGACCAGTCATTGTAACCAGCAGGAACTTGACTCAGCCGCCTCCACTAAAATGATTACGGAGTCTAGAAATGTGACAGATTTATCAAACATTGTACTGTACCACATAATATATGCGACATTTCAAGCTTTATGAGATTTTGGAAAGCTCAATAATATTTAAAGTTGAACAAATAAAATAAAACTATTGTCATTATACTTTGTGGGATGCAAAGCAATTTGTTTCTGTACTTCAAAATTAGCATTCTATTATGAGGAGAAAATATTTATAGCATCAATTTAAATTGCCTTAAGATTGACTCATTTTCTGTGATACTCTTTCAATTTTTGGCATTACACTTATGAGACCAAAAATTTCTTGAAGTTTTACAAAACCATAATATGGCCTCAGTGGACTTCTATAGCGACTACTATTACATACTAAGTATTTTTTATGTCAGATCAGAGGGGATTACCGGGACTTTGCAAAAAAATGTGCCTAAGCAATAACAGGCAGGTAGCTGCTACTTACCTGCCTGTTGTGTCCGGCGCCATTCTCCGCCGGCACAAAGCGATCACAGACCAGTCCTGCCAAAGATTCAGCAGCCTCTGCTGACATCATGACTACAGAGCTGCGGCTTCTACTCCACCCTGCTCTATTGATAGGGCGTGACTGCCAACGTCATGCTGATTGACAGCCGGCTCCCCCAGTATGGCAGAGTGACTCTGGCTGTCAATCAGAATGATGTCGGCCATCACATATTAGGGCTCATGCAGAAGTCCGTGGCTCATAGACTGCAATGCACGGGTCTCTCAACTGGATCATTACAGCTTCATATACTGTATACCAGCACTACTGTATTGTACACTGATATTAGATCATACTGTATATGAACTGGACTGATCCTGCACCAGCTACCAGACATCACATTATTATCAATGGTAGTATATACACTCATGGCCAAAAATATTGGTCCCCTTGAAATTGTTCCAGAAAATGAGATATTTATCCCTTGAAATAATTGCAATTACACATGATTTGTTATACACATGTTTATTTCCTTTGTGTGTATTGGAACAGCACAAAAAAAACAGGAAAAAAAGGCAAATTGGACATAATTTCACACACAACCTCGAAAATGGGCCAGACAAAATTGTTGGCACCCTCAACTTAATATTTGGTTGCACACCCTTTGGAATAAATAACTGCAGTCAGTCGCTTCCTATAACCATCAACAAGCTTCTTACACCTCTCAACTGGAATTTTGGACCACTCTTCTTTTGCAAACTGCTCCAGGTCTCTCATATTTGAAGGGAGCCTTCTCCCAACCGCAATTTTAACATCTCTCCACAGGTGTTCAATGGGATTTAAATCTGGACTCATTCCGGCCACTTCAGAACGCTCCAGTGCTGTGTTTCCATCTATTTCTGGGTAGCCCTCAACAGTTGCTTTGAGACAGTCCTGGGGGAATGTGCCTCTCTGCCCACTGGCCCAGCCCATACCTGTTGTCCAGTAATGAAAAACTACTTTATTGCTTTATGTTGAAAAATTAACGAAAGGCACATAAAATCAAAATAATCTTTTGGTAATATACAGGGTAACTGATATATTTATAAAGAGTCTTCTAAAGAGCCCAAAAATAAAGCACATTTAAATGTTTTGTAAATATAAAGGGATGAGGGGGTCACCGAAAATATTTTTAACCCCTTAAGGACCGCTGATTCTCATAAAAACAGAGGCTGCTAAGGGGCCTTATTCCCTCATAAGTAGGGTTGAGCATTCCGATACTGCAAATATCGGGTATCGGCCGATATTGGCTGTATCGGAATTCCGATTCCGAGTTCCGATATTTTCGTCATATCGGATACCGGAATCGGGATTGTCACTGTCACCGTCAGTGTCCGTCGGTCGGGTCTGTCAGGAGTCAGCGGCACTTACCTGGCAGAAGATCTCCGGCGGTCACGGGCTGGACTGCTTCATGGCCGCAATCTTCTTTCCCCGGCGGTCACATGCAGTTTCTCGCGATAACTGCAGTGACTGCTGGGTAATCCCGGCCGTAAAGCAGTCAGCCCGATGACGTCATCGCCGGGGAAGCAGGTAATCAGCTGTGCTGCGTCGCGATGACAGGCTCTGCCTGTCATTGCGATGTAGCAGAGCTGGATCGTCGTGGGACTGTCGTTACTATGGACTGCGTCGGACAGGTGGTATACTGTTGGTTTGTTTTTTTTCTTTTTTTACAGGAGATCGATGGCGTCGCAGGAATGAGAGTATAATAAAATTAATGAAAACTGTGTTGTCTCTTTTATTTCATTAAAAGACTTTTTTCTTGCTTTGTCTTTTTTTTAAACATTTAAAAACTTTGGGATTAATAATGGATCGGTGTCTTATTGACACCTCTCCATTATTAACCGGGCTTATTGTCACCGTGCAATCAACGGTGACATTAACCCCTTATTACCCCGCTTGCCACCGCTACAGGGCAAGTGGGAAGAGCCGGGTAAAGTGCCACAATTGGCACATCTTTTGATGCGCCAAATGTGGGGCTGCTGTAGCCTGGTATTATCAGGCTGTTGAGGGCCAAAATCCATGGGCCTTGACAGTCTTTTAATACCAGGCCGCAGCAGTCTGCATTTTACTTGGCTGGTTAACAAAAATAGGGGGGATCCCCACGCCGTTTTTTTTTCGAGGGGATCCCCTATTTTTGTTAACCAGCCAAGCTAAGCAGACTGCTGTGGCCTGGTATTATCAGGCTGGCAAGGTCCATGGATATTGGATCCTTACCAGCCTGAAAAACCAGGCCTCAGCGGTCTGCTTCATCTGGCTGGTTAACAAAAAATAGGGGGACCCCACGCCAATTTTTTTCGAGGGGATCCCCTATTTTTGTTAATCAGCCAAGATATGCAGACTGCTGTGGCCTGGTATTATCAGGCTGGCAAGGTCCATGGATCTTGGCTCCTTAACAGCCTGAAAATCCAGGCCTCAGCGGTCTGCTTCATCTGGCTGGTTAACAAAAATAGGGGGGACCCCACGCCAATTTTTTTCGAGGGGATCCCCTATTTTTGTTAATCAGCCAAGATATGCAGACTGCTGTGGCCTGGTATTATCAGGCTGGCAAGGTCCATGGATCTTGGCTCCTTAACAGCCTGAAAATCCAGGCCTCAGCGGTCTGCTTCATCTGGCTGGTTAACAAAAATAGGGGGGACCCCACGCCAATTTTTTTCGAGGGGATCCCCTATTTTTGTTAATCAGCCAAGATATGCAGACTGCTGTGGCCTGGTATTATCAGGCTGGCAAGGTCCATGGATCTTGGCTCCTTAACAGCCTGAAAATCCAGGCCTCAGCGGTCTGCTTCATCTGGCTGGTTAACAAAAATAGGGGGGACCCCACGCCATTTTTTTTTCGAAGGGAACCCCTATTTTTGTTAATCAGTTCCCTCTGACGTCACTGATTGTGTCCCTGGCTGACCTGAAGTGAAAGTGGAAAGCAATCAATTAAGCTTTCCACTTAAGGGCCCGTCTCACATAGCGATATCGCTACCGAGATCGCTGCTGAGTCACTAGTTTTGTGACGCAGCAGCGAGCTCACCAGCGATATCGCTGTGTGTGACATTCAGCGACAATCAGCCCCCCTGCCGGGTATCGCTGATCGTCGCTGAAATGTCAGGACCTTTTTTTGATCGCTGGTTTCCCGCTGACAGGCACACATCGCTGCGTGTGACAGGCGGGAGACCAGCGATCCGCTGGTAACCAAGGTACACAGCAGGTTTCCAGGCGCGGGGCTGTGCCTAGAAACCCGCTGTGTACCTTGGATACCAGCGCCCTGATGCAGGGAGCTGGTATCCAAGGTACACAGCGGGTTTCCAAGCGCTGCGTGGTGCCTGGAAACCCGCTGTGTACCTTGGTTACCAGCGGATCGCTGGTCTCCCGCCTGTCACACGCAGCGATGCGTGCCTGTCAGAGGGAAACCAGCGATCAAAAAAAGCTCCTGACATTTCTGCGACGATCAGCGATACCCGGCAGGGGGGCTGATCGTCGCTGAATGTCACACACAGCGATATCGCTGGTGAGCTCGCTGCTGCGTCACAAAACTAGTGACTCAGCAGCGATCTCGGTAGCGATATCGCTATGTGAGACGGGCCTTTAAGCGATGTTACCCGCAGTGTCGCTGTCCCAGATCGCTGCCTGAGCTGCCTGTTTGGCAGCTCAGCAGCGATCATGTAGCGATACACCAGCGATCCTGACAAGTGCATATCGTTGTCGGGATCGCTGGTGTATCGTTATGTGACACCCAGCCTTTACTCTCCTGTCAGCCAGGAGAGGAACTCATTCATTTGGGGGTTTACTGTGAGGCTGCAGCATTAGCTGCGGTCCCTGCAGTAAACATTAACCCTTTCTGAAGGATTACACCGTGGGACCTGACTGTGCATGGGATAGGTAAGAATAATTTTGCTTTTTTATTTTATTTTTATTGCAGGAAATGGTTTTTGCAGTAAAATAAAAGATGGTCAAAAACATGTGTCTTTATTTCATTAAAATGATTTTTAATTAAAGTGTGTGTGTTTTATTTTTATTTCATGCAATAGGATTAATAATTGATAGTTGTCTAATTGACAGCTCTCAATTATTAACCTGGCTTAAGGTCACCTTTCAATAGCAAGGTGGCTTTAACCCCATATTAACCCATTCGCCACCGCTACAGGGCAATGGGAATAGACGGGCAAAGTGCCAGAAAGGGCGAATCTAATTATAGATTTGTCTTTCCTGGGGTGTCTGGGGGCAGATGTTAGTAGCCGGGGGGGGGCCAAAAATAATGGTCCCTCTCTGGGCTATTATTATCTGCCCCCACTCACTGGCTTTGTCTGTCTGGTTGCGAAAATAGGGCGGGAGCCCACGCATTTTTTTTCAGCAATTTTACACCTCATATATATATATATACATGTCATTGAATTTGTGACACATATATATATATATTTATATTTGTAGTTCATACACTTCTACATAGTATAATAGCCGCTAATTCATTTGCCGGCTTTTGTGAAAATGCAGAACCCGACATGAAATGACACTTGGTGTACATAGGGTTAACCATGTCCTTTGCTATCTGATTTGCACAAACATTTACATCAGTCTATGTGTGCAAAATTTCACACCTGTAGGGGTTAATTAAAGGTGTAAATTCGTAGCAAAAAAGTCCGTTTTTTTTACAACGAATTTACACCTTTAATTAACCCCTACAGGTGTGAAATTTTGCACACATAGACTGATTTAATTGTTTGTGCAAATTAGATAGCAAAGGACATGAAAAGACATGGTTAACCCTATGTACACCAAGTGTCATAGGGGTATCAAGGGGTATCAAGGGAAACCCACAACGTTTAGCAAAATCATAATCCATCAGGTTAATAGCTGCTCCAGAATCAACGAAAGCCTGAGCAGAAAATGAGGACAGAGAGCATATCAGAGTGACAGTTAATAAAAACTTAGTCTGAACACTACCCAAGACAACTGAGCGTGCAAAACGTCTTCCCCGCTTAGGGCAGACTGAAATAGCATGAGAAGCATCACCACAGTAGAAACATAACCCATTGCGCTTTCGAAACTCATGACGCTGTGTCCCAGACACCACTCTATCACACTGCATGGATTCAGAAGCAGGTTCACAAGGCAACACTATTCCACGCATACTTCTCCGCTCACGCAAAAGTCTGTCAATTTGAATCGCTAATGACATAGAATCATTGAGACCAGAGGGGACAGGGAACCCCACCATAACATCCTTTACATTATCTGACAGACCCTTCCGGAAAAGGGCTGCCAAAGCGTCGTCATTCCATTTGGTCAGGACTGCCCACCTACGGAATCTCTGACAGTATAACTCAGCGTCATAAAGCCCCTGATTTAATGCCAACAAGGCTTTTTCAGCTTGATCAGTGACATTAGGTTCATCGTACAATAACCCCAAAGCCTGAAAAAATGCATCAACATCACTCAAAACAGGATCCCCAGGTGTCAGGGAAAAAGCCCAATCCTGAGGATCGCCGCGCAGGAGAGAGATGATAATTTGAACCTGCTGCGCTGCGTTCCCTGAGGACTTAGATTTTAAGGCAAAAAACAATTTACAATTATTTTTGAAATTCTGAAACTTAGCTCGATCCCTAAAAACAAATCTGGCATGGGAATCCTAGGTTCCACAACAGGCAACCTAGCAAGATAGATAGCAATACTCTGAACCTCAGTGGCAAGCTGATCCACACGGCCAGACAACTGTGCAAACTCCATTGAGAAAAAAGATCTTCCCCAGCACCCAGAGATACAGAGGGAAAAAAAATGCAACAAACAGAAAAATATCTCTGACAACTCTGACAACCTTTTTTCTTTCACAATATTTTTTCCCTTCTGTGAGTACCATATAATTTTCAATTTTTTGGGCCGGTGATACTGTTATGTTTCGGTAGCTGAGGAGTGCAGGTAAAAAAGGCAATACACCAGAGCAGTTGGAATCTATGAGATTGCAGTACCCTGACTAACCACCACAACTAGAGGCAGCCGTGGAGCGTTCCTACGTTGGTCCTAGACGCCTCGTCACAGCCTGAGAAACTAACTACACCTAAAGATAGAAATAGGAAAGCTATCTGCCCCGGAGCAGAACCCCAAAGATAACAGAAAGCCCCCAAACAAGTAATGGCGGTTAGACAAGATGAAATACTGACACAGAAAGAAAATAGTATGAGCAAACGCTGGGGCCCAAACTAACTAAATAGAAAAGGATAGGAAGGGTACTTACTGCAATCCCAGAAAACCCTGAAAAGCACCAACTCTACTAATTTCAAAAACACCTGAGATCACACGACCTCTTCCACCTAAATTAGTTCTCTGGTGTAACAAAATCAAAACAGCAGCCACTGAAAAAACTGGAAAAAGCAAATGTACAAACATCAGTGGCTGAACTAACTGAGAGGGCAAAAGCCCCCGGAGGGAACCCTGAAGGCCCCCACAGAAGTGCAGGACAAAATGCAAAAATATAGCACAAAAACAAAAAGAAGAAAATGTCTTATCTGTTAGCAGGAGATGCAGACACGACACAGCAGGCTACAAGGGAAACAGGAATGAAGGATTCAGACCAGAACAATTGTTCACCGGCAACCCTGATGGGAAGGTGACTCCGTTATATAAGACCAGTCAGTAACACCTGATTCCCAGTCCTCACAATCTTCACTGGACAAACCAGCACCGCTTGTAACCACCAGAGGAAGCCTCTGCTCAGAACTTATCTCAAACCCATTCACAACAATATAGGTACCGGTGAATCTTCTCCCGGTCCTTCTCCTCCTCATCATGAAGCCGAATGGCAATCGCAAGCACTGTGCATCCACTGAGATCTGTACCCAGCAACCGCAGGGATTTTTCCTATTGGTTGTTGACTTTTCATCGCTGTGATAGAGTCTATCACAGTAATCAAAAGCCCAATAGTAAGTAAATAGGAGAGCACTTGGGCTGTGCCTTGCTGTATACACCCTTTATCCCCCAGTGTCATCCCCTAAGTTGGATTAAACATTTTTATTTTTTCATTTTATAATGCTAATTTCTTTCATTTGTTGCTGTTAGGGTTAGGCTTAGAATTAGCATTAGGCTTAGGGTTAAGGTTAGGCTTAGGGTTGGGGTTTTTACAATATTTAAAAATAAATTATGATGGTATGATGACATATTCAGTATGGCAACTTAATGTTATCACATTTTGTGCAGTACCTGTGGGTTCAAAACGTTCACTGTACCCCTGGATAAAATCCTTGAGGGCTGTAGTTTCCAAAATGGGGTCACTTGTGGCAGGTTTCTGCTGTTTAGGCACCTTAGGTGCTCTGCAAATGCGACATGGTCAACGCCATCTCTCAACCAAATTTGTGTTACAAAATTCAAATATTGCTCCTTCTGTTCCGAGTACTGCCGTTTGCTCAAACTGAAGTTTTTGACAATATGTGGGGTGTCAATGCATTCATAAGAAAGTGGGTAACAAATACTGGGGTCCACTTTTTGGTGTTACCTCTTGCAGATGAGAAAAAATTGGGGCTAAAGCAATATTTTAGAGGTAAAATTTAAATGTATTTATTTTTCATTCCAATTTAGTTCCTGTGAAGCACCTGAAAGGTTAAAAAAAATTCCCGACAACAGTTTTGAAGTTTTTGAGGTGTGCCGTTTTTAATATGATAGCACTTTTGGGAAGCTTTCAAAATACAAGCCCCTCAAAGTCCATTGAAATCTGAATAGGTTCCTAAAGAAACAGTTTTTGTAAATTTGTTGAAAAAATGAGAAATTGCTGCTAAACTTTTATCACTCAAATATCCTAACAAAATAAAAATAAGTTTGAAAAATGATGCAGATGTAAAGTAGACATATGGGAAATGTTATTAATCATTTTGTATAGCATGACTAACTGGTTTAAGGATATCAAAATTGAAAGTTTGAAAATTGGGATTTTTTTTGAAAATTTTTGCCACAATTGCAATATTTTCACAAATAAATGCAAATCATATTGAACAAATTTTACAATTATCATGAAGGACAATGTGTCACAAAAAATAATCTCTGAATCACTGGGATCCATTGAAGCGTTTCAAAGTTATTAACACATAAATTGACACTGGTCAGATTTCTAAAATTTGGCCTGGTCATTAAAGAATTTGTCCACTACTTTTACATTGATGGCCTATTCCTAGGATAGGCCATCAATGTCTGACCCGGCACCCCCGCTGTCAGAAAAATAAATAGATTTGTGTCAAGTTGGTTTGTGCAACTTTTTTATTTTTCCATTGATGGTCCTGCTTATGGTCTTTTTGTTTGCACTCTGAGCAGAATTTTTTTTATTGATTCTATTTTGAGGAAACATAAAGCATTTTCATTGCATTTTATTTCATTTATTTGGGAAATATAGAAATTCTGGCACTTTTTTTTATTTTCTTCAGTGTTTAAATAATTTTGATAGATCTGACTTTTATGGACATGACACTACCAATGTTTTGCTTTTTTTTTTATTTCCATGTTTTCAAACTGGTAAAAGGGTATGATTTAAACTGTTATTTTTTTAATCTTTAAATATTTAAAAGCAAAAAACAACTTTTTTTATTTCTACTTTATTTTTCAGTTTCTTTGAGGACTTGAATCTGTAATCATTTGATCGTTTATACTATATAATGTATTGTAGTATTGTAGCATATGGTTCAGTTGACATTCTCCTATGAAGACCAGCATAAGGAGTTGGTTCCCAGATGCCATGTGAAACATTGTCACCCTGCAATCGTCATTTAAATGCTGTCAGTGAGGTGATTGATATCTAAATGGTAAAACAGCATATACCGTATTTTTCGGACTATAAGACGCACCGGACTATAAGACGCACCCAGGTTTTAGAGGTGGAAAATAGGGAAAAATATATTTGAAGCAAAAAATGTGGTAAAATATTTAATAACATAAATAACATACTATTATATGTGGTGTTATTATATATAATAGTATGTTATTATGTTGGAAGCTACGGGTAGGAGATAGTGCTGCGGGACCAGTGTGGTGTCTGTAAAGTACTATGTGAAGACGCTGGAGGGTGAGTATAAGGCCGGGGTCACACATGCGAGAAACTCGCACGATTTCGTGTGAGTCTCTCGCATGAACACCCAGCACTTTCGCCGGCACTCAGACTGGAGCGTGCAGCTGCATAGAAATACATGCTGCGTAGAAATACATGCAGCCGCATCATGCTCCAGTCCGAGTGATGGCTGCAGTGCCAGGTGTTCATGCGAGAGACTCACACGAAATCGTGCAAATTTCTCGCATGAGTGACCCCGGCCTGTGAATGGGGGCACAGGGATTATATTTAAAGCCACACTCCAGCACTGAAAAATAACACTGGAGTGCTGCTTTAAGATCGCATGGGAGAACTATAACTCTCAGCATGTCCTGCAGCTCTTATGGCATCCTGGGAGTTATAGTCCACCACAGGATGGCAGAGTGCTTTTTTATGTGCTGTCATTACTAACCTTTTAATTAATTCTCTGTTGTACAGTGTGTCTGCAGGACCTGTGATGACATCATGAAAGAGGCAGGGCTTTGTGTGGTCATGTGATGCTCCAGCCCGCCCTCTTCATGACCTCATCGCGGGTCCTCCACAGGAGCATTCAGCCTGGCATCAGCACAGCCCCTGTGCTGTCAGGTATGCGATGCCTCCTGCTGCACTCTGCTCCTGTCGCCTCCTTCTACTTTGGACAGAGATTTCCACAGCTGCTGCAGGAATCCAGCGCTGGGGAAACCATGTGGCTCCGTCATTTGCTGCTCCCAGCTCACTGCTCAGCTGATAGGTGGGCGGGGAAGCGGCTAATGAATATTCACTGCACTTAAGTATCGGGACCAGTGGTTTCTCCAGCACTGGATTCCTGCAGCGGAGGGGATATTTTCCTGCCTCCTGCGATCTCACTCCACCGCTGCCCCCCTCCCCACATGTTACATTCTGACCATAAGACGCACCCACACTTTCCTCCCAAATTTGGAGGAAAAAAGTGCATCTTATGGTCCGAAAAATACGGTACAGTGCCTTGCGAAAGTATTCGGCTCCCTGGAACTTTTCAACCTTTTCCCACATATCATGCTGCAAACATAAAGATACCAAATGTCAATTTTTGGTGAAGAATCAACAACAAGTGGGACCCAATTGTGAAGTTGAATGAAATTTATTGGTTATTTTAAGTTTTTGTGGAAATACAAAAACTGAAAAGTGGGGCGTGCAATATTATTTGGCCCCTTTAACTTAATACTTTGTTGCGCCACCTTTTGCTGCGATTACAGCTGCAAGCCACTTGGGGTATGTTTTTATCAATTTTGTACATCGAGAGGCTGAAATTCTTGCCCATTCTTCCTTGGCAAACAGCTCGAGCTCAGTGAGGTTGGATGGAGATCGTTTGTGAACAGCAGTTTTCAGCTCTTTCCACAGATTCAAGATTGGATTCCGGTCTGGACTTTGACTTGGCCATTCTAACACCTGGATACGTTTATTTGTGAACCATTCCATTCTAGATTTTGCTTTATGTTTGGGATCATTGTCTTGTTGGAAGACAAATCTCCGTCCCAGTCTCAGGTCTTTTGCTGACTCCAACAGGTTTTCTTCAAGAATGGTCCTGTATTTGGTTCCATCCATCTTCCCATCAATTTTAACCATCTTTCCTGTCACTGCTGAAGAAAAGCAGGCCCAAACCATGATGCTGCCACCACCATGTTTGACAGTGGGGATGGTGTGTTCAGGGTGATGAGCTGTGTTGCCTTTACGCCAAACATAAAGTTTGACATTGTTGCCAAAAAGTTCGATTTTGTTTTCATCTGACCAGAGCACATTCTTCCACATGTTTGGTGTCTCCCAGGTGGCTTGTTGCAAACTTTAAACAACACTTTTTATGGATATCTTTGAGAAATGGCTTTCTTCTTGCCACTCTTCCATGTAGGCCAGATTTGTGCAGAATTGTGTCTCACTTGTTGTTGATTCTTTACCAGAAATTTACATTTGGTATCTTTATGTTTGTAGCATGATATGTGGGAAAAGGTTGAAAAATTCCAGGGAGCCGAATACTTTCGCAATGCACTGTATTAATAAGATAGAGCTGAGAAAAGAAGAAAAAAATGGTAAAGATGAAGTGGTACTTATATGTGGAGTTTTAGGAATGTAAGAATGTAGGGAGGCATGAATGTTAAATAAAGTAAATTAGAAAGTAATACAGTTTTTTATTTCAAGTTCAAATTGGAAAGATCTTATAACCACTCAGTGATTTGGGGGCTGACAAACTAATTGATCAGGTTCTCCAAAATTTGACATATTTGTCATTGTCCTTTAATGCCATCTCTTTTCTGTGCAATAAATGGTTCATCGCCACTGCCCACTCCTAAATTGTGGGACCCGTTGTGGTTTTCAGTGTCTGAGCCCCTATTGATTACAAATACGGGTCTAGGAGTAGCAGAGCACAAGACATTCCAAAAATGTCATCCCAAAATGAGCAAAAATGAAAACAACGTCAGTACATATATTGCACTGAACCAAATTTGGTTCCAAAGTACCAACAGATTTCAGAAACAGAAGGGGACAAATTGTGTAATATATCATATAATAATTTTTCATTTTTGAGCTTTCGATTTTTTTCTCCCCATCTTCCAAGAGTCGCAACATTATATTTTTTAGTTGACATGGCCAAATTAGGGCTTGATTTATTTTTTAGGCATAAGTTGTAGTTTTCAATTACATGATCCATTTTACTATAAACTGGACTGGAAAACAGGAAAAATTTCCAAGTCCAGTAAAATTGCAAAACAAAACACCAAAATTCCTTCATTTTTGGGGGGTTTCATTTTTACAGAGTTTATTGATTGGTAAAAATGATCTGGTATCATGACTCCCCAGCTCAGTAAAATTACAACATGATTTATTATTATTATTATTATTATTATTAGGAATTGTCCATCTTTGGGGACATTTTTCTTACTTAAATGTATAGAATTGGAGCTAAAAATCATTTTTGCAATTGGGTTTCATTAAAAATGTTGCACTATTTGCTCATTTAACCGCTGTATTATACTGTCTATTGCTGGCGGCAGAATGAGATAATGGGGTTTGGCCACATTATCTTTATTTTAACAAAAGTATTGGGGACATAAATTTGTGAATAAAACCATCTGCCTTGAAAGGATTGGGCTCAAAACTTGACGAGACAGCTTTGCCACCAAGGAGTTAACAAGTGGGGGTTGGTCACAGATTAATTTCAGTTTACCAATGTAACTTTATTTCAACCGTTAGAGATACCATGGGTTGCATGCCCATAACCGAGATACCAGTGGCATAGAACCGCTTGTAAAATATATCCACCATACCGAAAACAGCAATAATCGCCAACTGTGTCTTGAGTAAAAACTGGGTAAACATATAAAAAACCAAATAATCATCTTTCAGATTGAATATTATTAATTTTATTATTCACATTTTTTGTATGTATATCCATAACAACTGAAAAAAACAATAAGAAAAACAGGACGGAAAGGAAGGAATGAATGCTTGTTTCACTGCACACAGGGAGAAAGAGGGACTTAAAGAAGGAATGTCCAGTTCCGGAATTAAAATTAGACTCAGAGTCTGAGTCTAAGAACACATAGTGTTCGAAACGCATCCAGACCTGACGAGGCTATCCTCTGGTAGCCCAGTATGGGCTTACCATAAGATGAATACAGCAGCCATACTATGAACTTTTAATGGATCTTCAATAAAGTATACTTGGATTTTAATTCCGGAGCTGGACATTCCTTCTTTAATTACTTCATTGCCACGTCGGGTGGAGACGAGTCCCTGCTCGGATTGAACATGCTATTTGGAAACACACTTCCCGGGGTGAGCTGAATCATTTTTTTTTTCTCTTTTGTGAGAAAGAGGGACCACACCTAGGAAACAACTTGTTCCCAAAAAAACTCAGGCTAATCTGTGAAGGATTAGGAGAGACCTTTTAAGTAAACCCCTGCACTGGTATGAATTCTCCCACAATCTGGATATACCATGGCCCCTTATATAACGCAACCATATCATAGGCTGTGGGGGTTTGAAAAACCACCCATAATCACCAATCAAATGGATTTCTCAAGAAATAAATAGGCACACATCAGATGTCTATTTCTGAATGGGTTAGTGTTGGCCACAGCTTTATTTTAGCTTACCAAAACAACTTTTTTCAAGTGTGAGAGACACCTTTGGTCAAACACCCATAACTGGGATACAGACAGAACTGCATTCTGACCACTGTACAGAAGGAAAAAGGCCTGTTCTATACCATCCTGAATATCTGAAAGGAATATGTTGATGCTGATATCATTCTGATCTATACCATCAGGCCTCATTTGGTGACTATTGTCCCATTCGAGCTGCTTGTGCTGCACCACCACCCCTCTCCTGCCGCTCAAAAATTGAGGAATGTAGATATTTAAAGTTAATCTCACATGCGCCACTAGCCCAGCACCCTTGTTTCTTTGACATACAAGCCTCGAGATGACTTCTGATGATACAAGGAGTAGCTTTTGTAAAAAACAGCTAAAGCACTCATTATGTATGTTCATTAAAGACAGTAGCTCCGCCAAAGATACAAAACATATTGTTGTCCCCTGTGTGTAAAACTAAGATCACCAGGCTTTTGGAGACCCTGCTGACATTCATTACCTCCGTGAGCATCTATAACTACTAGAGGCCCCAGATTCCTCTTCAAAGTATTTTCACTTATTAGAAGATGAGCCTCCTTCCACATGGGTGACATTCATCCATCTGCATAGACCAAAATATGTAGGAGTATCCAGTGACCCAAGCATTGGGTAAGCCTAAAAAACAGTTGCTATGATCTGGTCTTCATAGAATCATAGAATGATAGAGTTGGAAGGGACCTCCTGGGACATCTGGTCCACCCCCTGCTCAAAGCAGGATTCACTAAATCATCCCAGACAGATGTCTGTCCAGCCTCTGTTTGAAAACTTCCATTGAAGGAGAACTCACCACCTCTCGTGGCAGCCTGTTCCACTCATTGATCACCCTAACTGTCAAAAAGTTTTTTCTAATATCTAATCTGTGTCTTCTCCCATTCAGTTTCATACCAATGCTTCTAGTCTTCCCTTGTGCAAATGAGAATAAAAATGATCCTCTACACTGTAACAGCCTTGAGAGATTTGTAGACAGCTATTAAGTCTCCTCTCAATCTTCTTCATTCCCAAATCCTGTAACCGTTTCTCATAGGACATGGTTTGCAGACCGGTCACCATTCTGGTCGCTCTTCTCTGAACTTGCTCCAGTTTGTTGATGTCTTTTATAAAATGTGGTGCCCAAAACTGGACACAGTATTCCAGATGAGGTCTGACCAAAGAGGAGTAGATGGCAATAATGACTTCACGTGATCTAGACTGTATGCTTCTGTTAATACATCCCAGGATTGCATTTGCCTTTTTTGCTGCTGCGTCACATTGTTGACTCATGTTCAGTTTATGATCTATTAGTATACTCAAGTCTTTTTCACATGTGCTGTTGCTTAGCCCCATTCCTCCCATTCTATATATGCTTTTTTTCATTTTTATTATCCAGATGTAGTACTTTGCATTTTTCCCTGTTAAAAACCATTCTGTTAGTTGCTGCCCACTGCTCCAGTTTATTTATATCTTTCTGAATCCTCTCTTTCTCTTCTCTAGTATTAGCTATCCCTCCTAGCTTTGTGTCATCAGCAAATTTAATCAGTGTACCCTCAATTCCTTCATTTAAATCATTGATAAAGATGTTGAACAATACAGGGCCCAGGACAGAACCCTGTGGTATCCCACTTGAGACATTCCTCCAACTGGATGTGCAGCCATTTACGACCACTTTTTGGGTCTGATCACTAAGCCAGTTATGAATATTTCCAGATCTAGAATAGAAATGGAACATCATCTGCCTTTGCACATTGAGTGTAGTTCCAAAAGAGCCTCCATTCCCACACCGATATGAAAAGATTTGGTGCCATATTTGCTGGGGTTGGTGCCTACCATGGAAAAACATTTTTTAAATATCTCTGAAAACTGGTACTATTCAAGGGTGATCCACAAGCGTGCATGAAAATTGCCCAGCTAGGGCTCTTCTCTGGGCATAGCATGTAACTAAATTGACAGGGCAAATAGGTCCCGAAATAGAGTTAATCCCATTACCCCTGCCTCACAGATTATTTTTTGATCACTGAATTCATAGCCTATTTAAATCCTAACCAGAAATAATATAATTCCAAACTAAGCCACCTTGATTTGGAGTTTCTAATTAAGGGTAGCAATTCCCCATGACTACCTCCCAGAGGCTCTTTGGGCAGTTAGTGGAGGAAGGAGGGCAACCTTTTCTGCTTGTGGAAACTGCCTCAAACTTTAAAAAGTTGAAGAAGTGTTAGCCAGGTTATTATAGACACCTGCAACATGACAAGCTATGAACCAAATGTTTCACTCATACAGCATTGCAGCAGATGTCTAAGAAGGCTGCGAACTGGAAGATAGGAAGATGGTAAGCAATTAATAGCATCTACTACACCAAGGTAGTCAGACCAAAACAAATTATTTTATTTGCGAGGGCTTGTTCCTAAGTTTCAACCACCACCACTAAGGCCTCTTTCACACTTCCGGCGGGCGCCTCACGGCGCCCCCGGCATTTTGCCGCAGCGCCGCATCAGAAAACCTGCTGCACCGCCGGCGGCCGCATGCGTTTTTTTGCCGGATGGTTTCTGATGCTTGGAGACATCAGAAACCATCCGGCAAAAACAAAAAACGTTACATGCAGCGTTTTGTCCGGCCGCCGCAATGTACATTTGCGCCGCATCCGGACAAAACCGCATGCAACGCATTGACATGCGGCGCCAGCCGGCGCTAATGCATGTCAATAGAAAAAAGCCGCATGCGGCGCATCAGGTTTTCTGATGCGGCGCTGCGGCAAAATGCCGGGGGCGCCGCAAGGCGCCCGCCGGATGTGTGAAACCAGCCTAAGGGGGAAATTTTGAATAAGAACAGGCTCTTACAAAAACCCACATCCTTCCAAATCTGAGGCTAGACCTGGGAGCACCCTTTTGTCTCCAAAAAAACAGCGTTTCCAAACAAGTTTCTGTTTAAAATGCTTTGTAATCCTAATCCTGTAACCCAGGCTGCCTAAAGATCCGTGGCGGCAAAAGAAAGAGGCCCATAAGAATAATCCAGCAGGTAAAAGCTAGAAATCCAAGTAAGGACTGCAACTGAAGCAGGATCAACTTTTCAAGCTGCAACAACCCAATATCCAGTCCTAAAGGAAGAGAGTAGCCTTACTATCTAATTAGATGCGCAAAAAGGATATTCATGTTGAAGAACCCTCCATATTTTCCTCTGGAAAATCCTAATGGAACGCTGAAACTGGACATAAGGGAAGTAAATTGGTTAAGGAGTATATGTGCATCAATATAAAGCAGCTAAATGTCTGATAATATATTTTCCTTCCACTAGATGGTGATATACACCATTAACATACTGAATGGAGTTTTGGATTTAATATTGGACCAAGTTTTTCAAGTTACCCATAATGGAACATTTGAATCTATTAATTACTCTGCCAGTTTTGTCTTGGTGATGGAAAACAATTTTCCTATTTATCACCAAGTTACTTTCCCATAACAAACTATATTTTGATTTGAATGTTAGAATAAGTTTACTACAACTCAATGTTTTCATCTTTCTTATACTTACTTTTCATCAACAGTGGATTCCACAAGGCTGGAAGACGTAATACAAGGGCTCTAGATGTTATAAATACCTGCACAATTTATTTGTAACTTCAGAGAAATGGAGATTTATAAAATATGAAAACATGGTTTTACTTTATTACTATTCTGCTATCTCTCTCTCTATGAAATATAAATAAATATATATATATATATATATATATATATGTGTGTCTGTATAGCCGCATATGAATTGCCGGCTTTTCAAAGGACACCGGTGTCAGTGCGCAATGCAGCCTGCATCTCTAAGGAGGCAGGAAGTGCGCACCGAAGTGGCGGGCCCTGCCAGCAATGCTCCAGTCCAGCAGCGAGCAGGATCAGCAGCTGGAGAGAAGAAGAATGGCTTGTTGGAGGAGCAGTCAGACGGGGCGCAGGAGCAGGCAGCAGTCGGTTGGCCTGGACACCACAGAAGCATCACCATTGTCCTCTGCCTATGCCGAGGAGAGGGGTGATGACAAGAATATGGACAAAAAACCCTACTGGTCAGATGGGTCGCTTGGTGAACGTCAGGATACTGGATTAGTGGCTGGAGGGCTCACAGCACTTGTGCAGCACGGTGAGTTTGGCTGTATGTCTTGTCCGGTTAACACCGTAAGTGGATTGGGTGTAGGAGCAGGGGAGCAGGTAGTGTTAGCTAGGCCTAGTCAGGCTAGGGTGGATTCAGAGATTAAAGGTAATGGCACTGAATACATATGGGCAGTCCTTTCTTGGGTGCACGAGTGGAGGGAATCAATCAGAAATGGGGGCGAGACTAGCCATGGGTTCCAGGGTTCCAAAGAAAAAATTGGAGCTTGTTGGCAATTTAATGAGGGGCAGTGTAAATAAGGAACCAGTTGCATATTTAAACATGTATGATCGCGCTGGAGTGGATCACTGAATTGACTGTAGCAATGTTTTACAAAATGAAAAGGAAAAAGGGGTTACAGCAATAGCCAAGGGGGTAACTCTAGAGAGCCTTCCCACAATGGCCCCCTCTCTAAGTAGGTTCCCTGACTAATAAAGAGTGGCTCTCATTTCTCAGAGTTTTGCTGAAAGTTTTAAAATTCCTCAGTCAGGTAATAAGGTTCCCTTCTCGTTGAAGGTCAGCATTTGAACACCCTGGTGTAGTGTCGGATAAAATTAGGAAAGAAGTTCAGCTTGGGCATATGGTTGGCCCTTCTTGTTTTCCCCCGATGTTGAATGTGGTTATGTCAGCGCTGGGTGTGGTCCTTAAAAAAGAGCCAATACATTTCGGCTGATTCACCAGCTTTCGTACCTGAAAGGTTTATTAGTGAATGATGGAATCGATCCTGAGCTATGCTTAGTGGTGTTCCTTTCATTTGACGCGGTAGTTCAGTGGGTTATTTGTTATGGTCTAGGGACATTATTAGGCGAAATAGATATTGAATTGGCTTTTAGATTTTTTTCTGGTTCACTAGGAGAGCATTGGTTTGTTGGGGTGTTATTGGGAGGGGGTATATAATCTGGACAGGTGTTTGCCGATGGGCTGTGCGATTTCTTGTTCTCTGTTCGAAGCTTTTAATTCCTTTTTAAAGTGGGTTGTGAGGGACATTACGGCTGTGCAGTTGGTTATTCACTATTTAGACAAATTTTTGTTGTTGAGAACAATGTTATGGGTAACAGAGTGCTTTGGTATTCCCTTGGTGTCAGAAAAAAAGGAAAAGCCTAGTACCCAGTTGTGTTTTTTGGGGAATTTTCATAGATTCTGTGGCAATGGAATGCAGTTTAGCTGAAGATAAGTTGTTGTCTTTGCGACAAGCGGTTGACAGGGCTCGGAGTTTGCGAAAAACAACATTGAGAGAATTGCAGTCATTGTTGGGAAAGCTAAATTTTGCTTGTAAAATTATTCCTATGGGTAGGATTTTTTGCTGGAAATTGGCGGATGCAATTGCAGGGTGCGGGTACAGCATCATTGTGTGCAATTAAAGAAAGAACATAGAGATGATTTCATGGTGTTGGGAACATTTCTGAATAATTACGACAATCGATGATATAAAATGATGTGAAGAGTTATTTTGATTGTGAAATTTACACGGACACAGCAGGACGTGCAGGTTTTGGAGACTATTGTAAAGACCAATGGTGTGCAGGGGCTTGGCCTGGGTTTTGGGGTAAACTAGATTTCTAAACGAATTTGACACTGTTAGACTTACTTTCAATAATAGTGGCAGTGTCTTTATGGGGAGAGGAGTTTAGAGATCGCAAGATTAGGTTTCATTGTGACAACATGGGAGTGGTAGCGATCATTAATAACCTTACGGCTTCATCTCCACCTACTATAAGGTTGCTCATGGAACTAGTGTTAAAGTGCTTGGAACTGAATGCTCGGATTATAGCGGTGCATGTCCTGGGGGTCAAAAATTCCATTGCCGACTCTGTCTCTTTTCCAGTGGGATAGTTTTTGCAATTATGCTAGAGGCTCATCAATCGGGATTGGAACGCCTGTTACACCTGTGGAAGCTGGTTACAGAGAAGCAAGGAATTTAATTTGTGTGTCAGTTACTGAGCGCATATGGGAAGTGTGTGGCCCAGCTGCGCAAGGCACACATGTCTCCTGGAAAATGCACAGATAAGGTAATTGAAAAGCCTGATATTCATTCACACACACTTCCCAACACAGCCACCAGAGGGCAACTTAGATTATTTAGGTTGGTGTGACGTAGCAGTCAGGGTCATTCAAGCTTCCTGTCTCAGGACAGAACAGTTCAGTTTCTAGTCTTGGAGGGAGAGGAGATAAGACTGAGATCTGAAGGAGCTCCTGTAGCTCACCATATACTGAAGTGGAGGCTAGTACGAGTGGGAAGGAATCACTCTAGCCTAGTCAGAGTTACACTGGCATCTGTAATCTTAGAACAAGCTGCCTGTGTTCCTTAAGGACGTGGAAGTGACTCTCCGAGCGTGCATTGAAATCAGTTTGACAGAAGCTCCTGATAGCCACTCTGGACAGAGTTAGAAGGAAAGAAGGAAGGGACTACAGCGTAACACCAACGAGTCAACTGAGATCAGGTCAGTGAGCACTGAAAGAAAGCTTATGACTACACCACTGCTACGTGCTTATGCTTAAGGGCAAGAGCAGGGCGACAGGCGAGTGGTAAAAGAAGGACAAGTGACCTAGGTGACAGATCACCTTCACTTAGTTATCCGGACACCGGGGTCCGAAGTGTTGCTAGAACTTCACGTCTAGTAATAAGATACACCGGAGGCCTTGCTGGACTTCAAGTCGCAGCAGGTAGCCCTAAGTGCCGATACGTAACCGGGGTCAGGAAGGACAACAGTCTAACAGGGCCCTGCAAAAAGACTAGTTCTATCCAACAGAAGACTTCCACCACAATGTTGGCAGGGCGTAGTTGCTACAGAAAGAGTTGCACTTGACTTTATGCAAGTTTGTACTCACATACATTACAAGGAGAAAGGAGGCCCTTAACCTGCTCAGCAATTCCCTGAATGTGCATTCTCCAACCTGACCAGCTTCCCGGGACATACCTGCAACATCTACAAGTAAAGGTATGGAAAGAGACTGCATTGTGTGTGACTGACTTCTTATCTGCACCTTGCAACACCATAGACTTTGAGGGAACAGTCCCACCTGTGGGGGACTTAACATCTAGCTGCCTATTAACATCCCCTCAGAAGATTCACTTGCAGCGCTGGTCTTATTGATCAGAAACCACAGGTGGCGTCACAAACTATCTTATAATTCCCTGTAAATATCCCCCATTGCATGACCGCCCAGGGCCACGGACCGAGCTCTGCTGCCAGTGACATTCCCCATAGACTTCCATGGGCTCGGTGCCGAGTACCCCATAGCCCTGGTACACACATGTGGTGCGCGTCATCTTTGGCGTCTCGAACAGGATCGAAGCTTACAATTTGTGAGTCCTGTGTGCCTATTTGGACTGTTTTTGTGAAAAAGACTGTGTAGCGTTTTTGTGATTTTTGGCGCCATTTTCCGCCATTTTACCGCCATATTCGCGCCCTGAGGCGCTGGTGAAGAAGGTGGGCGTGCATTCGTGGGCGTGCACCCCCCTGTGGCGCGAAAGTTATGGCCGCCCTCTCAAAATGCTACTATAATGTGAGATCCTACCCCACTGCAAGGGAGATCCGCCTCCTCTTCATCTTCTATGCAAAAAAGAGGAAGCGCAAATCCCGCCTCCATGGAAGAGACCAGACTGTTCCAGATGGAAAACACAGTCTGGCCTGGAGAGAGATGGCGGAAGGACAGGAGCAGCTATGTGGAGGAGCGGCGGCGCGCAGGCCCTGTTCCCCAGAAAAGCTACTGCCTGTGCCGGAGCCGTCCCCAGTACGGGACCTTCAACAAACCATGCTGGAGTTAAAGGAGGAAAATGCGGCGCTCAGAAAATTTATACAGCGCCATGCAGACATGGAGGAAACGGAGAGATGCTGGCGTACCCAGACACAGCGGCTGCTGTGGGACGCAGTGCTCTCTCCTACAGGAACAACGCCATTACCTGAACTTCTTGTGTCACCGCTGCAGAAAGCTGAAGGAAAACCGGAGGCCGGCCCCAAAAGAACTGTACCTGACCCCACCGATGGAGCGATGGAAGAGAAGGAGGCTGAGGAGGCCCTGCCCGTTCCGGAGTGCCAGCCAGGCCAGGAGGCCGCAGCAGACTACAGTTCCCCGGTAGGAACACCGGAGGGGTCCCAGCCATCTCTGCCAGAAATCGATTGGGAGCAAATGGAGTATCTGGATGACATCACCTATGCTGCAAAAGTGGAAAACGAGCAGCGACGCAGTGATCAGGAGAAGCGACGGCAGCAGGAGGAGAGAGAAGCGCAGCAGATCCGTCAGCGGTACCATGAGGAGTTCCTCGCCGACAAGGAGAGTGTCCGCAGGAATAAAGGTACGCTCCGGGAACCGCGGCGCCAGGGGTGCATCACCGGATTCAAACTCCACAAGGGCTGGGGCTTCATCCATGAGCCGGGCCTGTATCAGGAGATCTTCGTGAGTCGCAGGGATGTAGAGTCCCACTTGCCCATCGGACACCCGGGAAGGGATCTCATAAACGGGGACATCGTTAGCTACACACGTCACTGGGGTCTAAAAGGATGGTATGCCCTAAACGTCTCTATTGTCAGCGACCCCGTCCCTGAGCCGGTAACGTACACCATGCCGCAGCGTCCCAATCCCGGCCTCCCACAGTGCCAGGCCGTGCACCAGCATCGCCCCCTGCGTACTCCTCTCCACCCAGATCTTGCTCTGCATCACAACTGTGACCACTTCAGCATCGCCCCCTGCGTACACTTCTGCATCGCAATCTGCGACCATTTCTGCATCGCAACCTGAATTGTACACTGCGGCACCTTCTACAACGCAACCTGCATTCTACTCTGAGGATGTACCCGTTGGGTCCTTGGAGGATCAAACAAAAGATGTAGCACGCAAACGTATATTGCAGGACACGATCTTCTTGTGATGGGTTCCCGAGGGCATCGTATACTTCTGGCCCCAGGGATGGAAAAAGTAATTGTCATAAGCAAGAAAGATGAAAGCCAGTAGGACCCAGACAGGGGTTTACTGCACCTGAACATGTATAAAGTTGAAGAAGTTTTATTGAAGAAAAATTTGCACTTTATTGAAATGTCTAATAATGTTTGCTTATTTAAAGTAGAATACCTGGCTGGGTACAGGTTTATTGAAATGTGATTACTCTTGATATGTGAAATATGTGTTTTCTCATGCAAAGGACTGCGTGGCTGTGGACTGTGCCAGCCCAAAAACTTTATTGTAAATAGTTCGCACTTCGGTGCCCCATCTTGGTTTTACATAAAGCCATATTTAACTACCTCTGAAGAAAAACCCGTATGGTGTGGCCTAGAGTGAGGTCTGCAGCAATAAAGTCCTGCAGCCCACCCAGGACCCACGTGGGAGGTTTTTGGTGCGGGTCCTCCACAAGAATCTTGTCTTATACTGTGTATATTTATTGAAAAGTATTTTGATAATTTTCTACTAACCTATGTACAAAATGTAACGTTCAAGAGTCCTTACCTCCCGCAAGGGATGAGTTTAAATTGTTGATGTTATATGCAAAACAAAATGTTTTTCTTTTCTATTTCAGCCCGGGAGTGCTGAGTTTAACTAGGGGGGGATGTGTGGCCCAGCTGCTCAAGGCACACATGTCTCCTGGAAAATGCACAGATAAGGTAATTGAAAAGCCTGATATTCATTCACACACACTTCCCAACACTGCCACCAGAGGGCAACTTAGATTATTTAGGTTGGTGTGACGTAGCAGTCAGGGTCATTCAAGCTTCCTGTCTCAGGACAGAACAGTTCAGTTTCTAGTCTTGGAGGGAGAGGAGATAAGACTGAGATCTGAAGGAGCTCCTGTAGCTCACCATATACTGAAGTGGAGGCTAGTACGAGTGGGAAGGAATCACTCTAGCCTAGTCAGAGTTACATCTGCATCTGTAATCTTAGAACAAGCTGCCTGTGTTCCTTAAGGACGTGGAAGGTGACTCTCCGAGCGTGCATTGAAATCAGTTTGACAGAAGCTCCTGATAGCCACTCTGGACAGAGTTAAGAAGGAAAGAAGGAAGGGACTACAGCTGTAACACCAACGAGTCAACTGAGATCAGGTCAGTGAGCACTGGAAAGAAAGCTTATGACTACACCACTGCTACCGTGCTTATGTTAAGGGCAAGAGCAGGGCGACAGGCGAGTGGTAAAAGAAGGACAAGTGACCTAGGTGACAGATCACCTTCACTTAGTTATCCGGACAACGGGGTCCGAAGTGTTGCTAGAACTTCACGTCTAGTAATAAGATACACCGGAGGCCTTGCTGGACTTCAATTCGCAGCAGGTAGCCCTAAGTGCCGATACGTAACCGGGGTCAGGAAGGACAACAGTCTAGCAGGGCCCTGCATAAAAGACTAGTTCTATCCAACAGAAGACTTCCACCACAATGTTGGCCGGGCGTAGTTGCTACAGAAAGAGTTGCACTTGACTTTATGCAAGTTTGTACTAACATACATTACAAGGAGAAAGGAGGCCCTTAACCTGCTCAGCAATTCCCTGAATGTGCATTCTCCAACCTGACCAGCTTCCCGGGACATACCTGCAACATCTACAAGTAAAGGTATGGAAAGAGACTGCATTGTGTGTGACTGACTTCTTATCTGCACCCTGCAACACCATAGACTTTGAGGGAACAGTCCCACCTGTGGGGGACTTAACATCTAGCTGCTTATTAACATCCCCTCAGAAGATTAATTTAGCAGCGCTGGTCTTATTGATCAGAAACCACAGGTGGCGTCACGAACTATCTTATAATTCCCTGTAAATATCCCCCATTGCATGACCGCCCAGGGCCACGGACCGAGCTCTGCTGCCAGTGACATTCCCCATAGACTTCCATGGGCTCAGTGCCGAGTACCCCATAGCCCTGGTACACACATGTGGTGCGCGTCAGAAGCGTATGAGTCAGCCTGGCGTGTATTGGAAAGCTCGTTGTTATATTGGGGTGATAATTTTTCTCATAAGGATAAGATGTTTGTGGTTTTGTTTTTTTATTGGGCGAGCATCTGAGTTAAAATGGTTGGTAGCAAAGAAGAACAGTTTTGTGGCGATGCTTGCATTTGGTTTTTAACTTAGGGCCTAAAAAGATGTGAATAAGGAATTTTTGATCGGCAGGCTTTGAAGAGCTATTGGAAGGGTCATTTAAAATGGATAAGCAAAGTCCGGTTTCATTTGGTGTTCTGGTAGGTGGAATTCTCCAAGTTATAGATCATACATACGGCATTGAATAGGTATTAAGGTATTTTGTAGAAGTCATTTTTTTTCATTTTCCTTTGCTACTAATGCAGTTGTTTTTGTGATTGTGTATTACAGATGCTAGGCCGTGTTTAGCCCAGATATTCAGACACTCTTTTGTTTATTGGGTGGCCTTGTGGGCACATATCAGGCCAGAGGGCCAGCAGCTGGGTTTTCAGAGAAAGGAGGCAATTATTCGATGGCTGGGATTCAGAGGTATGGTGTGGAGTCGGTAGTTGATGGCGCTTCATAAGCTTGGACATGATGCCCAACATATTGGTTCCTCATGTCGGTTGGAATGACTTGGGGACAAGATCCGTTAGAGAGCTGATAAGGGATATCCGTTTTTGATCTGAGGTTATGGGTAGCATTTTACATATTAGTGGTTTGGTCAGACATAATTCAGAGAAAAACATGGCGTTTAGCAAGATTAGTAAAAGGCATCAACAGAGCATAGGTCAAGCTGAATAGGGCTGTATCAAACTTCATGGCTCGTAATGCTGGCATGTGTGCGTCATCATGACTTGAAATCCAAGGAGGGTAATTTCTGGTTAACGATGGGGTTCATCTGAATGCTGTTGGGATTGTCATTTGGTTGCTGGCTATTCAAGAAGCGATAGAATGCGCTATGGAGTTGGTGGGGGTGCACGCACCTGAGGTTTTAGGGTACATTTGTGGAGGTGGGGTTCCTTGGAGTTGGTAAAAAATTAGTGTTGGAGGGGCTACTAGTGGATGGTTCCCTTCTGGTTGGAATTAAGAATGGCTGATATGGCAGTTAGTGGGGTTCTGGATGGGGGTGGACCCTGGGAACCTGTGGTCTGGTTAGTTCAACATGTACAGTGGTGTGGTACCCTTTAGTTAGTGTTTAAGGCTGGGGTAAATATCTGTTCTTTAACCATTTGGTGGGTGCCAGATCTTGTATCTTCAAGGACTTTCCCCCTCATTATAATGTGATATCTTGTTATTGTTAATATTTGTTAATAAATGGCAGCTGTGGCCAATTTAATTGAAGCAAAAATCTCATTTGTTATTTCAGAGACAGGGGATTGAAGGGCACGGTTATCAATGTAAGGAGAAGGTTTGGAATGGAATGAGTCTATCATACCCTGTCTTGTTGAATGAGATGACAGGTTAGAAACTGTAAAAACAAGAAATCCAGTTATTTTTTCTTGAAAGAGGAAGTTGGAAATAATTTTTTTTTTCATAAGTCTTCATGTTCAAGATAAGATAAATGCAGCTATTTTTATATTATAAATGTTGCCTGGAAAAAAAACGTCATCATTGAGGTCTGCCTGACTGCATTGTCTTACATTGTTTTGGAGACATTACCAAGGGAAATCTAGATTGCACCTGATGCCCCTTATTTCACAAGTGTTCAGAATTCAATAGTGGTTGTGATTTCAGTGCTTTGTATCATGATGAAGCTTTGTACATTTCTTCATAAAATAGTAATTCCATATGAAATTACTGATACAGTAAATTTTATTTATAAAATGATAACTTAAGATGCAGATTTACAAATAATTTGAACAAGAGAAAATATGGGTGACACAAGAGGTAAAATTACTTGCATGCAGTATGAAAGATTCTAAGGAATAATCATGAAAGTGATGTTAATAGGAAGGTAGGGCAGCAATAATGAGAGCTCAATTAGGAAATGAATTAGACCTTGATAAAAGATGTTTTTCGGCATGCAAAGAAATTACCAGTAGCATGTTAAGAATTCAATAGAACTGGTGCAGCGCAAAAGAATATTGTGAAGGCTAGAGTGGAAGAGTGTAGACATGGAAAATAATATTCCTAGATCATTAGCAGAACATACAGCAGTAGACATTAGAGTTGAGGGAAGCGATGTATGGTGGTGCAGCACTGTGGAGAGCATTTTGAACAAGAGTTAGAATTCTGAACCAAGTACTAAAGGTAGAAGTCAAGTAATGTGAAAAATGACACAGGGTAAAATGTAGAAATGAGCAAGCACTAAAATGCTCGGATGCTCGTTACTTGAACCGAGCAATTCCTAATGCTCGTTTCGAGTAACGAGTATAACGGGAGTCAATAGGAAATCAGAGAATTTTTCCAGCAGACCCTACAAGGAGGTCTGGGGAACAGTGAAAATGTTGAAATGTATGGAAAAAGTGTTGAATGGAAGGTGAACAGGATGGGGAAGACCCCTGGAAGCATCTCTAACTCACAAATCGCTGCTGAGAACAATGGTGTCACACTTTTACTCCACTTTAAGGACTGAGAATAAAACATTCAAAATCGACAAGAAATAGGAGTTTACATGAAAAAAAAATGTAATCCCTTAACGACCAAGGGTATTTTTGGTTTTGCATTTTCATTTTTTGCTCCCCTTCTTCCCAGAGCCATAACTTTTTTAATTTTTGGTCAAAATGGCCTTGTGAGGGCTTGGTTTTTGTGGGACGAGTTGTACTTTTTAAGGTTTTATCATGTCATGTAACAGAAAGCGGGAAAAAAATTCCAAGTGAGGTGAAATTGCAAAAAAAGTACAATCCCACACTTGTTTTTTGTTTGGCTTTTTTACTAGGTTAACTAAATGCCAAAACTGACCTGTCATTATGATTTTCCATGTCATTACGAGTTCATAAACACCAAACATGTCTAGGTTCTTTTTTATCTAAGTGGTGAAAAAAAATTCCAAAGTTTGTAAAAAAAAAAAAAAGTTGCCATTTTCCGAGACCCATAACGTCTCCATTTTTCGGGATCTGGGGCTGGGTGAGGGCTTATTTTTTGCATGCCGATGCAACATTTTTATTGAAACCATTTTGGTGCAGATACGATCTTTTAATCGCCCGTTATTGCATTTTATTGCAATGTTGCAGCGACCAAAAAAGTAATTCTGGCGTTTCGATTTTTTTTCTCGCTACGCCGTTTACAGATTGGATTAATTATTTTTATATATTGATAGATCGGGCGATTCTGAATGCGACGATGCCAAATATGTGTATATTTGAATTTTTTATTGTTTTATTTTGAATGGGGCGAAAGGGGGTTGATTTGAACTTTTATATATATATATTTTTTTTTTTAAATATTTTTAAAAACATTTATTTTTTCCGTTTTACTTGCTTCAATAGTCTCCATGGGAGACTTAAAGCTGCAGTTGTCCGATCGCCTCTGCTACATAGAGCAGGGCTGCAGTAATTGAATCCAGGAAAAAAATTATGCTTTTTGGGAGTGTTATAGATCACAGAAATGTAGTACAAATCACATAATACTCTATTGATGACAATATAGTACATGTTTGCACCAAAAAAAAAAATTGGTCACATGCAGCACCTATATATTTAGAAATATGTGAAGCACTCAGCCCTGCCCTGAACCTCTATTCTACCACTCTCCATGCTCCTGCAAGTGTCCCTAGACTAAATGCACAATGTCTCTGATAAAAACAGCAAAGCACAATATTAGCCCATAGAAGGGCTGATTCAGCATCAGCACCAATATCAACGCTGGAGGACTCTGATTAGTTAAACTGTAAGGACAGCACAGAAAAGAGAACAAAAACGACCATATGTCCAGATAAATTAGTATTTTTATTATTGTTCATACATAAAATAAGGAGTAAAAAATAGCTATAATGTACACAGTATAAAATAGTAGAAATAGTCAAACTAGCAACAAGGGCGATAACAAACGGGTTACAATATGCTGAATAATAACAGATGAGCAGATGGGTATAATAAATGTGGTCTATGTAATAGTAACATTAAAGTGCATATGTGCCATGCATTCAAGAACAAAAAGAATATTGCGTAAAAAAATATATATATAAAAATGAATACCTAAGTGCAAACAGTACTACACTTTATGCTGCATACATATCTCAATGAATAAATAATCAATAGAAATCAATAAATACATGAAAAATTTTGAAAAAATGGTGAAAAAAAAAATTTAAAAAGAAAAAAAGCAGTAAATTTACAATGTATATATGTTAGTGTCCAATACAAAAAACTACAGTGTGACACACATTTGTAAAAATAATAAAGTGCATAATTGCTGTGCATACACAAAGGATCACTAAGTGATAAATATCAGTTCCCAAAGAAAAAAAATGTTTTCACAAAGAAAAATTTTTTTTTGTGAGCAAGCGATAAAATTATGCAGCACAAATTATAATCCAAAACACAGTGTGCTGAAAAATGGATATTCACTCCAGAAAAACGTAGACATCTGTGAACATGTGACCCTAAAAAAAGTCATGTGCCCGAAAATGGTAACAAATAAAAACATCAGCTCGTTCTGCAAAAAACAAGCCATCACATGACTCTGTTGGCCGAAATGTGCAAAAATTATAGCTGTCTAAATATGGTGATGCAACAAATAGTTTTTGCAATAAAAAAGAGTCTTAGTGTGTGACAGCAGCCAAACATAAAAACCCAATATAAATCTGGTATCGCTGTAATCGCACTGAGCCTCAGAATTAAGACTCCTAACCACTTATACCGCACGAGAAACGGTGTAAAAAATAAATAATACCAATTCTTCACATGCTGTTGATTTTTTCATGCTGCCTCCTAAAGATCACAGTAAGGCACTGCGCACATTTATCCTGCACTCTACGCTGAGCGATTACATTGGGGTTTACATAACTACACAAATCCTTAATTTATGATAAAAAAAAAGAAAATATAGAAGCAATCCATAAAATCAATATACTTTATTGAATCCAAAAATTAATAAAAAATGAACATAAAATAAGCAAAATACCTCAAAAATTAGGACAAAGGAGCATCCACATAAACATAATAAATTTAAATCCACAAATCAAAATATAATAAGCAAAACAGGCAAATATGTACAAAGGAGATGCAATTGCAGTGGAGTATAATCCTATATAAATATTAAGTAAAAATGGACCTCCAATATCAAGCAATTGAACAATAAAAAAAAGTTAAACTGCATAAGAAAGTTAAACTGCATAAATTCAATAGGCACCAATGGAGATAATTAGAAAACGGTCCAATTAAATTTCAAAAGAATATATATAGTGCCAATCGTTCAACAATAATCTTGTTTGCTTGAAGATTGATAGATGTTGGGGTTACTCTATAACAGAAAAGACCAGGATCCAAATTCAAAGAGCCGCGATGAAAAGAAATACATATCTAAAAGCAATAAAAAACACTATATCAATAGCAATAAAAACAACGAGACAAAAAATAACCTAAAATTAATAATAATTAAATAATAACCCACCCCTAAAAACAATATAGACACCAGAATTATAAATATGCTGCAAATCCAAAGGCCCTGAGGATTAAGAGTACCTAACCTAAAAATCCACTTACTTTCAAGTTGTGCAAGAAGCTTAGCTGTGTCCCCTCCTCTAAAACCGAGGTTAAATTGATCGATGGCTTTAATTTTCAATCCCCTCGGGTTACAATTATGAAAGCATTTAAAGTGCCGAGGCAATGTTTTTTAGAAGGGAAAAATCCTGTACATTAGCTGCTTTTTCAATGTCCAGTACATGCTCTCTAACTCTGATACGTAGTTCTCTTGTAGTTAATCCAATATAAATTTTCCCGCATGGGCATGTAGCATGGTAAATTACAGCTTTTGAAGAACAGGTCAGACTTCGTCTAATATCAAAATTTTTTGACCCATTATAGTTAGAAAAGGATGTTGATTTCACCAGATTTAAGCAACCTTTGCACATTCCACATGGAAAAAAGCCTTTATTCTTTTTAATTGGGGTTTACATGTATATCTCTGAAATATGTGATTCAAACAGAAACCCCGGCGGAAGATTCCCTATAATGAGGCAGATGGAGGCACTGTGGACGCCATAGGACCTGTGATCCGGCAGTGTCCGTCTTTTTAGGATTACATAAAAGTACCATCAGCCACAATCTTGTGCACTTCTCAAAAGAACAATGCTGAACAGAGGCCAGACGGAGTCCACAGTAAGTCTGTTGCCTCATTATAGTGAACGGATCCATCTGGGGTTTCATCTGTCACATCACTCGGAGATTTAGATGGAAACCCCAAAGTAAGTGCTCAGTGTAGAGCGCCAGATAAATGTGATCCCAAACATCCCAATAAAAGCTTCAAATCAATCCAAAAAAAGCAAGTGCCCACGCAGATATATCATCTGTTAAAACGGAAATATAGTAGGCTTCTACATTACTAGTAGCACAAAGGCTCTGGAAAAGCTCCTCGTTCCCCAAAAGAAATTCAGCAAATTCTGGGCTCCCAAATTAAAATGCCCCCCCCCCACTTTTGAGTCTCAGTGTGCCTAAGCCACATTTAGCGCCCACATGTTTGGCACTTCTGTAGTGATGAAAGCCCGCCTAATTTACAGGTGCCTGTCTCCAGAAGCATGAGCTTGACATAATGTACTGGTCGCTACAACATACTGGTCACTACAACATACTGGTTACTACAACGGCAGTTTGCAATTTTCACTCAACAAAATCCACTACTGCTTGTTTCTGGAAAACACCCATGGAGTAAGAATCATCACTACATTTGTAGATAAGTTCCCAAAGGGTTATAATGTCCAAAATGGGGTTGTAATGCGTGCTGCAGCGCAGTAGCACACAACCACCACCAGGGGAGTGGGTGAATGAAAAAAGTTACACTCACATTGAAACCACAGTGCAGCAGGCAGGAGCCACTAGGTGGCTGAAGAGTAGTCAGACAAGCCAGGTCAGCAACAGAGAGGGAACCAGAGGTCACAGCAATACACATGGTCAGAAACAAGTCAGAGAAGTCAGAGCCGGTCGAGAGCAGGAATGCCAGAGATGGAAGACAGTAAAACAGGTCAGAGGACAAGCCTGTTCAAATACCAAGGGGTCACAACACAGAGATCAAGTAGTAAGACGAGCGGAGTCCCACGGGAGCACAGGAACGGGACCGAGGTAAACAGGCAGAGGACAAATCAGGGTATAACGGGGTCAGCCGCTCAAGCCAGAGGCAGGAACTATAACTGACGCTGCTTGCACATAACAGCGGACTGAAATGGCCAAAATGATCCCAAAACGAGGCAGGGAAGGTTAACCCCCGCATGATCAGCCCGGGGAGAGGATATTTAGAAACAAACCCCGACCTGGAACATGACAGTACCCCCCCTCATTAGGGGGCCACCGGACCCCCAGGTTTCCCTGGATAGCGAGCATGAAAGGCCCAGACCAACCAATCTGCATGGATCGAGCGCGCCGATACCCAAGACCGGTCCTCTGGACCGTAACCCTTCCCATGGACCAGATACTGAAGTGAACAGGGGAGCATACGAGAATTCACAACTCGTTCCACCTCATACTCGGTCTGATCATCCACCAAAACAGGAGGCGGATGAGACATAGAGTCCCCTGAGGAAGACACCCACGGTTTCAAAAGAGCCTTATGGAACACATTGCGGATCCACAGTGACGGGGCAAGCACAGGCAAAAAGCAACAGGATTACCCACCTCCAAAATGCTGTAAGGTCCAATAAACTTGGGCCCAGCTTAGCAGAAGGAATCCTCAACCTTATATTCTTAGTGGATAACCATACCTTTTCCCCCACTTGGAATTCCAGCCCAACCGACCGTCGTTTATCAGCAAAAAATTTATACTTGTGCTGAGCCTTCCCAATGTTCCTTTTGACCTCCCCCAACCGATGAATGGCAACATCAGCTCCTGGACATCCCGAATCCAGCCAAGAGAATTCACCAAAATGAGAGTGAAAACCATAATTACAAAAGAACAGGCAAGTACCAGTGGACTGATTAACATGATCATATTATTAAATGCAAATTCTGCCAAGGGTAATGAAGAGTACCAATCATCCTGTCGAGACATGGCAAGACACCGTAAAATCTGCTCCAAAGATTGATTGGTCCTCTCAGTCTGACCATTGGTCTCAGGATAATAGGCTGAAGAAAAGGTCAAACTGACACCCAGCCTTTTACAAAAGACCCTCGGAACTTAGACACAAATTGCACTCCTCTATTAGAGACCACACTCACAGGCACACCATGTAATCGCACAACATGCTCAATGAAAAGTTCCGACAAAGTTTCCACATTAGGCAGTCCTGTCAATGGTACAAAATGCGCCTGTTTACTGAACCTATCCACTACCACACAGTCCACAGTTTTGCCATTAGAAGGACGAAGATCAGTGATAAAATCCATTTACAGATGAGTCCAAGGTTTATCTGGAACTGGCAATGGCACCAACTCACCGACCGGTTATGGGAGGTTTTAGCGCGGGCACATGTTTCACAGGAGGATACAAATACAGCGACATCAGAAGCCAATGAAGACCACCAAATCAGCCTAGCGATGGCTTTAAAGCGTGGCCGAGATTCCAGGATGCCCACAAAGAGATGAGTCGTGGAATTCCCTGAGCACCCTTAATCGATATTGGACAGGCACGAAAAACTTATTATCCGGCATGGACGGAGGAGCAAGAGACTGGGCCTCCCGAATCTCCCACTCTAACGCCGAGGACACTCCAGCCACAACCACGCCGTACTGAAGAATGGAGGAAGGAGGTTCAGGAGGTGATATTAGATCCAAGCTGTGAGATAAGGCATCATCCTTCACATTCTTTGATCCAGGCCTAAAAGTGATGGAAAATTGAAATCGAAAAAAAAAGGGACCACCTCACGTGCCTCGGGGTTAAATGTTTAGAGGACTCAATGTAAGACAGGTTTTTGTGGTCAGTGATGATCGTGATTCGATGGACAGCCCCCTCCAAAAAATGCCTTTATTCTTCAAAAGCCAGTTTAATGGCTAGTAACTCCCGGTTACCCACATCATAATTCCTTTCAGCAGAGGAAAACTTTTTAGAAAAGAAGGCACATGGTCTTAAATTGATTAACGTTGTGGGCCCCTGGGACAACACTGCCCCCACTCTCACCTCCGAGGCGTCCACCTCCACGATAAATGGTTCTGACAGATCAGGTTGAATCAGTATAGGGGCAGACATAAAACATTATTTTAAAGAAGAAAATGCCGCTAAAGCTGGAGCTGACCAGTTTTTGAGATCAGGCCCCTTGCAAGTTAAATCAGTGAGGGATTTAAACCACCTGCGAAAAACCCCTTGATGAATTTTCCATAATAATTTGCAAAACCCAAAAATCTCTGAAGACCCCTGAGATATTTGAGTTGCACCCAATCAACAATAGCCTGTACCTTTCTAGGGTCCATGCGAAACCCCTCAGCAGGCAGAATAAACCCCAGAAAGGACAATTCTTGCACAAAAAATAAACACTTATCCAGTTTAGCAAAGAGAGAGTTCTCCCTGAGCCTCTGGAGGACAGCATGGAGATGACCCCTATGTTTCATTTTATCAGCAGAATATATATGGATATCATCCAGATACACCACCATGAAGTGCCCTATGAAATCAGAAAAAACATGATTAATAAAATTCTGAAATATCGCTGGTGCACTATTCAGGCCAAAGGGCGTAACCAGGTACTCAAACAAACCCTCGGAGGTGAGGAATGCCGTTTTCCACTCATCCCCCTCCCGCATGCGGATGAGATTATATGCTACCCTGAGATCCAACTTAGAGTACCACCTGGCCCCAGACAATTGATTGTACAAATCAGGAATAAGTGGGAAGGGGTAAGTATTCCTCACAGTGATCTTGTTTAATTTTCGAAAATCGAGGCATGGGCGTAAACCACCATCTTTTTCCTTCACAAAAAGAACCCTGCTGCCACAGGAGAAACAGAGGGGTGAATGTGCCATTTACGAAGGCTATCGGAGATATACTCCTTCATAGGATTGTATAAAAGGGCCTGGGGCAGTTTGGCACCAGGGACGAGAGTAACAGCACAATTGAATGGGCAGTGTGGTGGTAGAACCTCAGCCTCCTTTTCGAAGAATGCATCCTCAAAATCCTTCAGGTACTCTGGAATACCCTCCAGACTGACGGATGACACAGACACATTAACAAAGCAACCTTTAGAACAATTAGGACCTCAATTAACAATGCCCCGAAATTCCCTGTCAATGATCGGGTTATGTAATAGTAACCAGGGAAAGCCCAACACCAGTCCCGCAGGTAGATTGTCCATAATAAAACATGTAATACATTCTTGATGACAGGACCCCACCTTAAGGATAAACTCCTCGGAGATAAACTTAACATTCTTAGCAAGGGATGTTTTATCAATGGCCACTATATTAATGGGAGTTCCCAACCTGACTATCCCTAACTTACATTTGGCCACCAAATCAGAGTCAATCAAGTTCAAAGATGACCCACAATTCACAAAAGCTGATGTGGGAGTACAACCATTCTTGGCACAAAGTTCCACTTCCAACTATAACTTAAGTGATGAGGAAAAAGGTACCTGAGAGTCTGGGCAACCTCTTTGACAGTTACCCAGACTTCGGCGTTTCCCGGCAACTTGAGGGTAGGAGGACAGGAGGGACAGTCCTTTTTCCAATTTCCCAGACTACCACAGTAGAAGCAGAGTCTCCCTTCTCCTCCTCGTCTCCTCTCCCTTTCCTTGACGGTGGTGACCCCCACCTCCATGGGCTCGGACTGAGGTGTAGCATCAGGATTATTTGGAAGTAAAGGACCTTCTCACTGCATGACACCCCTCTGCCTTAGTCTTCAATCCATCTGGATGGCCTGAGTCACATTCTTCTCTAAAGAACTAGGTGGTGGATGGAGAGCCAGAGCATCCTTTAAATGATCAGACAGTCCCCTCCGGAACTGGCACCTGAGCGCAGAGTCATTCCATAAGACCTCTGGGGACCATTGTCTAAACTCCCCGAGCAATACCATTTGGCTGAAAGCTTTCCCTGAGCAAGAGCCATGATAGTATCCTCTGCCATCCTGACACAGTCTGGTTCATCATAGATAAGTCCTAAGGCCTCAAAAAACCTATCCACCGACATCTGTTCAGGGGCAGTAGGGGATAACGAGAAAGCGCAAGATTGGGGACCTTCCCTGAGTAAGGAAATAATTATCCCCGCCCACTGACTCTCAGCCCCAGAGGACTGAGGTCTAAGTGAAAATAACAATTTGCAACTCTCCCTCAAAGTACTAAACTTATCCTTCTCACCAGCAAAGGTGTCAGGGAACTTGACCGAGGGTTCGGGAGAGTGCAAGATGAGATCTACAAAATCGCCAGACCTGCTGACAACATGGGGGTAGAACCCCGCACAGTTTTAACCATCTCAGTCAACTCTTTCTGCAGTTGAGTGTTGGACGTGGCCAGGGCCCTATGTTCCACCGACAATTCCCGCATCATCTGCGTCAAACTGCATACCTGGTCAGCCAAGTTGCACAGCAGATCCATAGCCAGGGAAAAAAAATGAAAAACTCCCTCTAATTATATGGTCAGTTATAATATAATGCCTGCTGCAGAGCAGTAGCACACAACCTCCACCAGTGGGTGCGGGTGAAGGAAAAACGGTACACTCTGTTAGGGTCTGCGGAACGCACCAAATATATGATGTGGAGAGGTGCGTTCGCAGCCCGGGGTCCACCGTGCAGGCGGAGCCTGCTTCTAGTAAAATGGTGCAAGAAGCGAACTCTGTTATCCCGCAGAGTCGCCAAAATAAACGCCGTAACGCGCTGTGGCAATATGTGCGAACTCTGTTAATCCACAGAGCCGCTAGGAGTGCCGCAGCGCTATATGGCGATGTGTGCGAACTCACTTAACACAACTGAGTCGCAAAATAAACACGCTACGGCGCTGTCTAGCGTTGAAAGCGAACCCTGTTACGTCACAGAGCCGCTGAGACAAACTTCTGTGTCCTGTCAGGAACCCAGGTACACAGTTAACAGCTAAGCGAACATAGAACGTGATCATGCGCTAATGTCCTCGCGGGAGTCACCCGCAATCTATGGCGTCTGAACGCCAGACCCTGAATACGGCAATCAAACTCCTCACAGGTTATGCCGGTAATCTAGGGCATCTAGGACACCGACCCTGACCAGCTAGCATACCAAACTCCTCACCGATTAAGTCGGTATTCTAGGGGCTTATTTCAGCCGGGCCCTAACCACACACACGCATGACCACACTGACGCTAAGCATATAATGGTTGACACTAGCGCATGGCGGCCCAGGCATGCCACCCTTTTATAGTAACAGCTACAGGACCTGCCAGAAACAAGGACCAATGAAACTGTTCCAGAACACCAGTAGTCACAGGACCTTCCTGGCAGACCAATAGGAGCTGCTGCAGTACCTGAGCATGTGACCCCTGATCTCCAATGAGAGATCTCACCCTGGGCATGCTCAGAAGGGGAAAACAAGGACTTTGTCCTAAAGACGTCTGCTCGCCGCTAACCATTACTGGCCACAATAGCAGAGCCTGGAGATGCAGCAGTAATTCTCTGCACACTGTTAGACTGGGCGAGACGCTGGGACCGACGTCTAAGCTGAGCAGAGTTCACTGCGGCCGGAGACGAATGGGAGACTGCAGCTGGGATGACTTGAGATTCCCCTTGTGCAGAAGCGGGAACTCGACCCCTAACATTACCCCCCCTTCTCTGGGCCTCGCTATGCTCAAAGGCAGCGATGAGCTGCGGAGCATGAACATGCTCGGCAGGCTCCCAGGACCTATCCTCAAGCCCATAACCCCTCCAATACAGCAAAAAAATTTTTTTGCCCCGTACCACCTTGCACCCTACAATGGCATTCACCTCGTAGTCGTCCGAAGACGAACCCGACGTCCCGGCAGATGACTCAGGTAGATGACCACGGGTTATAGGAGGGACACATGGAAGGTGTCGGAGATACCAAGGCGAGGCGGAAGGGCCAAACGGTAAACCACAGAGTTCACCTGCTCGAGAACCTTGAAGGGACCCAAATAGCGGGGTGCCAACTTAGTGGATTCCACCCGTAGCCTGCTGTTTCGGGCGGAGAGCCACACTAGGTCGCCAGGAGCAAATGTCGGAGCGGGACGCCGATGGGCATCGGCAGAAGACCTCATCCTTTCCTTGGAATCCTGAATGGCATCCTGGGTGCGGTCCCATATGTCCCGTGCTTCCACAGCCCAGTCTGCCACCCTGGAGTCAGCGGAAGCCACGGGCATGGGCACCGGTACCCACGGATGCTGGCCGTAATTTAAGAGGAATGGGGTCTGTCCGGTGAAGTCAGCCACAGCATTGTTTAGCACGAACTCCGCCCACGGGAGCAAGGATGCCCAGTCATCCTGCCTGGCAGAGACAAAATGTCGCAAGTAGGTGACTAAGGTCTGGTTGGCCCTCTCTACCAACCCATTCGTCTCGGGATGATATGCAGAGGAGAGGTTCAACTCAATGCAGAGTAGATGACACAACTCTCTCCAGAACCGAGATGCAAATTGGGGACCTCGATCGCTGACAATCTTGTCTGGCATACCGTGTAGACGGAAGATGTGTCTAATAAACAATGCTGCCAAGGTCCGTGCAGAAGGTAACCATGGTAGTGGCACTAAGTGCACCATTTTGGAGAAGTGGTCGGTGATCACCCAAATGATAGTGCAACCCCGAGACTTGGGTAAGCCCACCACAAAGTCCATCCCGACCATCTCCCAGGGCCTGTCTGCCACCGGCAAAGGAAAAAGTAACCCAGCTGGCCGTTGTCGAGGGGACTTGTTCCTGGCACAGGAGACACATGCCTGAACATACTCCCTGACGTCACGGATCATATGTCACCACCAGTATGTCACCACCAGTATGTCCTCGCCAATAACTCAGTTGTCCTCTTTGCCCCAAAGTGTCCACCCACCCTGGAGGAGTGTGCCCAAGAGAGTACCTCCGGTCGCAAATTAGTGGGCACAAAAGTCTTGCCCGGAGGCACAGACTCTAGCGAAACCAGGGCTACAGTTCTCAGGCTCTCTTCGGGGACAATCAGCCGAGGCTCCTCATCCTCCTCCTCTGATGACACTAAGGAGCGAGAAAGAGCGTCGGCCCGAACATTCTTCTCACTGGAGAGAAAATGGAGGTTGAAGTGGAACCGGGAGAAGAATAGGGACCATCTGGCCTGGTGAGAATTTAGCCGCTGAGTCGTTTGCAAATACACCAAGTTTTTGTGGTCGGTGAAGACTTGGAAGGGAAAACGAGCCCCCTCCAGAAAATGTCTCCACTCAGAGAAGGCCAACTTCATATCCAGCAACTCCCTGTCACCGATGGAATAATTCCTCTCTGCTGGTGTAAAGGTCTTAGAAAATAAGAAGCAGGGATGCTTCCGACCTTGAGCATTTTTTTGATAAAGGACTGCTCCAGCACCAACAGAAGAGGCGTCCACCTCTAAAATAAACGGCTTATCAACATCAGGGCGATGTAATATGGAGCACTGGCAAAATGCGACTTGATGGAAGAGAACGCCTTGGAGACCTCCTCAGACCACAACTTGGGATTTGCTCCCTTCTTGGTGAGGGCTACCAAGGGAGCTACCAAAGTCGAGAAAGGGGGAATGAACTGGCGATAATAATTAATGAACCCCATAATGCACCGCTTTAAGAGAATGGGGTTCTTGCCAGTCCATTACAGCCTGTAGTTTGGCAGGATCCATAGCCAATCCCTGGGCAGAGATGATATAGCCCAGGAAAGGTAAGGACTCCAGCTCAAACACACATTTCTCCAGCTTGGCATAGAGGGAGTTTTCCCGTAAGAGGTCGAAGACTTTGTTGACATCCCTCCAGTGAGAGTCTATATCTGGTGAAAAGATGAGATATACATCCAGATAGACTACTACAGAGGTGGAGAGCATATCCCGGAAGATATCATTGACAAAGTCTTGGAAAACAGCGGGAGCATTACAGAGCCCGAAGGGCATCACCAGGTATTCATAATGCCCATCCCTGGTATTAAAAGCTGTCTTCCACTCGTCCCCCTCACGGATGCGAATTAGGTTATAGGCACCACGTAGATCAAGCTTGGTAAATACTCTTTCTCCTCGGAGCCTATCAAAGAGCTCAGAGATTAGGGGCAACGGGTACTTATTCTTGACTGTGATAGCATTAAGACCCCTGTAGTCAATACATGAACGTAATTCTCCGTTCTTCTTTTGCAACAAAGAAAAACCCCGCCCCTGCTGGTGACACCGACTTCCTAATGAACCCTCTTGCCAGATTCTCCTGAATATACTGGGACATGGCCTCCGTCTCAGGAAGCGAGAGGGGTAGACTCTCCCCCGAGGAGGTTCTGCACCAGGCAAGAGATCAATAGGACAGTCGTAGGGGCGATGAGGTGGAAGAGTCTCCGCCGCCTTCTTGGAGAAAACGTCTGCATATGACCAATAACACTAAGGAAGAGAAGTGAGATCTACGAGTATCTCTGGTGGTGACCTGAACACACTCCCTGACGCACCTGCCTCTACATGAATCACCCCAACCCAGTATCCTCCCAGAGGACCACTCAATATGGGAGAGTGGTAACGGAGCCAAGGTACTCCCAGCAACACCTCGTCTATTCTCTCGGGCAGGACAAGAAAAGAAATACTCTCCTGATGGGAAGGGGACATAGATAAAGTGAGAGGGATCGTCTGGTGGGTGATTTGTGAGGGCAGAGTTGATCCATTCACTACTCGCACAGTCACCGGTTTGGCGAGCATCACCAGAGGTATAGTGTGGCGGAGAGCAAATGCAGAGGACATGAAATTCTCCTCGGCTCCATAATCCACACAGAGCTCGGCAGTGAGCGTGGATGGACCTACTGTAATTGTCCCCTTAAAGGACAACTTGGTGGAAAATGCCGCAGTGTCTAGTGAACCTCCTCCCAAGGTCATTAGATGCGACCGTTTTCCTGACCGCTGTGGACATTTGTTGGCATAATGTCCTAACTGCTGGCAGATGTTAGAGACCACGGGTACTCGAGCGGCCCGGGACTTAGGTCCTGCTCGAGAAACCTCCATGGCCTCATGGGAGTAGGGCGCCTGGCTGGAAGATTCTAGAGGTCTGGCGAAGGTGGGAGCCAGCCGAAACCTCTGCCTACACTGGGACCGCTCCAACCTCCGCTCGTGAAAACGGAGGTCGATGCTGGTAGATATGGCGATAAGCTTCTCCAGTGTGGCGGGAATCTCCCTGGTAGCCAAGGCGTCTTTCACATGGCCCGCTAGTCCTCTCCAAAACACAGGAATGAGGACTTTATCCGGCCAGTCCAACTCCAAGGACAGAGTCCGAAATTGGACAGCAAAACAGCTGACCAAGGACGAACCCTGTGAACTTGCCAGAAGTTGGAGCGCCGCATCGTGGGTAACCTGAGGTCCTAGAAAGACCTTTTTTAGAGCCTCCAGAAAACGAGGAGCACTCCGCACCACACGGTCGTCACGCTCCCATAGCGAGGTGGCCCACTCCAACGCTCTGCCAGACAGAAGAGATATTACAAAGCCCACTTGTGCCCGATCCGTGGGGAAACGTGCAGCTAGAAGCTCGAGTTGTATAGAGCACTGACTCACGAATCCCCGACATTGCTTGCTGTCACCAGCAAACTTGTCTGGAAGCGGGAGGTGGGATATTGTGGGGGCAGAGGTGGCAGTGGACACACTGGCTGCAGCCACGCTAGCAGCCTGAACAGCGACTGCGGTAACATCCACAGCTGAGGTTGTGCGCTCAAGAGCCGCCAACCTACCCTCCAGCTGATGGATGTCCCGTAGTAGACGCTGGTTATCCGCCATTTTACTAGCCAGACCCTGGCGCTAGTGTTATGTTCGGGTCTGAGGAACGCACCAAATATATGATGTGGAGGGGTGCGTTCACAGCCCGGGGTCCACCGTGCAGGCGGAGCCTGCTGCTAGTAAAATGGCGCAAGAAGTGAACTCTGTTATCCAGCAGAGTCGCCAAAATAAACGCCGTAACGCGCTGTGGCAATATGTGCGAACTCTGTTAATCCACAGAGCCGCTAGGAGTGCCGCAGCGCTATATGGCGATGTGTGCGAACTCACTTAACACAACTGAGTCGCAAAATAAACACGCTAGGGCGCTGTCTAGCGTTGAAAGCGAACCCTGTTACGTCACAGAGCCGCTGAGACAAACTTCTGTGTCCTGTCAGGAACCCAGGTACACAGTTAACAGCTAAGCGAACATAGAACGTGATCATGCGCTAATGTCCTCGCGGGAGTCACCCGCAATCTATGGCGTCTGAACGCCAGACCCTGAATACGGCAATCAAACTCCTCACCGGTTATGCCGTTAATCTAGGGCATCTAGGACACCGACCCTAACCAGCTAGCATACCAAACTCCTCACCGATTAAGTCGGTATTCTAGGGGCTTATTTCAGCCGGGCCCTAACCAGACACACGCATGACCACACTGGCGCTAAGCATAAAATGGTTGACACTAGCGCATGGCGGCCCAGGCCACCCTTTTATAGTAACAGCTACAGGACCTGCCAGAAACAAGGACCAATGAAACTGTTCCAGAACACCAGTAGTCACAGGACCTTCCTGGCAGACCAATAGGAGCTGCTGCAGTACCTGAGCATGTGACCCCTGATCTCCAATGAGAGATCTCACCCTGGGCATGCTCAGAAGGGGAAAACAAGGACTTTGTCCTAAAGACGTCTGCTCGCCGCTAACCATTACTGGCCACAATAGCAGAGCCTGGAGATGCAGCAGCAATTCTCTGCACACTGTTAGACTGGGCGAGACGCTGGGACCGACGTCTAAACTGAGCAGAGTCCACTGCGGCCGGAGATGAATGGGAGACCGCAGCTGGGATGACTCGAGATTCCCCTTGTGCAGAAGCGGGAACTCGACCACTAACACACTCATAGTAAAATCACAGTGAAGCAGGCAGGAGCCACTAGGTGGCGGAAGAGTAGTCAGACAAGCTGGGTCAGCAACAGAGATGGAACGAAGTACCAGAGGTCACAGCAATACACGTGGTCAGAAACAAGCCAGAGAAGTCAGAGCCGGTCGAGAACAGGAATACTAGAGACAGAAGACAGTAAAACAGGTCAGATGACAAGCCGGTCACAACTCAGAGAACAAGTACTAAGACAAGCAGAGACACAGGGGAGTGCAGGAACGGGACTTAGGTAAACGAACAGAGGACAAATCAGGGTATAACGGGGCCAGCTGCTCAAGCCAGAGGCAGGAACTATAACTGACGCTGCTTGCAGGTAACAGCGGACTGAAATGGCCAAACAGATCCCAAAACGAGGAAGGGACGGTTAACCCCCGCATGACCAGCCCAGAGAGAGTATAATCAGAAACAAACCCTGACCTGGATCATGACAGGGGTCACTTGAGGGGGGATTCTGCTTTTCTAGCACTTAGGGGATCTTTATATGGAATCTGCAAACTATTCTAGGAAAATCTGGGCTCCAGGAAGTAAAAAGTGCTCCGTCCCTCTCAAGTCTCTCTGTATGGCTAAGCAGTACTGTACATCCACATATGGGGTATTTCTACATTCATCAGAACTTTTGGTGCCATTTTTACCCATTGTCCAGTATGAAAATGTAAAATTTGGGGCTTACACACAATCTTGGTGGTAAAAATGTTAATTATTTTTTCTTCACTGCCCAATGTTATAAAATTCTGTGACACACCTGTGGTGTCAATATGATCACTGCACCGCTAGATGAATTCATTCAGAGGTTTAGTCTGTAAAATGGGGTCACTTATGGGGGGGTTCCGCTATTCTGGCACCTAAGGGGCTCTGCCGATGTGACATGGCACCCTCAAACCAATGTAGCAAAATCTGCACTGTAATATGTTGTTCCTTACCATCAGAGCTTTGCACTGTGCCTCAAAAGTAGTTTTCAACCACATATGGGGTATCGGTAAACTCAGGAGAAATTGCACAATAAATTTTGGGGTCCATTTTCTCCTGTTACCATTTTTCACGGCTCAACATTATAAACTTCTGTGAAGAATCTGGAATTTCTTGGTTCTCAATACACATCTAGATAAGTACCCTAAAGGGGTCCAGTTTCCAAAATGGTGTCACTTGTTGGGGGTTTCCATTGTTTAGGCACATTAGGCACATCAGGTTGCATCATGTCTCCAAATGCAACATGGCATCCGCTAATTATTCCAGCAAATTTTGCATTCAAAAAGTCAAATAGCGCTACTTTCCTGGCAAGCCCTGTCGGGCACCCAAACAGTTGTTTTCCTCCACATATTGGGTATTGGCGCACGCAGGAGAAATTGCACAAAAAATTGTATGGAGCAATTTCTCCTGTTACCCTTAAGAAAATGCAAAATTTGGAGCTTAAAAAGATTTATCTGGGAAAAATTTGTTTGTTTTTATTTTCACAGCTCTACATTAACGTTATAAACTTCTGTGAAACACCTGTGGGTTCAAGGTGCTCAATACACATCTAGATACAATACACACTCTCTCTCTACACGGCCCCAATTGGACAGACCATCAGCAGATTTGGCTTTCAGTACCATCTTTATGCCGATGACACACAACTATACACGTCATCCCCCGACCTTACCCCCGCTGTTCTACAGAACACCACCGACTGTCTGTCCGCAGTCTCCAACATCATGTCCGCTCTCTATCTGAAACTTAACCTCTCCAAGACTGAACTGCTTCTGCTCCCGCCATCTAATAACCTCCCTAAATCTGACATTTCCCTCTCTGTGGGCGGCACCATAATAACACCCCGGCAGCAGGCTCGCTGTCTGGGTGTTATGTTTGACACCAATCTCTCCTTCACCTCCCATATACAATCTCTTGCCCGCTCTTGCCGTCTACACCTAAAGAACATCTCTAGAATCCGCCCTATCCTCACAATGGAAACAACAAAAACCCTCACTGTAGCATTGATCCACTCCCGCCTGGACTACTGCAACGCACTATTACTTGGCCTCCCCATTACTCGACTATCCCCTCTCCAGTCCATCCTTAATGCAGCAGCCAGGGTCATCCATCTGGCTAATCGGTACTCGGACGCGTCCGCTCTTCGCCAGTCCTTACACTGGCTGCCCATTCATTATAGGATCCAATTCAAAGTACTGGTTCTCACCCACAAATCTCTCCACAGTGCAGCACCCCCCTACATCTCCTCCCTCATTTCTATCTATCGGCCCAACCGACTGCTGCGCTCTGCAAACGACGTTCGACTAACCTCTGCACTAATCCGTACCTCCCACTCCCGACTCCAAGACTTCTCCCGTGCTGCGCCAATCCTCTGGAATGCTCTACCCCAAGAAATTAGGACTATCCACAATTTGCATGGTTTCAGGCGCTCCCTCAAAACACATTTGTTCAGAGCGGCCTATCACATTCACTAACCAAAGTCATTCTATGTGTAAGTGTGTGTGTGTAGCCCATTCACTATCTCCATCCATCCCTCACTCCCTCAAGATGGCTGGACCATCATTGTAAATGCACCATTGTATATATACACCTGTACTTTGTATCTCCCCCACCTCATTGTAGATTGTAAGCTCTCACGAGCAGGGTCGGCTTATTTTGCTTTAATTATTGTATTGTTAACGTTGTTACCTATGACTTGTGTTTTGAAATTGTTAAACTGTAAAGCGCTGCGGAATATGTTGGCGCTATATAAATAAAGATTATTATTAGATAAGTTACCTAAGGGGTCTAGTTTCCAAAATGGTGTCACTTGTGGGGGTTTCCCCTACATATGGGGTATCAGCATGCTCAGGAGAAATTGCACAACAAATTGCATAGTCCATTTTCTCCTGTTATCCTTGCAAAAGCAAAAAAATTAGGTCTAAAGGAAACTTTTTGTGAAAGAATGTTAAATATATATTTTTTTCTTCCATATTCCATTAATTCCTGTTAAGCACTTGAAGGGTTAATAAACTTCTTGAACTTCTTGAATGTGGTTTTGAGTACCATGAGGGGTGCAGTCTTTAAAATGGTGTCATTTTTGAGTACTTTGTCATTTAGGCCCCTCAAAGTCACTTCAAATGTGAGGTGATCTCTAAAAAAATGATTTTGCAATTTTGTTGTAAAAATGAGAAGTCGCTGGTCAACTTTTAACCCTTATAACTTCCTAACAAAAAAAAATTATATTTCAAAAATTGTGCTGATGTAAAGTAGACATGTTGGAAATGTAACCTGTCAACTATTTTGTGTGATACAACTCTCTGATTTAAGGGCATAGAAATTAAAAGATTGAAAATTACAAAATTTTCAAAATTTTCGCCAAATTTCTGATTTTTTCACAAATAAACACAAATCATATCAAAGAAATTTTACCACTATCATGAAGTACAATATGCCACGAGAAAACATTCTCTGAATCAGTGGGATCCATTGAAGCATTCCAGAGTTATGACCTCATAAAGTAACAGTGGTCAGAATTGTAAAAATTGGCCTGGTCAGGAAGGTGAAAACAGGCTTCGGGGTGAAGGGCTAAAGGGAATCTATCACCCCCTTGGATACTTTTAAGCAATTACTATGGGCATACAGGTGACAGAATTGTCAAAATAGTCCTACCTGTATGCCTTATAACTGCGGTCTTGTTGCTTAGAAATACTTTTAACCTTTTATGTTAATTAGTTCTTCCAGGCTCCGGGGCGTGCAATGCCTGGAAGAAAACTCTTCCCCCAGTGTTAATTTATGTACCACCCCCCTCCCATGCATGTCAGAGTGCCCTGTGGAGTGCAGTTGTGGCGCCAGAATCCCTAGCCTGTGATCTGCCCTCTCGTGATTATGCATACCTTTTACACCCTTCTATGGGCAGTGCCTTCATAATTCTTCTACACAGGTGCCAGCAAGTTACTGATACTTCAGTATCAGTGACTCGCTAACACCTGTGCAGAAGAACAATGAAGCTAGTGCCCATAGCCTTATTAGACTTAAAGGCAACTTGTCAGACCTTATGGCCGATACGAGTTATGGTCACCACCTTTCAGGGTTTATCTACAGCATTCTATAATGCTGTAGATAAGCCCCTGATCTGACTTGCAAGAGAAGAAAAATAAGTTTTATTATACTCACCTGTGGGGCAGTCTGGTCCAATGGGTGTCGCTCTTCTTGGTCCGGCACCTCCCATCTTCTTGCGATGCCACCCTCCTGCTTGCTTCATGTGGATGACACGCCCCTGCATCATCCACACAGGCTCTCGGCATCGCGCTCCTGCACAGGTGTACTTATCTGCCCTGTTGAGGGCAGAGCAAAGTATTGCAGTGCACAGGTGCCGGGAAAGGTCAGAGAGGCCCAGCGCCTACGCACTGCAGGAATTTGTAGTAGGAGGGCAGCATCGCAAGAAGATGGGAGGCGCCAGATCAGTACCTGCAACACACATCGGACCGGACCGCACAGCTGGTGAGCATAATAAAAGCTATTTTTCTTCTCTTACAGGTCGGATCAGGGGCTTATCTACATCATTATAGAATGCTGTAGACAAGCCCTTAACCCCTTAACACCCAAGGGTGGTTTGCACGTTAATGACCGGGCCAATTTTTACAATTCTGATCACTGTCTCTTTATGAGGCTATAACTCTGGAACGCTTCAACGGATCATAGCGAATCTGAGAATGTTTTCTCGTGACATATTGTACTTCATAACAGTGGTAAAATTTCTTCGCTATAACTTGCGCTTATTTATGAAAAAATGGAAATAAGGCAAAAATTTTGAAAATTTTGCAATTTTCAAACTTTGAATTTTTATTCCCTTAAAACAGAGAAATACGTCACACAAAATAGTTGCTAAATAACATTTCCCACATGTCTACTTTACATCAGCACAATTTTGGAACCAAAATTTTTTTTGTTACGAAGTTATAAGGGTTAAAAGTTAACCAGCGATTTCTCATTTTTACAACAAATTATACAAAACCATTTTTTTAGGGACCACCTCACATTTGAAGTCACTTTGAGGGGTCTATATGGCAGAAAATACCCAAAAGTGACACCATTCTAAAAACTGCACTCCTCAAGGTACTCAAAACCACATTCAAGAAGTTTATTAACCCTTCAGGTGCTTCACAGGAGCTGAAGCAACTTGGAAGGAAAAAATGAACTTTAACTTTTTAGTCACAAAAATGATCTTTTACAAACTATTTTTTATTTTAACAAGGGTAAAAGGAGAAAATGGACAGAAAAAGTTATTGTGCAATTTCTCCTGAGTAAGCCGATACCCCATATGTGGGGGAAAACCACTGTCTGGGTGCACAGCAGGGCTTGGAAGGGAAGGTGTGCCGTTTGACTTTTTCAAACCAAAATTACAGTCAGGGCCAGAAATATTTGGACAGTGACACAATTTTCGCGAGTTGGGCTCTGCATGCCACCACATTGGATTTGAAATGAAACCTCTACAACAGAATTCAAGTGCAGATTGTAACGTTTAATTTGAAGGGTTGAACAAAAATATGTGTTAGAAAATGTAGGAATTGTACACATTTCTTTACAAACACTCCACATTTTAGGAGGTCAAAAGTAATTGGACAAATAAACATAACCCAAACAAAATATTTTTATTTTCAAAATTTTGTGGCGAATCCTTTGGAGGCAATCACTGCCTTAAGTCTGGAACCCATGGACATCACCAAACGCTGGGTTTCCTCCTTCTTAATGCTTTGCCAGGCCTTTACAGCCGCAGCCTTCAGGTCTTGCTTGTTTGTGGGTCTTTCCCTCTTAAGTCTGGATTTGAGCAAGTGAAATGCATGCTCAATTGGGTTAAGATCTGGTGATTGACTTGGCCATTGAAGAATATTCCACTTTTTTGCACTCATGAACTCCTGTGTAGCTTTGGCTGTATGCTTGGGGTCATTATCCATCTGTACTATGAAGCGCCGTCCAATCAAGTTTGCAGCATTTGGCTGAATCTGGGCTGAAAGTATATCCCGGTACACTTCAGAATTCATCCGGCTACTCTTGTCTGCTGTTATGTCATCAATAAACACAAGTGACCCAGTGCCATTGAAAGCCATGCATGCCCATGCCATCACGTTGCCTCCACCATGTTTTACAGAGGATGTGGTGTGCCTTGGATCATGTGCCGTTCCCTTTCTTCTCCAAACTTTTGGCTTCCCATCATTCTGGTACAGGTTGATCTTTGTCTCATCTGTCCATAGAATACTTTTCCAGAACTGAGCTGGCTTCTGGAGGTGTTTTTCAGCAAATTTAACTCTGGCCTGTCTATTTTGGAATTGATGAATGGTTTGCATCTAGATGTGAACCCTTTGTATTTACTTTCATGGAGTCTTCTCTTTACTGTTGACTTAGAGACAGATACACCTACTTCACTGAGAGTGTTCTGGACTTCAGTTGATGTTGTGAACGCGTTCTTCTTCACCAAAGAAAGTATGCGGCGATCATCCACCACTGTTGTCTTCCGTGGCCTCCCAGGTCTTTTTGGATTGATGAGTTCACCAGTGCTTTCTTTCTTTCTCAGGATGTACCAAATTGTAGATTTTGCCACTTCTAATGTTGTAGCAATTTCTTGGATGGTTTTTTTTCTGTTCTTGCAGCTTAAGGATGGCTTGTTTCACCTGCATGGAGAGCTCCTGTGACCACATGTTTCCTTCACAGCAAAACCTTCCAAATGCAAACACCACACCTCAAATCAACTCCGGCCCTTTCATCTGCTTAATTGAGAATGACATAACAAAGGGATTGCCCACACCTGTCCATGAAATAGCCTTGGAGTCATTTGTCCAATTACTTTTGGTCCCTTTAAAAACAGGGTGGCACATGTTAAGGAGCTGAAACTCCTAAACCCTTCATCCAATTTTAATGTGGATACCCTCAAATGAAAGCTGAAAGTCTGAACTTCAACTGCATCTGATTTGTTTTGTTTCAAATTCATCGTGGTAATGTCTAGAACCAAAATTAGATAAATGTTGTCTCTGTCCAAATATTTATGGACCTAACTGTAGCTGGAATTGAGATTGAACGCCATGTCGTGTTTGGAGAGCACCTGATGTGCCTAAACAGTGGAAACCCCCCACAAGTGACCCCATTTTGGAAACTAGACCCCCAAAGGAACTTATCTAGATCTGTGGTGAGCACTTTGAACCCCCAAGTGTTTCACTAAAGTTTATAATGCCAGGGTGTGAAAAAAAAAATTCCACAAAAATGATTTTTTAGTCCCCAATTTTTGATTTTTCCCAAGGAAATTGGATTCCAAAAGTTGTTGTCCAATTTGTCCTGAGTATGCTGATACCCCATATGTGGGGGGAAAATACTGTTTGGGTGCATGGCAGGGCTCGGAAAGGAAGTAATGACATTTTGGAATGCAGACTTTGATGGGCGTCATGTTCAGTTTGCAGAGTCCCTGATGTGCCTAAACATTGGAAACCCCCCATAAGTGACCCCATTTTGGAAACTAGACCCCCTAAGGAAATCTAGATCTGTGGTGAGCACTTTGAACCCCCAAGTGCTTCACACAAGTTTATATTGCCCGGGCATGAAAGTAAAAAATCCTATTTTTTTCCCACAAAAATGATATTTAAGTCACCAATTTTTTATCTTCCCAAGGGTAACAGGAGAAATTGGACCATAAAAATTTTGTCCAATTAGTCCTGAGTACGCTCAGACCCCATGTGTGGGGGGAACCACTGTTTGGGGCCGCAAGGCAGAGCTCGGAAGGGAAGGAGCACCATTTGACTTTTTCAAACCAAAATTGGCTGGAATCGAGATTGGACGCCATGTCGCATTTGGATAGCCCCTGATGTGCTTAAACAGTGGGAACCCCCACAAGTGATCCAATTTCAGAAACTAGACCCCCTACGGAACTTATCTAGATCTGTGGTGAGCACTTTGAACCCCCAAGTGCTTCACACAAGTTTATAACGTTGAGCCGTAAAATTAAAAAATCATATTTTTTCCACAAAAATGATCTTTTCACCCCAATTTTTATTTTCCCAAGAGTAATAAGACCTCAAAAGTTATTGTGCAATTTTTCCTGAGTATGCTGATACCCATGGCAGAGCTCGAAAGGGAAGGAGCGCAGTTTGACTTTTTCAACACAGAATTGGGTGGACGCCATGTCGTGTTTGGAGAGCACCTGATGTGCCTAAACAGTGGAAACTCCACACAAGTGACACCATTTTGGAAACTAGACCCCCTAAGGAACTTATCTAGATCTGTTGTGAGCACGTTCAACCCCCAAGTGTTTCACTAAAGTTTATAATGCCAGGGTGTGAAAAAAAAATTCCACAAAAATGATTTTTTAGTCCCCAATTTTTGATTTTTCCCAAGGAAATTGGACCCCAAAAGTTGTTGTCCAATTTGTCCTGAGTGCGCTGATACCCCATATGTGGGGAAAAATACTGTTTGGGTGCATGGCAGGGCTCGGAAAGGAAGTAATGACATTTTGGAATGCAGACTTTGATGGGTGTCATGTTCAGTTTGCCGAGCCCCTGATGTGCCTAAACAGTTGAAACCCCCCACAAGTGACCCCATTTTGGAAACTAGACCCCCTAAGGAACTTATATAGATCTGTGGTGAGCAATTTGAACCCCGAAGTGCTTCACACAAGTTTATAATGCCCGAGCATGAAAATAAAAAAGCCTATTTTTTTCCCACAAAAATGATCTTTTAGTCACCAATTTTTTTATTTTCCCAAGGGTATCTGGAGGAATTGGACAACAAAAGTTGTTCTCCTATTTGTCCTGAGTACCCTGATACCCTACATGTAGGAGAAAACTACTGTATGGGCACACGTCGGGGCTCGGAATAGAAGTAGTGACGTTTAGTAATGCTGACTTTGATGGAATGGTCTGCGGGTGTCATGTCGCGTTTGTAGAGCCCCTGATGTGCCTAAACAGTGGAAACCACCAACAAATGACCCCATTTTGGAAACTAGACTCCCAAAGAAACTTATCTAGATGTGTGGTGAGCACTTTGAACCCCCAAGTGCTTCACAGAAGTTTATAACTCCCGGGCGTGAAAATAAAAAAAAAATCATATTTTTTCCACAAACATGATCTTTTAGTCCCCAGTTTTTTATTTTCCCAAGGGTAACAGGAGAAATTGGACCCCAAAAGTTGATGTTCAATTTCTCCTGAGTACGCTGATACCCCATATGTGGGGGGAAAAACTGTTTGGGAGCACAGCAGGGCTCAGAAAGGAAGTAATGACATTTTGGAATGTAGACTTTGATGGGTGTCATGTTCAGTTTGCAGAGCCCCTGATGTGCCTAAACAGTGGAGATCCCCCACAAGTGACCCCATTTTGGAAACTAGGCCCCCTAAGGAACTTATCTAGATCTGTGGAGAGCACTTTGAACCCCCAAGTGCTTCACACAAGTTTATAATGCCCGGGCATGAAAATAAAAAAGTCTATTTTTTCCCACAAAAATGATCTTTTAGTCACCAATTTTTTAATTTCCCAAGGGTATCGGGAGAAATTGGACCACAAAAGTTGTTCTCCAATTTGTCCTGAGTACGTTGATACCCTACATGTAGGAGAAAACTACTGTATGGGCACACGTCGGGGCTCGGAATAGAAGTAGTGATGTTTAGTAATGCAGACTTTGATGGAATAGTCTGGAGAGCCCTTGATGTGCCTAAACAGTGGAAACCCCCCACAAGTGACCCCATTTTGGAACCTAGACCCCCAAAGGAACTTATCTAGATGTGTGGTGAGCACTTTGAACCCCCAAGTGCTTCACAGAAGTTTATAACGTAGAGCCATAAAAATAAAAAATTATATTTTTTTCCACAAAAATGATATTTTTGCCCCCAATTTTTTATTTTCCCAAGGGTAACAGAAGAAATTGGACCCCAAGAGTTATTGTGCAATTTTTCCTGAGTACGCTGATACCCCATATGTGGGGGAAAACCACTGTCTGGGCGCACAGCAGGGCTTGGAAGGGAAGGTGTACCGTTTGACTTTTTCAAACCAAAATTACAGTCAGGGCCAGAAATATTTGGACAGTGACACAATTTTCGCGAGTTGGGCTCTGCATGCCACCACATTGGATTTGAAATGAAACCTCTACAACAGAATTCAAGTGCAGATTGTAATGTTTAATTTGAAGGGTTGAACAAAAATATGTGTTAGAAAATGTAGAATTGTACACATTTCTTTACAAACACTCCACATTTTAGGAGGTCAAAAGTAATTGGACAAATAAACATAACCCAAACAAAATATATTGATATTTTTGCCCCCAATTTTTTATTTTCCCAAGGGTAACAGAAAAAATTGGACCCCAAGAGTTATTGTGCAATTTTTCCTGAGTACGCTGATACCCCATACGTGAAGGAAAACTACTGTTTGGGCGCATGGCAGAGCTCAGAAGGGAAGGAGCACCGTTTGACTTTTCAACACCGAATTGGCTGGAATTGAGATCAGATGCCATGTCACGTTTGGAGAGCACCTGATGTGCCTAAACAGTGGAAACACCCCAATTCTAACTCCAACCCTAACCCCAACACACAACTAACCCTAATCCCAACCCTAATCATAACCCTAACCATAAACCTAACCCAAACACACCCCTAACCCTAATCCCAACCCTAACCCTAACTTTAGCCCCAATTCTAACCCTAACTTTAGCCCCAACCCTAACCCTAATGGGAAAATGGAAATAAATACATTTTTTAAATTGTATTATTTTTCCATAACTAAAGGGGTGATAAAGGGGGTTTGATTTACTATTTATAGCGGGTTTTTATGTTTGGCAGCTGTCACATGCTAAAAGACGCTTTAGCCCCAATTCTAACCCTAGCCCCAATTCTAACCCTAACTTTAGCCCTCAACCCTAACCCTAACCCTAATGGGAAAATGGAAATAAATACATTTTTTAAATTGTATTATTTTTCCCTAACTAAAGGGGTGATAAAGGGGGGTTGATTTACTATTTATAGCAGGTTTTTATGTTTGGCAGCTGTCACACTCTAAAAGACGCTTTTTATTGCAAAAAATAGTTTTTGCAACACCACATTTTGAGAGCTATAATTTTTCCATATTTTGGCCCACAGAGTCATGTGAGGTCTTATTTTTTGCAGGACGAGGTGAAAATTTTATTGGTACCATTTTTGGGCACATGACATTTTTTGATCGCTTTTTATTATGATTTTTGGGAGGCAGGATGAACAAAAACCAGCAATTCATGAATTTCTTTTGGGGGGGAGCGTTTATACCGTTCTGCGCGTGGTAAAATTGATAAAGCAGTTTTATTCTTCGGGTTAGTAAGATTACAACGATACCTCATTTATATCATTTTTTTATGTTTTGGCGCTTTTATACCATAAAAACTTTTATATATAAAAATAATTATTTTTGCATCGCTTTATTCTGCAAGCTATAACTTTTTTATTTTTCACTGATGATACTGTATGGTGGCTCGTTTTTTGCGGGACAAGATGACGTTTTCAGCGGTACCATGTTTATTTATATCCGTGTTTTTGATCGCGTGTTATTCCACTTTTTGTCTGGCAGTATGATGATAAATCATTGTTTTTTTTCCTTGTTTTTTTTAAGGAGTTCACTAAAGGGGTTAACTAGTGGGACAGGTTTATAGGGCGGGTCGTGACAAACGCGGCAATACCAAATATGTGTACTTTTATTGTTTGTTTTTTTTTTATTTACATGAAGAAATTAATTTATTGGGGAATATTTTTTTTTTCATTATTTAGGAATTTTTTTTTACACTTGTGATTTTTATTTTTTTAACTTTTTTACTTTGTCCCAGGGTGGGACATCACTGTATGTCAGATCGCTGGTCTGACAGTGTGCACAGCACTCTGTCAAATCGGTGATGTGACAGGTACTGCTGCAGGCTTTCTCAGTGCCTGCTCTCAGCAGGCACTGAGGAAGCCGCCTCCCTCCAGGACCCGGAAGGACCCCGTGGCCATCTTGGATCCGGGGTCCTATAGGGAGGAGGGTCCCTCGGAACAGCGCGATGCATCGCGCTATCCTGAGGGTCTCAGGGGAGAACACAGGGAGCCCCCTCCTTGCGCGATGCTTCCCTATACCGCCGGAACACTGCGATCATCTTTGATCGCAGTGTGCCAGGGGTTAAAGTGCCGGGACCGGTCCGTGACCGCTCCTGGCACATAGTGCCGGGTGTCATCTGTGATAATCAGCTAACACCCGGCCGCGATCGGCCGCGCTCCCCCCGGGATCGCGGCTGATCGCATGTGACGTACTATTCCGTCCTTGGGACTTAAGTCCCAGGGCACATGGACGGAATAGTACGTCGGATGGAATAAAGGGGTTAAAGGCGGTGGCCATAACTCGTATCAGCCAAACCTGGTGACAGGTTTCCTTTAAAACAATAGCTCTCTGAAACCTTATTTGCTTCAGTGTTAAGTGTGCCTGCATCTTTGAAGTCCATTTCTATCTTTATGTTATGCACAGTTATAGCTCTATGAGTCATGGAGTAAACTGAGTGCTAACCTTGCTTGTTTTATTTTCATCTAGGGAAGCAGACTTCAAATATCTGCTGAATGTGAATAATTACTACATTGACTAGATACAGTAAAGATGTATATCTTTGTACCGTGTTTGCCAGTAGATAGAAAAATATTTAGAGTTGAGAGTCCTCAGTGGTTGATACCTTTTAATGGCTAACTGACAAGATGGTAACAAATTGCAAGCTTTCGAGACTACTCAGGTCTCTTCATCAGGCATAGACTAATACAACACCTGAAGAATCACATATTTATACACAAAATAGCACAGAAAAAATGCAATAGGTAGGACAAGTGACGTGAAGCAGAATAGTCATTATGGCAGAGGGATGAGCATAAATATTGGAACAGTTCATAGATAAGGAGTGTGAAAGTTTTATTACCCTCTGATTGGGGTCTGGTAATGTTTTGTGATGTTTTCACAGGGTATTTGGAGTAAATTCCTTAATTGATGTAGTAGGCCATAAATCCATGTGATAGGTTCATTCCAGCATTAAGAGTGTCAAAGGTCACCATCAATTTGTATTCGTAAATTCTTCTTTGTCTCAGAGATGTGAAATTGCCTCTGAGTACAAGTATTTTCATATCTAGCAAGCTATGATCAGGGGAGCAAAAATGTTTTGCCACAGGTAGATCCATTCTTTTTTCTCTTATTGTGTGGCGATGAGAATTCATCCTTGTTCTCAGTTTTTGCCCGGTCTCCCCCACATACAGACCCCCAGTTGGACATTTAGTACATATAATTAGGTACACCACATTAGATGTGATGCAGCTGAAAGTACCTGGTATCTTGTAGTCCCGATGGGAGTTGGGGATCTTTATCTTGTCCGTGGTCATTATAAATGGACAAGTTTTGCATTTCTTCTGGTTGCAAGGAGAGGTTCCTGCACTCCAGCACTGAAATTAACTTTTTGGACACCATCATTTAGCTAAAGAACAATGAAATAGAGACATCCCTGTATCAGAAGCCAATCGACCGTCCAACATACCTTAAATGGGACAGTTTCCATCCAAAACACATAAAAAACTCTATTGTCTACAGCCAAGCCATCAGATACACCCGTATATGTTCCAACCCCATGGATAGAGATGAACACCTTGGTCGCCTTAGAAAGACCTTTTTAAATCAGGGCTACCATCCAAGAACAATTGAAAACCAAATTACAAGAGCCACCAGAATATCAAGGAATCACCTGCTACATTACAAAGCTAAAGAAGAAAATAACCGGGTGCCTCTAGTGGTCACCTACAATCCAAATCTGGAGGTGCTAAGGGGAGCTGCACGGAAACTACAACCTTTACTACAAAAAGATGCCCGATTACAATCCATATTTCCAGATCCCCCTCTACTGTGTTTTAGGCAGCCCCCAAATCTAAGAAGCATCATTGTCAGAAGTTCCCTGTCCTCCCCAACAGCGGCAGGAACCTCTCCTTGCAACCAGAAGAAATGCAAAACTTGTCCATTTATAATGACCACGGACAAGATAAAGATCCCCAACTCCCATCGGGACTACAAGATACCAGGTACTTTCAGCTGCATCACATCTGATGTGGTGTACCTAATTATATGTACTAAATGTCCAACTGGGGGTCTGTATGTGGGGGAGACCGGGCAAAAACTGAGAACAAGGATGAATTCTCATCGCCACACAATAAGAGAAAAAAGAATGGATCTACCTGTGGCAAAACATTTTTGCTCCCCTGATCATAGCTTGCTAGATATGAAAATACTGGTACTAAGAAGCAGATTCACATCTCAGAGGCAGAGAAGAATTTGCGAATACAAATTGATGGTGACCTTTGACACTCTTAATGCTGGAATTAACCTATCACATGGATTTATGGCCTACTACATCAATTAAGGAATTTACTCCAAATACCCTGTGAAAACATCACAAAACATTACCAGACCCCAATCAGAGGGTAATAAAACTTTCACACTCCTTATCTATGAACTGTTCCAATATTTATGCTCATCCCTCTGCCATAATGACTATTCTGCTTCACGTCACTTGTCCTACCTATTGCATTTTTTCTGTGCTATTTTGTGTATAAATATGTGATTCTTCAGATGTTGTATTAGTCTATGCCTGATGAAGAGACCTGAGTAGTCTCGAAAGCTTGCAATTTGTTACCATCTTTTCAGTTAGCCATTAAAAGGTATCAACCACTGAGGACTCTCAACTCTAAATATTTTTCTACATTGACTAGAATCACATTAAGTGCTTATTGATTCCCATGACATCACTAACAGTAATTGCACTGGTGAATAGATGTTTGCAGTGAAAGCTTTGCCATATTGTAGTTCCTACATGTTACATTTACTTTAAATAGAATTTTTTTTTCTTTTTTATGCTTAATTTGTAATACAATAGACTAAAAAAATCCTTTCATTTCTTAGCTTGCTACGTTTGACCTTCTACCTATGCATATCAATAACGATCCAATCGTGCATACAGAAGAAACATATCTAAAATGCTATTATATGCTGTAATCAGAATTAAGGGGTGAGTGTAAAATGACTACATTTATCGCTAACAGGGGAGAACATCCAATTTTTAAGAATGAAAATATAGTGGTTCAAATAAAAGAAATCTGCTTTATTAAAAATTAATATACACAGGACAAGATTAAAAATGAGTTATACCATGAAAGAGGTGACAAAAACAGCAGGAGGAGATGATTGCAGAACAACGAAATAAAGTCAAGTGAAATAAAGTCAAGTGAAATACCAATACTGGACAAATATGCATAAGGCACCTTGGTCAAAAGTCATCATGAAATCAACAGATCAACAATTATTTTTGTAATGTTAACCTTAGAGGGATCGTCTAGTTTTGGCACAAAAGACTGCAGTCACTCAATGTGACTGCAGACTTGTGAATCCTCACAGCATCTTTACACAAATTAATTGAGTGAGGATGTACATGCCTAGTCAGAATGTGGCTGGATGTATGCATATCACATACTTGCCAGAATAATGAGTTCGAGAGAATATTTTAAGGCATTTTTATTACTTACTGCAAAGTCAACAGTTTACATACATTTCATTTGTATTTGGTACCATTGCCCTTAAACTGAATGACTTGGGTCAAATGGTTGTAATATCATTCCACAAGCTTCTCACAATAGTTGGTCGGAATTTGGGCCCATTCCTCCTGACAAAACTGGCGTAACTGATCCAGGTTTGTAGGTCGCCTTGCTTGCACCTGCCTTTTCAGCCTCGCCCACAAATTTTCAATAGGATAAAGATCAGGGCTTTGTGATGGCCCAAAGGCGTAGATAGGGGTTTGGTTCGGGGGAGGGGGCGAAACTTCTGAGTGGGCCCCTAACCAGGTAACGCTGATTACAACTACGATGGTGCACCCTAATAGTGGATGTAGGAGAACCTCAGCAAATGACTGCACTGTAACTGAAAATAATCTCCAAAGACAAACATCGATATTACCACCATATGGTGACAGTGGTAGATACCAGCCCTGCAGAACATCATATAAGACTATAGCACAGTTATAGATGGTGACTTACAGCTGACTATCTTTCTGGTGGAGTCGTTCACTTTTCCCATCTTTTCCATCTAGCCCAGACCGACATGACGATTTCTCCAGCCTGGACTCGTCTGCAGAGATTACAACAAAGACACATCTGACTTCTCACATTTCCTGCACTGTATTTATCCACAAACCCCTCATCCTGCCGATATCCCAATACTGAGCCGCTGCTGCTGTATGTGTCCCTATTATTGCACCTGCTGTGTGGTTCTGTGCGCCCTCTAATTTTCCTCCTACTGAAGCCCTAGATTTCCCTTTCATTGCACTTGTAAAGTATGATGTCAACAAAAGTGCCCCACAAACACT
>JARQOD010000001.1:318253550-318371399 GCA_033576555.1 Oophaga sylvatica
CCCCTTGACCCAAACTTTACAGTTGGCATAATACAGCTAGAAAGGTAACATTCTTTCAACATTTCCTAAATTCAGACTTGTCAATTATGTATGTAAATGAATAGTTACTCATAATAAATGTGTCAGATGTAACCCTCAAAAGTGCTCAAAACCACATCAACAAGTTTATTATTGTTTAGATGCTTTACAGAAATAAAAGCAATGTGGAAGGAAAAAATGAAAATTGAAGTTTTCCCCCCAAAATGTTATTTTAGCATTTTCACAAGGGTAACATGAGAAAATGTACTGTACAATTTTTTGTGCAATTTCTCCTGAGTACACCGGTACCCCATGTGTGTGGAAAACTACTGTTTGAGCACCTAGCAGGGCTCGGAAGAGAAGCAGCACTATTTGACTTTTGGAAATCAAAATTAACTGAAATACAAGGGGGTAACAAAAAAATTAGAATTATTTTCTGTAAGCAAGTGGGTTGGCACTGCTGCCTACTCCTGCTAGTTATGCTTACTAGACACTCTCCCTGCTCATTTGGCCAAGTAGCGTTCATGAGAAACCATTGCAGCAGACAGAATGATCGTTTTCTCAATCCCCTCTCAACACTCTTGAAAATATTGCATTGGTAAATTTTAAGGAGCAATGTGCCAACATCAATTTCTGTTTCCTGTTAAATGATCAGAGGGAGAACAGTCTCAGAGTGTGTCACAAATTGAAACAACAGGCACAATCTGAACCTGTTTTTTTTTGTCAAAAGTCATTACAAGGGATGAATCTTGGTGTTACACCTATGATTAGGGTTGAGCATTCCGATACTGCAAATATCGGGTATCGGCCGATATTGGCTGTATCGGAATTCCGATTCCGAGTACCGATATTTTCGTCATATCGGATACCGGAATCGGGATTGTCACTGTCACTGTCAGTGTCCGTCGGTCGGGTCTGTCAGGAGTCAGCGGCACTTACCTGGCAGAAGATCTCCGGCGGTCACGTCCTGCACTGCTTCATGGCCGCCATCCTCTTCTCCCCGGCGGTCACATGCAGTTTCTCGCGATAACTGCAGTGACTGCTGGGTAATCGCGGCCGTAAAGCAGTCAGTCCGATGACGTCACCGCCGGGGAAGCAGGTAATCAGCTGTGCTGCGTTGCAATGACAGGCTCTGCCTGTCATTGCGATGTAGCAGAGTTGGATCGTCGTGGGACTGTCGTTACTATGGACTGCGTCGGACAGGTGGTATACTGTTGGTTTGTTTTTTTTCTTTTTTTACAGGAGATCGATGGCGTCGCAGGAATGAGAGAGTAATAAAATTAATGAAAACTGTGTTGTCTCTTTTATTTCATTAAAATACTTTTTTCTTGCTTTGTCTTTTTTTTATACATTTAATAACTTTGGGATTAATAATGGATCGGTGTCTTATTGACGCCTCTCCATTATTAACCGGGCTTATTGTCACCGTGCAATCAACGGTGACATTAACCCCTTATTACCCCGCTTGCCACCGCTACAGGGCAAGTGGGAAGAGCCGGGTAAAGTGCCACAATTGGCACATCTTTTGATGCGCCAAATGTGGGGCTGCTGTAGCCTGGTATTATCAGGCTGTTGAGGGCCAAAATCCATGGCCTTGACAGTCTTTTAATACCAGGCCGCAGCAGTCTGCATTTTACTTGGCTGGTTAACAAAAATAGGGGGGATCCCCACGCCGTTTTTTTTTCGAGGGGATCCCCTATTTTTGTTAACCAGCCAAGCTAAGCAGACTGCTGTGGCCTGGTATTATCAGGCTTGCAAGGTCCATGGATATTGGATCCTTACCAGCCTGAAAAACCAGGCCTCAGCGGTCTGCTTCATCTGGCTGGTTAACAAAAATAGGGGGGACCCCACGCCAATTTTTTTCGAGGGGATCCCCTATTTTTGTTAATCAGCCAAGATATGCAGACTGCTGTGGCCTGGTATTATCAGGCTGGCAAGGTCCATGGATCTTGGCTCCTTAACAGCCTGAAAATCCAGGCCTCAGCGGTCTGCTTCATCTGGCTGGTTAACAAAAATAGGGGGACCCCACGCCAATTTTTTTCGAGGGGATCCCCTATTTTTGTTAATCAGCCAAGATATGCAGACTGCTGTGGCCTAGTATTATCAGGCTGGCAAGGTCCATGGATCTTGGCTCCTTAACAGCCTGAAAATCCAGGCCTCAGCGGTCTGCTTCATCTGGCTGGTTAACAAAAATAGGGGGGACCCCACGCCATTTTTTTTTCGAAGGGAACCCCTATTTTTGTTAATCAGTTCCCTCTGACGTCACTGATTGTGTCCCTGGCTGACCTGAAGTGAAAGTGGAAAGCAATCAATTAAGCTTTCCACTTAAGGGCCCGTCTCACATAGCGATATCGCTACCGAGATCGCTGCTGAGTCACTAGTTTTGTGACGCAGCAGTGAGCTCACCAACGATATCGCTGTGTGTGACATTCAGCGACGATCAGCCCCCCTGCCGGGTATCGCTGATCGTCGCTGAAAATGTCAGGACCTTTTTTTGATCGCTGGTTTCCCGCTGACAGGCACACATCGCTGCGTGTGACAGGCGGGAGACCAGCGATCCGCTGGTAACCAAGGTACACAGCGGGTTTCCAGGCGCGGGGCTGTGCCTAGAAACCCGCTGTGTACCTTGGATACCAGCGCCCTGATGCAGGGAGCTGGTATCCAAGGTACACAGCGGGTTTCCAAGCGCTGCGCGGTGCCTGGAAACCCGCTGTGTACCTTGGTTACCAGCGGATCGCTGGTCTCCCGCCTGTCACACGCAGCGATGCGTGCCTGTCAGAGGGAAACCAGCGATCAAAAAAAGGTCCTGACATTTCTGCGACGATCAGCGATACCCGGCAGGGGGCTGATCGTCGCTGAATGTCACACACAGCGATATCGCTGGTGAGCTCGCTGCTGCGTCACAAAAACTAGTGACTCAGCAGCGATCTCGGTAGCGATATCGCTATGTGAGACGGGCCCTTAAGCGATGTTACCCGCAGTGTCGCTGTCCCAGATCGCTGCCTGAGCTGCCTGTTTGGCAGCTCAGCAGCGATCATGTAGCGATACACCAGCGATCCTGACAAGTGCATATCGTTGTCGGGATCGCTGGTGTATCGTTATGTGACACCCAGCCTTTACTCTCCTGTCAGGCAGGAGAGGAACTCATTCATTTGGGGTTTACTGTGAGGCTGCAGCATTAGCTGCGGTCCCTGCAGTAAACATTAACCCTTTCTGAAGGATTACACCGTGGGACCTGACTGTGCATGGGATAGGTAAGAATAATTTTGCTTTTTTATTTTATTTTTATTACAGGAAATGGTTTTTGCAGTAAAATAAAAGATGGTCAAAAACATGTGTCTTTATTTCATTAAAATGATTTTTAATTAAAGTGTGTGTGTTTTATTTTTATTTCATGCAATAGGATTAATAATTGATAGTTGTCTAATTGACAGCTCTCAATTATTAACCTGGCTTAAGGTCACCTTTCAATAGCAAGGTGGCTTTAACCCCATATTAACCCATTCACCACCGCTACAGGGCAATGGGAATAGACGGGCAAAGTGCCAGAAAGGGCGAATCTAATTATAGATTTGTCTTTCCTGGGGTGTCTGGGGGCAGATGTTAGTAGCCGGGGGGGGGGCAAAAATAATGGTCCCTCTCTGGGCTATTATTATCTGCCCCACTCACTGGCTTTGTCTGTCTGGTTGCGAAAATAGGGCGGGAGCCCACGCATTTTTTTTCAGCAATTTTACACCTCATATATATATATATATATATATATATACATGTCATTGAATTTGTGACACATATATATATATATTTTATATTTGTAGTTCATACACTTCTACATAGTATAATAGCCGCTAATTCAATTGCCGGCTTTTGTGAAAATGCAGAACCCGACATGAAATGACACTTGGTGTACATAGGGTTAACCATGTCTTTTCATGTCCTTTGCTATCTAATTTGCACAAACAATTAAATCAGACTATGTGTGCAAAATTTCACACCTGTAGGGGTTAATTAAAGGTGTAAATTCGTAGCAAAAAAGTCCGTTTTTTTTACAACGAATTTACACCTTTAATTAACCCCTACAGGTGTGAAATTTTGCACACATAGTCTGATTTAATTGTTTGTGCAAATCAGATAGCAAACGACATGAAAAGACATGGTTAACCCTATGTACACCAAGTGTCATTTCATGTCGGGTGCTTCTGTCTTTTCACTGAAGCCGACTTTACCCGGCAATTGAATCAGAGGATATTTTACTATGTAGAAGTGTATAAACTATACATATATGTATATATATATGTCACAATGACATGTATATATATATATATATATGTATTCTATGTGTGTATATTTAGTGTTTACAAGGAAAGAATGGGGTTTTTTTAGTTGCGATATTTTGTTCCCATAGACTTACATGGGACTTCCGGTATCGGTATCGGGTATCGCCGATATTTTAGTGATATCGGCGATACCATTCCGATTCCGATACTTTAGGATATCGGAAAGTATCGCTCAACTCTACCTATGATCCTAAAACAGAACAGCAGTCCAGCAAGTGGAAGACAGCTTCATCGCCCAGAAAAAAAAGGACGGCAAGTGATATGAATAGAATCCCCACCTCTGCTATCTGTGTTGAATGCTGCACTATATATTAATGGTATGAACTGCATTCAGTGGAAGCAAACAGCTGAATAGAATCCCCACCTCTGCTATCTGTGTTGAATGCTGCACTATATATTAATGGTATGAACTGCATTCAGTGGAAGCAAACAGCTGAATAGAATCCCCACCTCTGCTATCTGTGTTGAATGCTGCACTATATATTAATGGTATGAACTGCATTCAGTGGAAGCAAACAGCTGAATAGAATCCCCACCTCTGCTATCTGTGTTGAATGCTGCACTATATATTAATGGTATGAACTGCATTCAGTGGAAGCAAACAGCTGAATAGAATCCCCACCTCTGCTATCTGTGTTGAATGCTGCACTATATATTAATGGTATGAACTGCATTCAGTGGAAGCAAACAGCTGAATAGAATCCCCACCTCTGCTATCTGTGTTGAATGCTGCACTATATATTAATGGTATGAACTGCATTCAGTGGAAGCAAACAGCTGAATAGAATCCCCACTCTGCTATCTGTGTTGAATGCTGCACTATATATTAATGGTATGAACTGCATTCAGTGGAAGCAAACAGCTGAATAGAATCCCCACCTCTGCTATCTGTGTTGAATGCTGCACTATATATTAATGGTATGAACTGCATTCAGTGGAAGCAAACAGCTGAATAGAATCCCCACCTCTGCTATCTGTGTTGAATGCTGCACTATATATTAATGGTATGAACTGCATTCAGTGGAAGCAAACAGCTGAATAGAATCCCCACCTCTGCTATCTGTGTTGAATGCTGCACTATATATTAATGGTATGAACTGCATTCAGTGGAAGCAAACAGCTGAATAGAATCCCCACCTCTGCTATCTGTGTTGAATGCTGCACTATATATTAATGGTATGAACTGCATTCAGTGGAAGCAAACAGCTGAATAGAATCCCCACCTCTGCTATCTGTGTTGAATGCTGCACTATATATTAATGGTAGAACTGCATTCAGTGGAAGCAAACAGCTGAATAGAATCCCCACCTCTGCTATCTGTGTTGAATGCTGCACTATATATTAATGGTGTGCACTCCATACCTCTACTTGCTGCCAAGCACTGCTTTACCATCTTGCAACATAGTTTAATGTGCCTGTTAATAAGGCTTTGGAATAATTCATTTTTGCACTGTGTTTAAAATACTTACTGCTTTATATCCCGGTGACTGGGGCCTCTCTAGATGCTATCAGGTGGAAGGTGCTAAAGCATATAGATGTTGCCAGGTAGCCTTTGATGATCTAACCACCCCCTGGTGTGCTGACCCCAGCTGGCAAATTATCCCAAAACAGCCCCCACAATCCCACTTTCCTGACCCTGTAGTGTGGACTATATATTTAGGAGTAGTCTAAGGGGCGCACACAGTAAGGGGGGCGCACGCATCACAGAAAGCAAAGCATCACGAAAGACAAGCATCGAGTAAAAGGCAGTTATCCATGGCAGTTTATCAGGGCAGGAATCAGGTAACCCACACTTTGCTTTCTTTTAAATTATGTTCTCTATCTCTATCCTCCTGTGTTCCCTTGCCATCCACATTCACTGCCCCATCCCCCCTCCATCACGACTCATATACATCAGCTCCTCCATACTTCCCTCTCCCGTGTACAGTTCCCATGCACTCCTCACCTTCCTAAGAAAACTCAGCCCATCTTGCCCAAACATATCTCAGAAAAAACCTATTTATAAATCCAACAACTACCTGCTCTTTATCTTCCTACTCCTACTGATTTCAGGGGACATCTCCCCCAACCCTGGTCCATCCCCCAACCTCAATCCCTACCCTACCTCATTTCGAAACCATAATAATCTTGTTAATATTACTTGCACTCCCTCATCTCCTTCTTTCAACTGTGCCCTCTGGAATCCAAGGTCTGCATGCAATAAACTATCTTTCCTGCACAACTACTTTCTGAACAACTCTCTTCATCTGTTGGCCCTCACTGAAACCTGGATTCAGGATTCTGACACGGTCTCCCCTGCTGCCATTTCCTATGGTGGCTTACAGTTCTCCCATTCCCCGAGACCCACAAACAGACATGGTGGTGGAGTTGGCATACTCCTGTCCCCACAATGCACTTTCCAGGTCATCCCCCCAATTCCATCACTCTCATTCCCTTCTTTTGAGGTCCACACCATCAGGCTCTTCCATCCCCTCTCCCTCAGAATAGCGGTCATATATCGGCCCCCAGGCTCATCCACCCAGTTCCTTGACCACTTCTCAGCCTGGCTGCCGCACTTCATGTCCTCAGAACTACCAACCCTTATCCTTGGAGACTTCAACATCCCCATTAACAGTCTTACTTCCACATCTGCATCTCAGCTTCTATCACTAACCACTTCTCTAGGCCTCTCACAGCTTTCAACCTCTGAGACACACAAGGATGGCAACACCCTTGACCTGGTCTTTGTCCGCCTCTGTTCAATTTCCCACCTAAATAACTCACCGCTTCCACTCTCTGACCACAACATTCTCTCCTTCATGCTCACAAATCCTCCACCACCCCAGCGAACTCCTACCTACCGCACATTCAGAAATCTGCAAGCCATTAACCCTCAGACACTTTCAGACTCCCTACACTCTTCGCTGTCCCCAATCTCCTCTTTTTCTTGTCCTAATCTGGCTGTTCAGCACTACAATGACACTCTTAGAAGCACCCTTGACCAAGTAGCACCGCTCACCCTCAGAACTTCCAAACACACAGTAAAACAGCCCTGGCTCACATCGCAAACTCACCTTCTCCAGCGATGCTCTAGGAGTGCTGAACGCCTATGGAGAAAAACCCGCACACCAGAAGACTTCATCCACTTTAAATTCATGTTAAGAACTTATAATGCTGCCCTTCACCTCGCCAAACAGACCTACTTCACCACACTGATCTCCTCACTAGCCAACAACCCCAAGAAACTTTTTGACACTTTTCACTCCCTCCTCAGGCCAAAAGCACAAGCCCCTATCACAGACATTTGTGCTGATGACCTGGCCTCCCACTTTATAGAAAAAATAGATACTATCCGTCAGGAAATCTGCTCTCAACCACCAAGTGCTGTGACTCCCATCCCACCCTGCATTTCCCCTGGCTCAATTTCCACATTTGATCCCATCACAGAAGAAGAAGTCTCCAGACTCCTCTCTTCCTCTCGTCCGACTACATGCACTACCGACCCCATCCCCTCACATCTCCTCCAGTCTCTTTCTCCTGTTGTCATAACTCACCTAACTACAATCTTCAATCTCTCACTCTCCTCTGGCATTTTCCCATCCTCCTTCAAACACTCCATCATTACTCCACTACTAAAGAAACCCGCTCTTGACCCTTCCTGCACAAACAACTACAGACCGGTCTCCAATCTCCCCTTCATCTCCAAACTTTTGGAGCGCCTAGTCTACTCCCGCCTCACCCGTTACCTCTCCACTCACTCCCTCCTAGACCCTTCACAGTCCGGCTTCCGACCCCTACATTCGACTGAAACTGCACTCATCAAAGTGACCAATGACCTTCTGACAGCAAAACGTAACGGCGACCACTCTCTGCTCATTCTACTCGACCTTTCTGTAGCTTTCGACACGGTTGACCACCGTCTCCTACTGTCCAGGCTCCACTCTCTAGGTATTAAGGACACTGTTCTCTCCTGGTTCTCCTCCTATCTTTCTGACCGCTCCTTCAGTGTTTCGTTCTCTGGCTCCACTTCATCTCCTCTCCCTCTCACTGTCGGTGTACCCCAGGGCTCAGTCCTTGGCCCCCTTCTCTTCTCTCTCTACACCGCCCCAATTGGACAGACCATCAGCAGATTTGGCTTTCAGTACCATCTTTATGCTGATGACACACAATTATACACGTCATCCCCCGACCTTACCCCAGCTGTACTACAGAACGCCACCGACTGTCTGTCCGCAGTCTCCAACATCATGTCTGCTCTCTATCTGAAACTCAACCTCTCCAAAACTGAACTTCTTCTGCTCCCGCCGTCTACTAACCTCCCTAAATCTGACATTTCCCTCTCAGTGGGCGGCACCATAATAACACCCCGGCAGCAGGCTCGCTGTCTGGGTGTTATGTTTGATACCAATCTCTCCTTCACCTCCCATATACAATCTCTTGCCCGCTCTTGCCGCCTACACCTAAAGAACATCTCTAGAATCCGCCCTTTTCTCACCATGGAAACAACAAAAACCCTCACTGTAGCATTGATCCACTCCCGCCTGGACTACTGTAACGCTCTATTACTTGGCCTCCCCATTACTCGACTATCCCCTCTCCAGTCCATCCTTAATGCAGCAGCCAGGGTTATCCATCTGGCTAATCGGTACTCGGACGCGTCCGCTCTTCGCCAGTCCTTACACTGGCTGCCCATTCATTATAGGATCCAATTCAAAGTACTGGTTCTCACCCACAAAGCTCTCCACACTGCAGCACCCCCCTACATCTCCTCCCTCATTTCTATCTATCGGCCTAACCGACTGCTGCGCTCTGCAAACGACTTTCGACTAACCTCTGCACTAATCCGTACCTCCCACTCCCGACTCCAAGACTTCTCCCGCGCTGCGCCAATCCTCTGGAATGCTCTACCCCAAGAAATTAGGACTATCCACAATTTGCATGGTTTCAGGCGCTCCCTCAAAACACATCTGTTCAGAGCGGCCTATCACATTCACTAATCAAAGTCATTCTATGTGTAAGTGTGTGTGTGTGTGTAGCCCATTCACTATCTCCATCCATCCCTCACTCCCTTAAGATGGCTGGACCATCATTGTAAATGCACCATTGTATATACACACCTGTATTTTGTATCTCCCCCACCTCATTGTAGATTGTAAGCTCTCACGAGCAGGGCCGTCTTATTTTGCTTTAATTACTGTATTGTTAACGTTGTGACTTATGACTTGTGTTTTGAAACTGTTAAACTGTAAAGCGCTGCGGAATATGATGGCGCTATATAAATAAAGATTATTATTATTATTATTATTATATCAAATTTGAAATCCATGACTGTTATGTTTTGGTAGCTGAGGAGGCAGGAGCAAAAAACCGCATAGGCAGCCTGACACCAGAGAGGTTGGAAACTAATAGGTTGCAGACCCCTAAACTAACCGCACAACTAGAAGCAGCCATGGAGCGTACCTACTGTGGTCCTAGACGCCTCGGCACAGCCGGAGAGATAGCTATCCCTGAAGATGGAAAGAGTAAAGCTAACAGCCCCGGAGTAGACCCCAAAAGAGTAGGAAGCCCCCAAACATTTAATGGCGGTTAGACAAGATGAAAATACGAACACAGACAGAAAATAGATTGAGCAAACGCTGGGGCCCAAAACTGTCTAGATAGGATAGTACAGGAGAGAATACTGTCTGCAACCCAGAAAAACCCTAGGAAAAACTCCAATACTTCTGAATCCAAAAATAGTGAGACCACACGGTCTCGACCACCAATATCAGATCTCTGGTGTGGACACGTAGCTACCCAGCAGTAAAATATCACAAGAACTGAGCAAATGAACAAATACAAAAAACGAACGGAGACCAGCCAAAGCCCCTCAAAGGGGACTCGGCTGAATACAAAAAGCAATGCAGCAAAAAGCAAGGAATTCAAGCCACAGTAAAAAAAAAACTGAAAGAGACTTATCTGAAAGCAAGCAGGAGACAGCAGGAAAGCAAGCTGGATTCCAACCAAGACCAGGAAGCACAATTGATCACCGGCGAGGATCATGGGAGTTCAGCTCACATATATCAGGCCAGTCAGTACCACCTGACAACCACTCGTTATTTGCAGGTGTAGGGCTCTTGGTACTCAACATTGGTTCAATACCCTCAGCAACCACCAGAGGGAGCTTCAGCTCCGAAGTTGTCTCCAAAACGTTCACAACACATGACGGTTTTTTTTCATCATCAAAGGAGTCATTCGTGTTGAATTTGTTCCTCAGGACACCACAGTGAACCAACATTACTATATGCAAGTGCTGAAATGAGGAAGTGAGAAAAAAACAATCTGAATTGTGGCAATTGGTGGACCGGCTGTTTCATTATGACAACGTGCTTGTTAGGGTTAGCGGATCGAACTGAATAAAATAAATAGTAAAGTGCGATTGCAACCCGGGGTCCACCGTGCAGAGATGTAACCTGCTCCTAATGTGAACAATGACGGTATTGAGAAACAAAATGAACATATACCCTTCTTTAAGTAAATAAGTAAAATCAATAGTCCATATAAATGAATAGGGAGCGTTCTCCTTAGCACACTGAGTTAATGCCGCACAGTGTGAATGGAGCACAGGGTACCTCGCTCTGTTAACTTCACAGAGAGGACACTGAACCAAATAATAAGTGCAATACCCTGTTAGCGTCACAGGGATTTAGCACGTGAGTTGCGCCAGCTCTGCCAGTAAGATGTGCTAACCGCACACAGGGAAGAAGCAGATGCTGAGACAAGAGAAAAAACACAAAAGGTGCAAGAGGGAAACCATGTAGAAGACACAGGGGAGAAAAGCTCTAATGGTTGGATCTGGCCCTGAGACTGACCCATGCTAACTGCACACGTGACAGAAACAGGTGCTAAGCCAAGCGGGGCCAAAAAACCCTGTCTATGAAGGTAGCTAACACCTACATGTGCATACAGAGTGGTAGCATACCCACTCACACACACCAACCATAAATGATACTAGCACGCCCATGGGTGTCGCTGGAAGCCTTTTAAACCTAAAGCTCCACCCCAAACACTCACACTGACATCGTCCGTGGACCAATCCGGAGCTGCCACATCACCTGAGCAGATGACATCCGAGCAACAATAAGGAGACGCCACATCACGGACATGCTCAGTACAGTGATCTCTAGACTTAGACTTCAGGACGTAAAGCTGCACCTGTATAACATTGGTTACCATAGACTTAGCTGGAGAGCCAGCAGTAACCAAAGGTACACTGCGAGCATGAGCAAGGCGCTGGGACCGAGGTCTGTGCTGAGCAACAGCCACAGCAGCCGGACATGAATGGGAGACGACGGAACCAGCCAATGCCTGGGATCACACTCGCACAGCGCCTGCCTACACAGTGTTGAAAATCAACAAGTTTTTGGCAAAAAACAGCATGACAACAGTTTCTTACTCACCCAACCTAGTCCCCTGCAGCTTCTTATTAGTGTCAAGAATTAAGAAAAACCGCAAGGGAAAAATTTTTAGAAGAGGTCAAGATAAAATAGCTGGAGGCACTTAACAGCATTAGTTCAGAACAATATAAAAAAATGTTTTGAACAGTGGAAAAAAACTTGGAACAAGTGCATATCATCTAATTGACAGTATTTTGAAGGGGATTAATGTTTTCAATAAGTTATCTTGATTAAAAAAAATTATGTGATATGCCTAAACAGTAGTGTTGAGCATTCCGATACCGCAAGTATCGGGTATCGGCCGATATTCGCGTTATCGGAATTCCGATACTTAATTCCGATACTTTTTCAATATCGTATACCGGAATCGGAAGTTCCCATAATTCTTTGAGAGGCAATGTGATGTTAGTCAGCCAATGATGAATCTTATGAAGTGTGGGCACATCCTGTAATGCTGCGGTCATCTTAACTAATGGCATGGCTGTGATTGGCTGCTGAAATGATGTCAGAATGCACTATAAAAGGCGCCGCAGCCATTTTAGCGTCACTGTGCTGTGAACTCAGTAAGGGACAGAACGCTGCTGTGCTGACTCTGAGGGACAGTTAGATATTGCGATTTTGTGTACTACTGTGCTTGAGGCAGGCTAGTTTACCAACCGCTGTGTAAAGCTTCATTTTGCCAGTGTTGTTTTAACAGCTCTGTGCAAGGTGTGTGTGTGACAGTGCAGGTGACGCTGCAGTTTGCTCTGCATCCACCGCTGTTTGTAGGCATCTGCACGTGTCACTGACTCTTTTTTTTTTTTATTTTATTTAGTGGAATTGGTGCAGCTCCATTATATTAGAAAAAAATCAAATCTATTAGTGTGACGTGCTTCCATCCGTATACAATACATTGGTTGCAAACACTATAGAAGTACACAAAGGAGCTTTTCACAGATAGTGAATAGTTGTGTTTCAGTGTTCACTGCAGTCTGTGAGGTTTTGATTTTTTGAGTGCAGATCACGCTCCAGTTAGTTCTTCAACCACTGCTGGTTGTAGTCTGCTGAGCGTGTGTCACTGCCTCATCCTTCACATTTTTCTCTAATTGGTGCTGCTCCATTTTAGTGGAAAAAAATCTAATCTATTAGTGTGACGCGCTTCCATCCGTATACAATACATTGGTTGCAAACACTATAGAAGTACACAAAGGGGCCTTTAACAGCTACAGAACAGTTGTGTTTCAGTGTTCACTGTAGTCTGTGAGCTTTTCATTTTGTGAGTGCAGATTACGCTCCAGTTTGTACTTCAACCACTGCCGGTTGTAGTCTGCTGAGCGTGTGTCACTGCCTCATCCTTCACATTTTTCTATAATTGGTGCTGCTCCATTTTAGTGGAAAAAAATCTAATCTATTAGTGTGACGCGCTTCCATCCGTATACAATACATTGGTTGCAAACACTATAGAAGTACACAAAGGGGCCTTTAACAGCTACAGAACAGTTGTGTTTCAGTGTTCACTGTAGTCTGTGAGCTTTTCATTTTGTGAGTGCAGATTACGCTCCAGTTTGTACTTCAACCACTGCCGGTTGTAGTCTGCTGAGCGTGTGTCACTGCCTCATCCTTCACATTTTTCTCTAATTGGTGCTGCTCCATTTTAGTGGAAAAAAATCTAATCTATTAGTGTGACGCGCTTCCATCCGTATACAATACATTGGTTGCAAACACTATAGAAGTACACAAAGGGGCCTTTAACAGCTACAGAACAGTTGTGTTTCAGTGTTCACTGTAGTCTGTGAGCTTTTCATTTTGTGAGTGCAGATTACGCTCCAGTTTGTACTTCAACCACTGCCGGTTGTAGTCTGCTGAGCGTGTGTCACTGCCTCATCCTTCACATTTTTCTCTAATTGGTGCTGCTCCATTTTAGTGGAAAAAAATCTAATCTATTAGTGTGACGCGCTTCCATCCGTATACAATACATTGGTTGCAAACACTATAGAAGTACACAAAGGGGCCTTTAACAGCTACAGAACAGTTGTGTTTCAGTGTTCACTGTAGTCTGTGAGCTTTTCATTTTGTGAGTGCAGATTACGCTCCAGTTTGTACTTCAACCACTGCCGGTTGTAGTCTGCTGAGCGTGTGTCACTGCCTCATCCTTCACATTTTTCTATAATTGGTGCTGCTCCATTTTAGTGGAAAAAAATCTAATCTATTAGTGTGACGCGCTTCCATCCGTATACAATACATTGGTTGCAAACACTATAGAAGTACACAAAGGGGCCTTTCACAGATACTGAACAGTTGTCTGCAGGGTTCACTGTAGTCTGTGAGGAATAACCACACTTAGGCCTTAACTTTTCTGACTTTCTTTATCAATCTACCAAGATGAAGAAGTCAGTGAGTAAGGCACGTGGTCGTGGTCGAGGCCGTGGATTTGCAGCAGGGAGAGGACGTGGGGATTCTGTGGCTGCTGCCGCACCCAGTGACACAGCATCCACCAGTTTTCCCCGTGAGCGTTCCTTTATGCGCACTTTTGTAGGAGCTCAGCGTACCCCCCTGCTGCGTCAAGAACAAATTGAAGCCGTTGTTGGTTGGATGGCAGCCAATGCATCGACTTCAATAGCTTCCACCTCCTCTCAGGACCACAGCACTGTTGAACAACCATCAGTCTCTTCACCGCCTGCCAAATTGCCCAGGCAGTCAGAGAGCTCTGTACAGGAGCCAGCTGAGTCTCTGCTTCTGTTCTCAGAATCTGTTGGCTTGGAAACAGGGGCCCAGCCAAGCAGCATTCTGGAATGTGAAGAAGAGGCAGTATGCAGTGATGCGCAACAGCTGTGTCTCTCTGAATCTGAAGAGGCGGGTGAGCCAGTGCCGATGGTCAGCACACCGCAGAACGCATCTGATGATGATGAGACTCAGTTGCCAGTTTCTGTTGAGCATGGTGCTGGCCAGACCACCCAACAACAGCAGGTGTTGGAAGAGGGTAGTGGTGGAGATGATGAGGTCCAAGACCCAACATGGCGTGAGGAACAGGAAGGTGGTGGGAGCAGCTCTGAGGAAGAGATTGCACCAACGGTCCAAACAGTAGGGAGAGGTAGGCTGCAGACTCGCTTGCCTGTAGCCTCCAGTTTGGCACCCGTTCGGAGCAGTTCTCTTACAACAGCCAAACCGGGCGCTCCCAGGACTTGCTCTGCGTGGTCCTTTTTTGATACAGTTGCAGATGATATTTGCTATGTAAAATGCAAGCTGTGTAATCAAAAAATTAAAAGAGGTAAAAGTGTCAGTAACCTTAATACAACAAATATGTGGAAACATGTGCGGTCAAAGCACTTTGTTGAGTTACAAAGACACACTGGAGATGTAGGCCAACCTACAGCAGCACCTACATCTTCAGCTCCTGTTGGAGCCTCTTCCTCCAGTTCACACACAGCTGGTTCGGCTTCCTCAAAGGATCGCCATGGAAGAACCTCTGTCACTGTTGTCCAGAGACACAGTGTTATTCCACCCACAGCTGCAAGTTCCCTGTCATCCTCACACACCCAGGCCACAAAACAGCCATCGGTAGCACAGGCATGGGATAAAAGACGGCCATACTCGGCAAACCATCCACGAGCACAGGCTCTGAATGCTGGCATTGCAAAACTCCTGTCCCTTGAAATGCTGTCATTCAGGCTGGTGGAGACTGACAGTTTCCGTGAATTAATGGCATTGGCAGTCCCACAATACAATGTGCCCAGCCGATTTTATTTCAGCAGGCAAGCCGTCCCTGGTCTGCAAAAGCATGTTGAGGCAAAAATTAAACATGCGCTACTAAACGCCGTCAGTAGCAAGGTCCACCTGACCACCGATGCATGGACCAGTACCCATGGCCAGGGACGATACCTTTCACTCACTGCCCATTGGGTGAATGTTGTGGAGCCGGGTACAGATCTTGCGAGTGGCGCTGTACGTGTTCTGCCAACTCCAAGGATTGCCGGAATCAAGTCTGTCCACATTGACTCCTCCTCCTACTCCAGTTCCTCAGAATCATCGCTGCAGGAGCCGTCACGGTCTACCTCCACATGGACCCGTGGACGCTTACCTGATGCGACCGATATGAGCACAGCCGTGGCCAAACGGCAACAGGCCGTTCTGAAATTAATTCCCATGGGGAATCGAAGCCACACAGCGCAGGAGGTCTGGAATGCCATCAAGCAGGAGAGCGACGTGTGGTTTTTGCCAGCGAATCTCCAGCCAGGCTTGGTAGTGTGTGACAATGGCCGAAATCTGGTGGCAGCTCTGGGCCTTGGCAACCTCACTCACATACCATGTCTGGCACATGTGCTCAACTTGGTCGTGCAGAGTTTTTTGAGGGACTATCCGGATCTTGATGCACTGCTGCACAAGGTCCGCCTAGAGTGCGCTCACTTGCGACGTTCCAGCATGGCCAGATCGCGCATTGCAGCTCTGCAACGCAGATTGCGCCTTCCTGAACATCGCATCATATGTGACGTATCCACCAGGTGGAATTCAACGTTACATATGTTGGAGCGGTTGTGTGAGCAGCAGCCAGCAGTTATGGAGTATCAGCTGCATCAGGCGCAATCAACACGCAATTTGCGCCGTCCACACTTCACCATTAATGAGTGGGCCACTATGAAGGACATGTGCCACGTTTTGCGTGCGTTTGATGAGTCAACGCGGATGGCGAGTGCAGATGATGCACTAGTCAGCCTGACTGTCCCCCTTATCTGCCTGCTTCAAAAAACACTGCAAGCAATAAGGGATGAGGTTTTGGAAGAGGTGGAGGATGAGGAGTCACAAATTCCATCACCTTCTGGAAAGTCAGCGCAACGTGGTTCCTCACAAAGGGCTGGGCAGGGCTCACTTTGTGAGGAGGATGAGGAGGAGGAGTCAATGGAGGAGGAAGACATCGCTCCAGAGGGAGGTACACAACGCTCTAGTCAGTATGTAGAGCGAGGGTGGGGTGATGCAGAGCAGGCAGAGATAACGCCTCTTGCAGAGGACAGCGTTTCTTTGCCAGTTGGGAGTCTGCAGCACATGGTTGATTTCATGCTGCAGTGCCTAAGAAACGACCGCCGCATCGCCCACATTCTCACGACGTCTGATTATTGGGTGTACACCCTCCTAGACCCTCGCTACCGGGACAACGTCAAAAGCCTCATCACACCGTTGAACCGGGAGCGTAAAATGCGGGAGTACCAAGACACACTGGTGCAATCCCTAATGTTCTACCTTACTGCCGAGAGCACTGCTGCTGCTACTGCTTTACAAAGCAGCTCTGTGCGTCGAGGCAGTGTAGAGAGCTCTGCAACAAGAGGGAGCACACGCAGTGCCTCTGCACAGGGAAAGACCAGTATGTTAAAAATGTGGCAAAGTTTTGTGGCAGCGCCACAAATGTCTACACCATCCGAGAGGGCTCCAGTCAGCGGGAGGCAACGTATCCGTCAGATGGTGACAGACTACTTGGCTTTGCCTCTCAGTGTACTCCCAGATGGCTCTTCCCCATTCAAGTTTTGGGTCTCTAAGCTGGATACATGGCCAGAGCTTAGCCAGTATGCATTGGAGGTGCTGGCTTGCCCTGCTGCCAGTGTATTATCGGAGCGCGTCTTTAGTGCTGCAGGTGGTGTACTAACAGACCGTCGCATGCGACTATCCTCCGATAATGTAGACCGGCTTACTTTTCTGAAAATGAACAAGGCATGGATCTCGGCAGAATTTGTCTGTCCGTTTTCAGATTAAATAACTGGTTCGCAACGTTATCCATGTCTCCTGATATGTTCATCTTTCTACCACCTGAACTCTACTCCCTGGGCTCCAACACTGCCAGTTGCTGCTCAGAAGTGTCGTGTCCACAGAACAAAACACAAGCTCTACTGTTAGTGGGGTTCAGTAACGCCAGCTGTTCCCCTGCTGTGTCAACGGCAAGAAGTGTCCTGTTCCCGACACATGGACAGAAAAACACATGACCAACATGCTCCAAATAGGGAAGAGCCGTCACCCTGCTTGTTATGCTGAAAACATGAAATTGTGAAGTTTTGCAGGCCTAGAATGATAAATTTTTATGACAAATATGGACAAATAATAATTTGTCATCACAGCGCATATCTGCACATGTCTATTAGAAATGGTAACAAAAAATAAAACATAGTCTACTCTTCACATTTTGAAATTAATGCATAAAAGTACATTTCAGACTTATGAATTAATGCTTTTTAAGGAACTTTATCTGTACCTGTAAGATAATGCACTCAATGGATGTACGAATCATTAAATCCTCATCATCATCATCACGAGTTTTATTTATGACAGACATTATAAAATACACATACTGATGCCAACTGTAACTTCAAACACCATATATGAAATGGCCAGCATGTAAACATGGTAATAATGTCCAATAATAAATTATTACATCTAGAAAGTGCATCATGCATACTGACAATAGGTAGTTATACCTGCAAGTGCTGTTGAAACAACCACAAGAGATATAAATTAATACTGGTATATAGGTATCACAGTGCATAGTTACTCATGGACAATGTTGATGTAATACTGTATCTCAATTAAGTCAGCGTCAACCATTAGGCTTGTTAGTCTTGTACATTGTTAAAGAGGGAACGTAATTTTTTGGTTTGTCATAGGTGGAGTATTACACATTAAATTATTACTGCTGTATTTTTTTTTGCGTCCCTAGTGCGCAATAACGCAGCCTAACCTCACATTTGATAGTCAGCTAATTGCCACACGCTACCCTACCCTACGCGTGACAGTAGGAAGGTAGTGTTGACGGATAAAGCTTTGCGCAACCAGACATTCTTTTACCCTCTTCAACACTCTACAAGCAAAAAATGCATGATTTCAGCCGCAGACTTTATTGACGTACAGTATAACATCGGCATTACCCATCAGAGGCTGTCCACTGTCTGATACAGACATAGAATATACCTTTGCTATCCGTAGCCTTTGTTTCACCTACACTTGCAGGCACACACTTAAATTGTGACAAACAATGCCTAATGTTTTTTTAAATGGTTATTTTTTATTGTACATTATTGTGTCATCAATCACATTGATGAGTCCATGCTGGACATGTCATACATGCTATAGAAAGTTACGATTTTATGAACTTAAATAATTGAAATGTCTGTGACTGTCACATAAAATTTGCGATGATGATGATGAGTGACTATTACAAAATCCATTGTCTTCACTATGTTATGGTTTAACATAGCGTTCCTTAAGCATTATTCATAAAAAAAAAAATTGACTTTTATTCTTAAATTTACAACACTATATTTTGTTACCAATTTTTTGGGTGTTGTGTTGTTCCATTTATTTTTGGCATGTGCATATATGCGTTTATATTTGTATTTTCTTTATTTTTCCTTCTTGAAATTAGAAAACATGTGTATCTTTGTACCGTGTTAGCCAGTAGATAGAAAAATATTTAGACTTCAGAGTCAGCAGTGGTTGATACCTTTTAATGGATAACTGAAAAGATGGAAACAAATTGCAAGCTTTCAAGGCTACTCACGTCTCTTCATCAGGGAAAGACTAACTAAAAGAATTAAGCATCACATATTTCTATACACAACAGGACACAGGAATAGTGCAATAGGTAAGACAAGTAAGTGACGTGTATCAGAACTGTCATTATCTCACAGGGATGAACATAAATATTGGAACAGTTCCTAGATAAGGATAGAAAGTTTGATTGCCCTCTCAATGGCGTATTTTTTTGGGTTTTCATGACCCTGCAAGGCAAGACCAGATTCTTAATTGATATAGAATGACATAAATCCATGTGATCTATTCATTCCTCACTAACAGTGTCAAAGGTCATGATGAGCTATATTCTGAACTTTGTACGTTTTCATATTTGAAGTTATATTTAATACATAATTCCATATCCATGATGCTATGACCGGCTACAAAGTCTTTTGCACAGGTAAATTCATTAATTTATCTGTGATTGTGTGCGCGATAATTCATCTTGTTTCCTTTTTGTTGCCGGTCATCCCTCACTGTCCTCCTCACTTGTTATGCTATTCTGTGTCCTGTTGTGTGTAGAAATATTGATTCTTCATTTTTGGCTTTATCTTAGCCTGATGAAGACACCTGGTATCTCGAAGCTTGAATTTGTTACCATATTTTCAGTTAGCCATTAACGTTATCAACCACAGAGACTGTCAAGTATAAGTATTTTCTATTCTTGTAATTGAAATTTATTTTATTGTTGTAGTAAAACTTCATTTATCTGTTGAAGTACATACATTTGCAATGGCCACTAACAAGGCAATAATCCAATATTTTATGCCTACACCCTCCTTGACCCTGGCTTCAACAGCGCCATTGCTGCTCAGAAGTGTAGAGCACAGATGAAACAATCGCTGATGTTTTGTGGTTCAGTAACGCCTGCTTTCCCTGCTTGTTCTGCAAAAATTACTGCTGCTAACTACAACTTCAACTTCAAACGTCTCATCTAGCCTCATGCCTACACCCTCCTTGACCCTGGGCTTCAACAGCGCCAGTTGCTGCTCAGAAGTGTTAGATGCACAGATGAAAACAATCGCTGATGTGTTTGTGGGGTTCAGTAACGCCTGCTGTTCCCCTGCTGTGTGTCTGGCAAAAATTACTGCTGCTAACTACAACTTCAACTTCAAACGTCTCATACTAGGCCTCTGCCTACACCCCTCCGTTGACCCTGGGCTTTTCAACAGCGCCAGTTTGCTGCTCAGAAGTGTTTAGATGCACAGATGAAAACAAATCGCTGATGTGTTTGTGGGGTTCAGTAACGCCTGCTGTTCCCCTGCTGTGTGTCCGGCAAAAATTACTGCTAGCTACCTAATCATGGTGAAAAAAAAAAATTACATCTCAAAGTGTCTAGTGCTACACATAGATATGAGGCTACACCATGATTTCTAAGCTGTAAACATTTGAAACGTCAACTTTCAAACCATAAAATGATTTGTCTTTGTCACAAATCTGTAACAAAATAATTGTGACATATTATTACAGATATGCACATGTCGAAAACAAATGCAAACACAAAAGCCTACTTATGCTATAGGATACTGATGGTCAACCTTGTCACTCCATAGCTTAGACAAATCCAACTCACATCATGATGACTCAAATACTGCAATGTTGGAAGTGCATAATGTGGGTTGAACTTTGACAACTGCTGCAGTGCGAAGGTTATACTTCAGTGTTCTTGCCTTTGAAATAAAAGCATACAAGTAAATATAATATCCAATGTTGATTAAGGGACGTGATGTACACCTGTAATATTGTGCAAACAATGCATGTAGGAATAGTCCTCTTCAACATTACTTATATTTGTGTCATTTTAAAAAATACATATTTGATTAGAAAGTTAACAGCCCATATCATAAAGGTCCTTCATGTAAACATGATAATCGCTAACAAAAATCATGCATTACCTTGGTAAAGTCAATAGTGCATAGTCACAATAGCAAAATATATACCTGTAAGTGGTGCTGAAAGAACGACAACTGATAGAATAGGTGAATGATATCTATTTATCAGACTGAATAGCGACACCTGTACAATGTCGATATAATACTGTACCTTAACAAAACAGCTGTGTCACACCTCACACGCATTTTTCTTGTAGCTTGTTATGTAATAGGGCACATGCGTGTATGTTTCATCATAGGTGCATGTTTACTGAGTAAAGCAGTCATGACAACGCCTTTGTGTTGTCGGTACGCTTGCGATGATGAACGATGCGCACCGTGAATGTTAGTCTGCGTCATAAGACGCACAGACGCTCCAATACCCAACGCGTCACAGCAGGAAGCCAGTCTGTGCGTCCAAACAAAGGCGCAAGCATACATGCACGTACCCTTTTATAAAGCTATATAAAAATAAGGATGTAGTACTTAGTAACACACACTTTATTGAGGTACAGTATTACATCGCCATTCACCATCTGTGGCTATGCAGTGTCATCTATATATACCTTATCTATCCGTTGTGTCATGCTTGCAAGTCCACAGTCAGGCATAAATAGCTGTTTTCACTATGCACTTTTTAAAGGTTTTTTTTGTTAATATAAATGATTGGCACATATTATCAGTATTACATGATGGAAATTTTAGATATTTTTAAAAACTTTTTAGTGATATTATTCAGCAAATGAAAATGGTGTACATACTGTTACTTATCCATCATTAATGGATTCTGATATGTACTTGTATGCTTTTATTTAAAACCGTATAGCAGATTATTTAACCTATCTTTTTTGTGGTTTGCATTGCTTTTCAACATGTTAATGTATGCGTTTATGTTTGTCAATTATTAATTTACATATATTTTTTAAAGTAAAATCATCATCTTATGGTACTAAAGGTTATATTTCTCTTGTTTGGAGTATAGACATTTTTAATTGACACGTAACAAGGAAAATACTTCATCTAGTATTTAAACATCCTCCTTGACCCTGGGCTCCAACACCGCCAGTTGTTGCTTGGAAGTGCTGTTAGCACAGTCTACACTTGCTCCCGTGTTACTGGGGTTCAGTAATGTCAGCTGTTCCCCTGCTGTGTGAACGGCAAAAAGTCCTGCTGCCTCCACCATGTTCTCTTCTCATCCCTGGGTTACAACACCGCCAGTTGTTTCTCGGAAGTGCTGTTAGCACAGTGAACACTTGCTCCTGTGTTACTGGGGTTCAGTAATGTCAGCTGTTCCCCTGCTGTGTGAACGGCAAAAAGTCCTGCTGCCTCCACCATGTTCTCTTCTCATCCCTGGGTTACAACATCGCCAGTTGTTTCTCGGAAGTGCTGTTAGCACAGTGAACACTTGCTCCCGTGTTACTGGGGTTCAGTAATGTCAGCTGTTCCCCTGCTGTGTGAACGGCAAAAAGTCCTGCTGCCTCCACCATGTTCTCTTCTCATCCCTGGGTTACAACACCGCCAGTTGTTTCTCGGAAGTGCTGTTAGCACAGTGAACACTTGCTCCTGTGTTACTGGGGTTCAGTAATGTCAGCTGTTCCCCTGCTGTGTGAACGGCAAAAAGTCCTGCTGCCTCCACCATGTTCTCTTCTCATCCCTGGGTTACAACACCGCCAGTTGTTTCTCGGAAGTGCTGTTAGCACAGTGAACACTTGCTCCTGTGTTACTGGGGTTCAGTAATGTCAGCTGTTCCCCTGCTGTGTGAACGGCAAAAAGTCCTGCTGCCTCCACCATGTTCTCTTCTCATCCCTGGGTTACAACACCGCCAGTTGTTTCTCGGAAGTGCTGTTAGCACAGTCTACACTTGCTCCTGTGTTACTGGGGTTCAGTAATGTCAGCTGTTCCCCTGCTGTGTGAACGGCAAAAAGTCCTGCTGCCTCCACCATGTTCTCTTCTCATCCCTGGGTTACAACACCGCCAGTTGTTTCTCGGAAGTGCTGTTAGCACAGTCTACACTTGCTCCTGTGTTACTGGGGTTCAGTAATGTCAGTTGTTCCCCTGCTGTGTGAACGGCAAAAAGTCCTGCTGCCTCCACCCTGTTCTCTTCTCATCCCTGGGTTACAACACCGCCAGTTGTTTCTCGGAAGTGCTGTTAGCACAGTGAACACTTGCTCCTGTGTTACTGGGGTTCAGTAATGTCAGCTGTTCCCCTGCTGTGTGAACGGCAAAAAGTCCTGCTGCCTCCACCATGTTCTCTTCTCATCCCTGGGTTACAACACCGCCAGTTGTTTCTCGGAAGTGCTGTTAGCACAGTGAACACTTGCTCCCGTGTTACTGGGGTTCAGTAATGTCAGCTGTTCCCCTGCTGTGTGAACGGCAAAAAGTCCTGCTGCCTCCACCATGTTCTCTTCTCATCCCTGGGTTACAACACCGCCAGTTGTTTCTCGGAAGTGCTGTTAGCACAGTCTACACTTGCTCCTGTGTTACTGGGGTTCAGTAATGTCAGCTGTTCCCCTGCTGTGTGAACGGCAAACAGTCCTGCTGCCTCCACCATGTTCTCTTCTCATCCCTGGGTTACAACACCGCCAGTTGTTTCTCGGAAGTGCTGTTAGCACAGTGAACACTTGCTCCCGTGTTACTGGGGTTCAGTAATGTCAGCTGTTCCCTGCTGTGTGAACGGCAAAAAGTCCTGCTGCCTCCACCATGTTCTCTTCTCATCCCTGGGTTACAACACCGCCAGTTGTTTCTCGGAAGTGCTGTTAGCACAGTCTACACTTGCTCCTGTGTTACTGGGGTTCAGTAATGTCAGCTGTTCCCCTGCTGTGTGAACGGCAAACAGTCCTGCTGCCTCCACCATGTTCTCTTCTCATCCCTGGGTTACAACACCGCCAGTTGTTTCTCGGAAGTGCTGTTAGCACAGTGAACACTTGCTCCCGTGTTACTGGGGTTCAGTAATGTCAGCTGTTCCCCTGCTGTGTGAACGGCAAAAAGTCCTGCTGCCTCCACCATGTTCTCTTCTCATCCCTGGGTTACAACACCACCAGTTGTTTCTCGGAAGTGCTGTTAGCACAGTCTACACTTGCTCCTGTGTTACTGGGGTTCAGTAATGTCAGCTGTTCCCCTGCTGTGTGAACGGCAAACAGTCCTGCTGCCTCCACCATGTTCTCTTCTCATCCCTGGGTTACAACACCGCCAGTTGTTTCTCGGAAGTGCTGTTAGCACAGTCTACACTTGCTCCTGTGTTACTGGGGTTCAGTAATGTCAGCTGTTCCCCTGCTGTGTGAACGGCAAACAGTCCTGCTGCCTCAACTTTAATTTCCATGGGTACCTTCTGCTACCCATCCGGGTTCCAGTACCGTCAGCTGGTTCTCCGCAGTACCTTTGGCCTAGGTGCCTCCATGTCGGTATCCGAGTTCCAGCAACGTCTGCTGGTCCTTGGTAGTGCTTTGGAGCACAGGTACCTCCTGCTTAGTAACCCTGTCCCAGTAACGTCAGCTGGTCCTCGGTTGTGCCATTGGCTCTTTTCCTTCTGCTGACCCTCCGGGTTCCAGCACAGTCAGCTGGTCCTCGTTACTTTCATTGGCTCTTGTACCTTCTGCTACCCATCCGGGTTCCAGTACCGTCAGCTGGTTCTCCGCAGTGCCTTTGGCCTAGGTGCCTCCATGTCGGTATCCGAGTTCCAGCAACGTCTGCTGGTCCTTGGTAGTGCTTTGGAGCACAGGTACCTCCTGCTTAGTAACCGTGTCCCAGTAACGTCAGCTGGTCCTCGGTTGTGCCATTGGCTCTTTTCCTTCTGCTGACCCTCCGGGTTCCAGCACAGTCAGCTGGTCCTCGTTACTTCCATTGGCTTTTGTACCATCACCAACAGGACAAAGAAGGTTAAGACAAACTACAAGATACAGAACAAGAGACAGAAGAACAATAAGCAGAAGATCAAAAAGCAGAAGAACATTAAGTATAAGACCAAAATGAAGAGCAAAATATATGCTCTAAATTCTAAGCAGAAGAAGACTAAGCAGTGTATGGGGGTGAGTCCGTTCCTCCTCGTGGTGCCCCTGGAAAATGCCTGATGCTGCTGCAGGCTAAACTGAACGCGGACAAATACTGTTGTAATTAAAATCTTTCGTGACAGCAAGAACGGAAGGATGAAAATTCAGAGTTTTACAGATTACAAGTACAGGAATGTCTGTCACAAATAAGAATATGATGAAAAGGATGAATAGGAAGAAGATGAAGAAGTAGAATATGAAGAATAATAACTGTTTAATAAGAACAATATAAGTAATGTTAACAAAAAGATGAATAGCAAGAAGTTTTAGAAGATTAAGAAGGTGAAGATGAAGAATAATTTGATGAGAAAGATGATGCTGCTGAAGATTATGAAGGAGAAAGTGTGTGAAAAGTTAAAAAGGTGAAGACCATGGAAGTTGTGAAACAGACATATTTGACAAAATAGAAAAAAGGTTAACAACATTGTCAATTTGTTCGTCAATCCGAACGTATTTCCTAAAAAAAAAAAATTAATGCTATTCCATTGGATTGGGTTAAACATCTATGCCTTTAATGTCTCCTCAACCTCCCCCAATACATTCTACATTACTCTTTGTTGTTTTCCTTCATGTACAATTAACCTACAAGGCAAGAATGGGGTTTTTTTTATTTCGATATTTTGTTCCCATAGACTTACATGGGACTTCCGGTATCGGTATCGGGTATCGCCGATATTTTTTGTGTATCGGCGATACCATTCCGATTCCGATACTTTTGGATATCGGAAAGTATCGCTCAACTCTACTAAACAGTGGAAACCTACCACAAGTGACCCCAATTTGGAAACTACAAAAAAACCTCTCTGAAGAAGGAGCCTCTGTGCTCTGAAAGCTTGCAAATATAATTTTTATGATTACACAATAAAGATATCAATCCTAGAATACTTTTTTCATTTTTGGGCATAAAAGTATTTACATCATATTGTCCATTAAAATGTTACTTTGGCACCAAGTTTTTAATTTTAGTTTTCAAAGGGGATAATAGGAGAAAATAAATGGTACAATTTGTTAAGCAATTTCTCCTGAGTACACCAGTACCATAAAGATCAGAAGGGCATAAACTCCGTATTGGAGATCAGATTTTGCTGTAATCACTTGAGTGGACCATATCACATTGGCAGGGATACTGAGGTCCCAGAAAAGCAGAACCCCTCCATAAGTGAGCCTATTTTACAAATGACACCCCCTAATTAATTTATTTAGGAGTGCAGTTAGCATGTTGACACCACAGAATTTTAGACCATTGGACGGTGTAGAAATTATTAATAATTACATTCTTACCACTGAAATGTTATTTTAGCCCCAAGTTTTTCCTTTTTAGAAGGGCTAATAGGAAAAAATGGACCTCCTAGTCTATTGAGCAATTTCTCCTGAGTGTGCCAATATCCTGCATGCAATTGGGAACTATTTTTCAGCACAATGGAAAGCTCAGAAGGGAAGGAGTGTCTTATTATAGTCCAGATTTTGCAGTTGTGGTTTGTGGGTGCCATGACCGACTGGAAGAGCTCTTGAGGTGCCAGAACAGCAGAACCCCCATTAGTGATTCCATTTTACAAACTACATGATAGAATAATGCTTATTATTGTATATATTGCATCAACTACTATTTACCACTGTTTAATAGTGCATTAGTTTCTATCTCCAGCAATAGTGTTATATTGCCAGTAAAGCACTGTTAAAAAAAACAAAACCAGGAAGCTCCTCTTCACTGTGTCTGTAGCTGAAGCACATTTTACTTTCACTTTCCAAGCTGACAGAGAAGATGTTAAGAGTCCCTAAGCTATAAGAAATACCAGTTGAAGCTGTATGATCTTTGTTCCTCAATAGTGATGAGCGAACGTGCTCAGTTAAGATGTTATTCGAGCATGCTTGGGTGTTTTCCGAGTACGTATCTTGGGCGTGCTAGAATAATATGTTTGAGTCCATGTCGCTGTATACTTTGCAGCTGTTAGGCTACTTTCACACATCAGTTTTTGGCCTTCGGGCACAATCCATCCGAGTTAGAAAAAGACGGATCCAGCGGAGATTGAACTTTTGAACCCGAAAATGAGAGAGAGAGACCAGAAAAGCAAATGGTGTTGGCATGCTCAGAGCACAAAAACGGCATGCGGTAGCCGGATCAGGCAAAAGACTGATCCGGACGCCGGATTCGCCCATAGACTTGCATTGTAGCCATGAGCCGGTAGCGCCGCATCCGCTGCTGTCCGTTTTTTTTGCCGGACACATAAAACGATCCTAGAGATGCGTTGTGTCCGGCCACCAGAATCGAAATTTTGAACGGATCCGGAAAAAAATGGACGAAACGGAACCACTTGCGGCGCGATCCAGCGCTAATGTAACTCAATGAGAAAAAACGGATCTGGCGGAAAAAAAACGGATCCGTTTTTTAAAAATGAAAAGCCGGATCACGCCTGACGGCTAAAAACGGATGTGTGAAAGAGGCCTTAGACAGCCATAATACATGTGGGGCCTGACTGTTTTTAAATATATGTTCACTGTTGAACAGCTGGACAGTACAGAGATTAATCTGCTGTCAACACTACACCTCTCAATTAACCCCTTAATGTCCAATGACGTGCACAGTCCGTCATGGCAAGGTGTCCGTTCCGGCACCAGGACGGACTGTGCACGTCATCCCTTTGATCTACCACTGCGTGTAAACACGCAGTGGTAGATCAGTGCCAGACAGCTGACAGGCACGGCAAGCGGTGCGGGGACCTTTGCCGTCGGTCCCCGCACCTACAGCGCTGTACTTGGTCAGTCAATCTGACTGACCAAACACAGCAGCGATCGCGCAGGAGAAATTTCAGCTTCTCCAGCGCGATCAGTGCAGGAGCCGGCGCTGCAGTGGCCAGGCTTCCTGCACTGACAGCCAGGAGCGGCGCCCCCGCCGCCCCTGGCTGTTAACCCCCTGACTGCTGCGATCGAGCGCGATCGCAGCGCTCGGGGGGGAGGCAGAGGGTCGGGAGCTCCCTCTGCCTCAGATCGGCGCCCTGCAATGTATTTGCAGGGCCCGATCTCTGCCTTGATGACCCGGGGGTTGTCATGACAACCTCCGGGTCATCTAGGTACGGGAAGCTGCTGTGATCATTGTCACAGCAGCTTTCATCATAGGTACAATGCATTGCAATGCTGGAGCATTGCAATGCATTGTAACTGCAATAAAAAGTAAAAAAAGTGAAAGTTCCATAAAGGGACAAGTTAAAAAAAAATAATTTTTTAAAAAAATTGTAAAAAAAATATTAAAAAATAATTTTAAAAAATCCCCTAAAAAATACACATTTTTATGTAATAAAAAAAATAAAAAACAAAAAAATACACGTTTGGTATCACCACGTCCGTAAAAATGCCATCTAAAAAGCGTAACCCTAGTTAACCCCTTCAGTGAAAGCCGTAAAAAAAAACACAAAAAAGTAGTAAATTATACTTTTTCCAAGCGGTATCATCATACCGCTTGGAAAAAGTGCGATACCACGCGATCAAAAAGTCAGATATAAATAATCATGGTACCGCTGAAAACGTCATCTTGTCTCGCAAAAAACAAGCCGCTATACAGCATCATCAGCGAAAAAATAAAAAAGTTATAGCTCGCGGAATAAACTGATGCAAAATAATAATATTTTTCTATAAAATTTTTTATTGTGTAAAAAACGCCAAAACATAAACAATATAAATAAGGTATCGCTGTAATCGCAGTGACCCGAAGAATAAAGCTGCTTTATCAATTTTACCACACACGGAACGGAGGAAAACAAAAACAATTCCTGAATTGCTGGTTTTTGTTCATTCTGCTTCCACAAAAATCGGAATAGGAAGCGATCAAAAAACGTTATGTGCCCGAATATGGTACCAATAAAAACGTCAGCTCGTCCCGCAAAAAATAAGCCCACAGATAACTCTGTCGGCCGAAATATGGAAAAATTATAGCTCTCAAAATACGGCGATGCAAAAATTTCTTGCAAAAAATTATTCCAAAAAAAAGCATCTTTTAGTGTGTGACAGAAGCTAAACATGAAAAAAGGATGTAAATCTGGTATCGCTGTAATCGCACCGATCCGAGGAATAAAGTCGCCTAATCACTAATACCGCACGAGGAACGGCGCAAAAAAGAAAACCAATTCTTCACCTTTTGTGGATTTGTTCATTGTGCCTCCCAAAGATCGCAGTAAGGCGATCACAGTGGTTCCCCCCCACATAAGGGATATCAGCGTACTCAGGACAAAATGCACATCAACTTTTGGGGCCCTATTTCTCCTGTTACCCTTATAAAAATAAAAATTTGGGGGCAAAAAGGTCATTTTTGTGGAAAAAAATATGATTTTTTTATTTTCACGGCTCTACGTTATAAACTTCTGTGAAGCCCTTGGGGTTCAAAGTGCTGACCACACATCTAGATAAGTTCCTTGGGGGGTCTAGTTTGCAAAATGGGGTCATTTGTGGGGGGTTTCTACTGTTTAGGCACATCAGGGGCTCTCCAAGCGCGACATGACACCCGCAGACCATTCCATCAAAGTCTGCATTTAAAAACGGTGCTCCTTCCCTTCCGAGCTCTGCCATGCGTCAAAATAGTGGTTCCCCCCCCATATGGGATATCAGCGTACTCAGGACATATTGCACAATAGCTTTTGGGGTCCTATTTCTCCTGTTACCCTTATAAAAATAAAAATTTGGGGGCAAAAAGATTATTTTTGTGGAAAAAAATTAGATTTTTTTATTTTCACGGCTCTACATTATAAACTTCTGTGAAGCCCATGGGGGTTCAAAGTGCTCACCACACATCTAGATAAGTTCCTTGGGGGGTCTAGTTTCCAAAATGGAGTCACTTGTGGAGGGTTTCTACTGTTTAGGCACATCAGGGGCTCTCCAAACGTGACATGACACCCGCAGACCATTCCATCAAAGTCTGCATTTGAAAAAGGCGCTCCTTCCCTTTCGAGCTCTGCCATGCGTCAAAATAGTGGTTTACCCCCACATATGGGGTATCAGCGTACTCAGGACAAATTGCACAATAACTTTTGGGGTCCTGTTACCCTTTGGAAAATAACAATTGGGGGTGGAAAGATCATTTTTGTGGAAAAGATATGATTTTTTTAATTTTACTGCTCTACGTTATAACCTCCTGTGAAGCCCTTGGGGGTTCAAAGCTCTCACCACACATCTAGATAAGTTCCTTGGGGGGTCTAGTTTGCAAAATGGGGTCACTTGTGGGGGGTTTCCACTGTTTAGGCACACAGGGACTCTCCAAATGCGACATGGCGTCCAATCTCAATTCCAGCCAAAAAAGTCAAATGGCGCTGCTTCCCTTCCGAGCTCTGCCATGCGCCCAAATAGTGGTTTATCCCCACATATGAGGTATCAACGTACTCAGGACAAATTGCACAATAACTTTTGGGGTCCTGTTACCCTTTGGAAAATAACAATTGGGGGTGGAAAGATCATTTTTGTGGAAAAGATATGATTTTTTAATTTTACAGCTCTACGTTATAACTTTCTGTGAAGCCCTTGGGGGTTCAAAGCTCTCACCACACATCTAGATAAGTTCCTTGGGGGTCTAGTTTCCAAAATGGGGTCACTTGTGGGGGGTTTCCACTGTTTAGGCACTCAGGGCTCTCCAAATACGACATGGCGTCCAATCTCAATTCCAGCCAAAAAAGTCAAATGGCGCTGCTTCCCTTCCGAGCTCTGCCATGCGCCCAAATAGTGGTTTACTCCCACATATGGGGTATCAGCGTACTCAGGACTAATTGCACAATAACTTTTGGGGTCATTTTATCCTTTGGAAAATAAAAATTGGGATGAAAAGATCATTTTTGTGGAAAAAATATGATTTTTAATTTTACGGCTCTACGTTATAACCTTCTGTGAAGCCCTTGGGGGTTAAAAGCTCTCACAACACATTTAGATAATTTCCTTGGGGGGTCTAGTTTCCAAAATGAGGTCACTTGTGAGGGGTTTCCACTGTTTAGGCACACAGGGACTCTCCAAATGCGACATGGCGTCCAATCTCAATTCCAGCCAAAAAAGTCAAATGGCGCTGCTTCCCTTCCGAGCTCTGCCATGCGCCCAAATAGTGGTTTACCCCCACACATGGGGTATCAGTGTACTCAGGAGAAATTGTACAACAAATATTGTGGTTCATTTTCTACTGACACCCTTGACAAAAATTGTGTCAAAAGAAAAATTTTGGGAAAAAAAGTTAAATGTTCAGTTTTTCCTTCCACATTGCTTCAATTCTTGTGAAGTACCTAAAGGGTTAATAAACTTCTTGAATGTGGCTTTGAGCACCTTGAGGGGTGCAGTTTTTAGAATGGTGTCACTTTTGGGTATTTTCTGTCATATTGACCCCTCAAATTCACTTCAAATGTGAGGTGGCCCCTAAAAAAAATGGTTTGGAAAAAAAATTTTGTTGGAAAAATTAGAAATTGCTGGTCAACTTTTAACACTTATAACTTCCTAACAAAAAAAAAATTTGGTTCCAAAATTGTGCTGATGTAAAGTAGACATGTGGGAAATGTTATTTATTAACTAATTTTTGTGACATATCTCTCTGATTTAGTGGCATAAAAATTAAAAGTTTGAAAATTGCAAAATTTTCAAAATTTTTGCCATATTTCCATTTTTTTCATAAATAAACGCAAGTTATATTGAAGAAATTTTACCACTATCATGAAGTACAATATGTCACGAGAAAACAATCTCAGAATCGCCAAGGTCCGTTGAAACGTTCCAGAGTTATAACCTCATAAAGAGACAGTGGTCAGAATTGTAAAAATTGGCCTGGTCTTTACCCTACAAAATGGCTTGGTCGTTAAGGGGTTAATTCATTCAAGGGTGTAGTGATCATACTGACACAACAGGTGTGTCACGGAATTTTACACCATTGGGCTGCGAAGCAAAAATTATTTCATTTTTACCACAAAAAAAATTGTTTTAGTCCCAGATTTTACATTTTCACAAGATTAAATGGGTAAAAATTGCACAAAAACGTATCACACAATTTCTGCTGAATGTGTTTTTATTTCTAGAATTTTTTTTCCGCAGAATTAAAAGACACTTAAGAAAATAAATTTCTTCAAAAATTGAACTTCCTCTATCATTTATATTCTTCCAATTTTTCAATTACTGTAAAACAGTTCTTGATGTGTTCATTTTAGATCTATTGTTGTGTAAATCATGTAATATTTCCTGATATGATGTTTAGATATCATGTCAGCTCCTCATATATTATCATCTAGTTGTTTCCATTCTGCTTTTTTTGTTAGCAAACACATTTCTAAAAACACAAACGTTTGTATATTCAATGACAGCATAAGGACAGAGTTAGCAGGATGGATTGAGGTGTTTTTTTTAGTACACTGTGAAGGAAGGAGGATACTTCCTTTATATTCCTCGTTGCCAAAAACAAGATATGTTGAAAGCACAGTAAAATCAACTGTTGTATGATAGCTTCCAGTTCTATGTGGCAGAGTTGTACAACATACTAGAACACTTACGGTTCGCCGGTTAGTTGTTTATGTGAGTGCTTAAAAACTTTACTACTGATATGAAGCTGAGATATACCGTAGCTGTTATGCGCAGAAGTTTTACATCTCTCTAGTGATATTCCGAAGAGATTTATATTAATATTTGGTTCTGGAATCCATTTTCGCAAATATATCAAGAACAGAAGATTCTAGAGAGCTGAAACCCAGTCTAAAACTATCTTAAATTGAATCTGTCAAGGGGATCATCCCTCCTAAGCTGTCTATATGGGCATGTAGATCATAAGAAGCTGAATAAATGGATAGCTTGATATCTCCCATCTAATGTCTTATTCCAGAGAAATCCAGGTTTTTATTATAAGAATGAGCTGTTAAGATCTATGGGTGGGACATAGATCTCCCTGACAATCTGCCTCCAGAGCTTATTGTATATGAAAGTGTGCATTTCCAGTGTGAGAAATGTAGGTCAGGAGATCAGACTGTTAGTCATTACATGGCTCACATTGGTAAAGCCACCTTGAAATAAAACAAGTTCTCGAGGCAGTTTCTTAGGAAGATCTGTGTCTGGAAAATAGATATTGAGAACTCATTTAGATATTAAGAAAAATGTGGATTTCTTTCAAATAAGTCTTTGGATTGCAGATATCAAGGTATCATTTTATTCAACTTCCTATGACCTACATGTTAATATAGATGGTTTAGGAGGATTGATCTTACTGATAGATCTTCTCTTCGTGCTAGATTTACCTAGGTGGCAAATTTGGGGTAGATATGTTCCAAAAGTTAATATTTGCTTTTGTGTTCATTTTTTAATAACTACATTGAGAACAGTAGATCCTAGAAAACTGAAACCCATTATATATCTTTCTATACTGCCAGATTTACCTATGTGGCTATTTTGGTGAGGATTGGCTGTAAATTAATATTGGCTTTTGTCTTCCATTTTTTGGTAAATATCTTGAGAATGGTAGGTCCTAGAGAGATGAAACTTGGTCTAAAGAACGTTTGGCAGTCATTTGCTTTCATGTTTCTTTTTTTTTTAAGCAACTATCTCAAGAACACTTTTGTATTCTCTTTTTTTATGAATATATATTGAGAATAATATGTCCTAAAGAACTGAAACTGAGTGCAAAACTTTCCAAAGTTGCTAATTACCTAATGTAGCAAATTAACTTAGTTATTTGGCATTAAATTAATATTTGTTTTTGTGTTCCATTTTTGAGAATATCTTGAGAAGGGTAGAGAGCTAAATTCTGGTGTAAAACTTTCAGAAGAGCCTGATTTTCCTATGTGCCAAATTTGGTACAAATTAGTAGAGTCATGTGTGCATAAAGAACAGACATCTGCAAGTACTGGTGGATCACATAGTCAGCCATTTACAGTTAATACATTACGGTCATTTGTTTGTACAAAATTTGATAGAAAATATCAGTGAGTAATTCACAATACTGCGGTTAACAAATTATGTCTCATACTTGTCAATGAGCCATATTACTATTTTTAACTTGGGTTATACATGTTAATTTCATAGTGCTTGAAATTTGTCGGTCCCAGGAGCAATGCAGAATTTGTATGTGGAGTTTAATAGGAAACATATTAGGGCAATGTCATTGGCCAGAAGCAATGACAGTTAATTATCTCCCTGGTGGTGTCCTTAGATGCACTTTCTGCTGATTTTCTACTATTGTCACTTGCTAATGGTACAATAGAGACCATCTGCATTTAATATGTATTATATGTAAGAAACAATATTGAAAAGAAATGACAATGTGTAACAAAGCATGAGATACATTTAGACAAAGTTTAATTGCACATTTAATGGGATTGTCCCATCAGGGTATGTGGCACCACTTGAGGCTCCAGCTATGATCCAGAACTTGCATTCCCAGGTCATCCATATAATAAGTGGACTGTTATCTATTTATTTGTGTCAGCAAATAGCAACGTCTCCCAGATAAATCAGCTGTTTTCTAGGCTTGAAAGCCTGTCTCTAATGACACAACCTTTTTTAAAAATGAAGGGGCTTAGATGAAATATATTCTTGCAAGACATACTTTTTTAAATAAAACTATTGATTATGTCAAAGCTAGAAGTGACTTACTTGAACATATTCTTAATGTTATTGAGACTTTGAGACCTCATTAAAATTAATAATTTAGGGCTACAGAATATTTTAAAATATTAGTTTATATGTGGTCCCTGTGAAACTCGCCAGTTTTCTCTGATAAACTAAAGTTGGTTAGGGCAGCAACTCTACATGCTAAACCACTGTTCATTTCAGATCCTCTCCTATGCAGGTATTCTACTGGGAAGGGCAGAGGGTTCCCCATTCTTGTAGTTTGTATAGGTGACAAATGTCATTGGCTGGAATACCACTTTAAAGGCAGCTTGTTAGGCCAAACGTAATCCTATAGCCTTGTAGGGGATATTGTCCATATAAAAAACCCACCGTAATTGCCTCATCCATTCCCCAGAAAATGTAGGGTGATCAAATTATTGTGCACAGTGCACCCTTAACATGGCTTAGACTCAGTGCCCCATCCTTCCAAAGATTTTGTATGCATATACGTCTGTTGATTAATAGAACTGGCTTAAGCTTTCTCTGCAGATAGCTCTCCGTCCCGGGAAGCCATGGCTGTTTATAGTGTAAAATTCCTGTGCACCACTTCCTTTTATCCCATGCTCATTTGGTGCGAGTCTCCACCATATTTCCGTCTAATACAAAAGAAAGTATCAGAGTCACCCAGTATTTTTCTGAAAAAAAAATTCTTCATTAAGAATATATAAATGTAAAACTGCAAAATTTCGGTCACCAACGGGCTTTGTCAAGCCTTAGATATGAAAAGTAACATACATGGAAAAGTAAGATTTTCCAATCTATGGTAAATAACCTAGCAGTTTTCCCATTGTATGTCGTGATCAATAAAAAAGTATGTTAATTTTTCAATCTATAGCTTGACAAAGGCCATCTTTGAATAAAACGTTGCAGTTTTAAGTTTATATGTCATGATCAATAAAAAAGTTTTTGGAGGACCATACCCAGTGCCTTGTAGCTTTTCTGTTTGAGAAGCCAGTACTATCAATCTACAGAGAGGGAGATGGACACATGCAAATCCTGTGGGAGGAACAGTTCACAGACATGGCGGCCATGCCAATGATGAATCATTTTTAGCATATTTGGTGAAAATACATTTTCTGGGGAATAGAAAAAGTGATTAGAACACTAATGGTGTGGTTTTTAGAATTTACTTACTAGAATTTATCAAAACCGGCGATTTTTATACTGGTCTTGATAGGGCACAGTGTGTGTGGTGTGTATGAAGTATACAGTGTGTGTGTGTGGTGCGTACAGCGTATACAGTGTGTGTGTGTGTGTGGTGCGTACAGCGTATACAGTGTTTGTGTGTGTGTGGTGCGTACGGCGTATACAGTGTGTGTGGTGTGTACGGCGTATACAGTGTGTGTGTGTGTGGTGCGTACGGCGTATACAGTGTGTGTGGTGCATACGGCGTATACAGTGTCTGTGTGTGGTGCGTACAGCGAATACAGAGTGTGTGTGTGTTTGTGTGTGTGGTGCGTACTGCATATACAGTGTGTGTTTGTGTGTGTGTGTGTGGTGCCTACGACGTATACAGTGTGTGTGTGTGTGCTGCGACGGTGTTCCACTGGTGGTACCGTGCAAGAGGCTGGTACCACCAGCAGTTTCCATATTGAGACACCCATCACTTGGGTGTCCCAATATGGCCGTCGGTGAACTTACGGCGCTTGGAATTCTGGGATCCAGACACATCTGGACGGAACAGGATGTGAAGACATTACAAGGTAAGTATATATTAGATTATTTTGTCCTTACTGGGATTACAACTACAAACAGCATTAACTATATAACTATAGAACAGGAAATAAATATATGATCACTGGTGGTCCTATTACTTGGAACCCACTTGCTTATTTGAATAATGGTCACCATTAATGGTTCCTCACTGCACAACTATGGTGTGGAGATGTTTGAATGAATTGTTGGTTTTGCATGATCACTAATGCTTCTGTAATAGTATACTGTATGTAGCTGATGGAACCAACCTGTAATGAATGTTGATCTCATTATTACCATCTTATTCTGTGGCAAAAAAGAACTTATTAAATACTCTATGGTTTAATGTTTCTAAGTGTTGAATGGGTTGTCCAGTACTTAGATACTTAGGAACAATTCCTGGTATGGGTCATCAATATCAGATCAGTGAGGATCCAACACCAGCTCCCCACCAATCACCTGTTTGCAGTGGCGGGATGTAAACAGTGTACAGTATGATTCCATACATTGTGTAGTGGGTAGAGTTGAGCGAAACAGGTCGGTCAGATTCCAAAAACACCGACTTTCGCAAAAGTCGGGTTTCGCCGAGCGAAACCCGACCATAGCGTGAGGTCGGCCATGCATTCGGCGACCCGAGCACCAAAGTCGGTTTTCCCATAATGCTTGCAGGCGCCTTTTCTCAACCAATCATCAAGGACGTACACTGTGGGCAATGGGATGACATGCGCAGCGGCCACCACCATCTTAGAGAAGGGTATTGCAGTGATTGGCTTGCTTTGCGTAGCATCACAGTGCCTATAAAAGACCTCACCGCCAACCGCCATTTTACTTCTGCCGATCTTAGCATAGGGAGAGGTTGCTGGCGCTGTTTCTCAGTAGGGAGAGCGTTAGGCAGGAAAAAAAAACTTATTCTGTGCTTGTGCTGATAGCGATTAGCTGTACAGTTAGTGTGCAGTGACAGGGGAGGATTTCGTTGTGTGCAGCAGCACTGGTTCTTAGGCTGCCTGACAGTGACAGGGGAGGAATTGCTTGTGTGCAGCAGCAGAGCTGATTATTAGGCTGCCTGTCAGTGACAGGGGAGGAATTTATTGTGTGCAGCAGCAGAGCTAATTATTAGGCTGCCTGCCAGTGAGAGTGGAGGAATTTTTTTGTGTGCAGCAGCAGAGCTGATTATTAGGCTGCCTGCCAGTGACAGGGGAGGAATTTATTGTGTGCAGCAGCAGAGCTAATTATTAGGCTGCCTGCCAGTGAGAGGGGAGGAATTTTTTTGTGTGCAGCAGCAGAGCTGATTATTAGGCTGCCTGCTAGCTGTATTGCTGTGTGCACACTGCTGTGCAGAGTGCTTTTTAACACAGCACCTACACAGCACTAATACTTTTATTCTTTTTTTCTGCACAGTTATCGAGCGTTCATTTTTGCCCACACCGTATAGAGCTGTACGCTCCTCACACACTACCGTGTACCAGCTGGTATCACAGACAAATACATGCTGACTATCTGTGTGTGACTCCGGAAATATATATGTAGATTGAAATTTTCCCCAAAACCGTATTCAGCTGGTATCTTCTGATACAGTACCGTTTTTCTGCCTTCTGTTTTACGGTCAAATCCATACTGAGAGAGCGTTTGTGTGTGACTCCAGAAATATATACGGAGATTAAAATGTTCCCCAAAACCGTATATAGCTGGTATCTTCTGATACAGTACCGTTTTTCTGCTTTCTGTATTACGGTCAAATCCATACTGAGAGAGCGTCTGTGTGTGACTCCGGAAATATATACGGAGATTTAATTTTTCACCAAAACTGTATGCAGCTGGTATCTTCTCATACAGTACCGGTTTTCTGCCTTCTGTATTACGGTCAAATCCATACTGAGAGAGCGTCTGTGTGTGACTCCGGAAATATATACTGAGATTTAAATTTTAACCAAAACCGTATACAGCTGGTATCTTCTGATACAGTACCGGTTTTCTGCCTTCTGTATTACGGTCAAATCCATACTGAGAGAGCGTGTGTGTGTGACTCCGGAAATTATACTGAGATTTAAAATTACCCCAACACTGTATACAGCTGTACGCTACTGATGCAGTACACCTTTTCTGCTTTTTATATTCTGGTCTACTCCATACTGAGCCTGTGAGCGTCTGTGTGTTACTCCTGAAATATATACAGAGATTTAAATTACCCAACACTGTATACAGCTGTACGCTACTGATACAGTACACTTTTTCTGCTTTTCATATTCTGGTCTACTTCATACTGAGCCTGTGAGCGTCTGTGTGTTACTCCTGAAATATATACGGAAATTTAAAATTACCCCAACACTGTATACAGCTGTACGCTTCTAATACATTACCCTTTTTCAACTTTTTATATTCTGATGTAATCCATACTGAGCCTGTGAGCGTCTGTGTGTGACTCTGGAAATATATACGGAGATTAAAAATTACCCCAGCACTGTATACGCCTGTACGCTTCTGATACAGTACATTTTTTTGCTTTTTATATTCTGGTGTAATCCATATTGAGCCTGTGAGAGTATGTGTATGACTCAGGAAATATATACGGAGATTTACAATATTTTTACTATAATATATATACCTGGTCTCTGGTGAAACAGTACCATTTTTCAGGTTTTCATATTGTGGTCTAATCCATACTGAGCCTGTGAGCGTCTGTCTGTTACTCCGGAAATATATACGGAGATTTAAAAATTACCCCAACACTGTATACAGCTGTATGCTTCTGATACAATACCCCTTTTCTACTTTTTATATTCTGTTGTGATCCATACTGAGCCTGTGAGTGTCTGTCTGTTACTCCGGAAATATATACGGAGATTTACAATTATCCCTACACTGTATACAGCTGTACGCTTGTGATACAGTACCCTTTTTGCCAGAAAGTCCTCCTCCACCCACCACTGTAAGCGCATCATTGACACCTGGAACATTGGCCCACATGTGCGATTATTTCTTGCGGATCTGCTTTTTATATTCTGGTGTGATCCATACTGAGCCTGTGAGATTCTGTGTCTGACTCAGGAAAAATATAAGGAGATTTAAAATTACCACAACACTGTATACAGCTGTACGCTTCTGATACATTACCCTTTTTCTACTTTTTATATTCTGGTGTGATCCATACTGAGTCTGTGAGCGTTTGACTGTTACTCCGGAAATATATACGGAGATTTAAAATTACCTCAACACTGTATACAGCTGTACGCTTCTGATACAGTACACTTTTTCTACTTTTTATTTTCTGGTGTAATCCATACTGGCCTGTGAGAGTCTGTGTCTGACTCATGAAATATATACAGAGATTTAAAATTACCCCAACAATGTATACAGCTGTACGTTTCTGATACAGTACACTTTTTCTACTTTTTATGTTCTGGTGTGAATCATACTGAGACTGTGAGCATCTGTCTGTTACTCCAGAAATATATATGGAGATTTAAAATTACCCCAACACTGTATACAGGTGTACGCTTCTGATACAGTACACTTTTTCTACTTTTTATATTCTGGTGTAATCCATACTGAGCCTGTGAGAATCTGTGTCTGACTCTGGAAAAATATACGGAAATTTAAAATTACACCAACACTGTATACAGCTGTACTCTTCTAATACATTACCCTTTTTCTACTTTTTATATTTCGTGTAATCCATACTGAGCCAGTGAGAGTCTGTGTCTGACTCTGGAAAAATATACGGAGATTTAAAATTACACCAACACTGTATACAGCTGTACGCTTCTGATACAATACCCTTTTTCTACTTTTTATATTCTGGTGTGATCCATACTGAGCCTGTGAGCTTCTGTCATGTTACATCCGGAAATATATATGGAGATTTACAATTACCCTAGACTGTAAACAGCTGTACGCTTGTGATACAGTACCCTTGTTGCCAGAAAGTCCTCCTCCACCCACCACTCTAAGTGCATCATTGACACCTGGAACATTGGCCCACATGTGTGATTATTTCTTGCGGATATGCTTTTTATATTCTTGTATAATCCATACTGAGCCTGAGAGCATCTTTGTCTGACTCCTGAAATATATACGGAGATTTACAATATTTTTACTATACTATATATACCTGGTCTCTGGTGAAACAGTACCCTTTTTCAGCTTTTTATATTCTTGTCTAATCCGTACTGAGCCTGAGAGCATCTGTGTGACTCATGAAATATATACAGAGGTTTACAATATTTTCAATATACTATATATACCTGGTATCTGGTGATACAGTACCCTGTTTCAGCTTTTTATATTCTTGTTTAATCCATACTGAGCCTGTGAGCGTCTGTCTGTTACCCTGGAAATATATACGGAGATTTACAATATTTTCACTATACTATATACACCTGGTATCTGTTGATACAGTACCCTTTTTCAGGTTTTCATATTGTGGTCTAATTCATACTGAGCCTGTGAGCGTCTGTCTGTTACTCCGGAAATATATAAGGAGATTTAAAAATTACCCCAACACTGTATACAGCTGTACGGTTGTGATACAGTACCCTTTTTGGCAGAAAGTCCTCCTTCACCCACCACTCTAAGTGCATCATTGGCACCTGGAACATTGGCCCACATGTGTGATTATGTCTTGCGGATCCTAAAAAGGGACCCCCGCATTGACAAAATTATAAAGGATGACGACTACTGGTTGGCCAGCATCCTCAATCCACGCTATAAAGGCAAATTACAGAACATCATGCCACAAGAGAACCTCGAGCTAATATAGGCGAACAAACAAGCAACTCTGGTAAACCATTTGTTAGAGGCATTCCCAGCACACAGCAGGTGTAGGTGAAGGTTCTACCACGAGCCGTACTGGGCCAAATGGAAGAGGTGTTCGTGGTGCACACAGCCGAAGTGGCGTTGGAGACAGGGCTTTCATGACCATGTTGTGGACTGATTTCTCGAGTAACGCTCACACGACTGGTAATAATGAATCAATTGCAACAGACAGGAGACAGCAGTTGTCAACTATGGTTCAAAATGACCTCTCCTCCCCTATCGATGTTCTCCCTCACAGTTCATTCCCCTTTGACTACTGGGCCTGTAAACTGGACACCTGGCCTGAATTGGCACAATATGCCTTACAGGAGCTCGCTTGCCCTGCTGGTAGTGTGCTATCAGAAAGAGTGTTCAGTGCAGCTGGATCAATCCTGACAGAAAGAAGGACCCGGCTGTTGACCCAAAATGTTGGTGATCTCGCCTTCATTAAAATGAACCATGCCTGGCTTTCAAAGGATTTTGTACCACCTTCCCCTGATGACACATAGGTTACAAGCAAAATGGCTCGCTTTGTCCTCCTCTTCCTCCGACTTCTCCAATTCCTCCATTTGCAGCAGCTGAACGTCCAGCCTACACCTCAACATATGCCAGTTTTTCCACCTCCCTGAGCTGTACCCCCCAGGGCCGGCGTCAGCACCTGGCGCACCCGGGCAAGTACCAGTTCCCTGAGCAGGTAGGGGGGCCGACTCGTGGGCGACGGCACTGGCACAGGGCCCCTCATAGTATGCAAAAGTGTCTCTGACGGTGGGGGGCCCACTTGCCTTCAGACACACCGGCGTACTAGGAGGGGCCCTGTGCCAGTGCCGTAGCCCATGAGTGTGCCCCCCTGCTTGCTCAGGGCCACAGCACTTGCAATACTTACCTCTCCCTGCTCCACCGCTGTGACGTCTTCCGCGTTTCCTGATTGTGACATTCAGGTCAGAAAGCGCGATGACGTCACGTCTGTACGCCCTCTGCCTAAACAGTCCAAGTGCAGAGAGCTGGAAGATGGTGATGCTAAGGAGTCCAGAGTAGAGCAGTGCCCAGCAAGGAGAGATATTTCATTTTTTTTAATGTTGGGAGCAATATATGGGGAGCATTATACACTGGAGAATGATATATGGGGCCCATCATAGACTGTAGCATCATCCATGAGGCCCATCATATACTGGAGCATTATAAATGGGGGACATCAGACACTGGAGCAGCATATCCATGGCCCATTACACACTGGAGCATTATAAATGGGGCCCATTATATATGGAGCATTATATTGGCCCATAAGACACTGGAGCATCATCCATGGGGCCCATCATATACTGGAGCATCATATGGGGTTCATTATTTATGGGGCATGATATAGGGTATGGAGCATCATATGGAGCACATATGGGGCCTATTCTGTATGGAGCATTATATGGAGCCCATTTTGTATGGAGCAATATATGGGGCCATCATAACTGTATGAAGTTTTATATACAACTCATTATACTGCATGGAGCAATATGTGGGGCTCATTCTACTCTATGGAGACCGTCCTATACTGTATGGCATATTACATGGAACCATGATATACTGGAGCATTATGTGGAGCTCATCATATACTGTATGGAACATTATATGGGACCAATTATGTATGGAGCAATATATGGGGCACATTATTCTGTATGGCGCACTATGTGGTGGCCATAATACTGTATGGAGGAATATACTGTCCGGTTTTTGAGCTATTGTAGATTTTAAAATAGATATCAGTCATGTCATGTAAGAAGTGAAGTTTTTGTCATTGTACTATACCTATATTTCTGTGCCGGATCGGAGCATCATGAATTGTGTTCAGTGTTAAAGGGGCCCACTGACACTCTTTGGCCTGGGGCACACGAAAACCTGGAGCCATCCCTACCTCCCCACACAACTTTAGCCAAATAACCCCCAGTATTCAATGCGTAACTATTATTATAAAGTAAATGAAGGTTGCCAAGCTTAAGTAATAGGAATTGATGTCGTTGGCCTTGAAATGGGCACTGTAGGTGTGTTTACTGTCTTCCACTCCCTGCCGACTTTGCTTCCCCATTGACTTGCATTGGGTTTCGTGTTTCAGTCGGACCTCTGACTTTTCATGATAGTCGGCCGATTTCGTTCGACTCGACTTTTGAGAAAGTCGGGTTTCATAAAACCCAACTAGACCCTAAAAAAGGCAAAGTCTCTCATCTCTAGTAGTGGGTTTTCTTAAGTACTGAGCTCAGGGCCTGTTTACTTCAATGGGGTCTGAGCTTCAGTACCCAAGAACAACCAATAGGCAGCATATGGATCTGATGTGTTCTGGCTCCGTACACTGTTTACATCTGTCGGCAACAGAATCTGCTAACAGCTGATCTCTGAAGGTGCCAGGTGTTGGACCCTCACCAATCTGTTGTTAATATCTTTTCCCAAGCATAGGTTATACAAATCTAAGCACTACGCAACAGGACAATGCAAGAGACTGAATATTTCTGCCACTATAAATACTGTAGAGTATTAGTACTAATTATTTTCTCATACCTACAGCTTTTCTCCTATAACTCTATAACTTGAATAAAAATGTAGACTTTCAATGTATTTGCTGCTGAATACCCTAAGTGACTCATTTTTCCTTCAGTGAGAGATTCCGGTTCAGCATAATTTATTATATATGCAATGATGCGCAACAATATCAGCTGGCATAAAGGCTCTAAAAACAAATTAGGACAAATTGTTCTTCCTGCAGTGATTTTTTTTTTCATTTGACAATTTCCTTCCTGAACTGGAGAGTTACAATCTTACTATTGAGGATCTCCTTTACTGAATCCAATGTAAAAACTGAAGTGATAAAAAAATCAGTTTTATCAAAAGGATGTTTAGGATATTTAAGCTTAAGATAGAAGTGAAATCTCTTAGAGCTTTTAAGAAGCCATAATGTGGATATATATTAGTGTCCATATTGCTTACATACTGACATAATTGCATACTTTATAAGGTATTCACCAGTTTAAAGGGGTTTTCCTCTTTTTTCAAACTGCTCAACATTGAAATTGCAACATCAAATAGTCGTAGAATCGTATACAGAATGTAGAACATGTTAATGATATGCAAATGATTAAAAAATGGAAACAACATTTTAAAACATATCAATTTATTTAGTATCATGTATGAGCATTACACACAGAAATTCTTGCGCTGAATGCACTTGGGCACACAAATCATCCATACCCGCTGCTAGCAGCTCCCTTTACAATTGTCTCCCAGTGATATCCCACATGTGCTTGATGGGAGACAAGCCCAGAAATGCCGCAGGACATTATAGCACATTTAGGCCGTGCAGGCTGCTCACAGTAGCATGAGAAACATGCTGCATACCATAGATGGAGCTCTATCCATGTTAGCATGGCAAGTCTTAATAGGACTTTCACAGACAGGCTTTGTACAAGCTATAGTGTTGAGCGATACGATAATGCAAATATCGGCTATCGGCCGATATTAGCTCTATCGGCCTTTCGATAATTCGTTTCGATATTTTCGTCTTATCGAATACCGGAATCGGATTTGTCACTGTCACTGTGAATGTCCGTCGGTCGGGTCTGTCAGGAGTCAGCGGCACTTACCTGGCAGAAGATCTCCGGCGGTCACGTCCTGGACTGCTTGATGGCCGCCATTATCTTCTCCCTGGCGGTCACATGCAGTTTTTCGCGATAACTGCAGTGACTGCTGGGTAATCGCGGCCGTAAACCAGTCAGTCCGATGACGTCACCGCCGGGGAAGCAGGTAATCAGCTGTGCTGCGCCGGGATGACAGGCTCTGCCTGTCATTCTGATGTAGCAGAGCTGGATCGTCGTGGGACACTCGTTACTATGGACTGCGTCGGTCAGGTGGTATACTTTTTTTTTTTTTTCATTTTTTTACTGGAGATCGATGGCGTCGCAGGATGAGACTGTAATAAAAGTAATGAAAACTGTGTTTTTTTTTTTTTTATTAAATTAAAAAACTTTTTTAGGAACATTCACCCGTCCGGGGACATAAACAATTTAACTATTTACATACAGGGACCCTGTCCGGGTTATTTATAATTCTTTGGCAGGGGTGTTCCAGGTACCACCTGGTACTCTTCTGGTGCTTGCCAAACATCCGAGACACCAAGGACCACCAGGACCTGATGACGTCGTGTGGCCTGTACAGTCAAGTCGTGACCCGCTATCTGGGTCTGTGTGGCCACCTCTTTCATTTTCCCCCCGGGTCTGGAGCCCTATGTCCCGGACTGTACGAACCCCAGGGTGCCTAACAGGCGCCGGGTACGGGCCAGCTATACTTATCATGTCCATAGCTGGGGCTGCTGAGGAGACCACTGAGGGAGGCTTGGGAGATTTACGGCGTGGGGTGGGCACTTTTGCAGAGGCCTGGATGTGGGAGGCTGAAGGCTCCGAGGGTCTCACAGGTTCCTGACACACTGGGGAGTAGGGGTCGCACCTGGTAACATTTAGGGCGTACCACCCATTGTAACCCCAGTGTCGGGTGTAAGTCACCAAGTCTCCTGGCAACAGGTCCTCCCCGGGTGTCCTTCTGGAGGTGAGCCTCCACGTCCCGCCGGGTCACAAAGACTTCTAAATAAAGTCCAGGCTCCTTGATGAAGCCCCAACCACCTTTCAATTTAAAGCTCCGTACTGCACCCTTACGCCGCGGCTCACTCAGGGTTCCTTTATCCTTTCTCATCCGGTCCTTATCTGCCCGGTCCTTCTCCAGGTGACGTTGGCGAAGTTTTTGGGTTTCTCGCTGCTCCCTTTGTCGCTCTGCTTCCCGCTCCCAACGTCTCCACTCTTCCTCCTGACGCCGGTTGAAATTCTCCTCCACCAGCTGCTCCATGTCTCCACCACTCCACTGCAGCTTACAGTGTCCGGTTTGCGGCAGCTCTCCTGTCGCCCCCCAGTCCTGGCGGCGCTCCCCTGCGGAGGAAGCAGACGGCTCTAAATCAGATGACAGTCGGGGCTCCGGTACAGGCAGGTAGTGCTCTGGTGCCTGCGCGGCCTCCTCCATGAGGACGGGTGTCGCTTCTTCTGTCTCAGCGACGGGGGCAGACAGCGGGATCTGGGGTGCTGCTGACGGTGCTGCGGTTTTTGCAGGAACGGTGCCTCCACTGCGACAACGTCAACCGGATCACATTGCAAGGACTCCTCTACTAGAACGGGTGCCTCACCTTCCGGTACAGACACTTCAGGTAAGAGGGATTGGCGCCGCTCCAAGTTTATTTTTAGGGCACGCCAGCTGGCTTCCATCCTGGCGACCTCCTCCCGGTGCCGGGCCAGGCCTCTTAGGGTATCCTCCGCTTCTTGCAGCATAGGAGGGTTTACAGGCCGGGTGCCCAACGGTGATTCCGTGGCGATCGGGTCGCTTCCGTGGGGGGAGAGCTCTGACTGCTCCATCCCTTCCCACTTCTGCTCGTCGTGTCCATTAGCCATCTCTGCCAAGTCACATGAGTCATTAGCATCTGGAGAGGGCCCCTCTTTTGTAGGGAGGCGGGACCTTCGTGTTAGTTTCCGCACACTGAGGAGGATGAGGAGGCGGAACACAAGAGCTGTGGGGCACGATCTTACATTGCAGTACCATTTACAGTGGGCGGCCATCGTTTTCACGCCACTGAGTGACACCCACGAAGAGCACGCCCTTCTTCTTCACCAGTGCCTCGTCGTGACGCAGATATGGCGGAAAAATGGCAAATACATTCTCTGATGATTTTAGCAATTCTCAAGCACAAAACCAGTGCAATTCAGGCACACAGGACTCGCTTATAGCGAGCTACAGAATCCTGTTCGTGACACCCAAGTTGAGTCGCACAGAGCCAGAGGTTTTCGGGGTACTCGGCACCGAGCCCGTCGACTTCTATGGGGTATGTCACGTCTTTACCCGGCAATTGAATTAGAGTCGATTTTACTATGTAGAAGTGTATAAACTATAAATATATGTATATATATATATATGTCACAATGACATGTATATATATATATATGTGTATTCTATGTGTGTATATTTTGTGTTTACAACGAAAGAAAGTTTTTTTTTTGTTGCGATATTTTGTTCCCATAGACTTACATGGGACTTCCGGTATCGAAATCGGATATCGACGATATTTAGTGCTATCGGCGATACAATTTCGATACGATATTTTTAGATATCGAGCAATATCGCTCAACACTAACAAGCTACTCTAATTAGCAGGTCCAGGAGAACCATATCCTTCACCTTTTCATCTTTAGACTAACATAGTGTCTCCTAGATTAGGTCCACAGAGGAAAGAGGAAAGACTTTCAACAGGGGAAAGACTTTCATCAGACACTTCTCCTGTGATCTTAATTCAAATATGGATCCTTGATGAGGTTCTCCCATGGATAAGGCAGGTCAGAATTTCTTGAGTAGGGATTGATGTCACAATACCTTAGTTGACTGTGGGAATGAACACCGTCTGACTCTAACCAACATTCTATCCATCCCTTACGAACTTTACCAGTGCTAGGGTTCAAGTGGCAAATAAGAATTATGTGGGTACTATGGAATTTGATTGCATGGGATAAAACCAATCTGAGACCAAAGCTGAAGGCAAACAAGTGTATTTAACAAAGTATAAGTACAACATACAGAGATCTTCCTGCAATTGTAGCAAAGTGCACAGCATAATATAGTAAGGTACAGGAAACTGAATAGCAGGGCGCAACCGTTAATATGAACCAGTACCAGCAAAAATACGACGCAGGAGTGCACACGGCACTTAAACGTGGAAGTTCAGTAATAATATTTGTGAAAATGCACACAGTACTTAAACGTGAAAGTCCAGCATTACTTTAATATTTGTGGGAATGCACACAGTACTTAAACGTGGAAGTCCAGCATTAATATTTGTGGGAATGCACACAGTACTTAAACGTGGAAGTTCAGAAATACACAGGTGGAGTGTTAACAGGAGAAGGTCACTAAAGTACCTTTTAGGGCTGAAAAGTCCCGCTCAAGTCCAGCACTGCAGCCCAGCAGACACAGTCTAAGAGGAGATAATGAAGTCAGAACTTTTACTGACCACAGCAGTTCCAGAGGCGAGCAACTCCACACTAGTAGTCCAGACAATAGGTAACCAGGGTCAGGATCAAGGAGCACACAAGGACAGAAGGCAGCTGGACTTGGAGAGGTAGAGCACCGAGTAACAAGCAGCAGCAGCAGCAGGAAGTACACTAGCAGACAGGCAGAAGCTCAGGAGCCAACAGCAACAAAATACTCAGGCAAGGAGGATCTCCTGACCAGGACTTAAATAGCAGAACAGACAGGAAGTTCAGGGACAGGGTGAAGTACCAGACTCCATCTTGGACAAGGGCGAAACAGGCTCCAAGGAACATCTGGAATCCTTACAACCTGTCCCTAGGGGACCTTACTCTATTTCCTCAAACAACTTGACACATATTACAATTCCATTCCAAAACATAGCTTTGGTGTGAATACATATCGAAACTTAAACTAAAATAGCAGACATTGTATTGATCCATAAAGACATGCAAATCATTGACCCAATGTGCAATTGGAGTTAGCTACCAGTCGTAAATGCATGAACACCATCACATGAACACACTTGCTGTGGACTGTAAAACTTACTATCTGGGTATGTCCATCTATAAGCAGACCGAACCTACACCTAAAGTGTCTATATGTGCACATATGGAATTTCAGTAGACAGAAAACCTATGAATTTACATCAAATACAATTATTTAATATATTTATATACAATATTTAAAGGATTGGATTTGTCTTATGTACTTAACCCCGTCTCCGGCTGAGTTCATGATGGGCAGCTTGACCTCTGTGCAGTTGGGCAGCCAGTCTTTTGGTACCCCTGCAAATCAGAAACAGTCCAATACACATAATTATGACCAGGAGGACAAAGACAGGAAGAGGTAGTTTTGGGGCTGTCTCACAGTCTCCTTGTCATTGCTGAAATCTAACAGGACAGGTTTCAACTCGGTGCCAAACGCAAGAGGGATTTTATGAAGTCTCACAGGGGTATCTGGGCAAAGGTCAAGTCTTCTCTCTGGAGTGATAGATGTTCTTCCATTTTGCTATGCTACATTGATACCTAAAATTGGATTAAGGGTACAATACTCTCCTGGGAGTTCTCCCAGTGCAGTTAATCAACATACTATGCTTTATACCAACATTGGGTTGGCCTTCGACTCACAGACCCCTTGGTAAACCAACACTCATGTTTCACTATCCATCCTGGCACTGGATAGCCTCCTTTATTTTATGCATCCCTGTCCCATCAGGACAGGACAGGAATGTTAGCCATTAAAAGGTATCAACCACTGAGGACTCTCAAGTCTAAATATTTGTCCCATCAAACGCACTCATTCTTTATGCTGTTCCTTCAGGGTTACCTCTCCCTGTAACCTTTCCTGAGGAGCCCAGATAAGTTATTACTGCATAGCTAATGTCTTGACTCTCCTGGCCTCCACAAAATAAATACAATTTTTCTTAAGTCCATTCCTAGTCAATTGATACTGTTTCCTATACAGACACTCCTTCCAGTTTTTCACAATTCAATAAAGTAACATACAACTCTCGCATCTACTTATTTTACTGTAGATGGCTATAAACCATCTACACAGAGACTATTCTGCCACTGATGTATGTGGGTGAGATGTGTCTGAGGGATGTGAACACAGTTCTCTGTATAAGCAATGGCAGAAAGCATTTAACTCGCTAACTTGTGCTACTATTCCTGATGAGCTGCACGTGACTAATCCGGAAGGATGATGCAGTGATGAATTCAACAGCTTTTATTCACAGTACCTTGATAAGATGAGAGTAGTATAGGAACTGTATTACTCATCAAACTCAAATCTGACAGGTCGACACGCCCCCTATCATTTAATCCGTCTTCTGTGTGAACTTTGCTCAGGCTGGGAGATCTGAACTTTGCTCAGGCTGAGAAATCTGAGCTGCTGGATTTGTGAATTTCAATCAAAGTGATTTATTCGTCTCTATTGATATTTTATCCACTGGATTAGATTAGTCTGTGTTGTTTTAGTGTAACTTTTAAGGACCCAGTAAATGTATAAGGAGTTCTAGTTAAATAATAAGGATTTTTAGTGAATTAAAGAGTGAATCTTGATCTTTTTTGTGGTGAGAAACTTTTAAGGACCCAGTAAATGCATGTAAAACACTATTGTGGTGGAATTTGGAATTATGACGCTCATCTTATAGTTTTATTCAGTATATATATTTTTAGCTTGGCAGTGTAACTCTGTGGGAAGCTGTGTGGAAATGACATAGGCATAAGAGATCATTCATCTTAAAAACGTTTATTGCCAGAACTAATCATGATTTTACTGTAATAAATAAATACATCTCAAAGACATTTCAAGCATTGAATTAATTGTGACACCAAAATGTCGATACAAATGGCAATACAGGTCATGGGATTCTCTCTAGACAGGAACAACGCTGTTTCCGTAGATGTAAAGCTATTTTCTAGCAGAGAATGCCCTGACATGAACTGTAAAGGGTTTGTATTAGAAGCACCCAGTAAATGTCTGTATTAGAATCCGTCAGTAAATGTATGTAAAGCTCATTTCTAGCAGGTTTGTATAAATGCCCCCCAGTAAATGTGTAAAAGTTTGGAACTGCTATGCCTGTATGTAAAGGTGATTTCTAGCACTCTCTGTTACAGATCGGTAAGCTATTACCAAGCTGTGTATCTAAGGCTTGTGTTGTTTTGAGAGGAGCATATTTTTCTATTTACTAACTAACATGGTACATAGATATACATCTTTACTGGCACATAGAAATGTAGTACAACAGTGTTGACATGAATTGTCAGAATGAGTGAAGGTCGATGCTACGGTAATTCAGGCAAACAGTAAATAGTATTGCATTGTGTATAGTCAGTGGGATCTTTTAAAACCAACACATTTATGTGTATTCTGATAGCAGTGCCCATAAAACCGAAGGTTTCTAGCAAACATAACCTGCACTAATGTGATTTTAAAACAATGGGTTTCTGAAGGGTCTTCCCACACTACCTCTCTGTGGGAAGCTGTGTGGAAATTACATAGGCATAAGAGATCATTCATCTTAAAAACGTTTATTGCCAGAACTAATCATGATTTTACTGTAATAAATAAATACATCTCAAAGACATTTCAAGCATTGAATTAATTGTGACACCAAAATGTCGACACAAATGGCAATACAGGTCATGGGATTCTCTCTAGACAGGAACAACGCTGTTGAATGCTCCAATGTCTTTTCATGTCCTTTGCTATCTGATTTACACAAAAGCCTGCAATTGAATTAGCGGCTATTATACTATGTAGAAGTGTATGAACTATAAATATAAATATATATATATACATGTCATTGGGGATATACAGCATGCAGAAAAATAGCCAAAGTGTTGACATGAAGTTACAGCTCAAAGACATATACATTATCATGAATAAAAATCCAAAAGAGTGGGATATACAGCATGCAGAAAAATAGCCAAATGCAGACAGGTATGAACTACATTCAAATCAATATATAATAGTGCCCATCTCCATATCTTATATGTTATAACGATAATAGACTAATCCGGGGCTAAACAATAATAACCTACATATATTTGTCCATATATATGCAGTCTATGTAACTCACAATATCCCCCAATACGCAGACATATATGCACTATATATAGGATTATAAGTATCTCAATGAAGCATGTATATCAATAAAGTAACTTCCCCAGCACAGATGCTAATATAATGATGTTAGCATGCAAGTGCAGGGCTCACAATACATACTGTGCGTGCATATGAAGTCAATTAGCACATCCATATGAGGAGCTATATTAAAAAAGCAGTTGTGTATAGTTGGCCAATCAAATATTAGTTATGCGTTCGCTACCACTGTCAACCAAAGCAGCTCTCATGATGCTAGCTAATCACAGATGCTAATATAATGATGTTAGCATGCAAGTGCAGGGCTCACAATACATACTGTGCGTGCATATGAAGTCAATTAGCACATCCATATGAGGAGCTATATTAAAAAAGCATTTGTGTATAGTTGGCCAATCAAATATTAGTTATGCGTTCGCTACCACTGTCAACCATAGCAGCTCTCATGATGCTAGCTATTCTGATCAGCTTATCATATCAACCATGAAGCCTCTTTTAACCCCTTCACAATAATGTACAGAGGAGTTTTTATGTTTTAATACTGATAGCCATATCGTGAACTGACATATAGGGTCCATGTGAGACACCATATTTTTCAAATATTAGTTAAGCGTATATTTCAACATTTTTGCTCATTCACAGATTTATTTTACATTATTTTTTTATTTTGCTTAAGGATCGTGTACAGAGGAGTTTTTATGTTTTAATACTGATAGACATATCGTGAACTGACATATAGGGTCCATGTGAGACACCATATTTTTCAAATATTAGTTAAGCGTATATTTCAACATTTTGCTCCTTCACAGATTTATTTTACATTATTTTTTTATTTTGCTTAAGGATCGTGTACAGAGGAGTTTTTATGTTTTAATACTGATAGACATATTGTGAACGGACATATAGGGTCCATGTGAGACATGCCTGGACAAGTCCGGGCATGTCTGGGCATGCCTGGACAAGTCCTGGTCACGGGACAGCCGTGGAAAAAACAATACTGAAATTCAAAAACTATGTGCTGGCCGTTAACACGCGCACAGTCATCTAGAAAATATTGAGCGAGTTGCTTCACAAACCCTCTCAAGGCATGTTGAATGTTAACGTTCCCGCTATGAGCTACACACATGACCAACTGTATAGCCTGGGATGCGTAGCGTTCTTGCAGCGCAGGCCTATTTTTAAAGACGCTAAGCCCCATCAGATATAAAAGACAGGCATGTTGAGACGTGTCCCGGCCTATTTTGGCACAGAACCACAACTATGCAACGATTTTGACCAGCATTCAACAAAAAATCGGGTACAAATTTTTTAACATACCCGTGTTTCGGACCCTCAGACCATGCCAGAAGCACTCTGTGCCATGTACTCTAACTCATAATATTCGATTTTGATCAGCATTCAACAAAAAATTGGGTGCTAACTTTTTAGCATACCTGTGTTTCTATAGCGAATACACGGACCCCTACAGCGCATCCCTATAGTGTAGTTTAATGTAGGGGGCAAACAGATTATCGCTGGTGCTTGGAAAATACCACATTTCATAGATGGTGGTGATCCGCTGAATCATTTTTAAACATTTCACGCCACTCATGCACCCACAGCACACTTATGCTGTACCAGCACCGCTGCAGCTAGTGCTTTTTAGCTAAAAAAAAAAAAAAAGACCCTTATTTGCATCATTTTCATTATAGTACGACTGGTACATACCCACTCCTATGCAGCGATATTGAGTACCGTTCAACAAAAATCAGGTACAAACTTTTTAACATACCTGTGTTTCGGGCGCTCATGCCATACCAGAAGCACTCTGTGCCATGTACCATAGCCCATAATAATCGATCTTGATCAGTATTCAACAAAAAATTGGGTGCAAACTTTTTTAGCATAGCTGTGTTTCTGACTCCCATGTCGTACCAGAAAGACCTATTTTGGCACAGGCCTACACCTATGCAACGGTTTTGACCACTACTCAACAAAAATGGCTACAAACTTTTTAACATATCTGTGTTTCGGACTATCATGTCATAGCAGAAGCACCCTGTGCCATGTACTCTAGACCATAATATTCGTTTTTGATCACCATTCAACAAAAAATTGAGGCATGTTGAGACGTGTCCCGGCCTATTTTGGCACATGACAAATGTTTCTGACTCTCATGTCATACCAGAAGCACCCTGTGCCATGTACTCTAGACCATAATATTTCACATCGGGTATGGGAACTACATAGCTTTGTTTTCTCAGGTATTTAAAAAAGTGTGGAAAACTGAAAATCCCGCGGCCTGTGGTAATTTAGTGAGAACCATATAGACAAATCGGGTATCGTCACACACGAGACCACGACACCTCGGCTATCACATTTACCACTAGTTTTCAAAAATCAGCTCCTTAACAATAAAGTAAGAATCTAGCGTCCTGCATTGTGGTCTATAAATGTATAGTTTGAAAATTTACCGTTGCTAAAGAACAGTAAAAAGTGTGCGTACAACTATCAGCCCCAAAACTCTCACCACTATCACAAACACTATTGCCTACAGAGGCGCCCCGCGAGAATTTCTGTATGTGTGTATCAAGATGCTCCCTGCTATGACCGAATGTTTGCTCGTGGATGCTGGCATTTCCAGTGACATCATAGTTGTGTAAATGCGCTGGGGCACGTGTATCGATCCCCTAGGTTGTAATGCGTGATCATTTTAATTATTTTTCAATTCATAACCATACGTTCTCAGGCAGACAGGTTTATTTCACAGAAGTTGACTGTACAGTTGCATAATCTTTGTTTAAAATCATACATTTGCATAATTTTGTTTAAAATCGCACAGTTCTGCGATAATGTCGGGTGTTGGACACGCACTTATCAGTCTTTCATACGTGTCGCAGAAAGATTTTAGTCTGTTCTGCGAGAGTTTATTATGCACGTACTGTGCAGACATGTCAAGAAACATTTTGGTGTGTTCACCAGTCCATACGGGTGTTGGTGTGTAAAGGCGATCGACCATCATCCTTCTGCTTCTTACTTACACGCCGGCGCGATACCGCGCGTTTCTTTGACGGTAATGCATCGGCTGAATTGGCAGCTGCTGCTTCCGCGTTGCTATTTGCAGATTCTGTAGCTTGACACAGACGTATATTCTTAAGCCGACTACTCTCTAGTATTCCCGGGGTGCTCGGTTGGCGCGTCGTTTTCTTCACGATCTGCGACACACCCGTGTGAAAGAGGCTCCGTTCTCACTTCCGTTCTGTTCTCAAATCCATAATTGCGCTGCTGCAAAACTCGCGAATGACGATCCTCCGTAACTAAAGAAAAGATACGTGGTGTAGTTAACCGTTAAGTGGGGGAGATATAGGAAGAGCTACATGAGCCACTTGGCTCTGATTCAACGCGACATTTGTAAAGCTACTAGCACCGATTATCTGTGAAACCGATGCATGATTGTTTGTATAAGTACACTATAGAGCGGCCTAGACATATATACTTACAAGTATGCCCCGGGTGCTGATCTACAGAGAATTGCTGAATTAACAGACATCTCGCTGCATCGGGCGCCGCCGTATGGGGCTGTTTTCTCCCTCAAACTGCAACCTCACGGGCGATACTTTAGCAGCTGTAAATAAAATATAACATACATGAATGCGCACAACACATTCACAAAGCTAACTTGACACAGGTAAATAAAACTAGTTACCGCAGAAATTTTTATCTGCGTGTATAAGTACACTATAGAACTGCGTAGACATATATGCTTACAAGTATGAGACGTGTAGTGTAGTTCAGAGATTGGTGAATTAAACGGTGTGGAGGTGCTCGGGCGTTTTCGTATGGGTGTGTTTTCTTTTTCAAGCTGCAGCCTCCTGCTCGTTAGTTTAACATCTGTAAATAAAATATAACTATTACTCGCCACAGAAATGATATCTACGCGGGCCACACGCACAAAGCTAAATTCGCAAAGCTATCGTAACGCGCGTAAATAAAATATATCCACTAGTTATTGGTGGCGTCACAGGGTACAGAGGGTACAAACACATATCACCCTGGTTTCATGGACTCGCTACCTTTTCTATTCCAGAGCCGTGTGCTTAGCGAATCACCCATCTTTTAGGAGCGTTGGGAGGATTATAGTCCGGTTCTACGAACTCGACATCTGAATCCTGGGGATCCTCCACGATCTCAACATCGGAATCGCGATGCTCGAGCGGCTCAGTCGCCACAGGGTTTCCAACCGTCCAGTCCGCTACAGCTGTATCTGTATGAGAAAATGTTTATATTATTAAAACATGTCTAGCTAACGACCCAGTCAGCTAAAATAAAATTAACTGTATGGATTTTAGCGGCAGTCTATATTAATTATTAATATTAATAGTAGACGTTATAAATTTACAGCTAGAGGGTAATGATGGTGACGCTTCGGGTGTGAAATATTGTTTCAAGGTGCTTAACCGGCATGATGGCCCTGTAAAACATTAATAGATTTTTTCTATCTAGCAGTTCATGGTATTGACAGAGGGCGTGTTCTCTCTGTTACCACTAATAAATACAGCCCAGCTCCCAAGCGATACACAGCTCACCTGTAAGGCTTCGCACCTCACAGACCGCAACTCCGATCTGAACAGAACTATAGTGAGTATTTTTACGGATTTCGTTTCAGTTATATTAATTTAGTATAGTTTAAGTGTTATTTCATGAATAGTTACCTTGTTTTCATAGTTGGTCTTTAGAGCTAAGTGCGTATTTTTATGTCTTTTGTTTCAGTATATTTAGTTTGTGTAGTGTTTGCATGAATGGTTAAGCGTGTTTTCATAGTTGATCTTTAGAGCTAAAGTGCGTATTTTTATGTCTCGTGAATATCCACGTTTGTTTCAATTATATTTAAGTTTGTGTAGTATTTGCATGAACAGCTTAGTCGTGTTTTCATACTTGATCTTTATTTGCTTTAATTTAATAGCGGACCCTTTTTATTCAAGATGGAGTCCAGATATTCTCGCGTTCAATATTCTGCTTTGCTTTCACCAGAACAATCGGGTAAATTTTACACCGTATATAGTGTACGTCGTATTGTGTCGGGCTGTCTGAGTCTGCGCTTTGTATATATAAACGATATATTTCATTCTTTCTTATTTAAGAAGAGGGAGTCCATTCAGACTACTCCTACGAGAACCGGTTCATTACGCAGAACCTGTTAGAGGAAGGCAACTTGCTAGCGGGCGACGAGCCTCAAGCTCTCACCAGTCTGTCACAGGCAAGAAACCTATAGCTATATCATATGTTTTAAACCTATGTATCTAGACGGGTAAACGTGGTAGCTGTAAATTTATAACGTCTACTATTAATATTAATAATTAATATAGACTGCCGCTAAAATCCATACAGTTAATTTTATTTTAGCTGACTGGGTCGTTAGCTAGACATGTTTTAATAATATAAACATTTTCTCATACAGATACAGCTGTAGCGGACTGGACGGTTGGAAACCCTGTGGCGACTGAGCCGCTCGAGCATCGCGATTCCGATGTTGAGATCGTGGAGGATCCCCAGGATTCAGATGTCGAGTTCGTAGAACCGGACTATAATCCTCCCAACGCTCCTAAAAGATGGGGTGATTCGCTAAGCACACGGCTCTGGAATAGAAAAGGTAGCGAGTCCATGAAACCAGGGTGATATGTGTTTGTACCCTCTGTACCCTGTGACGCCACCAATAACTAGTGGATATATTTTATTTACGCGCGTTACGATAGCTTTGCGAATTTAGCTTTGTGCGTGTGGCCCGCGTAGATATCATTTCTGTGGCGAGTAATAGTTATATTTTATTTACAGATGTTAAACTAAGAGCAGGAGGCTGCAGCTTGAAAAAGAAAACACACCCATACGAAAACGCCCGAGCACCTCCACACCGTTTAATTCACCAATCTCTGAACTACACTACACGTCTCATACTTGTAAGCATATATGTCTACGCAGTTCTATAGTGTACTTATACACGCAGATAAAAATTTCTGCGGTAACTAGTTTTATTTACCTGTGTCAAGTTAGCTTTGTGAATGTGTTGTGCGCATTCATGTATGTTATATTTTATTTACAGCTGCTAAAGTATCGCCCGTGAGGTTGCAGTTTGAGGGAGAAAACAGCCCCATACGGCGGCGCTCGAAGCAGCGAGATGTCTGTTAATTCAGCATTCTTGTAGATCAGCACCCGGGGCATACTTGTAAGTATATATGTCTAGGCCGCTCTATAGTGTACTTATACAAACAATCATGCATCGGTTTCACAGATAATCGGTGCTAGTAGCTTTACAAATATCGCGTTGAATCAGAGCCAAGTGGCTCATGTAGCTCTTCCTATATCTCCCCCACTTAGCGGTTAACTACACCACGTATCTTTTCTTTAGTTACGGAGGATCGTCATTCGCGAGTTTTGCAGCAGCGCAATTATGGATTTGAGAACAGAACGGAAGTGAGAACGGAGCCTCTTTCACACGGGTGTGTCGCAGATCGTGAAGAAAACGACGCGCCAACCGAGCACCCCGGGAATACTAAGAGTAGTCGGCTTAAGAATATACGTCTGTGTCAAGCTACAGAATCTGCAAATAGCAACGCGGAAGCAGCAGCTGCCAATTCAGCCGATGCATTACCGTCAAAGAAACGCGCGGTATCGCGCCGGCGTGTAAGTAAGAAGCAGAAGGATGATGGTCGATCGCCTTATCACACCAACACCCGTATGGACTGGTGAACACACCAAAATGTTTCTTGACATGTCTGCACAGTACGTGCATAATAAACTCTCGCAGAACAGACTAAAATCTTTCTGCGACACGTATGAAAGACTGATAAGTGCGTGTCCAACACCCGACATTATCGCAGAACTGTGCGATTTTAAACAAAATTATGCAAATGTATGATTTTAAACAAAGATTATGCAACTGTACAGTCAACTTCTGTGAAATAAACCTGTCTGCCTGAGAACGTATGGTTATGAATTGAAAAATAATTAAAATGATCACGCATTACAACCTAGGGGATCGATACACGTGCCCCAGCGCATTTACACAACTATGATGTCACTGGAAATGCCAGCATCCACGAGCAAACATTCGGTCATAGCAGGGAGCATCTTGATACACACATACGGAAATTCTCGCGGGGCGCCTCTGTAGGCAATAGTGTTTGTGATAGTGTGAGAGTTTTGGGGCTGATAGTTGTACGCACGACTTTTTACTGTTCTTTAGCAACGGTAAATTTTCAAACTATACATTTATAGACCACAATGCAGGACGCTAGATTCTTACTTTATTGTTAAGGAGCTGATTTTTGAAAACTAGTGGTAAATGTGATAGCCCGAGGTGTCGTGGTCTCGTGTGTGACGATACCCGATTTGTCTATATGGTTCTCACTAAATTACCACAGGCCGCGGGATTTTCAGTTTTCACACTTTTTTAAATACCTGAGAAAACAAAGCTATGTAGTTCCCATACCCGATGTGAAATATTATGGTCTAGAGTACATGGCACAGGGTGCTTCTGGTATGACATGAGAGTCAGAAACATTTGTCATGTGCCAAAATAGGCCGGGACACGTCTCAACATGCCTCAATTTTTTGTTGAATGGTGATCAAAAACGATATTATGGTCTAGAGTACATGGCACAGGGTGCTTCTGCTATGACATGATAGTCCGAAACACAGATATGTTAAAAAGTTTGTAGCCATTTTTGTTGAGTAGTGGTCAAAACCGTTGCATAGGTGTAGGCCTGTGCCAAAATAGGTCTTTCTGGTACGACATGGGAGTCAGAAACACAGCTATGCTAAAAAAGTTTGCACCCAATTTTTTGTTGAATACTGATCAAGATCGATTATTATGGGCTATGGTACATGGCACAGAGTGCTTCTGGTATGGCATGAGCGCCCGAAACACAGGTATGTTAAAAAGTTTGTACCTGATTTTTGTTGAACGGTACTCAATATCGCTGCATAGGAGTGGGTATGTACCAGTCGTACTATAATGAAAATGATGCAAATAAGGGTCTTTTTTTTTTTAGCTAAAAAGCACTAGCTGCAGCGGTGCTGGTACAGCATAAGTGTGCTGTGGGTGCATGAGTGGCGTGAAATGTTTAAAAATGATTCAGCGGATCACCACCATCTATGAAATGTGGTATTTTCCAAGCACCAGCGATAATCTGTTTGCCCCCTACATTAAACTACACTATAGGGATGCGCTGTAGGGGTCCGTGTATTCGCTATAGAAACACAGGTATGCTAAAAAGTTAGCACCCAATTTTTTGTTGAATGCTGATCAAAATCGAATATTATGAGTTAGAGTACATGGCACAGAGTGCTTCTGGCATGGTCTGAGGGTCCGAAACACGGGTATGTTAAAAAATTTGTACCCGATTTTTTGTTGAATGCTGGTCAAAATCGTTGCATAGTTGTGGTTCTGTGCCAAAATAGGCCGGGACACGTCTCAACATGCCTGTCTTTTATATCTGATGGGGCTTAGCGTCTTTAAAAATAGGCCTGCGCTGCAAGAACGCTACGCATCCCAGGCTATACAGTTGGTCATGTGTGTAGCTCATAGCGGGAACGTTAACATTCAACATGCCTTGAGAGGGTTTGTGAAGCAACTCGCTCAATATTTTCTAGATGACTGTGCGCGTGTTAACGGCCAGCACATAGTTTTTGAATTTCAGTATTGTTTTTTCCACGGCTGTACTGTGACCAGGACTTGTCCAGGCATGCCCAGACATGCCCGGACTTGTCCAGGCATGTCTCACATGGACCCTATATGTCCGTTCACAATATGTCTATCAGTATTAAAACATAAAAACTCCTCTGTACACGATCCTTAAGCAAAATAAAAAAATAATGTAAAATAAATCTGTGAAGGAGCAAAATGTTGAAATATACGCTTAACTAATATTTGAAAAATATGGTGTCTCACATGGACCCTATATGTCAGTTCACGATATGTCTATCAGTATTAAAACATAAAAACTCCTCTGTACACGATCCTTAAGCAAAAAATAAAAAAATAATATATGTAAAAATAAACTCTAGTGAATGAGTCTAAAAAATGTTGAAATATACGCTTAACTAATATTTGAAAAATATGGTGTCTCACATGGACCCTATATGTCAGTTCACGATATGTCTATCAGTATTAAAACATAAAAACTCCTCTGTACATTATTGTGAAGGGTTAAAAGAGGCTTCATGGTTGATATGATAAGCTGATCAGAATAGCTAGCATCATGAGAGCTGCTATGGTTGACAGTGGTAGCGAACGCATAACTAATATTTGATTGGCCAACTATACACAATGCTTTTTTAATATAGCTCCTCATATGGATGTGCTAATTGACTTCATATGCACGCACAGTATGTATTGTGAGCCCTGCACTTGCATGCTAACATCATTATATTAGCATCTGTGATTAGCTAGCATCATGAGAGCTGCTTTTGGTTGACAGTGGTAGCGAACGCATAACTAATATTGATTGGCCAACTATACAACTGCTTTTTTAATATAGCTCCTCATATGGATGTGCTAATTGACTTCATATGCACGCACAGTATGTATTGTGAGCCTGCACTTGCATGCTAACATCATTATATTAGCATCTGTGCTGGGGAAGTTACTTTATTGATATACATGCTTCACTGAGATACTTATAATCCTATATATAGTGCATATATGTCTGCGTATTGGGGGATATTGTGAGTTACATAGACTGCATATATATGGACAAATATATGTAGGTTATTATTGTTTAGCCCCGGATTAGTCTATTATCGTTATAACATATAAGATATGGAGATGGGCACTATTATATATTGATTTGAATGTAGTTCATACCTGTCTGCATTTGGCTATTTTTCTGCATGCTGTATATCCCACTCTTTTGGATTTTTATTCATGATAATGTATATGTCTTTGAGCTGTAACTTCATGTCAACACTTTGGCTATTTTTCTGCATGCTGTATATCCCCAATGACATGTATATATATATATTTATATTTATAGTTCATACACTTCTACATAGTATAATAGCCGCTAATTCAATTGCAGGCTTTTGTGTAAATCAGATAGCAAAGGACATGAAAAGACATTGGAGCATTCAACAGCGTTGTTCCTGTCTAGAGAGAATCCCATGACCTGTATTGCCATTTGTGTCGACATTTTGGTGTCACAATTAATTCAATGCTTGAAATGTCTTTGAGATGTATTTATTTATTACAGTAAAATCATGATTAGTTCTGGCAATAAACGTTTTTAAGATGAATGATCTCTTATGCCTATGTAATTTCCACACAGCTTCCCACAGAGAGGTAGTGTGGGAAGACCCTTCAGAAACCCATTGTTTTAAAATCACATTAGTGCAGGTTATGTTTGCTAGAAACCTTCGGTTTTATGGGCACTGCTATCAGAATACACATAAATGTGTTGGTTTTAAAAGATCCCACTGACTATACACAATGCAATACTATTTACTGTTTGCCTGAATTACCGTAGCATCGACCTTCACTCATTCTGACAATTCATGTCAACACTGTTGTACTACATTTCTATGTGCCAGTAAAGATGTATATCTATGTACCATGTTAGTTAGTAAATAGAAAAATATGCTCCTCTCAAAACAACACAAGCCTTAGATACACAGCTTGGTAATAGCTTACCGATCTGTAACAGAGAGTGCTAGAAATCACCTTTACATACAGGCATAGCAGTTCCAAACTTTTACACATTTACTGGGGGGCATTTATACAAACCTGCTAGAAATGAGCTTTACATACATTTACTGACGGATTCTAATACAGACATTTACTGGGTGCTTCTAATACAAACCCTTTACAGTTCATGTCAGGGCATTCTCTGCTAGAAAATAGCTTTACATCTACGGAAACAGCGTTGTTCCTGTCTAGAGAGAATCCCATGACCTGTATTGCCATTTGTATCGACATTTTGGTGTCACAATTAATTCAATGCTTGAACTGTCTTTGAGATGTATTTATTTATTACAGTAAAATCATGATTAGTTCTGGCAATAAACGTTTTTAAGATGAATGATCTCTTATGCCTATGTCATTTCCACAGCTTCCCACAGAGTTACACTGCCAAGCTAAAAATATATATACTGAATAAAACTATAAGATGAGCGTCATAATTCCAAATTCCACCACAATAGTGTTTTACATGCATTTACTGGGTCCTTAAAAGTTTCTCACCACAAAAAAGATCAAGATTCACTCTTTAATTCACTAAAAATCCTTATTATTTAACTAGAACTCCTTATACATTTACTGGGTCCTTAATCTAATCCAGTGGATAAAATATCAATAGAGACGAATAAATCACTTTGATTGAAATTCACAAATCCAGCAGCTCAGATTTCTCAGCCTGAGCAAAGTTCAGATCTCCCAGCCTGAGCAAAGTTCACACAGAAGACGGATTAAATGATAGGGGGCGTGTCGACCTGTCAGATTTGAGTTTGATGAGTAATACAGTTCCTATACTACTGATGAGGTGAGATATCAGGGAAGATGAAGGGATGAAGATGAGGTAGGAGTTATATTAGAAGCACGAAGTTAGAGGTAACAAGAGAATCCTTTCTCCAGTTCTGAAGCATGTGTTGTCCAAGATGGCACTGACCAAAAAGAAGGACGTGAGATAAAGATAGGAGGAGTTGGAGAAAGATAGGTATTTTAGGTAAAGCACAGTAATATTACATGAACAACATAATATAACAACGGCCAGTAGATGGCAGCAAAGTACACAAATACAATATATAGAATTAAACCATATACATTCGATAATGTCCTATAATGACTGAAAGTCTTGCAAAAGATTAGCTAACAGCACAAAAACAAAGGCTCGTGGTGTACAGTTGGTTTGAACTTCTTCAGGATTTCTGGAGTAATGTCCCTGTGGCCCATTGGCAGTCTCATGAGTAAGGAAAGGTGTTCTTCCTCATCATAAACCTGACCATTCCTGCATTCTGTTCTCCTTAATGCCACATTCCTTTGATTAAGATGTGCAGGCAACCACAATTTTGGTTTTGGTATCTCCTTGTAGATCCATAACTGGAAATTTATCCTTTCCATATTAGGCTAGGTTCACATTAGCGTTCCTCAGAGTTGCGGAGGGCTGCGGACTTCCTCCGTGAAGCTCCGCCCACTGCCACACCTCCTCCAGTCAGCTCCACCTACGTCTGCATGCGGCCTGTGTACTATCTTTAACATTAGGTACGGTACGCAGGCCATGCGGATGTATGCGGTTGCCTCCGCATGCGTCGTTTTGACGATGCGGCAAACAAAACAAATTCCACATTTACAGTGGCATGTAAAAGTTTGGGCACCCCTGGTCAAAATTATTTTTTATTGTGAACAGTTAACCACTTAGTGACAGAGCCAATTTGGTACTTAATGTCCAAGCCAATTTTTACAATTCTGGCCACTGTCACTTTATGAGGTTGTAGCTCTGGAACGTTTCAACGGATCCACTGATTCTGAGATTTTTTTTTCATGACATATTGTACTTCATGTTAGTGGTAAAATTTCTTTGATATGATTTGAGTTTATTTATGAAAAAAATGGCAATTTTGCAAAAATTTTGCAAGTTTTGCAATTTTCAAATGTTTAATATTTGTACCCTTAAATCAGAGGGACATATCGCACAAAACAGTTAATAAATAACATTTCCCACATGTCTACTTTACATCAGCACAATTTTGAAAACATAATTTTTTTGTTCGGATGTTATAAGGGATAAAAGTTGACCAGCGAGTTCTCATTCTTCCAACAAAATTTACAAAACCATTTTTTTTGGGACATTTGAAGTGAGTTTGGGGGTCAATATGACAGAAAATACTCAAAAGTGACACCATTCTAAAAACTGTACCCTCAAGGTGTGCAAAACCACATTCAAGAAGTTTATTAACCCTTCAGGTGCTTCAAGAGAACTAAAGCTATGTGGAAGGAAAAAAATTACCATTTTACTTTTCTCACAAAATACTTTGGAACCAAACTTTTTTATTTTCACAAATGTATCAGGAGAAAATGGACCACATAATATATTGTGCAATTTCTCCTGAGTACGCCAATACCCTGTATGTGGGGGAAAGCCACTGTTTGGGTTCATGGCAGGGCGCAAAAGGGAGAAAACACCATTTGACAATTTAAACACAAAATTGGCTGGGCTCAATGGCAGGCGCCATGTCGCATTTGGAGACCCCATGACGTACCTAAACAGTGAAAAACCCCAATTCTAACTCAAAACCCTAACACAGCCCTAACCCCAACCCTAACCCCAATCCCAAATCTAACCATAACCCTAACCACAACCCTAACCCCAACACCACAACCCTAACCCCAACACAACCCTAACCCCAACACAACCCTAATGCCAACTCTAGCCCCAACTCTAACCCTAGCCCCAATCCTAACCGTAGCCCAACTCTAATCCTAGCTCTAACCCTAGCCCAACCCTAAACCTAGCCCTATCCTAACCTTGGCAAAACCCTAACCCTAGCCCCAACTCTAACCCTAGCCCCAAACCTAAACCTAGCCCCACCCTAACTCTATCTATAACCCCAACTATAACCTCAACCCTAACCCTAGCTCTAACCCAGGGGTGGACATATCATTGGTGCAACCTGTGCAGCTGCACAGGGGCCCAAGAGGTGAGGGGGCCCATTTATACCTCTATAGCAGGTGCAGTTTTGCATTTTTAGGAGATCTTGGGCTGCAAAGGGCCCATGTATTGTTCTTGCACAGGGGCCCTTTTCTGACTTAGTCTGCCAGTGCTTTAACCCCAACCCTAACAATATCCCCAACCCTAACCCTAATGGAAAAATGGAAATAAATACTGTTTTAATTTTATTATTTTTATCTAAGGGAGTGATAAAAGGGGGTTGATTTACTATTTTTTTAATTTTGATCACTGTGATAGGGTCTATTACAGTGATCAAAATGAACCAATAGGAGAAATCTCCTATTGTTGCCGGGTGCCGGCCGGCAGATCCCAGAAGATGAGGCCGATGGCCGAGTGACATCACTGAGGGCTGCAGGAGGGTCCAGGGACACCGAAGGTACTGGGGGGGGCTCGGGGGACCCAATTTCTCTATCCTCTAATGTTCTCTGGGGGCTATATACTAATTTCTCAGAGCCGTTAAAAAGCAGCACTGAGGAATAAGTACCCTTAACTGCCGCCATTAAAAGGCGTATTGGCGGTCGTTAAGGGGTTAAGCAAGTTGAAGATGAAATGATCTCTAAAAAGCCTAAAATTAAAGATGTCTCATTTTCTTTGTATTTTAAGCAAAAAATACATTGTCATTTTTTTAATTTAAAAAAATTACTAAAGGGAAATGGCAAATGCAAAAATTTGGGCACCCTTAGAGATTTGTGTACTCAAATAACTTTGAGCAAGGTTTCAGACCTTAACTAGTCTGGTTATAGAGTTATAGCTAGCTCACTATTATCGTTAGGAAATTTCCCAGCTTTATAAAAACTCAACCTCCTCTAACCTCGTGCCAAAAAACAGCAGCTATGGGTTCTTTTAAGCAGCTACCTAGCGCTCTGAAAATGTAAATGGTGGAGGCCCATAAAGTAGAAGAAAGTTATAAGAAGATAGCAAAGAGTTTTCAAGTTGCTCTTTCTTCAGTTTAAAATGTAATTAAGAAATGGCAGTTAACAGGAAAAGTGGAGGTCAAGATAAGGTCTGGAAGACCAAGCAAAATTTCAGTGAGAGGTGCTCATAGGATTGCCAGAGAGGCAAATCAGAACCCGTGCTGGACTGCAAAAGACCATCAGAAAGATTTAGACTCTGGTGTTGTGGTACATTGTTCTACTGTTTAGAGACACCTGCACATGGAACAGTCATCCTCTCCTGCGTCCTCATCATGAAAATTCAGAGTCAGAAGTATGCAAAAAAAATCTAAACAAGCCTGATGCATTTTGGAAACCTGTCCTGTGGACCGATGAGGTTAGAACTCTTTAGCCACAATGATCAAAGATATGTGTGGAGAAAATAGGGCACAGAATTTCAGGAAATGAATATCTCGACAACGATTAAGCATGGGGGTTGATCAATCATGCTTTGGGATTGTGTTGCAGACAATGGCACAAGGAAAATTTCACAGGTAGATGGAATTATGGATTCAATTAAATTTCAACACATTTTTCATGCAAACATGACACAATCTGTAAAAAAGCTGAAGTTGAAAAGAGGATTTGTTTTACAAATGGATAATGATCCTAAACACACATAAAAATCCACAATAGACTACCTCAAAAGTGAAGGATTTACAATGGCCCTCACTGTCCCCTCATCTGAACATCATTGAAAATCTGTGGCTAGACCTTGAAATAGCAGTGCATGCAAGAAATCTCACAGAACTGGAAACATTTTCCAAGGAAGAATGGATGAAAATCCCTCAAACAAGAATTGAAAGACTCTTCATTGGCTACAAAAGTGTCTACAAGCTGGGATACTTTCAAAAAGGGGTGCTACTAGGTACTAACCATGCAGGGTACCCAAACTTTTGCATTGACCCCTTTTCCTTTTTGTAATTTTTAAAATGTAAAAAATGGCAATATTATTTTTGCCCAAAATACAAAGGAAATGTGTCACCTTTTAGACTTAGGGGTGCCTAAACCTTTACATGCCAGTTTACATATATTGGATGGGATGAGCTGTATCTACAATTTATCTTATATTACTGCCCATTATACTTTATAAAAGCTATTTTGGTTCCATTATACAATATAGGAGCTAATGTGGTGCCAATTATACACCACAGGAGCTAATGTGAGGCCCATTATACAGTATAGTAGCTATCGCGGTGCCCATTATACAGTTTTGGGGCTAACGTGGGGAACATTATACAGTATACAAGCTAATGTGGGGCCTATTATACAGTATGGGAGCTAATGTGAGAGCCATTATACAATGGTGTTTACTATGGGTTCCATTATACAGTTTGGGGGCTAATGCGGGGGTGATTATATAGTTTGGGTGCTAATGTAAGGGCCATGCTACTAACATCTATTACAGAGATAGTGATGGGCAAGGGAATCTGAGCTTATGTTAATTTCTGCGTGCATCTGCCCTCCCCTGAAGACACAATGAAGGAGAAATGCGTCGGAAGTCACGTAGGACTATCTTAGGGCACATTACGACCAGGGTGAGCTGTGGACTGCCCTTGTAAGGGTGGTAGTCTCTTGGGCATAGGTCCTTCTAGTGCTAAATGGGGCACAATAGAGCCAGGTCCAGATACCACCCCTACCCCCTTTTACCAGTAGGCAATCTGTTGGTTAGCACATTTGTTTGAAGGATGTCGTCTCTGCAGTTAACAAGAACAAGGTGAGACTGTTCCACTTTTATTTATTGTACCGTATTCTGTCATCCAGTAAATATTTTTATAGAGGCATTAAAAAAGGGTCCATGTATACAAATTTAAATTATGTCGTAAAAAGTGCCTTTGATATGATGACCACTGTCATACCGGCCAACTGGTTTTGATAATAAAATTATTTCTTGATTCACTCTTTTTTCTACCACTGTGGTATAACCCCTTCAATCACGAGCCTGTTTTCACCTTCATGACCAAGCCAAATGTTATGAACAGTGTCACTATATGAAGTAATGACTCTGGAACACTTTGGTGGATCTCACTGATTCTAAGAAAGTTTGCTCATGACTAGTGTTGAGCGATACTTCCCGATATCAAGAAGTATCGGATCGGATTGAGAAAGGCAATCTGCCGAAACGCGCGTCGGGGAGGGCACACCAGGCTGTCATTGCATTACACGTGCTCAGGTAATATGTGGTAGCTACTTTATTGTGTTGCGGGGTCATGTTCACCCTGCTGATATCTTACTAATCCACGTTACCAGCTGGTGCTATGATATGCATTCTTTAATTGCAAATATGATATTTCATGCTATATATTAGTGCTATCACATCCACGCTAGCATGTGTTTACTTTTTTGAATCTACCTTTCTGGGGATTTGTGCAATATTTGGATAAATGTTAATTTGCACATATGTATATTGCTAATATTTTTGCACTATCCCTTGAGTCTATTATATAGCTATAACCATATGATTCCTGTTGTCCTCTGTCTTACATGTGGCATACGGTCAATTGACCTCTATCTTTCCCCCCATTTTCCTCATTCCTGACATATGTGTTCAATAATAAAATTGTAATTTTTTACGTTTAAATTATTTGTTGGGTATTTCTTTCGCAATTTTTTTCTTCGTGTTATAGTAAAATAGCCGCTGATTCAATTGCCCGCTTTTGTGAAATTACAGAACCACCCGACATGAAATGACACATGGTTTACATACAGTTAACCATGTAATTTCATGTAGTTTGATATATGGTTTTCACTAACAATTACATGAGTGTATGTGTGCAAAATTTCATACATGTAGGGGTTAATTAAAGGTGTAAATTTGTTGAAAAAAAATGTGTGGGCTCCCGCGCTATTTTCTAAACCAGACAAACAAAGCCAGCGAGTGGGGGCAGATAATAATAGCCGAGGGAGGGTGCATTTATTTTGTGCCCCCCCCGGCTACTAACATCTGCCCCAGCCACCCCAGAACAGGCAAATCTATAATTAGATGCGCCCTTTCTGGCACTTTGCCGGTCTATTCCATTTCCCTGTAGTGGTGGCGAATGGGTTAATAATGGGTTAAAGCCACCTTGCTATTGAAAGGTGACTTTAAGCGAGGTTAATAATTGAGAGTTGTCAATTTGACAACTATTAATTATTAATCCTATTGAAGGAAATAAAAAAAAACACACACACATGAAGAGTAAATAATTTTAATGAAATAAACACACATTTTTTTGACCATCGTTTATTTAACTGGTAATCCTTGCGAAGCCCTTGGTCTCCTGTAATAAAGAAAAAATAATAAAACAACATTATACTTACCGTATATACTCATGTATAAGCCGACCCGTGTATAAGCCGACCCCCCTAATTTTGCCACAAAAAATGGAAAAACTTATTGACTCGCGTATAAGCCTGGGGTGAAAAATGATTATGCCCCCATATGATGCTCCACAGATTATGCCCCCATATGCTGCACAGATTATGCCCAATATGCTTCAGAGATTATGCCCCCATATGCTCCAGATTATGCCCCCATATATTCCACAGATTATGCCTCTGTATGATCCACAGATTATGCCCCTATATGCTCCATATTTTGCCCCCATATGCTCCAGATTATGCCCCCATATGTTCCACAGCTTATGCCCCCATATGCTCCATATTTTGCCCCCATATGTTCCACAGTTTATGCCCCATATTATGCCCCCATATGCTCCATATTATGCCCCCATATGCTCCATATTATGCCCCATATGCTCCATATTATGCCCCATATGTTCCACAGCTTATGCCCCCATATGCTCCATATTATGCCCCCATATGTTCCACAGCTTATGCCCCCATATTATGCCCCCATATGCTCCATATTATGCCCCATATGTTCCACAGCTTATGCCCCCATATGCTCCATATTATGCCCCCATATGTTCCAGATTATGCCCCATGTGCTGCTGCAAAAAAAATAAAAAAAATGACATACTCACCTCTCGTCGCTGGGGGCCAGGTGCCGGGGTCACCGCTCACTCAGAACCCGGCACCTGTGATATTTACCTGACCTCTCTGCACCGCAGCGCTGCGTCGTCTTCCTGGTCCTCGGCAGTGAATGATCTGGCAGGGGGCGCGGCGCTCACTAATGACGTCATCGCGCCCTCTGCTGATCATTCACCGCCAGAGAAGTCAGACGAGGACGCAGCACAGCGGTGGAGAGAAGACAGGTAAATATCGCTATACTCACCTCTCCGCCGCGCGTCCCTGCAGCTTCTCCCGGCGATCTCTGCAGCGCTTCCTTCCTACAGCGGTCACATGGTACCGCTCATTAAAGTCATGAATATGTGCATATTCATGACTTTAATGAGCGGTGCCATGTGACCGCTGCAGGAAGGAGCCGGAGATCGTGGGAGAAGCAGGGGGGCTGCAGAGACCGCGGCGGCGGAGAGGTGAGTATAATCCGACACCCCCGCTCCCCCTCCCCCGCCGACCCCCGTATATGACCCGCGTATAAGCCGAGAGGGGGACTTTCAGCCCTAAAAAATGGGCTGAAAATCTCGGCTTATACATGGGTATATACGGTACCTATCCGCCGCTCTGTCAGGTCCCACGCTGTAATCCTTCACAAAGGGTTAACTGCCTTACAGCCAAGTAGTGCAGATAATGCTGCCTGCTCAGCTGTAAGCTCTCGAATGAATGAGTCCCTCTCCCGGCGACAGGAGAGGAACTGATTACAGTGGTAAGCTTCATTGATTGCTTCCCACTTTCACTTCAGGTCAGCCGGGATTCCCTCTGATGTCACTGATGCTGTGCGGTGTCCCCGGCTGACCTGAAGTGAAAGTGGGAAGCAATCAATTAAGCTTTCCACACTAATCACTTCCTCTCCTGTCAGCTGAGAGAGGAACTCATTCATTCGGGGGTTTACTGCGAGAATGGCAGCATTAGCTGCGGTCCCTGCAGTAAACATTAACCCTTACATCGGGGGACCTGACTGAACACCGGATAGGTAAGAATAATGTTGTTTTATTATTTTATTTTTATTACAGGTGAACAACGGCTTCGAATGGATTTACCTGGAAAATAAAATATGGTCAAAAACTGTTTCATTATTTCATTAAAATGATTTTTAATTAAAGTGTGTGTGTTTTATTTTTATTTCATACAATAGGATTAATAATTGATAGTTGTCTAATTGACAGCTTTCAATTATTAACCTGGCTTAAAGTCACCTTTCAATAGCAAGGTGGCTTTAACCCATTATTAAACCATTTGCCACCGCTACAGGGCAATGGGAATAGACCGGCAAAGTGCCGGAAAGGGTGAATCTAATTATAGATTTGCCTTTTCTGGGGTGGCTGGGGGCAGATGTTAGTAGACGGGGGGGCCCAAAATAAATGCACCCTCCCTCGGCTATTATTATCTGCCCCAACTCGCTGGCTTTGTCTGTCTTTTTTAGAAAATAGCGCGGGAGCCCACGCATTTTTTTTCAAAAATTTTACACCTCATATATACAGTGCCTACAAGTAGTATTCAACCCCTGCAGATTTAGCTTGGCATTGTGACATTTGTACTGTAGATCAGCCTGGAAGTGGGAAATGCACTGCAGCAAAAATTTTTGTTTTAATTTTTTTTTTTTAAAACGTTAAAAGTTAATTCAGAGTGTCATTTATTATTCAACCCCTCAAACCACAAGAATAATACCAGGCCACAGCAGTCTGCTTATCTTGGTTGGTTAACAAAAATAGGGGATCCCCTTAAAAAAAAAATGGCGTGGGGTCCCCCCTATTTTTGTTAACCAGCCAGATGAAGCAGACTACTGAGGCCTGGTATTTCAGGCTGGTAAGGATCCAATATCCATGAACCTTGCAAGCCTGATAATACCAGGCCACAGCAGTCTGCTTATCTTGGTTGGTTAACAAAAATAGGGGATCCCCTCGAAAAAAAAATGGCGTGGGGGTCCCTCTATTTTTGTTAACCAGCCAAGTAAAAAGCAGACTGCTGCGGCCTGGTATTAAAAGACTGTCAAGGCCCATGGATTTTGGCCCTCAACAGCCTAAAAATACCAGGCTGCAGCAGCCCCACAATTGGCGCATCCAAAGATGCGCCAATTGTGGCACTTTACCCGGCTCTTCCCACTTGCCCTGTAGCGGTGGCAAGTGGGGTAATAAGGGGTTAATGTCACCTTTGATTGAACGGTAACAATAAGCCCGGTTAATAATGGAGAGGCGTCAATAAGACACCGATCCATTATTAATCATAAAGGTTGTAAATGTTTAAAAAAATACACAGCCAGAATAAAGTCTTTTAATGAAATAAGACACAACACAGTTTTCATTCCTTTTATTGCACTCTCATCCTGCGACGCCATCGATCTCCTGTAAAAAAAACAAAAATAACAAACCAACACAAATACTCCCTGTCCGACGTAGTCCAAGATAACGTGGGTCCCACGACGAGTCCAGCTCTGCTACATCTGGATGCCAGGCACAGCCTGACATCCAGACACAGCAGAGCTGCTTACCAGAGGAGATTCCCGGCGGTGACGTTATCCGGACTTCTTTACGGCCAGCTGTCGCGAGAGTACAGCTGGCCGTGATTACCCAGCACACGGCAGTCACGTGCAGTTATCGCGAGAAGCTGCATGTGACCACCAGGGAGAGGGTAATGGCGGCCATCCATGACATGACTACCGGGGATCTTCTGCCAGGTAAGTGCTGAGTCCTGACTCCTGACAGACCCGACCGACACTGACAGTGACACTTTCGGAAGCTCCTGTGTCACGTACTTCCTTCTGTGACACAGGAACTCCCCATATACTTTACAGAAAAATTCCGATTCCGGTATCCGATATGCAAAAAATATCGGAACTCAGAATCGGAATTCCGATACAGCGAATATCGGGCGATACCCGATATTTGCGGTATCGGAATGCTCAACACTACTCATGACATATTGTGCCTCATGCCAATGGTTAAATTTTTTGATATGACGCGTATATTTGTGAAAAAAATAGAAAATTTGGTGAAAATTTATCAATTTTCACACTTTTATGCCCTTAAATCAAAGAGTTATGTCGCTCAAAATAGTTAATAAATAACATTTCCCACATGTCCACTTTACATCAGCACAATTTTTGAAACATAATTGTTTTTGATTAGGAAATTAGAAGGGTTAAAAGTTGACCAGCGATTTCTCATTTTTACAAAATTTACAAAACTATTTTTTATGGACCACATCACATTTGAAGTGACTTTGAGGAGCCTATATGACAGAAAATACCCAGAAGTGACACCAATCTAAAAACTCAGGTGCTTCGCAGAAGCAATGTAGAAGGAAAAAAATGAACATTTAACTTTTTTTTCACAAAAATGTTATTTTAGACCAATTTTTTTTAATTTCAAAATGGTAACAGGAGAAAATGGACCACAAATTTGGTGTGCAATTTCTACTGAACACACCAATGCCCTATACTTGGGGGTGGGGGGGGACAAATGTTTGGATGCACGTCAGGGCTCGGAAGGAAAGGAGCGCCATTTTGTTAATGCAAAATTTGTTGGAATCATTAGGGGATACCAAGTCGCGTTTGGAGAGCCCCTGATGTCCTTAAACAGTGGAAATCCCAAACAAGTGACACCATTTTGGAAAGTACTGTAGACCCTTCAAGGAAATTATATAGATTGCTAATTGAGCATCTTCAACTGCCAGGTGCTTCACAGGAGTTTATAACGTTGGGCCGTGAAAATAAAAAAAATCATATTTTTGCCACAAAAAATGTTCTTTTAGCCCTAAATTTTGCATTTTCATAAGGGTAACAGGAGAAATTGCACCATACAATTTGTTGTGCAATTTCTCCTCAGTACGCAGATACACAATATGTGGCAGAAAACTACTGTTTGGGTACAAAGCAGGGCTCAGAAAGGAAGGAGTGATGTTTTGAAATGCACACTTGATGGAATGGTCTGAGGGTGTTATGTTGCGTTTGGATAACCCCTGATGTGCCTAAACAGTGGAAACCCCCGACAAGAAATCTCTTTTTCGAAACTAGATCTCTCAAGGAATTTATCTAGACATGTGGTGAGCACCTTGTACCCATAGGTGGTTCTTACAATTTTACAATCTGTGAAAATGAAAAAAAAACAATTTTTCCCACAAAAATGTTGTTTTAGCCCCACTCTTTTTAATTTTTACAAAGAAAGCAGGACAAAATGAGCCCCAAAATCTGTTTTGCAATTTCTCCTCAGAACACTGATACCCCATATGTGGTCAAAAACTTCTTTTGAGGCACAATGCAAAGCTTAGAATGGAAGGAGGACCATACTGGAGTTCAGATTTTGCTAGACTAGTTTGAGGGTGCCATGTCACATTGGCAGAGCCCAGGAGTACCGCATTTTGCAAACCACCCCTCTCAATGAATTCATCTAGAGGTGCAGTGATCATATTGACAACACATTTCTGCTGAATGTAGAAATACCCCATATAAGGCTGTACATTACTGCTTTGCTATAAGGCGAGAAAGGAAGGAGCGCTATTTGCTTTCTGCAGCGTAAATTTTCCTAAAATAGTTTAGAGACCCTATATACAGAGCCCCTAAGTGCTAGAATAGCAGAATACCCCCTCGAGTGACCCTATTTTGGAAATTAAACCCCTTTGGGAATTTATCTACAGATGTAGTGACGATTTTGACACCATGAGTGTTTTCCTGAAACTAGTAGCTATGAATATTGCAGAGTGGAAATTGCAAACTGCCATTATTGTGCCAAGTACGTGTTAGTCACCAGTATGTTGTAGTGCCCAGTATGTGATTCTGGAGACATGCAGCCATATATTAAGTGGGATCACATGGCTACAGAAATGCCAAACATGTGGATGCTAAATGTGGTTTAGACACACTGGGGCTCAGAAGGGAGAGGGGCATTTGGATTTGGGAGCGCAGAATTTGCTGAATTTCATTCGGAGGATGAGGAGCCATTTTACTTTTCCAGAGCCTTTGTGCTACCAGTAATGTGGTTAACACTGACAGACCTCGGTAGGGACTTGCTTTTTTTGTGAAATGTGTTGAAACTTTTATTGGGAACGTTTTACATAACGTTTGGGATCACATGTATCCTGAAATCTATGCTTTGGTGTTTCCATCTAAAAGTCCTTTTCAGAAGTGCACAAAACTGTGTCGGGTCACACTTTTATGAATTTCATTAAATGACGAAGACCACTCAATAAAAGGCCAGACGGCATCCACAGTGTCTCCATCTGCCTCATTATAGGGAATCTTCCACCGGAGGTTCCATCTGAATCACATATTTCAGAGATTTACATGGAAGCCAGGTTTAAGCACTCAGCGCAAAGCACAGGATAAATGTGAACCAAGTGTTAGGGCTCATACTCACTGACGAGAAATACGGACGATTGCAAGCCGATAAAAAATCGGATTGCAATCGGACCAATGTTATTCAATAGGGGACTTCTCATTTGCGATTTCTTTCTCAGCTGAAATCGGTCTGAGAAAAAAATCGCAGCATGCTGCGATTTGCAGCGATTTTCGCAAAACACTACATATATACACATATAATACATATATATATATATATATACATGTCATTGTGACACATATATATATATATATATATATATATATATTTATAGTTCATACACTTCTACATAGCAGAATAGCCGCTAATTCAATTGCCGGCTTTTGTGAAATTACAGAAGAAATGCTATCCATAGTCAATACTGTAAAATCACACTGACAGCTCACAAAACGCTACATATATACACATATAATACATATACAGTACAGACCAAAAGTTTGGACACACCTCATTCAAAGATTCTTCTGTATTTTCATGACTATGAAAATTGTAGACTCACACTGAAGGCATCAAAACTATGAATTAACACATGTGGCATTATACATTACACTTTACAAAAAAGTGTGAAACAACTGAAAATATGTCTTATATTCTAGGTTCTTCAAAGTAGCCACCTTTTGCTTTGATTACTGCTTTGCACGCAGAAAAGGTGAACGGATGGACTCTACATGCCTGGTTCCCACCGTGAAGCATGGAGGAGGTGGTGTGATGGTGTGGGGGTGCTTTGCTGGTGACACTGTTGGGGATTTATTCAAAATTGAAGCAGTGAGCGGTCCAGCTCACCCCAAACCATCTCGATTGGGTTCAGGTCTGGTGACTGTGGAGGCCAGGTCATCTGGCGTAGCACCCCAACACTCTCCTTCTTGGTCAAACAGCCCTTACACAGTCTGGAGGTGTGTTTGGGGTCATTGTCCTGTTGAAAAATAAATGATGGTCCAACTAAACGCAAACCGGATGGAATAGCATGCCGCTGCAAGATGCTGTGGTAGCAATACTGGTTCACTATGCCTTCAATTTTGAATAAATCCCCAACAGTGTCACCAGCAAAGCACCCCCACACCATCACACCTCCTCCATGCTTCACGGTGGGAACCAGGCATGTAGAGTCCATCCGTTCACCTTTTCTGCGTGCAAAGCAGTAATCAAAGCAAAAGGTGGCTACTTTGAAGAACCTAGAATATAAGACATATTTTCAGTTGTTTCACACTTTTTTGTAAAGTGTAATGTATAATTCCACATGTGTTAATTCATAGTTTTGATGCCTTCAGTGTGATTCTACAATTTTCATAGCCATGAAAATACAGAAAAGTCTTTGAATGAGAAGGTGTGTCCAAACTTTTGGTCTGTACAGTATATACATATATATTATATATATATCTATATATATATATATATATATATAGATATATATATATATAATTATTTGCTTTTTGTGTAAATTGTTTTTACAATGTGATTTTTACATGATTTTTAACATAGAGATAACTGCTCTATGAAAAACGTCATGTTAAAATCGCATTGCATACAGATGGAAAACGGATGGATACAAATCGCATGACAATCGCATGACAATTGTATATATTCGGATCTTTTTTTCCATCCAGAAAACGGACCGTTTTTTTTCCCACAAATGGGTATGAGCCCTTAATGTGATCTTTGGGAGGCAGACTGGGCAAATCAACAGCACATGAGGAATTGGTTTTATTTTTTTACCATTCCTCGTAAGTAATTAGACAACTTCATTCTCTGGGTCGGTGCGATTACAGCAATGTCAGATTTATATATTTTTTTTCTGTTTGACTGCTGTCACACACAAACTCTTTTTACATCCCTATAATTTAATAGCTACAATTTTTCCATATATCTGCCAACAGAGTCATGTGAAGGCTTGTTTTTTGGTGGCCAAGTTGATGTTTTTTATTGGTACCATTTTTGGTTACATGACATTTTTTGATCGCTTTTTATTTTGATTTTTGGGAGGCAGAATGAACAAAATCAGCAATTCAGGTATTGTTTGTTTTTGGGTTTTTTTTAAGCCGCTCCGTGTGTGGTAAATTTGATCAGGCAGCTTTATTCTTCGGTTCAGTACGATTACAGCGATTCCACTTTTTTATGTTTTGGAGCTTTTGCACAATAAAAATTTTTTATAGAACAAATGGATCTGTATTGTGGCATGTTTTTTGCAGGACAAGATTACATTTTCAGCTATACCATTTTTGTTTGCATTCGTCTTTTTGATCATGTTTTATTGCACTTTTTGTTCTGTGGTATGATGATAAAGCATCGTTTTTTTATTTCTTATGGTGTTCACTAAAGGAATTAACTAATGGGACAGTTTTATAGGTCGTGTCGTTACGGACACAGCGACTAAATATGTGTGCTTTGTTTATTTTTTTTTCTTAAAAATTTATTTTATGGGTACAATATATTTTTATTTTTTTATTATTTTGTGATTTTTTTTACAATTTTTTTTAACTTTTTTATCTTTTTTACTGAGTCCCTTTCACTTTGACAGCGCTGATTGCTTATAAAGCAAAGCAATGCACGATACGGAACTAGGACCTCAAACAACCAACACATTTGACACCAGAGAGCTCCCAACTCTTCGGCTGGTCTCCAGAGAAACTCTATCACCAACAGTCAGCTGATGCATCAGGTGACTAAAGAATGGTGGGAGTGGTCACCACCCACATCAGCTGACCAACAACACAGCTGCTGCCAGCAAGGAAAACTGACATTAACTCTTGCTGGCCTGAAAGGAAAAAAGCTACATTTAAATTATAGTGGAACCAGAGCTGCCATGAAACCAAAAATGAATCATAACAGTGGGAGTATCATACTGTGTATAGCGAGCTGTGGGCCTACCATTCTATGTATAGGGGAGCTGTGATGACCTCATACTCTGTATAAAGGAGCTGTGGGCCCACCATACTGTGTATAGAGGAACTATACATTGAGGGACTCTGTAGACATTATTAAAAGTTAAGTGGGCATTTTCTAGTAGGCAATTTTACCATCTAGGGGGCACAACTGAGGCATTGTTATTATGTAAGAGGCATCAGTAGGGTGAGTAGTTAATGCAAGATGGAAATACATGGGGACATGGCCTGTTGATGCCCAGGATGCCCACAACCATAAGATCTGTGCTCTAATACGTTTCCACTCAGTCATATTCCAGAAGACGAGGTAGGAGTAACTAGAGTCACATTCACACAGGTGTTCAGTGGTCAGCATCGCTTTCCGCTGAGCAACAACTGATACACCTTTTATTTGGGTGTTCTAGTTCTGTTGTCTTTGTTTCTGTCAGTTTTGGATAACATATGTCTTTTTAATTTACTTTTTGTTTGTCCTATCACTTTTTGAGTGCAGCTGTAAATACCTTCCCCTACCAGTGTTTTCTGCTGGTGATAGACTTTGTTGGATTCATTCACAGTGCTGTCCTTTGTGTTAGTTGTAGTTGCTTTATGTGTGATTCTTTTCTTCCTTAGGGAACTGCTACACTAGCGATCCTAGGAGCTGCTAAGGACATTCAGGGTAAGCCACGGTTGAGTGAAGGCGCCATTGTGTTACCTTAGGGTGCCAACCTCTGTCGTCAGGGACAGACCAGGGTCAGAGAAGGGCTTTTTCTAGTCTAAACAAGGACCTGTCAGGTTAAGGTATTTGTCTTCCTGGTTTGTACATTACCTGTCACGGTCCACAACAGAGAGGAGCCAGAAGACCGTAGCATCTAATTGCTCGTACTCCTGCGCTGAAAAGAAGCACTTCACCTTCTTTTTAAATGGAGTTAATTTCTTTTGACAGAACTGGTTAATCGACCATGTCGGGAGCTCTGGGAGTCTGAGCTCTCAGCTGAGCTCGGTTAGCCACTCCCATCCACTTTATAATTTGGGTCCTGATTGAAAGCCATATCAGAGGTAGCTTATGCTACATGACTTGGAGGAGAGGTGTTTATATGAGGAGTTTGGATTAGTTATCTGTGACTGTTGCATGGGTTTGTAAGTGTGATAATTCCCTTCCCTTCTCTTACTTTGGTTTTTCCCCATCCTCCACTCCCCGGTGCATTCCTCTGTTATATGTGAGTGAATATTTGTATGCCTGGTATTTCAGTTACCCTTGTTCGTGTTGCCTTGTTTGTTGGGTTGGTGTACTGCGGTGTATGGCAGCGCCCTTCTTCCCTGTATGGGAAAGAGAATAGACGGAGGGCTGATTCAGGAGATAAGGCAAGGGTGCAGGCCCCGGCATCTTCACCTTCAGAAGTATGCCAAGGAATAGGCAATCTAGGGCTCCCCTTGTGTTAGGGAGAGGGAAGGAGCCCCTGGTCCCGGTTCACCCAACAGCTGAGTCGTGACATTACCGGTGTAAATGTGCTTTGGCAGTCATAACAGAAGGACAATGGACCAGTGGTGGTGGGGGCTAGCATCTATCAGCAGATGTTCCACTATGCCTTGGTAGTGTGAACCTCATTAGCTAAAGCTGCACTGCAGCTTGTTCCACTGTCACTGGTTTTCCCTCCACCCAAAGATGACCTGCTTGTTTAATCCTATGGGAATACATTTAAAGCCTTCCCTATAATAGGCTAATGAGCCGAACTGAGTCCTGTAAGTGTCTGGAGTTACCCCATAATATTCCAGCATGGTTTGCTTAATGTCTTCATACGCATGGTTCCATGGAGGGTCCATAGTTCAATACTCTTCTGCAGCTCCACCCTCTAAGAGTCACACAAGATGCCAGATTCATGCCATTTCTGGAACTTCCATTAACTGACATTGATGTTCAATGTCTTGGAAGAATCCCTCAATGAAGTCTCATTAAAAGGTTTAATGTCCTTGAGGGACACTCTTGGGGATTAATGTCAGCCTGTGGTTTTTAGCTTCTTCCACAGCATGCTACCTTTCAAGAGTTTCTCCGAATTGCCTCCCGTTTATCCTCTATGGTGGCTTTGTCGCCAAACAATGCCTTCTCCTTCTCATACCTTACCTCTATGTCCCATCTTTCCTCCAATTGCTACGGGAATTCCCGTACCATCTTGAAGGTTAGTTCCTTCCAATACCTCAATTAGTTGAACCTTGGACAGCCCTTTGCAACTGACCCCTTTTCACAGGCCCTTGTTTGTGGGTTTATTTAAGTCCAATTTGTGTATCCTGAGGGTCTGGTTCTATTTGTTGCCAAGCCGCTGTCCTCCATTCCCTCTGGCCTTATCCTACTACTGCTAACCAGTTTGTGACAGGTTGTGTGACAGAGCACGCAGGTATATTTAATTATTTAATTTAACAGAGATAGTCTAGGAATTGCCCGGTATACTCTGCACCACTGTTAGATATCCTAGATGTGATTGGGTCCCCTGAAGATTCTGCAAAGATGAAACGTGTTAGAACGCAGAGGGATAGTGCATGACCTCTATTGCAGGGGAGATGTGGACTGCCCTTGTCAAGGCAGGAGTTTGAAAAGTAGTCTAATGTAGCCCAAATAGGGTCTGATAGAGCTACAATTCTAACTTGGCTGTCCTGAGAGGAACCATCAGGGCTGGTACACTCCCTGGACCTGACTGAATTCTACATATGGGTGAGATCACTCCAGTTTATTATCCTCTTTATAATGTGATGGGGTGTGTGTTTGTCTTGCCCCTTCCTATAAATATGTTAACCTGCTTTTTCCCTCTTGTTGGTTGTGAGACTGGGCCACAGATTTGATAAGAATTGTTTATTGACCACTGTCACTGTTTTCTATATAAACCTGTGAGATATGATAGTTGTGTCTACTCACATTCATTAATTGATATATGATAGCTGATCCAACGTTTTATATAAATTGCAGAATTGGATTGTCTTTATGCTGTATGTTATGTTGATGCTTATATAGAAATTTCTTTAGTATCTATGGCATCCATTTATGTACAGCATTTTTGTTTTCTTTATACTCAGTTACCTTTATAGCACATTTACTTGTTGGTCATAATTGAATATTCTATAGGAATTGAGCTAATTTGTATAGCCTCTTTTCATTTTTAAAGCAGCACATATTTTACTTATATTATTAAAAGTTTTGTTTTATACCTACTTTATTTGCTGTACACTTACTGTATATTAATTGGTGGAAGAATATATTTGGGTGGGTTCATATTTCCACCTCTTGCTGTTCTATAAGGTTTTATTTACAAGGAAGTTTAGAGATATTCTGTTCCTTAACTTGCGTGGAATTTCCCCTAACTACATAATGTATCCTTTTTCTCCTTTTTTGGAGAACAGTGTGACTGTATGTAATTTGGTTATCCTCTGTGAGATAAACTCTGAAGGAAATGAAGAGGACAGAAGTGGAATTTGTGCTAATGATTTATATATTCAGCTTACAGATAATTTACTCCACACAATTGTAGCAAAGTCTATGCTGACAGATGGTAGAGTTCACATTGTGCTATCCTTCCCATTCAGGGCTCCATTGTGGGCTTCAGTCTGAGTGCCTGAAAAGCGGAGTTCAGTCGCTCCTCACAAAGAGCCATTGAATGCAATGAGGCAAAGTGCAAAACACAATAACTTAGTAGACCTCACTATTATGTACAGTTAAAAAGATGAACACTACCACAAAGTAGCTGAGTCCAAAGTTTCGTATTTTGGACTCTGTTTACATTGTTGAATTCAGAGGAACCAAATTTTGCTTTTCTTTAAATAGTATTTCTTTTAAAATCCCAATATTGTCTATAGTGATACATTCTTTGCTCACTGCATAATTGTACAGATTTAACTGGAAAATCTCTCTGGCAACACCAGCAGATCAATTGTAATGTTGGCCCATATCTACAGTCAGTGGTTTAGCTTGGTTTGTCAGGGCCCGGACCAAGGTAAGTAATTTTCGCCCTGAACCCATGAACCACTAATACTCCGTAATTCCCTTCCGCAAGTCCAATATTGAATCCCTGATCCCTCAAGCATATGTTTTGTAATTTGAGGAAAATATTGATGTTATTATAGTTTGTGCTTTTATGTCCTAGTTTTATTTCTGCTTTTTGATGAAATCAGACTCAACATCTTTAAAATATTAAGTTATACCTTGGTATATATCTCTTTGCTTTTTATTTTTGTATTTTATTTTTTTAATGTACCAATTTTATTACCCTAATCCTATTTCTAACTCCATCCTTAACCCTAACCTTATCTCTTACAATAGCACTAACCCTAGCCTTAACCCTAGGCCTAATCCTAGCTCTAAGCCCAACCATAGCTTTAACCTTAAAAAGTATCTATCAGCAGGTTTTTGCTATCTCATCTGAGAGCAGCATAATGTAGGAAAAGAGACCCTGAATCCAACGATGTAACATTTTGTTTACTGGGTGTCACGCTGTATAGCAGATATATATATATGTGATGACAGTAATCTATATCAAAAGGGCAACATACAATATAACATGCGCATAGATATATGATAACATAGAATTACCTGACAGAAAGTCCAGTGGGTCAATACGGAATCCGTTATACGCTGTCTCCGGCTAGAGGGTGACCGGGGTCTATGCTGACCCTAAACTGGGGTCCTAACTAATCCCTCTACCTGGAGGTACTGTTAAAGGTACAGAGGTCCAGACCACCAGCGTAAACCCTGTCTCCTATCAATCCCTGCCAACTGTAATCTAGTCCTAAGAAGAACCCTGATTACCACCAAAGGGAATGAACAGGTAACGGTTAATGAACAGAAAGACATACAAGAAAGACAAGAAATAAAGTAAATAAAGTCTTACATACAACACTCACACACAGTAGGAACACCTAAGGTCTCAGAGATAAACTATAAGCTATAAGAGTAAAAACAACTAAGGAGCTCTTAGCTTAAGTATTCTCAGAACCGATCCAGTCTGCTAGACTACATAAAGGCTTTCACCGGCATCTAACAAGCAGACTGGCAGGTATATGAAGGAATCTAATTAGAACATAATCAAAAGCAGCCGGGTGAGGCTGGACCTAGTCTTAGCAAAGAGCTAGGTAAAATTAACTCCCTCATTACCAAACACAAAGAAACAGCAACTCAGCTGTGAGAATGTCAGAGTGTGTAATCGCGACGATCCTTGTGGCGATACACCCATGACAGTACCCCCCCCTCTACGAGGGGACTCCGGACCCTCAGGGCCAGGTCTGCCCGGGTGAGTTGTGTGAAAGGTCCGAACCAATCGATCTGCGTTAACATCAGACGCAGGGACCCACGTCCTCTCCACAGGACCATACCCCCTCCAATGAACCAAGTACTGAAGGGATCGGCGACTGAGACGTGAGTCAATGATTTTCGACCCATGAAATTCCACGTTATCATTGACCACCACTGAAGGCGAAGGTAGAGGTGACGGTATGACTGGTGCCACATACTTTTTAAGTAATGACTTGTGAAACACATTATGAATTTTAAATGTAGGAGGGAGGTCCAGACGAAATGCCACAGGATTAATTATGGAACTGATCCTGTACGGCCCGATGAATCTGGGACCCAACCTCCAGGAGGAAACTTTAAGTTTTATATTCCTGGTAGACAACCAAACTAGATCGTTCACCTTCAGATCTAGACCAGAAACTCTCCCCCTATCAGCCATCCGTTTGTAACGGTTCCCCGTAACCTTCAGTCTTAACCGATCTGGAACTATCAGTCTCCCTGGAAGTCCCACCAGGGCGTCCCCCTGAGCCCCCAATACCTCCCCCTCAAGCTCAGAGCATACAGCTGACACTACAACTCCCTCCTGAGGAATAGGAACCGGATCATCCGTCTTCCCGGCCCCTGGGAAAGTACGAGATAAGGCATCAGGAAGCAACTTTATTGAGCAGTCATATGCGCGATGAGGAGGTAACTCTTTACACCCCTCCTCTGAGAACATCTCCCCAAAGTCCTCCAGAAAAGGAGACAAAGTCCTAGGCACAACCGCACCGATGACCGTGCTCATGCAGTTATTCCTGCAAAATTCACCCCACTGGCTTATCTTTCCGGATTGCCAATCAATCACTGGGTTATGTTTAGCCAACCAAGGAAGTCCCAACACAATAGGAGTAGGTAGACCCTCCAACACATAACAAGACAATTGCTCTTTATGTCTTGCCCCTACTCGAAGATCTATGTTATGAACAGCTTGTACCAAGCTACCTTGACCGAGAGGTCTAGAATCAATAGAGACTATAGGGACCGGTTTGGCCAATACACTCAGTTGCATACCATGCACCTGGGCAAACCGAGCGTCCACCAGATTAGCCCCGGACCCACTATCAAGAAAAACAGAAATCCTCTCAGTTCTAGTACCAATCACCACCTCCGCAGGCACGAGAAACTGAGAGGGATTTGGGGACGAAATACACACTCCCAGGTTAACTCCATTGCTCAAAGAGGCCCGGGATGGACACCCCCCAACAAAATGTCCCTCTCTCCCGCAAAAGAAACACCTTCTAGTCTTGCGGTGCACCGCCGATTCCCTCCTACAAAAAGATGTCCCTCCCAACTGCATGGGTTCCTCAGAACAGACCAGGGGAACCTCAGTATAAGGGACTTTAGTAGTAGGTGGAGTCATCACAGGAGGCGGAGTTACCTCGCGTCTTCCCGAATTCGTCTATCCATGCGAATAGCGAGGGCCATAGCAGCCTCCAGTGATGGAGGAGAATCATACTGAGCCAACACATCTTTTAATTTGTCAGACAACCCTTGACAAAACTGGCTCCTAAGAGCTGGGTCATTCCACTGAGTATCTGTTGCCCATCTACGGAACTCAGAAGAATATTCCTCCGCTGGACGATTTCCTTGCCGTATTTTACGTAACTTTGTTTCAGCAAGGGAAACTCGATCCGGATCATCATATACCAGACCCAGGGCAGTAAAAAATCGATCCACTGACTGGAGATCTGGGGAGCCTGGAGGAATAGAGAACGCCCAAGATTGAGGGTCCCCTTGTAAGAGCGAGATAACAATTCCCACCCTCTGCTCTTCACTCCCAGATGACCGAGGCCGCAGCCGAAAGTACAATTTACATGCCTCCCGGAAAGTAAAAAATTTGTCCCGCCCACCAGTGAACCTGTCCGGGAGAGCAACCTTAGGTTCAGATCTGGTTTGCTCCGGGGGGAACAAAACCTTGGACTTAATGTCTGCAAACTCCATGGACAACCCCTGCAACTGCCGGGCCAGCTGGGCTACTGGATCCATGACAGCTGGAGAGAATCTTTAGTTTGGCCAGTGAAAATGTCACGCTGTATAGCAGATATATATATATGTGATGACAGTAATCTATATCAAAAGGGCAACATACAATATAACATGCGCATAGATATATGATAACATAGAATTACCTGACAGAAAGTCCAGTGGGTCAATACGGAATCCGTTATACGCTGTCTCCGGCTAGAGGGTGACCGGGGTCTATGCTGACCCTAAACTGGGGTCCTAACTAATCCCTCTACCTGGAGGTACTGTTAAAGGTACAGAGGTCCAGGCCACCAGCGTAAACCCTGTCTCCTATCAATCCCTGCCAACTGTAATCTAGTCCTAAGAAGAACCCTGATTACCACCAAAGGGAATGAACAGGTAACGGTTAATGAACAGAAAGACATACAAGAAAGACAAGAAATAAAGTAAATAAAGTCTTACATACAACACTCACACACAGTAGGAACACCTAAGGTCTCAGAGATAAACTATAAGCTATAAGAGTAAAAACAACTAAGGAGCTCTTAGCTTAAGTATTCTCAGAACCGATCCAGTCTGCTAGACTACATAAAGGCTTTCACCGGCATCTAACAAGCAGACTGGCAGGTATATGAAGGAATCTAATTAGAACATAATCAAAAGCAGCCGGGCGAGGCTGGACCTAGTCTTAGCAAAGAGCTAGGTAAAATTAACTCCCTCATTACCAAACACAAAGAAACAGCAACTCAGCTGTGAGAAGTCAGAGTGTGTAATCGCGACGATCCTTGTGGCGATACACCCATGACACTGGGATCAGCAGTTCTGACACTATCAGAGTTCTTAGATGTAGAATGCAGTAGAGCAGAGAAAGCTAACCGCTGCTTTTTATGTACATTATGTCTATTCATAGTGAGTTGCTTATAATAATAATAATAATCTTTATTTTTATATAGCGCTAACATATTCCGCAGCACTTTACAGTTTGCACACATTATCGTCGCTGTCCCCGATGGGGCTCACAATCTAGATTCCCTATCAGTATGTTTTTTTTTGGAGTGTGGGAGGAAACCGGAGTGCCCGGAGGAAACCCACACAAACACGGGGAGAACATACAAACTCCTTGCAGATGTTGTCCTAGGTGGGATTCGAACCCAGGACTCCAGCGCTGCAAGGCTGCCACCGTGCTGCCCATATCACAGGAAGGGGTGGATTCGGACTAGCAAGAGAGCGCCAGCTATTCACAGCAATGATAATACCCTAGTGATAAAACCTTCATTGTAAGTAAACAACAGCACAGAGCTTGATAAGTGACACATCCTTGAATTCTGTGTTTTAACTCTGTGTTTTAACCCTTAACTCATGCTGTCCTCAGATTTCATAGCAAAAACCTGCATACAGATTCCCTTTAAGCCTAACCGTAAACCAATTCCTGGCGCTAATCCTAGATAGAGTTAGAAAAATTGTAAAAATGTAAAAGCAGCTTTTAGTAATGAATGAAGACAGTACTCAATCATGTGTGCTGCATATGATTCAATACTGTCTTTGTCCCTTAGCTACTCATCTTCTATCGTCTTGGTCACTGCTTATGCAGAGTGCAGCAGTCGAGATGAGGTTGTCAGAGGCTGCAGTACTCTGCATAGACAGCAACTGGGAAGACAATGTTCACTTCTTCACCTAGCTTTGTAATTTCAGTCACAGCAGCAAATGACAAACTCCTTTCATCTGCTGTACTCTGCATTAGAAGCACTGGGCAACACTAACTCACCACACCAAGAAGTGGCAGTTGGCAATCATTTGATAGTGGGAGAAGCTTGAGAAGGGGAGAAATTCTGTGTTCCCCATAGATTTTAGTGCCCAGTGCAACTGTCCCAGTGGCCATCTCATACTATGTCATTATTGATAGCCAAATTTCCACCAACATATATAATTAAAGAATGGCTGAATAAAAAATGTTTAAGAACCGTATTTATCTGCACATCTATATAGTGGTAATCTGCACGTAAATAGCATTAAAATCATGCCTGGCTGGCTTACTGGAGCAGCTGCCTGATTTCAGTCATTGGAGCACTGCAGGGAGCAGTTGCAGTCACCGCTCATAGTCTGCACACACACCAGAGAGCTGGCTGTCAATCAATGTGCTGGGGAATGATTACAGAACCTTCACAGTATAGTGATGACTGGAAGCAAGAGGCTGCTGGGAGAATAAAACTCCATTTTCTCCCTGCAGCCGCTGCTCCAGTAAATATGCCACATATGATTTTAAATGCTATTTACCTGCAGATTAACACTATATCTCCTAGTAAATAGTGTTCTTGGAGGTAGCAGGTTCCCTTTTATGCCTTGGAAAAAGAGTAAAGCCACTTTGACACTTGCATATTTTAGTTAGTATACTGACCAAAATACAATAGTTCGAAAGTAGCCCAAGATCGACGACTTACATTACAGAATTTTTTTTCATTTATTGAGAAATGCTTGTCACATTTGAAAGTGTGTTCTCAGAGAATAAATTGCTCTTATTGAGATTATTGGGAGTATTGGCATTAAAACGTGTTCCTTGTTGCTTTAGGTATGCGGCGTTCGGAAGATGAGGATTTCAGGGTGGTCTCAGGAAAGGTTAGATACTTTTCCATGGTAGGATGTCCAACTGTCTCTTGACAAGCTCATGCTGAGGAAATGGCAGAGCAGCAGCAGATGAAAACTTCCTTCCTCTATATCCAGCTGAAGTCACCAAGCAAATGTGCTGAGCGATCACAGGAGGCGTGCTGCTTGGCAGAGAAAACTTTCTTAGCTGCAAGCAGAAAGGCATGTGACATTAGGAGGCCAAATTCTCCTGTGAGAGAAGACACACAGCCTGCCTGTAGCAAAGTCAAGACTGAGGCAGGCTGTTCTGCCCAGAGTACAGTGTCATGTTCAAACATCTGCACAGCAATGAGCAATGGCACCAAGAAAAGCAAAAACACAACCCAAGGGATGACACTGGCATCTGCCACTGCAAGACATACAACTTATCTTCACAATCAAGGGGCTGGATTGTGCAATCAAATGCAAAAAAATGGAGCTTTCGGATCTGATGTCCCCGTGACAAGCCATTATGTGCCTGATCCAAGTTGCTGCCCCTACAACAGTCACAGCTATGTTTCCAGCAGCTGGAATGTGATGGATCAACAATACAATCCAGGGAGACAAAAGATGTGGTGGAAGGTGGAAGTATGCAACCCCACGGTGACAAGCACTCCAATTCTTTGCAGAAGTCCTGACTTTAAAAGTTTCCGAGATGCAGTGGTAGAAAAATCTGCCACATTCATAGGACTGAATGACAGATATATGGGGCAACGCTTAGAAGGAAAGAGGCTATCCACCAAGTATCCCATGTCAGTGATTACAGCTAGTCCTGTCAAACTGGAAAAGGTAAGCCAGCATACAAAATCTGCATCCAAATGATGCTAAATATGTTAATATAATGTCATAGATTTTGCATTAACCAATAATTTGACATAAATCTCTGGTTCTCAGCCATTTAGAAATTAGGAAATTGATTATTATATAAATGTATATTTATTATTATTATTAATAATAATTATTATTATTATTATTATTATTATTGTTATTATTATTATTTTATGTTCATCATCACATTGCCACAACTCCTAAGTAAACTCCATGCATTGAACACAAGCAGCTATAAACTATAACAGTATTGTGCTATAAAAGTTGATATGCAGTAATTTCATATGAAAGGAGTTAATGTTTCTGTAGAGGATTGGGAAATTATAATGATGAAATCTGTATTTGGAGTTTTCATCATTTCTTTAGAAATGAGAGAATCACAAAAGGATCTTTCTTAGGCCGGGGTCAGACATGCGAGAAACTCGCACGATTCTCGTGTGAGTCTCTCGCATGAACACCCGGCACTACCGCAGGCACTCGGACCGGAGCGTGTGGCTGCATAGAAATACATACAACCACACGCTCCAGTCCGAGTGCCTGCGGCAGTGCCGGGTGTTCATACGAGAGACTCGCATGTGTGATCCCGGCCTTAAAGAAGCCCTCCAATTGAGTTTTTTTTTAACTAAACCTGTGTATATGGTCATGTAATGCAGTGTGTTAGTACTCCCACCTACCGCCTCCGTCTCCGGGATCCAGCACCATTCCGCTCCTCTGCTCAGTGACGTCAACGCTCCGCAAACTGCCCAGGTCACACTGCGCTCTGTGTGACATGGAGGCTTTTATAATGTAAGTCAATGGAGGAGCATCAGAATGAAGCTTACATTGAACTGACTTCCGGCTCACGTATGGAGCGTAGTGTGACCCAGAGTCTGATATCACTCAGAAGAGGAGTGTAAGGGCACTTTATATCAGAGAAGATGGCGGAAGCTGAGTATGTTAACACACATGAATCGTCATGAGAAAATAATCGCAGATGTGAGCTGCACTATAGAGAAACATTGGGGTGAGTGCAATCTGGTTTTCTATCGGATTGCACTCGTCCGATTGCATCGTAAGTGGAAATGAGCCCATGGGGCTAAAACACAGATTTAAGTGATCTATCACATATCAAGCTGTATGTTGTTGTTTACTTATAATGAAGGTTTTATCACCTGGAAACTGTCACTGCCTGGACTGCTGCTCACATGACTGCTAGACCGACCACATCCCTTCCTGTGATTAGTAGCTCACTGTCAATATACAATATGCATATCTGGTGTGGGTGGGGTTAGCTCTCTGAGTTCTGCACCTAAAAACTCTGATTCTGCCACAACCGCTGCACCCAGTAAACTAGTGATATATAATTGGATTCAGGGTCTCTTTCCCTACATTATACTGCTCTCAGATGAGGTAGCAAAAAGCTGCTGACAGATTCCCTTTTACTGCTTTACCAATACAATAAATACACCAGCACAAATAATAATTTAAGACTAACAGTCCTGGCTGTATTATGAATAGTGCAAAAATGATATGTATTGCAGCCATGTATTCAGGCCATGGAAGTGGTCATGTTTCACAGTATTGCATTAAAAATATCAAAATTATAATAGCAGCAGAAACCAGGGATGGATGTTGGATATATTACAATTTGTAGATGGTATGAACTTGTCGCACTCGTTGTACACAACAGTTTACATTGAGTTATACTCACAAAAATGCTTTTGTTTTGCTTACATGGTCTAAATGATGTGTTCCTAATGAAATTCCCATGATGTGAGTGGGTGTTAACAGCTAAATATTAACTCAGAGGAACAGATGACTAAAAGCTATGTCTTGCCTCCAGAAGTAGAAGTCAGCAAGACTTCATGGCTTTACCTCTTCCAGCAACTTAAGAGAGACTTATATGTCTTCTGGCACGTTTTACTTGTTTTTGCTGTCTTTATTGTATCTTGTCTCTTATTCATGAAAACAATTTTATCTACAATAAACCCTATTTGAATGAAGAGTTTTCTGGATATGTTGCAGCTCATTGTTGTACAGTATCTTCTAAAGTCAAAAATATTCTAAAGTCAAAAATATATGGCACAATTAGGTAAATAGATGGTTAAATTTTGTGACTGAATTAGCTGAAGTCAAAATCTCAATTAACTCAGCTCATCAATCCGAGAGCAGGATAATGCTACACTATATACAGTATGGGATAGTCTGAGAAGTGATGCGGCCATTTAGAGAGAACGTGTAGATAAAAAACTGGAATAACAATAAGTGCAATAGGGTCTCATCTGCATTACAAATTAAAGAGTAAAATAGGATTTGCTCAGCTGTGGAGTTGTGACAGTCACAACCCCTTTGTTAGCTTGTAAGCAAAGACGGCGGATGCAGATCCACCAACAGTTTAGTAAGCACATTTGAAGATGAAAGTAGATATAAAACCCGTGCTGCCGAGGATCCAATACACAATAGGAAACCAGATGCGATATGGATATGGTTTTATTTGTCAACGCGTTTCGAGGTAATCATACCGCTTCATCAGGGCAAAGCACAATGATATCATTTTGCTTTGCCCTGATGAAGAGGTTTGATTACCTTGAAACGCGTTTACAAAACAGCATCCATACGGCATCTGGTTTCCTATTGTATATTAGATCCTCGGCAGCTCAGGTTTACGTACACTTTTATCTCCAAGTGTGCTTACTAAATGTTAGAGAGAAGGTAGAGAAACCCAAGAGCTGGATCGGTGACAGAAACATACAAAAGGTAGTAACCAGTCAATTTTAAAAAATATTCTCTAAATACCAATGCATTTTTTTTTGTCAACCCAGGATCGCTTACAGGGGCTCTACCTTTTAAAATTTAATTGTAGCTAAAGGGGTAAAATAAAAAACAGCTGTTATTCACCTTCCATGGATCTAGCACTGCCCCAAATCTTCAGCAGTGACCTCATGTCAACATCACTCGTAACTACTGCATCCAATCACTGGGCTCAGTAGCTATTGCCATGTTCATCAGCAGAGCTGCTGATTGGCTGCAGCGGTTACAAGTGTTTTAAACGTGACTTTACCACTGTGGTAGATTAAAAAAAAACTCCTGTGACACAGAGACATTTGCAAGCAAAAAAAAGGTATAACCTTCAAAGCGAAAAACTATAATAGAAAGATTTGTACTTCCGCCATGTTTATAGCTGACCTCTCCTTTTTGCATACAAATACTAATGCAAAAACAAATCACCCAAAAACTGCCATTGTGGCCATTATCAGTTAACATGTTAAATGGAAAATGTATTTAAAACAAACTACTTGAAATCTACGTAGACAAGCATGCTTGCATGGCGTCATGCCACATCACAGCCACATTACAGCTGCTCCACTTTGTCCAAAGCAACAACCTTCAGCTTCTTATGACTCTTCACTAATCTATGACATTGAATGGAAAAATTATTTTCAGCTATGCAATATTTAAAGCGCACCTGTCATTTCAGGTGACCATTCAGAATAAGCTGTGTGTGTACATCAGGAATAACAAGATTACTGCACAATATACAACATGCATCCTGCATTTTTCACCAAATTTTTCTTCTGTAGACTATATTTCTAATTTTCTGTTGTATCTCCCATACACTGCACACATAGACATGACCGATTCCTGACTCTACGTAGCAAGTGCTCAGAAGTAGAACCAGTATTGAGGATATTACACATGAGTAGGGTAGCTGTGAATCCTGCACTGGGGTGAGATGAAACACTTACAATAAATCAACAGGTGGAGGAAAAAAATGTGTCTCATAAGTGGAGAAACAAGTTTATTTGCTTGATAAAGTAAATGAGGCAATTTTTGATATTCGCTTGTACTATTGATTTACGCAAACTGTTTTGAAACGACAGTTACAATTACGCAAGATTTTTGATTGGAATAGTATAGAATATTACAACTAGAGCCTCAACTGAATGACAAAGAGCAAAATATAGTAGATGTTTCAGATCTAAATAAGGTCTCATGCAAGTGGCAGAGACATAACTAAGGTGAATGGGGTCATGTGGAATCTGCAGGGATTCTGCGTGCCTAGGTGTGGTACTTGGTTGGGTTTTGTTTGTGGGAGATACACAAACTATGTCTATAATAATGCATAGGATGGAGTATGCCACAATGTAATTCTGTCAGATTCATATAGAAACAAACAAAAACAACATACTAAGCCTACAAAATGGATAGTTTAAAAATTCACTGGATAGTTTTGGAGAAAACTTTCTTTATGTTCATCTGCACATGCGTAACATAATAACAAAAAACCCACCAGGGATGTCCAACGAGAATCCCCATATGTGATGATATGCTGCCTGTACCATTTACATGTACAATGCATTATTATAAGAAAAAAAATAATTAAGATGAATTTGCTCAGTGATTGGTTTGTACTCCTTTTTCTCCATTTTGGCTCCCATTCATATGCATAATTTAATTGGCCATGGGTTTCTGATCCCGTTACTATCTGGGTTTTGATGCTGTATTGCCATGAAGGGAATAAAAACAGCAAATACTCTGATATTTTAACTCATTGTCACTCAGTACTACAGAATGTGTACTTAATCGAAGTCAGAATAGAACAGGGGTGAGTAGTAAACTTTCCTAAGGGGCCACATGGGAAACTCTGATGGCTGTGGAGGGCCAAACCAATAGGCCAATTTGAATACTGCTTATTATATACTAGAAATAGGCCCGATGCTATTGCATTGGGAGTGCGTTGAAATGAACATCTGTGTATCCTTAGTGGTGCTAACACCGCCAGGAGATCGGCAATACCGCTAACAGCTGATAGATCGGCAACCTGGCAGCAGGCGACCAATCACATCAGCTGCTAGCGGTATTCAAATCTGGCGCCAATACCGCTAGCAGCTGATTGGTTGCCAGCCTTTGCGAGGGATTCAAATCCCGCACAGCACCACTCATTGGCTGAGCTGCCGGCGGCTGAGTCAGTGAGCGGCGCGGGATTCAAATTCTCCGCCAAAGCTGAGTGGCACCACTCAGCCAATGAGTGGTGCCGCACGGCTTTGGGGGGAATTTGAATCCTGCGCCGCTCATTGGCTCTGCCAGCGGAAGCTCAGCCAATGAGCGGTACCGCGTGGCTTTGAGAGGCGTGCGATTCAAATCCCCGCCAAGCCAGGCGGCTGAGCCAATGAGCGTGCCGCAAAGCTACGCAGCCAGGGGCGGCTCAGCAATGAGCGGTGCCGTGCTACTTTGGCGGGGGATTTCAGGGTATGTGCCTACGTTGCAGATTTGACTGCTGAATTTTCTGCACAAAAACAGGACCTCTTGGCGAAAACGCAGATGCTTTTTTGATGCGTTTTTTCAGGGATTTGTTACAGTTCTGGCCAAAAGTTTAGAGAATGATCACAAATATTAATTTTTGCAAAGTCTTACTCTCTTACTTTTCTAAATGCAATTTGCATATACCCAAAATTATAAAGATGATCAGCTTAACTAGCAATACTTGCAAAGTCAATATTTGGCTAAAAAATGAACTTTATCCCCCAAAAACATTTCAACATCATTGCAGCCCTGCTTAAAGGACCAGCTAACTCTTTTCAGTGATGCTCAATTAACACAGTGTGGGTGTTGATGAGGACATGCTGGAGATCAATCTGTCATGATTAAGTAAGAATGACTACTGGACACTTTAAAAGGAGGCTGGTGCTTGCATCATTGTTTCTCTTCTGTTAACCATGGTATCTCTAAAGAAACATGCATCACATTGCAAACAAAAATGGCCTAACAGGGAAGAGTATCGCAGGGGAAAGAAGGTGCACCTAGTCTAATCAATCTATCGCATCATCAAGAACTTCAAGAGAGAGGTCCATTGTTGCCATAAAAGGCTTCAGGGTGCCCAAAAAAGACGCAAGCGCCAGGACCATCTCTTAAAAGTGTTTCGAGCTGGATCGGGCTACAGCATGCAGAGCTTGCTCAGGAATGGCAGCAGCCGGTTAAGTGACATCTGCACGCACTGTGAGGCGAGACTCTTGGGCAGGCCTGGTCCTCAAGGAGGGCAGCAAAGAAGCCACTTCATCCAGGAAAAAACAGGTGAAGACTGCTATTCTGCAAAAGTACAGGCAGTGGACTGGAAGGACGGTAATAAAGTTTTCTCTGATGAATCCCTTTTCGATTGTTTGGAATCAGGAAAACGCCTCATTCGGAAAGACAAGGTGAGCGCTAACACCAGTCTTGTCTCATGCAACTGTTTAACATCCTGAACCATTCATGTGTGCGGTTGCTTCTCCAAGGGAATCGGCTCTCTCACAGTCATGCCTAAAAACAAGCCAGAATAAAGAATGGTACCAGAATGTCCTCCAAGAGCAACTTCTCCCAACCCTCCAAAGCGTTTGGTGATCACATCCTTTTCCAGTGAATTAGGAACACCTTGCCATAAAGCGACACGGTGATAACTAAGGACAGGAACAAACATAGAATTTTGGGTCCATGGCCTGGAAACTCGCCAGATCTTAATCCAATTGAGAACTTTGTGTCAATCATCAAGAGAGGTGGACAAACAAAAACCTAAAAATTCTGACAAATGAAAGCATTGATTGTGCAGAATGGACTTCTTATCACAGGATTTGTCCAGAAGTTGATTGAGAGCATGCCAGGAAAATTGCAGGTCCTGAAGAAGAAGGGTCACACTGCAATATTAACTTGCTGCATTAATCATTCTAACTTTATATAGAGCTTTTGTTACATCAATGTTTGCAATATATTATTATTTTGTTGTATAAAACATCTGTCAATACACATAAAAACATGAGCAGCAGTCATGTGAAAATATATATTTGTGTATTTACAAACTTTTGGCATGAACTGTTATGCTGTATATTATTATGTTAGGCTAATATAATAATATAGTTTTTAAATATTTTAACAAAAAAAAGGTTGTGTACGTCATTTTTGTCCAACCTCTCTTTTTACATTTGTCCAACCCAAGCTCCATTACACACAGATAGATAGATAGTAATTGATAGATAGATAGATAATAGATAGATGTATGATAGATAGGTAGATAGAAAATAGATAGATATTACATAGATAATAGATAGAATGGTACATAAATAGTTAAAGACTCGCACAACACACACACACACACACACACACACACACACGCAAAATCTTCACGCAATAGCGTTAATTTAAAAAAATGGGAAAAAAATGGCGTGGGCTCCCGCGCAATTTTCTGCACCAGAGGGGGAAAGCCGAAGGGTTAATACCCATGGAGCTTCCCAGGCTATGAATATCAGCCCGCAGCTAGCCTTTACTATTAAAATAGCGGGACCCCCCCAAAAAATGACGTGAGGTCCCCCAGTAATTTGTAGCCAGAAAGGCTATGCAGACAGCTGTGGGCTGATATTCATAGCCTAGGAAGGGCCATGGATATTGGCGCACCCCCCTGGCTAAAAATACCAGCACCCAGCAGTCCCAGAATTGGCGCATCTGTACGATGCGCCAATTCCAGCACTTGGCCCCTCTCTTCCCACTCCCCTGTAGCGGTGGGATATGGGGTAATAAGGGGTTAATATCACCTTGCTATTGTAAGGTGACATTAAGCCCGGTTAATAATGGAAAGGCGTCAATAAGACGCCTCTCCATTATTAATCTTATATTAATAAAGGGTTAAACAAACCACACGCATAAGAATAAAGTATTTTAATGAAATAAAACACAACACAGTTTTCATATCTTTATTACACGCTCAGATCCAAGCGACGCCCTCGTTCCCTGTAATAAAAAGTAAAAAAATAAAACAACCGTATACTCCCTGTCTGACACAGTCCGATTAATAACGAATGTCCAACGACGGTCTCCCCTATAGAACAGTGACATTAGGTGATGCCACTGCTCTGTAGGACCCCCCAGTGATGCACTGACAGGAGACAATGGCTCCTGCAGTGCATCACTGAGGTTACCCGAGTTCATTCTCTCACTTTATGGCAATGCTGCGTGGGAATTTTCTCACCAGCATTGCCAGTGAGAGAATGAACGGAAGTGACGTCATTCTCTCCCGGCGTCTGAGCGATACACACAGTGTATCACAGGAGCTGTGTAGAGCGCTGACATCACCCAATGTCAGTATTCTACACCGGAGATCGTCGTGGGACACTCGTTATTATCTGGACTGCAGCGGATAGGTGAGGTATAGGTTGCTTTATTATTTTATCTTTATTACAGGAGACGATGGCATCAGAGATTAGGTGATTGGTGAGTATATACTCTATGTTATGTGTTGTATGGTATATGTATGTTCTGTATGTTATGTGTATGTACTGTATGTTATGTGTTGTATGTATGTTCTGTATGTTATGTGTTGTATGTTACATGTATGTTCTGTATGTTATGTGTTGTATGTTATGTGTATGTTCTGTATGTTTTGTGTTGTATGTTATATGTATGTACTGTAGTTATGTGTTGTATGCTATATGTATGTTCTGTGTTGTATGTTATATGTATGTTCTGTATGTTATGTGTTGTATGTTATATGTATGTTCTGTATGTTATGTGTTTATGTATGTATGTTCTGTATGTTATGTGTTATATGTATGTTTATTTGTTTATATGTATGTTCTGTATGTTATGTGCTGTATGTTATATGTATGTTATGTGTTGTATGTTATACATATGTTCTGTATGTTATATGTTGTATGCAATATGCATGTTCTGTATGTTATGTGTTACATGTTATATGTATGTTATGTGTTATATGTTGTTATGTGTTGTATGTTTATATGTATGTTATGTTATATGTATGTTCTGTATGTTGTGTTGTATGTTATATGTATGTTCTGTATGTTATGTGTTATATGTATGTTCTGTATGTTATGTGTTATATGTATGTTCTGTATGTTATGTGCTGTATGTTATATGTATGTTATGTGTTGTATGTTATACATATGTTCTGTATGTTATATGTTGTATGCAATATGCATGTTCTATATGTTATGTGTTACATGTTATATGTATGTTATGTGTTATATGTATGTTATGTGTTGTATGTTATATGTATGTTATGTTGTATGTATGTTCTGTATGTTATGTGTTGTATGTTATATGTATGTTCTGTATGTTATGTGTTATATGTATGTTCTGTATGTTATATGTATGTTATGTGTTGTATGTAAATGTATGTTCTGTATGTTATGTGTTATATGTATGTTCTGTATGTTATGTGCTGTATGTTATATGTATGTTTGTGTGATGTTTATATGTTCATGTTATATGTTGTATCATGATGTTTATATGTTGTTAATGTTATATGTATGTTATGTTATATGTTGTATGTTTTATGTTTATTATGTTATTATGTTCTGTATGTTATGTGTTGTATGTTATATGTATGTTCTGTGTTATATGTATGTACTGCATGTTATGTGTTATATGTATGTTGCGTGTTGTATGTTATATGTATGTTATGTGTTATATGTTGTATGTTCTGTATGTTGTGTATGTAATGTATGTTTTTTTTTACATTCAACACATTAGCCGGATGATGGGACTACTACATCATTGGCTAATGTGTCAGTCACTGTCAGTGTAGCAGGCATAGACGGATGGGACTTGTAGTCCCATCGGACGATGCCTGCGTGCACACACACACACAGCCAGCAGAGCCCCGCACATACTCAGATCACGCACACCTGCAGACCCCCACACAGCCCCGCACACATACACATACCAAAGCCGGGCAGCACCGCTCAGCCAATGGCGGGGGATTTGAATCCTGCGCCACTCATTGGCTGAGCCGCCCGCTGGCTCTGCCAATGAGCAGTGCCGCACCGCTTCGGTGGGGGATTTGAGTCCTGCGCCGCTCACTGGCTGAGCCGGCGGACGGCTCAGCCAATGATTGGTGCGGCTCGGTTTTGGCATGGGATTTGAATCCCGCGCCGCTCATTGGCTGAGCCAGCAGGGGCTCAACCAATGAGCGGTGCACGCGCGGCTTTGGAGGGGATTTGAATCAGCGCTGCTCATTGGCTGAGCTGGCGGGCGGCTCAGCCAATGAGCGGTTTACGCGTGGCTTTGGCGGGAGATATGAATCCTGGCCACCATATCGGAATACCCATAACTTGGGTGTTCCAATAAGGCGGTCGGCGTACTTCTGGTCGCGGTGCATTGTGGAAGCGACACAAGCTTCAGAAGTGTGTGACAGAATTTATTGGTTATTATATATTAGATTAATTTTATAATTTAATATTGAGCAGAATTAAGTATGTTGACTAGCTGCTACTGCTACTACATGTTCCGATATTATTGTAACTATTATTTTTTATTCATATTTTTTATTCATTTAGTTTTTATTATTTTTTAATTCACATATAGGCTGCTTATCGTATCATGTATTCGTACTAGTAGCAGCTAATTAAAACCATATAATACATTGCTTATTGTAAAGTTTTTATAAGGCCTCTTTCACATGTTCGTATAAAACACGTACGTGAAAAAACGGTATCGGCGTCATCATTGTTTTGTATCAGTGTGTCATCCATGTGTATGTTTTTACCATCAGATGTTTCTTGTGTGGCGCCCCAGTAGTGAGACACCTTTTATAAGCCCAAAGTTGAAGCAGCTGATATTATTTATCACTAAGGGGCAGGATTGGTTTCTAATTACTGATAGATTTCAGCTGGTGTCATGACTTTCCATGGCTTTTTCGTCATATGTCCAATACTTTTTCTCTGTCATCAGTGGATTGATTTCTTTGCCTGTGTGGAGTGGGTGGGTTGTTACCGACATCTGGTGAGAATTTCATGTCAAAAGCACCTTTAGAAATATATTTACAAAGAAAATTGGTGACGTGTTCAATACTTATTTCACACACTGTATAATTGTGTGCGTGTGTGTAATGTGATTAAATACGTATTTTTAACTTAAATAAATATTTTATTTCTGTGGCATGTGGTACTCTCATTGTAGGATTTATGATTTATTTGTACACATTTATTTATTTGTTTGTAAATTGTTTATCGGACCAGAAAGAGGGACAAACTAAGTGGCAAATTTTAACCACGCCCCTAGTCACACCCCCAAGCCACACCCAGTTGTCATTTCTTCCTACCCTGGCAAGAGGAGATGCAGAGTGGGCATGGAAGCAGTAAGGGACATTCATCACATGGCTGGGACTGCAGGGCATAGACCCATATCCGGGATGGTCCTGATGTATCCAGAACGGTTGGGACCTATTCATTTCTTTTTTCCTTTTTCATTCATTCACAGTTGTAGACTGTGCTTTCTGCAGATGTTAGCACCAATCTTCTACAGTTTTGCTGCTTTTTTATGTGTTTTCCTCCTTTTTTGGTGCGTTTTTTTATGTATTTTTATAGTACACAAATGCTTTGATTCTGCACTTAAAAAAAGCAACTTCACATTTTGGCATGCTTTTTTTCACGCTCCCTATAGAAAAAAAACATAAAAACCACACAGTTCAGCAGCGTCTTTAGATGCACAGTAGGTAGCAGTTTTCATTAACTGAAGACCCAGAATCAGTATTTCTTTTATCACTTTATTAAACCCCTGGGGCCCAAAAAGTCCCTTTGGCCTATGAAAAGACCAATATTATTAAAGACTTGCAATAACTGGGGGCCGTTGGAGTTTTTACATTCGGGCCCATGAGCTTCAAGTTGCGCCACTGAATGAGCCCTAATGCTTACTATTAATGATACAGAGTAGAAATGGTAAGTACATGTTGTGACTGTCCCACCTACCGCAACCTGAATAACTGACTGGGCTGCATTTTCTACGTGTTCTCTTTAGTAATAATAAGTCTTCATGATATAGTTAAAGATTTCAACAAAGATCTAATATTTATGAACTGTGCGATGTTTTCACTATGAGGCTTTTTATATTATTTCATTTTGCTGTTTACGTGATTTTATTGTCAGTCTAATTGCCTGGTTAGCATTTTTATAGTGTTAGTCTGAGAAAGAACATGAGGTAGGAGCAAAGCCATTTCTGTACTTTTCTACTGAACAGATGTATAGTGTTAATTTGCAACTGAATGAAGACTTTGCATTACATCAGGCAAGTCTATTTATAAAGGAAATAAAGCCCTCAGATGTGTATATGAAAGCTTATATGAAACCCTGCAAATTTAGCACATTCTATTAGGTTTAACTGCTGAGAAAGGAGAAATGGAGAGAATAAAAGAAGTGTACTATAACTCTACTCTGCCAAGGACAAACACTAATACAAAATACTTTTAAACCCTTAAGGTACTGCCACACTAAACAATCCCGCTAGCGATCACGATAACGACGCATACTAATGCGATCGCTAGCGGGATTGTTTCTATATCGCTAAATGCTGCCACATTTAGCGATATAGTTAACGACGCTATCGCCGTTAGCGATCTTCTTAACGACTTTAGCGGTACAAAAGTACCGCTAAATCGCTAAGAAAAGGTGCCACACAGCGATTAAATACTTACCCAGCGGGAGCGCCGACGAGAAAATAGGGTCCGGAGCGATTCCAGCGACGAGCGAGATCACAGCAGGAAGCTCGTCGCTGGAAGCTGCCGCACTGAACAATATCGCTAACGGGATCGCTAAATAGTGACGTTTTTTAGCGATCCCGTTAGCGATATTGTTTAGTGTGGCATACCCTTTAGTGACAAAGATAATTTTGTCCTTAGTGACCAGACCAATTGTTTTAAATCTGACCAGTGTCATTTTAGGTGGTAATAACTCCAGAACGCTTCAACGGATACCAGTGATTCTGGCATATTGTACTTCATGTTAGGCTACTTTCACACATCAGGTTTTTTCCGGCAGGCAGGATCCGGCATCGGATCCGGGGTAAATTGTGGAAAACTGATGAAACGTCTAGCGGATCCGGCAAAAAAATGCATCTGTTTCATCAGTTTTCCATCCGTTTCATCCGTTGTTTTATTTGTTTTACGACGGATCTGGTTTTTAAAAACGCCCATGGGTGGTTCCCAAATGATGATCTGTTTCCTGGGGGCTGGCAATCCAGCGCTAATACAAGTCAATGAGAAAAACGGAACCGGCGGCAGATTTCACCGAATCCTTTTTATCTAAAAATAGCCGGATCCTGCCTGATGGAAAAACCTGATGTGTGAAAGTAGCCTTAGTGGTAAATTTTGGTTGATATGATCTGCTTATATTTCTTAAAATTTGACAAAAAAAATTGAAAACTTCGCAATCTTAAATTTTATGCCCTTAAATCAGAGTTATACCACACAAAAGAAATAATAAATAACATTTCCCACATGTCTACTTTAAATCAGTACAATTTTTTTTGTAGGAAGTTAGAGGGCTAAAAGTTGACCAGCAATTTCTCAATTTTCCAACAAAATTTACAAAACCATTTTTTTAGGGACCAACTTACATTTGAAGTGACTTTGAGGGGTCTATATGACAGAAAATACCCAAAAGTGAAAAATTCTAAAAACTGCACCCCTTCAAAGTCCTAAAAACCACATTCAAGAAGTTTATTAACCCTTTGGGTTCTTCACAGGAATTAATGGAATGTGAAAGAAAAAAATTAACGTTTCACTTTTTTTCACAAATATTTTGCTTTAGCCCCAAATTTTTTACATTCCCAAGGCTGACAGGAGAAAATGGAACTCAAAATTTGTTGTGCCATTTCTCCTGAGTAAGCTGATACCCCATATATAGGGTAAAACTACTATTTGGGCACATGCCAGAGTCCGGAAGGGAAGCAGCCCAGTTTGACTTTTTAAATGCAAAAATGGCTGGATGCCATGTCACGTTTGGAGAGCCCCTGATGTGCTGATGTAAAGTAGACATGTGGAAAATGTTATTTAGTGACTATTTTGTCTGACATATGTGTGTGATTTAAGGGCAAGAAAATTAAAAATTGGAAAATTGCAAAATTTTCGCCAAATTTCCATTTTTTTCACAAATAAACGCAAGTCATATCAAAAAAATTTTATGACTATCATGAAGTAAAATATGTCACGAGAAAACAGTATCAGAATCACCGGGATCCATGGAAGCATTCCAGAGTTATTAGCTCATAAAGGGACAGTGGTCAGAATTGTAAAAATTGCCCCGGTCATTAACGTGCAAACCACCCTCAGGGATAAAGAGGTTAATTATTAGAATACCCACAATATTATTGGGAGTTCTCGCCCGCCAGGCTTTCTTTTATGTGCCTGTAATTTTTTGTAAGTTTTTACTCTTTTATGTGTATTTGGTATCTAATAAAATTTCTATATGTAATTTTAAATCTTTGGTCCTGGCACAGTTTTCCTCGGTATTTCTAATAAATAAATGAAAAAAACGACTTGGGTCTCCCCTATTTTTGGTAACCAGGCCAGGTTAGCAGACAGCTGCAGGCTTTGTATTATCAGGTTGGAAAGGTCCCTGGTTATTGGGCCCTTTACAGTGTAAAGATACCATTCCGCAGTCGACCCAGAATCACATTAGCTGCGTCAATTCTGGCGCTTTGCCTGACTCTTCTCGATTGTCCTGGTGTGGTGGAAATCGGGGTAATGGAATTTGGAGTTGATGTTAGCTGTGAATTGTCCAAAAACACTATCAGACATGACCATTACTAACCCTCTGATGAAATAATGAAAAAGCAGACAGAAAAATAAATTTTATTTGAATAAAGACTCCACGACACTTTTCCTGATTCACCAATTACATTTTTAAATAAAAAACCATGCAGGTCCAACGTAGTCCATGGCATTCCCACAACGATCACGGAATCCATCGTCCAAGGGCTATGGAGCCTTGTTCAGAGAACGACACTACATAGTCTGTAGACGCAGCCACTCTGGGTCCTGCTGCGCTACACAAGACCCAGCGCCTGTGATGAGCAGTGGCGTCAGTAACTAAACTGCTCATCAGAGTCACTCAGTCCTCTGTATAATGGCCCCTATGATGGTGTGATATGGTGTGTGGGGTATCATTCTGTCTGTGTTCATATTTTTACTGATTTTAGGAGTGTTGACTTTTTGCTCTGCATCATTCTGTGTATTGCCTGTCTTATCTAGAGTCTTAATTACCTTACAAAAAGTCCGATAATTGAATTAGCTCAGTTAATATCTGCAGTCTGAATGTGTCCATGCTTCTTTGATGAACCCCTGTAGACTTTTCCTGACTGTCCATTGATGACCCTTCTCCTTTCCAAATGCTGCAAATCACACCCTGTAGTGCCTTGATCTCTGAGACACCGTTCCCAGGTTTGGGTGGGTGGAAAACCCTCCACCCTGTCTGCCTACCCCTGGATATGAGGAGGGGTCCTGAGGAGGACATATAAACCAGTAAGATAGATCCTTTATGGGATGCTGAAGCTGAGGCCAACACCCTAGAGAGACTTGGAGAAACTCTGATTAGCCTGGAAAATGATGTTGGAGGAGCCTGATACAGAAAAGATCTGGACCCGCATATCGAATGTTACCCCTTTAATAATCATACTAGCACTGGATCTGTTACTTGGTACAGTGCTTGTTAAAAAAAAAAAAAAAACTTTTAATCCATATGCAAATAAGAGAGCTTCAGTTCACTTATGGCAAGGCCATGAGCTGGGTGTACTATTACGCCCTCTCAATTGGCCATGAGTAGGGTGCACTATTATGCCCCCTTAATTGGCCATTAGCGGGCTGCACCATTATGCCCCTCAATTTACATTCTGCATGCACACACAGGCGAGGCAGCATCATCCTCCGGCTCCTGCAGGAAGCACTGTAAGCATGCGAGGGCACCTTCCTCTCCCAGTTTCATACGGGGCTCATCCAGGGCAACCTCCATAGCAGGTACAGTAGCTGGGAAGCACTTCCTTCTGGCAGCGATGGGGAAAGACAAACCCCCCCCATCGCTGCCTCTTCTTATACCCCCAGCCCTCCTTTATTTACAAATAGATTGCCTCATCAGTGGCCGTCCCTGGGGGAAAATCTATGCTTCGCTACAGATACCTCCCTTGTGAGAGGGAATGACCAATGGTTTAGTATGTGAGGTAGGTTGGGATAATCATGCAGATGTATCCCAAAAACAAATAAGCAAAGTACACTAAAATCTTTAACATTGATTATTAAGAAGATGCCATACAGTACAGCTGGAGGCCACTAGGTAGGTAGTGGATTTATAAGCATATTTAGAATGCAGTTCAAAATTGTCAATGGTTAAGAGCAGGATGTCAATATAGGCTCGCACACAGCCTAGCTGTTTTTAGTATCAGGTTTTTACCTTTCACTTGTGAGGTAGGGATGCCGATCTGTTTTGAGTCAAAGAAAGTGGAGGGTCCTCGGTGGGTATTCCCCACAAGATTGAGGCTTGTGGCAGCTGTTTAATGTATCTTCCGGAGCGCTGTCCCGGCCAGTGACAGGCGCTCCCTTATGTCCCTTCTCCGTCGGTGCACGGGCGTCTGTTAACTGCGATGTATTCCAGCAGCGTTTTTGGAGCCAACAGGACCAGCATGACGTAGATGGTCACGTGACTCAGCGAAGTGCGTGGAGCTGTGGGTATTGCCTAGTGTGCCCTTAAGGCGATTAACCCCTTTCTGACATCTGACCTACTATCCCGTCCATGTGACCTGGGGCCCAATGACCATGGATGGATAGTACGTCATATGCGATCAGCCGCGCTCACGGGGGAAGCGCGGCCGATCACGGATGGGTGTCAGCTGATTCTCACAGCTGACACCCGGCACTAAGTGCCAGGAGCAGTCACGGACCGCTCCTGGCACTTTAACCCCCAAAACACTGGGACCAAACATGATCGCATCGTTCCAGAGCAGGCAGAGGGGCTGTCAGCTCTGACAGCCCCTCTGCCTTTGGAATCGGAGACCCCGCGGCATGACGCGGGGTCCTGATCGCTGCCATGGAGATCCAGTGTCGTCATGATGACATCCAGATCTCCAGAGCTAAGAGACTTCCTGACATGCGCAGTGCATGTCAGGAAGACTCTCAGGTTAGTGTAATAGGAGCAGCAGCGCTGACAGCTTCTATAGCATGCAAATCTGCATGCTATAGAAGCGATCAGCATGCAGAAAATGAGTGTCTCATAGTCGGACAAAGTGTAAAACTAAGAATTAAATAATAGTAAAAATATTTTAAAAAATAATAGTAAAAAAATCAATATTTATGCTATCATTAAATCAATATTTGAATTAAAAAAATCTAAACAATAAAAGTACACATATTTGGTATCGCCGCATCTGTAACGACCCGACCTATAAAACTGTCCCACTAGTTAACCCCTTTAGGGAACACCATTAAAAAAAAACCAAGGCAAAAAAACAATGCTTTATCATCATGCCGCTGAAAAAAAAGTGGAATAATACGCGATCAAAAAAATGGATATAAATAAACATGCTACCGCTGAAAACGTCATCTTGTACCGCAACAAACAAACCACCATACAGCTCCATCACCGGAAAAATAAAAAAGTTGCAGCTCTCAGAATAAAGCGATGCAAAAATAATTATTTTTTACCTAAAATAGTTTTTATTGTATAAAAGCGCCAAAACATAAAAAAAGATATGAATGAGGTATTGCTGTCATCGTACTGATCCGAAGAATAAAACTGCTTTATCAATTTTATCACACGCGGAACAGTATAAACGCCCTTCCCAAAGAAATTCATGAAATGCTGGTTTTTGTTCATTCTGCCTCACAAAAATCGAAATAAAAAGCGATCAAAAATATCATGTGCCCGAAAATGGTACCAATAAAAAGTCAACTCATCCCGCAAAAAACAAGACCTCACATGACTCTGGGCCAAAATATGGAAAAATTATAGCTTTCAAAATGTGGTGATGCAAAAATTATTTTTTGCAATAAAATGCATCTTTTAGTGTGTGACAGCTGCCAAACATAAAAACCCACTATAAAAACCTGCTATAAATAGTAAATCAAACTCCCCTTTATCACCTCCTTAGTTAGGGAAAAATAATAAAATTAAAAAAAGCATTTATTTTCATTTTCCTATTAGGGTTAGGGTTAGGGTGAGGGTTAGGGCTAGGGTTAGGGTTAAAGTAAGGTTTGGGGCTAAAGTTAGGTTTAGGGTTGGGGGTAAAGTTAGGATCAGGGTTAGGGTTGGGATTAGGGTTAGGGTTGGGATTAGGGTTAGGGGTGTGTTGGGGTTAGTGTTGGAGTTAGAATTGGGGGGTTTCCACTGTTTAGGCACATCAGGGGCTCTCCAAACGCAGTTTGGTGTCTGATTTAAATTCCAGCCAATTCTGCATTGAAAAAGTCAAACCGTGCTCCTTCCCTTTCCAGCTCTGCTGTGCGCCCAAACAGTGGTTTACCCCCACATATGGGGTATCACCATACTCACGACAAATTGCACAACTTTTGGGGTCCAATTTCTCCTGTTACCCTTGGGAAAAAAATTGAGGATGAAAAGAGCATTTTTGTGAAAAAAATATGATTTTCTATTTTTACGGCTCTACATTATAAACTTCTGTGGAGCACTTGGGGGTTTAAAGTGCTCACAACACATCTAGATAAGTTCCTTAGGGGGTTTAGTTTCCAAAATGGTGTCACTTGTGGGGGGTTTCCACTGTTTAGGCACATCAGGGGCTCTCCAAACGCGACATGGCGTCCAATCTCAATTCCAGCCAATTTTGCATTGAAAAGTCAAACAGCGCTCCTTCCCTTCCGAGCTCTGTCATGCGGCCCACCGGTGGTTTACCCCCACATATGGGGTATCATCATACTCAGGACAAATTGTACAACTTTTGGGGTCCAATTTCTCCTGTTACCCTTTGGAAAATTAAAAAAATTGGTTCTGAACTACATTTTTTGTGAAAAAAGTTAATTGTTCATTTTTTAAAACATTCAAAAAATTCCTTTGAAGCACCTGAAGGGTTAATAAACTTCTTGAATGTGGTTTTGAGAACCTTGAGGGGTGCAATTTTAGAATGGTGTCACTTTTGGGTATTTTCTATTATATAGACCCCTAAAAGTGACTTCAAATGTGATGTGGTCCCAAAAAAAACAATGGTGTTGTAAAAATGAGAAATGGCTGGTCAAATTTTAACCCTTATAACAAAAAAAAATTTTTGGTTCCAAAATTGTGCTGATGTAAAGTAAACTAGTGGGAAATTTTACTTATTAAGTATTTTGTGTGACATATCTCTGTGATTTAAGGGCATGAAAATTCAAATTTGGAAAAAGACCTTACCACGTGATCCCATGTAATAGTGACATCAGACGGGGGTGGCGAGGTGTGGATCCTTCACATTTCTCCACAGATAGATTAGAGAGGGAACACTAGAGACTTTTTAATCTAAATATTTTGGAAAAGCAATTACATTATTACAATATATAGACATTTAGGATTAAAATCAATATTAGTTTCAGACCATCCCTTGAAATGGCATGGCTGAAGAAAAGATCAATGGAAGCTAGGAAATCTTTGTGCACGTTCATACAATAGCCAGCAGATGGCATTATAGCTATAGCAATCTATTCCCAGCTGCTTGGATACCTTCAGTTAGGAATATTTCTTTTGTTTAATGCATGATGTAGAAAGTCGCTAGTAACACCTTTTGTTATCGATGCTATATTTGCTTTCTTTGTATATTTTTCTCGTTACCAGTGAATTAGCACCAATAACTTCGCTGCATGATTCACCACTGGTGACTCATGCTAAAAGCAAAAGTATATTCCCCATCAGGAGCTAACACCTCAGGAATTTCTTGGTTTCCCTGGAAACTGGACACTGTCAAAGAACCTATCTCTTGGACACCCCTAGGGGTTAATACACATTTATGTATATCTCTAGGTGCAAGGATCTGAAACTCTGGGGAATTAGTGGAAAGGCTCCAATTTGTTCGAATAAACATATTTTACAACAGATTACTTCATTCTTTTCTGAATCATGTTCTTGTTTGTAAGATAAAAAAGAAAATCCTTGAGTGTCTTTATGATTCCTAAACTATGAAACTCAGAAATGAAATCCGTAATGCATAAATCATAAGTTCAACTTTGAATGCTGCTTTATGATGTAGATATCGATTTACTGTGCGTGTAAATGTAACACTAAACACATTACTTCTCCTAAACTGATCATAAGTTTCTCCATGCACTAGATTTATACAGTGAACTGCCAACAAGCTTCTCACCAAGTAAGAATGCGGAAAGAACAAACATCCTCCTGAAGACCTCACAGTGCTCATATATCATATATGTATTGTCGCTGCATTTTCAATATATTGACGTTTGAAGCAATTGTTTAATGTGTGATTAAAGCCCCATATGCACTTCTGATGGGAAAGTGAAAGTAACAGTGTAGATGCAGGGCAGAGAGCAGGTCAGCTGATTATGCAGCTGACATTACTTCTGCACTGCAGAGGAGGTAGATAGTGGACAGGAAAGTGCTCAAATGGAGCCAAAGAAACAGGGGAGTTATTTGGGGAAGAATCTTGTGAGGTGACATTATGTGGGTAAATGTGAGGAACAGTATGGTGGGCGTATGAGTAGATAGCATGGTGGAGAAGTTTAAGGAAACAGTATGGGGAGGAAATGTGAGAGGACAGTATTAGGGAGAAAAGTGTGAGGGGACAGTATGGTGAGGAATGTGACGGGACAGTATGGGGAGGACTGTGAGGAGGACAGTATGGGGAGAAAGTGTGTGAAGAGACAGTATGATGGGAGAAATGTGTGAGGGGCAGTATGGAGGGAGAAAAGTGAGGAGACAGTATAGAAGGTGAACAGTGTGAAGGGGCAGTATGGGGAGAACAGTGTGAGGGAACAGTATGGGGGAATAGTGTGAGAGAACAGTATGAGGGGAGAAATGTGTAAGGACAGGATGGGGTAATGTGAGGGGACAATATAAGGGGAAGTGTCAAGGGACACAATATAGAGACTGTGCAGTGTATGTGAGGGCAGTACAGAGAAGGGACTGTTGGGGGCCAGTGTGAGGGCACATAATTGTGGGGACAGTATGCAGAGGGCAGGGGAAGTGTGAGGAAAGAGCACGATATAGAGACTCAGCAACTGTGTTGGGGTGTTCGCAGAAGACTGGACATTATGGAAGTATGCAGAGAAGTCTGGAAAAGATGGAGAAGAAAAGAAATAAAATTGAAATCAGAAAAGATTTCACCTGTAAGGTGCCGGGATGTAAATACCGTATATACTCGTGTATAAGCTGAGTTTTTCAGCACATTTCAGCTTATACAAGAGCCATTGTCCCAGAAAGCCTGCAGGGGAGGGGGCTTCCAGAAGATATCAATACTCACCCTCCGTCGCTATTTCTCCATCTCTGCATCTCTGTCCCAGCGCTGGTAGCTTCTTCCTGTGTTCAGCAGTCACGTGGTACCGCTCATTAAGGTAATGATTATGCACACGTCTCCACTCCCATAGGCGTGCTAATGCTTTTCGGCTTTGCCCGCAGTTGGGCAAAGCATACTGCACACGTGCTGGAGGCAATTTGAATGAGCACGGGCGGGACCTGTACGCAAACAACGCTATTCACAGAACAGAATGCGTACAGCACGCCGAAGAGGGGTGGAGAGAGAGACCAGAACCAACGCCCCTCGGACCGGACCGAGGAAATTTACACACAGCATGGGAGGAGTATAAAAGGTTTTTATAGGGTATTCATGAGGAGTCAGGGGGTTTCACAAGTAGTTGGGGAATGTATAGCTCACACTCTATTAGATGATATTTTTAGTTGATAGGCCAAAAAACTGGTGACAGATTCCCTTTAAGGTCATAATGGGAGTTTTAGGTTAATGCAATACAATTGTATTTGGTGCTTACTTGACACTGAAATTGATTGCTGTACTAAGCTTAGTGATGAAATCCTGTACTGATGGTGGTTCTGGTGATATTTTCCTGCATAGTTATTGGATTTGATCCTGTACAAAATACAAGGCTATATTGATAGAATATTGAGCTGTCTGACCAGTTAAAGGTTACTACATCTGTATTTATGCTAGAAGCATTAATTATATAATTTGGCACTGTAGTATGGCAATGTGAGGAGGCCAGGGTGGTAGTCGTGGCGAGGAGCTGTTGCATTCCCATACCCTGGCACCCCACAAAGGAAACACAAAGTCTTGTCTGTTGCATGTGATAGATATCAAGTAAAACACTCACATTAGATTCCAGGGTTCCTTCTGCTTCTGTCATCCCAGCTCCAGATTCACGGTTCTTACAAACAACTCCAGACCCCAGTCTCTGTCTTGTCCAGCAATCTCTGCCTCTTCTGACAATCTCTGTCTCTCCCGGCAATCTCTGCCTCACCCAACAATCTCTGTCTCTCCTGGCAATCTCTGCCCCGCAGATACCTTTTTCTCTTTTGAGACATCCGTGCACCTAGATCCACCAACTTCCTCCTATTACCCTTGTCCGGTTTCAATAGGAAAATGTAAAAGGCGTGCTCAGCTCTGCCTAGTCCTGACGGTAGGCTCTAGATCCTACTTGAAATGGTTACCACATAAGATGGTGACCACTTGCGTGCTGCTCAGCCTGGGGTCCCTTCTTGCCTCAGCAACTTCACCCCCATGGCTATCTGACTGCTTTCTCTCACTGCTGCATCACTACTCCTCACCAAACAGGAAGTCTCATCACTATATCCCACTGCTCTGCACTACACCCATCTGTAACTCCTCCCAGCCTGGAAAACTAATTATGCTAACTATGCTTATTCTAACACTCTCATTCTCTATCTCTAGTATGTCCCACTATTCCAGTCCCACTACTGTCCTATGCTACTGCTACCTTTCCATTCTATCCCAGATCCTATACACAATACATGAAAAGTGCATACACATTACAATAACAGTAAATGAAAACATTAACATTTATAAACGCTATGGAACCACAAGTATTTAATGTGAACACTGTTCAAGAAGGTGAGGCATATGACGGCCTCTGTCACCCCCCTAACAACAAATCCTAACAGCATGTAGTATACGCACTGTCAAGATTTGGTTCTACTTGCCAGTTCCAGCAGTCATCACATGACCACTCATATGTGATTTTCATTCTTATGGTCATGTGCTGACTAGCTTCTCTTCATGCTTCTCTCAGTGAAGCAGGTGTTGTAGTTTTTCTGTTACCATTGAGAGAATTAGTTAGAGCAGCTATTTGCACATGACTGTAAGAATGCAAATCACATACGAGCGGTCACATGACAACTACTGAAACCGCTTAAAGGTAATCTGTCAGCAGATTTTTGTTATGTGATCTGAGGACAGCAGTAGATAGAGGCTTGAATTGTAGAATTCAGGGATGTATCACTTGTCAAAGTGCTGCTGTTGTTTACTAACTGTGAAGGATTTCTCACTAAGAGATTAAAGGGCCCGTCTCACACAGCGACTCGCTACCGAGATCGCTGCTGAGTCACTAGTTTTGTGACGCAGCACCGAGCTCACCAGCGATATCGCTGTGTGTGACATTCAGCAACGATCTGCCCCCCTGCTGGGTATCGCTGATCGTCGCTAAAAGGCCAGGACATTTTTTTGATCGCTGGTCTCCGCTGGCAGGCACGCATCGCTGCGTGTGACAGGCAGGAGACCAGCGATCCGCTGGTAACTAAGGTACACAGCGGGTTTCCAGGCGCGGGGCTGTGCCTAGAAACCCGCTGTGTACCTTGGATACCAGCGCCCTGATGCAGGGAGCTGGTATCCAAGGTACACAGCGGGTTTCCAGGCACCGCGCAGCGCTTGGAAACCCGCTGTGTACCTTGGATACCAGCTCCCTGCATCAGGGCGCTGGTATCCAAGGTACACTGCGGGTAACTAAGCGATGTTACCCGCAGTGTCGCTGTCCCAGATCGCTGCCTGAGCTGCCTGTTTGGCAGCTCAGCAGCGATCATGTAGCGATACTCCAACGATCCTGACAAGTGCATATCGTTGTCGGGATCGCTGGTGTATCGTTATGTGAGACCCAGCCTTAACATTGCTGGACCAGTTCGGCAACGACCCCTGGTGTGATAATCAGATCACTTTCTATGGACTTTGTACACATACAGCCTGGTGTGGACTGAGTTAACTGTGGTGTGGGCAGGGTTAGCTTTTTAAGCTCTGCTTCATTCTAAAGCTAAAAGCTCTGATTGTGTCAGAACTGCTGCACCCAGTAAACAAAGTGATAATTGTTGAATTCAGCTTATCTTTGCCTACGTCATGTTGCTCTCAGATGAGGTAGCAAAAACCTGCTGACAGATTCACTTTAAGTTGTGTATAGGAGGGGGTGCCAAACTGAATTTTTGCCTAAGTTGAAGGAAAACCTAGATTCGCCTCTATTTATAATTGTAATACACCAGTTTTTCCTGTACCGTGTGAAGGTATGCCGCCTGACTCTAAACCATCTGAAGGGAACCACACCACAAAGTCACTCAGAGGAACCCATCTAACTTGTGTCTAGGGTTGAGACAAAACACCTTGTATCATGCGACCCCTAAAACCAGACATATCCCTTAAAGCGCTGATCTGTTACAATGGGGTACAAGAATTTGTTTTCTTTACATCACATCACTGTAGTTTATGTTGTATAAAACTGATGCTTTTCATAATGCAAATCAGCAGAGTAAAAGGGGTTTTCCACTTTTAGGATAGTTAACCTTAAACACTGTAAGATACTTAAAATAAATACCAAACAAAGCAGGTACTCACCCTCACTGGATTTAGCTGTAGTGATGATGTCACATCAACAGCGCACATCACCACTTTAGCCAATCACTGAGCTCAGAAGCTTGTGCTGATCATGGTGATTAGCCAGAGCAGTGATGTGTACTGATGATATGATGTCACCACGGTCAAAACACAGAGCGGTGTAGCAGTGGAGACTAAGCTGGACCAGGAGTACGTGCTGTGTGGACTTCTCAAAAGCTTTTGATACAGTGCCACACAAAAGGTTGATACATAAAATGAGAACAATGGGGATAGGGGAAAATATGTGTAAGTGGGTTAAGAACTGGCTCATGGATAGAAAACAAAGGGTGGTTATTAATGTAGCACACTATGACTGGGTCACGGTTAGCAGTGGGGTACCACAGGGGTCAGTATTGGGGCCGCTTCTCTTTAACAGAGTAGTATTTCAAGATTTGCAGATGACACTAAACTCTGCAGGGTAATAAATACAGAGGAGGACAATTTTATATTACAGGAGGATTTATGTAAACTAGAAGCTTGGGCTGATAAATGGCAAATGGGGATAAATGTAAGGTCATGCACTTGGGTAGAACAAACAAGATGTATAATTATGTGCTTAATTGTAAAACACTGGGCAAAACTGTCACTGAAAAAGACCTGGGTGTATGGGTGGACGACAAACTCACATTTAGTGGCCAATGTCAGGCAGCTGCTGCCAAGGCAAATAAAATAATGGGATGCATTAAAAGAGGCATAGATGCTCATGAGGAGAACATAATTTTACCTCTATACAAGTCACTGGTGCGACCACACTTAGAATACTGTGTGCAGTTCTGGTCTCCGGTGTATAAGAAAGACATAGCTGAACTGGAGCGGGTGCAGAGAAGAGCGACCAAGGTTATTAGAGAACTGGGGGGTCTGCAATACCAAGACAGGTTATTACACTTGGGGTTATTTAGTTTGGAAAAATGAAGGCTTAGGGGTGATCTTATTACAATGTATAAATATATGAGGGGACAGCACAAAGACCTTTCTAATGATCTTTTTACTCTTAGACCTGTGACGGGGACAAGGGGGCATCCTCTACATCTGGAGGAAAGAAGGTTTAGCCATAATCACAGACGCAGATTCTTTACTGTAAGAGCAGTGAGACTATGGAACTCTGCCGTCTAATGTAATGAGTGATTCCTTAATACAATTTAAGAAGGCACTGGATGCCTTTCTTGAAAAGTATAATATTACAGGTTATATTCACTAGTTTTCTAGATATTGCGTTGATCCAGGGAGCTAGTCTGATTGCTGTATGTGGAGTCGGGAAGGATTTTTTTTCCCCAATGTGAAGCTTACTGTTTGCCACTTGGGTTTTTTTTTGCCTTCCTCTGGATCAACATGTTAGGGCAGGTTAGGATAGGATATGGGTTGAACTAGATGGACTTAAAGTCTTCCTTCAACCTTAATAACTATGTTGCTATGTTACTATGTATTGTAGGTACTTTAAAGCATTTGGAAGGGGACAAAGCATACCAGAAGATGGACAACCCCTTTGACTCTGTCAAAGCAAAGGATGCTTGAGGATTTTACTTTGAAGCCTTGTTAATACAACTAGTTACTATTATTGTGATGCTGAGTCACTACTCATAGAAAAGCCATGAAACAGGGTATTCAGGAGGTCCAAGATCAGATACCAGGAGGGCACGTAGTACAGAGGGGCAAGACAAAGGCATGCTCAGGAAACAGTCTGGGGTCAAATGCCAGAAGGGTATGTCAAGACAAGGAGTAAGACAGACAAATGTGTAGTAAGAGAAAAAGTCCGGGGTCAGGTACCTGAAGTCAGAAAGCATTAAGAGGAGAAGGGATAATTCATATGAATAGTCACAACAAATCCTAGGTCCGGCAACAAGATCAGAGAAACAGCCACAATGCTAAGAAGACACACCAAACAAAGGTACGGTAAGCTACCCTGGACTGCTCACATCTAGCCAGCTAAATAACCAGCAAATCACTAAGAAAAGGAGTCACCTGGGAAAACACCCACAGGCAAGACCAGATTTGAGCAGCAGGGCTGTCAATCAAAGTTCTGACAGCCCAGCATGCCCCAGCAACAGCTTGGATGACTGGACTGTCACTCATAAAATTGACAGTTCAGCACACTCCAGATCACATTTGGTGGCTTAGCTCACACTCACAACATCCATAGGCCACAATGATAAAACAGTGACAATTACAGACTGTAACTAAGGATCAGTACCAGAAATGTAATGTAATGTATTTACCAAGTCAATTAATGTTCTCATACAATAATTGCACAGTATGCATATATTGAAAACTATTGCTGAAATGTAGATATTTACACATTTTTTAATTGTAGGGTCTGGCTCAACACTTCTCAGTCAGCATCAGAGATTGCAGTAGGCAAATTCTGTATTATTGGCATCATGACTCCTAATGAAGAATACCCTGAAACTCTGTTTTTTGGGTATGACCCAGTTGCAATCAATTATTCAACCCCCTTTTCAAAATAATGTTTATTAGCAAACTATTTAAATAGCTCAAAATAATTACTATAACAAATGGTTTCTCCAAATTCAATACAAAATACCAATTTTAATTACTTATTCAACACCTTCATGACAGGCAGCTTAAGTGTGGTACTTAGTAGAGCCCTTTTGCCTGTTATGACCTGCTACAAATGTGATGCACAGCTAAAGAACAGCTACTGGCAGTGTTCCTGAGTAATCTAAGCTCATTAGTTATGGACAATGACCTGGAGTTCACTAATATTCCTGCGTTGTCAAGAAAGTGGTCCAAAAAGTTTAGAAAAGAAATCATTTGCTTGCATAAAAAAAGGAAAAGCACACTAAAAGATGCAAACGCATTGAAATTCCTAGACATAGAGTTTTAAGCATAGATTATAAGTTCAGGGTTAAAGGGGTTGCTTGGTCTTAGAAGAAAATGTAACTACAGACTACTGAATCATGATAGTGTGCATGTCTGTGAGGATTTGGGCTGTCTTACCCTATAGCTACCTTGCGGACAACCGCTGTATGCTTATGTGTAGCGTTTTATGCATTTAATATGTATGTGTATAATCCCTATGTAATATGGTATGGTAATGTGTAGAATAGTGGGGCAAATGCGGAAACCTCATGAAAGTTTACAAAGATAAGTGTTTATAGATAAAAGGGAGCAAGTATTATTAGTAATATAAAGTAGGAGATAGGAAATAGATAAGGACTAGTTAATGTTAGGTACAGGCCCACAGATGAGAAGTTCTTCATGGAGTTCAATTTCAGTGGGCTGCTAGGGCCAACATGGGCCTATCATTCAGGGCATTGAATTGTCATACAATTCCCCCATGCAGATCCATTTGTCACGCCCAGGACCTTGAGATTTGCATCAGGGCCATTGGGCACATCGCACCTGCAGGGGAAAATGGACACGGATCCTCAAGGGCAGAGAATGAAGGAATGCGGGTGCACTGCCATCAGTGGAGAGGGATACGTAAAGGTAGTCAAGACAGCAGGAAAAGGGATACTCTATTGTGAACAAGTGTTAGGGCTGAGGTAATGTCCGGTACCTAAGGGAAAAACTGTAACCCTCTCCCAAATGCTCCACTGTAAGGACTGTGAACTATTCAGTAAAAGTTTGACTATTAAAAAGCACTTGGTGTCCCCTAGATTGTGTGTGGCAGTTCCTGAAGCGGGAAGCCTGGAGTCAGCGGAGGAATATGGCCCACAAGTCAGTGTGTTGCACTCCACACCTAACAGGA
>JARQOD010000001.1:318371499-318398797 GCA_033576555.1 Oophaga sylvatica
CTGAAAAGACCCCGCATTCCGTTTACTAGGTCCTCCCGCCTGCGTGTTTTACGCATAAGGAGACGGATTCTTAAATCCCCCCCATGCTTAACTCTGGACCTGCGTGTTTGCGCTGCCCACCACACGCCAAACACCAGCGTTTACGAACGGGAAACCCCCCTAAAAGAACCTACATTAAATTCTCATCTTTTCCATCTATATGTGATTGCTTGTCCCTCCATGCTGCATTTTGTTAGCACTCCTCCCCTTTTACATGGAAAGGATACCGCCAACAATGAGGCCCAATTTTATTTATTTTCATATCCTTTATTTTCGAGATGGGTGAAGCAGTTCCTATAAAAAGGATGTGGGGCAGAAAACTATTTAATTGGCAACCCTTTTTTTTATTTTTTTTCCCTCATTTTTTTTAAAATATTTATTTAGTTATTTCCAATAGTAACAATTATCCCCCATGAACACCAGAAGCCTTTAAAGGCATTTCAACTTCAAAATTTTTTTAAATCGATTTTCCTGAAAGATGGTTGGCTATTAGCCCCATTGCGTGGAAATTCAGCCTCCCGCATAGCAAGCTGACTCACTCCTACACCCAATGATCACTGGGTGTGGGGGAGGAAGTGTGACCCGGGGGTTTTGGGCACACGCAGTACCCGGATTGGGCGAGACGCAGTTTAAGCAAAATCTTCACTCAACAATACTAACACAACCCTTAGGGTAGTGGATTTTAAAACTCTTGAGGGATGGCAAGGCGTATGTGTATAAGTGATATTATCAGTCTAGTTCCTGTCTTCGGACAGAGAAGACTCTGGAGTTTAGTTCCTGACTTCAGAGAGAAGACTCTGGGGAGAAGCAGTCCAGATTGCTCTATCATCATTTCGAAGTGGATCTAGATAGGTGCTTTAATTCACCTTAGCCTAGTCAGAGCTGTACCTCATCAGCATACACTGGAAGAAAGAAGAAGTTTAGTGCAGAAATCTCAGTATCCTGTCCTAAAGGACGGTAAAAGGTTCAGAGACGTTCTCCTGCCTATTGAAAACTGAGCATCTGTAACTAACTTTGAAGTGAAGGAAAAGAAAGAAGTGACTACTCGACCCTTGGCTAATGTGAGTGCTTAAGTTACCAGCGAGGACAAGGCGAAAGGCACAGTGGTTTATTGAATAGTGCTAACGGATTGAAGAAGTCCTGCACAATGCTACCGGTCACTGGGGACCGAAGGATCACTACTGTTTCAAGCATAGTATAAAAAAACCAGGAATTTACCGACTTAGGTCGCGCAAACAACCCCTTATAGTCAGTACGTAACTGGGTCAGGGGGAGGAAGACTTTGAATCAGTGCACGATAAGATAAGAATTCAGCTCCCCGCAGGAAGGCTCCTAACACAAAGCTGACTGGGCGGTACAGCTAAGATTAGCGGAGATATTGAGGGAACTACGCTTCAGGCTGGTTGTAACTCATTATATTGGAAGTAAAGGAGGCCCCTAACTTGTCCAGCTGCTGTCTCAAATACACTCTCCTTGGATCAGCCTCCCTGGGACCTGCCTGAACATCTTACAAGTAAAGGTATGGAAAGACGCTGACCGTGTGAGACTGTGTTATTTACCTGCACCCGACTTTCACTAACTTCATAGACCTGAGGGAAGAGCCCCCACCTGTAGGGACCCGACATCTACTGCATCACCATCCCCCAGAGATCTACAGCAGCGCGGTACTAATTACCAGAATACTACAGGTGGCGTCACGAACTGTATATAAAACCTAATCCCCTGTAAATATATCCCCAACATACGCCAGACCGCCCGGTCACAACCAGCCACACTACCTGTGACAAACCCCATAGACTTCTACGGGCTCGCTCTGAGTACCCCATTGCCCTGGTTAACCCCAATTGTGGTGGCGGGCGACACAACTTGGCGTCACGAACAGGATGCGAAACTCGCGGAAATTGCGAGCCCTGTGTGCCTAAGGAAATGTTTTTGTGAAAAAGGACGTTTTGCACTTTTGGCGCCAAAATCGCCATTTTTGTCGCCATATTCGCGCCCTCAGCGCTGGAGAAGAAGGTGGGCGTACCTTCGTGGGCGTCTACCCCCCTGTGGCGCGAAGAAAAATGCCTGCCCTCTCAAAGTGCTATTACAACATGCGATCCTGTCCCTACAGCAAAGGAGGTCCGCCTCCTCTTCACCTTCCCGCGAGGAGGAGGAGACGCAAACCCCACCTCCACGGAAGAGACCGGATGTCTCCGCAAGAAGAAAGAATCTTCTGGAACATCATGGAAGCAGGACGTGTGCGCCGAGCAGGGAACGGAGGAAGGCAGGCCCCGTGCCCCAGCCAAGCTGCCACCAGCACGAGGAGTCATCCGTGGTCCTGCACCTGCGCGAGCATTGCTGGAAATCAAAGAAGAAAATGCACGATTCAGTTACCGAAAATTCTGCTGCCCAGGCAAAGGAGCAACCGGAGGCTGCCCCCCGAAAGTACCAATCCTGATCCCACCGTGAAGCGGTGGAGGCGAAGGAGGTTGAGAGGTTACCCGCCAGTTCCGGAACGCCCCGCCCGCCAGGAGGCCGCAGCAGATATCGATCCCCGAAGGGACAAACCGGAGGAGACTCAGCCCTCATATGAAGAGCAGCAACAGCACAGGTTAGTGCGTCCCCACTGAGCCATTGCGCACACCCTGCTTCCTGCCTGCCTCACACACCAGCATTGTGCACGGCATCGCCCCCTGCGTACACCTCCGTATCGCAATCGGCGATCTACTCTGCATCGCAATCGGCGACCCAATCACATCGCAAGGTCCTGATGCGATCTCAATTGAGCCACACAAAAGCCTTCTTTTTTGCCCAGATCTTATGCTGCAGCAGCGTCCCCAGAGGAGAACGGGCCCTGCGGCTAGAGGAACCGGAGTGAACCGGCCCTGCAGGTAACCAGCGATGATGACACCCTGCTGGAAACCCCGACATCCCCACCACCCAGTGCACACCAGCCACACAGACCCCGATGGTGGAGTCGATAATTGGTGCTGGCACTGGGCCCAGGAAATAGGACGGTCCTGTGCGAGCATCGCATTGTTCCAGCTCCAGGGGAAAGTGTATTGGAAAGTGTATATTTGAAAATGAATAGATAGAAAAGAAGAATCGGTGAGATCCATATCGGGTCTACCAAAGTAAAAAGTTTGAGAATGTTTTATAAAGTTTGCATATATATTTCTAACCGTAGAAGCCCGGCTGGGTAAATAGTAACCAAAAAAGTTTTGCACTTTATAAATAATGTGATATTATATTTAGTCTTTGGTTTTACATTGGACTTAGAGGTTGAGGACTATGCCAACCCAAACTTATTTGTACATAGTTGCGCTTCGTGCCTTATTTTGGTTTTACATAAACCAGCACAACTACCTCTGAATACAAAAACCCGTGTGTGTGGCACTGAGTGAGGTCTGCAATCGGATGTTCCTGCAGCCCACCCAGGACCTACGTTGAAGGTTTGGTGCGGGTCCTTCACAAAGTATAATTGTATATTTATTGAATGCTATTTAATACTTTTGTATTTCATAATGTTTGCAACGTTCAAGATATCCTCACCTCCCGAATGGGAACGAACCAATGTTTAATTGTTTAAAATGTTTTCATGCATAAACAAAAATGTCTCTTTTGTATTTTACAGCCCGGGTGCTGTCTTTTTACCATGGGGGAATGTGTAGCCCTGGTGTTAGGCACACGCAGTACCCTGAGAGTTGGTGGCGAGACAGCAGTTAAATGCTAAATATTCATTCACTCAACATATACTAACACAACCCTTAGGGTAGTGGAGTTTACTCTTGAGGGAGTGGCAAGGCGTATGTGTTAAGTGATTTAGTCATCTAGTTCCTGTCTTCGGACAGAGAAAGACGTCTGGAGTTTTAGTTCCTGACTTCAAGAGAGAAGACGTCTGGAGGGAGGAAGCATCCCAGATTGCTCTATCATCAGTTCGGAAAGTGGAGTCTAGTATAGGTGCTTAATTCACCTTAGCCTATCAGAGCTGTACCTCATCAGCATACACTGGAAGGAAAGAAGAAGTTTAGTGCAGAAAGTCTTCAGTATCCTTCTAAAGGACGGTATAAGTTCAAGACGTGCTCCTCCTATTGAAAATTTGAGCATCTGTAACTAACTTGAAGTGAAGAAAAGAAAGAAGTGACTACTCGACCTTGGCTAGTGTGAATGCTTAGTTACCAGCGAGGACAAGGCGAAAGGCACAGTGTTTATTGGAATAGTGCTTACGATGAAGAAGTCCTGCACATTGCTACCGGTCACTGGGACCGAAGATCACTACTGTTTCAACATAGTGATAAAAAACCAGGAATTTACCGGACCTAGGTCGCGGCAAACAAGCCCCTTATAGTCAGTACGTAACGGGTCAGGGGAGTGAAGACTTTGAATCAGTGCACGATAAGATAAGAAATTCAGCTCCCCCCAGGAAGCTCCTAACACAAAGCTGACTGGCGGTACACTATAGATTAGCTGGAGATATTGAGGGAACTACGCTTCAGGCGGTTGTACTCATTGTATTGGAAGTAAAGGAGGCCCCTAACTTGTCCAGCTGCTGTCCTCAAGATACACTCTCCTTGGATCACCTCCCTGGGACCTGCCTGAACATCTTACAAGTAAAGGTATGGAAAGACGCTGACCGTGTGAGACTGTGTTATTTACCTGCACCCGACTCACTAACTCATAGACCTGAGGAAGAGTCCCACCTGTAGGGGACCCGACATCTAGCTGCATCACCATCCCCTCAAGATCTACAGCACGCTGGTACTAATTACCAAATACTACAGGTGGCGTCACGAACTGTAATATAAACCTATCCCCTGTAAATATATCCCCAACATACGCCAAGACCGCCCGGGCCACAGACCGAGCCACAGCTACCTGTGACAAACCCCATAGACTTCCATGGGCTCGGCTCTGAGTACCCCATTGCCCTGGTAATCCACAATTGTGGTGCGGGTCGACACAGAAGCGCTATCAGCACTTTCAATTCTGTAAATACAGCACTTGTTCCAGGCTGTGTACATCAATAGGGAAGCAGAAATGGTAATAAACCTTCTCTGCCTTCTCATCCACCTCCCTGCTTCCACAGCTGCACACAATCTCATGAAGCTATTCTACTATGCACTGATGTTTTAGAAGAGTGGAACAGGGACGGCTGGACATTTAAAGTGTAATGCCCAAACTGTGCTCTACTCACCCTTCCGTGTCCACGCTGAGTCTCCACTGCTGCTCTTTTGTTTGTTATAGTCTGCAGCACTGATGTCATGTTGACAGCGCTGCAGCCAATCTCTGAGCTCATAGCCCCATGCATTATAATATAAGCCCACACACAGCCCCTACATACAGTATGAGCCCTCATATAGCCCTCAATATACAGCATGAGCCTCCACATAGCCCTCTACAGTATGAACCCTCACATAGCCCCTAGATACAGTAGAGCTCCCACAAAGCTTCATATATATACAGCGTGGGCCATTATATGGATACAACTAAATAAAAATGGGAATGGTTGGTGATATCAACTTCCGTTTGTGGCACATTAGTAAATGGGAGGGGGAAAACTTTTCAAGATGGGTGGCGACCATGGTGGCCATTTTGAAGTCGGCCATTTCGGATCCAACTTTATTTTTTCCAAAGTGCTGCCCATTGTGTTGGATTGTCAATGCAACCCTCTTCTCCCACTCTCACACACTGATAGCAGCACTGCAGAAAAATGCTAGCACAGGCTTCCAGTATCCATTGTTTTTAGATGTTGCACATCTCGTATCTTCACAGCATAGACAATTGATTTTGATGGAATGGGTAGTAAATGGGGTACAAAGATAGTGCGGCCATTCTCATCAATGGAAACCTCAATGCCACTGATATCTGAAATTGCTACATGATGATGTGTTGCTCTCTTTATGCATTGAAGATGGCACGTTCTCTGCGTTTTTCCAGCAAGATGGTGCACCAACACATTATGGGTGTCAGGTCCGAGCATTCCTACATGAACAGTTTCCGGGAAAGTGGATTGTCGTCGGGGCCAGTTGATTGGCCACCATGGGCTCCTGATCTGACTTTTTATCTTTGGGGTCATCTGAAGGCAATTGTCTATGCTGTGAAGAACGAGATGTGCAGCATCTGAAACAAGGGATACTGGAAGCCTGTGCTAGCATTTCTTCTGCGCATTGCTATCAGTTTGTCAGAGTGGGAAAAGAGGGTTGCATTGACAATCCAACACAATGGGCAGCACTTTGAACACATTTTATAAGTGGTCATAAACTTGTAAATAACTCATGAAAGAATAAAGTTACATTAAAACCAAGCACACCATTGTTTATCTTGTGAAATTCTCAATAAGTTTTATGTGTCTTCCCATTGGAAAAAATAAAGTTGGATCCAAATGGCCGAATTCAAAATGGCCACCATGGTCACCACCCATCTTGAAAAGTTTTTCCCCTTCACATATACTAATGTTGCCACAAACAGGAAGTTGATATCATCAACCATTCCCATTTTATTTAGGTGGATCCATATAAATGGCTCACCCTGTAGTATGAGTCTTCACAGATTCCTATATAGAGTATGAGCCTCAACATATCCATGTATATACAGTATGAGCCCGCACATAGCTTCCTAGATAGCCTCCTAAATATAATATGAGCCTCCACATAGCCCCCTATATACAGTACGATCCCTCACATAGATTCCTATATATAGTATGAGCCCTCATATATTTTTAAATACAGCATGAGTCCCCACATATCCACCTATATACAGTATGACCACCCACATAGCTCCTTATATACAGTATGACCCCCACATATCCATCTATATAAAGTATGAGCACCCACATAGCTCCTTATATACAGTATAATCCCATACATAGCTCCCTAGATACAGTACAAGCCCCCACATAGGCTCCTATAAAAAGTATGAGCCCTCACGTAGCTCCTTAGATACATCATGGGTTGAAGAAGAAAAAGAAGCATGCAAAACAACGGATCACCATTGAAATACCATAATTTTGTTAATAATCTCAAAGGACTGCTAAAATATTTTAAAGCATGTTCCTCTTTAAGTAATATGTAGAAATAATTTTTTACATTGGATATATTTTCTTTCATAGGAACGGGTTGTAAACAATGATTTCGACTGGCATTTTCATATTTTTTTTTATTTTGGTTTCATTTTTTTATCATTTTTTCTATTTATTTACTCATGTATTTTACACACTATGTCAACTATAATGTGTTATAAGATATATGGAAGCATTTGAACACATTAATACATTATTTTTATTACTGATTTCCACTGTAACTGGGGGCTTGTATATTATCTCCAGTTACAGGAGAAAATCATTCTTTTTTATGCACCATAGAGCCGATTGGGTTACCTAGGACCCAGCAAATCCTGTACTTTCCCTACACACACACACAGAGATCACATGATCTCTGGGTCCTTGGGGGGGCGAAAACTGGCCTGTTTGGTGTGACTCCCTTAAGTGTTCTGCTGGGACAATTTGGGTTCTTTCATTTATTTGGATGTTACCAGTTTGTGCACCAGATTGAATCACAGGTGTGCACCTCTTAGGCTTTTGGTGATTTTTCTGCACTGCATATTTTCAAAAAAATGCAAGTCACCTATTTTACTTAATGGATGTAGAAATGGTGCATAAAATCCGCAACAGCAGAAACTCACCAAAAGCTCATTGTGGGAATGTAGCTTTACTAAATTATATGTAATTTAATGCTAAAAAGAGCAGATGTTTTTTTCTCGTCGATTGTAGACATTTGGAACAAGAGCTGTGATTCATCTGGTCACTTTTTTTCCAGTTCCTATGTTGCAGAGCAGATTTATCATCAACATCATTCACTTATTTTCAGGATGCCAGTAAAACGCACATTTTCCAGAGAACCGAAAAACCAGAGCCAGCATACATTAATGAGTACATGGAATTATAAAGCTGTTTTCATGGTTTGTGATGGCACAAACACTTAAAGGGGTTGTCCGCTCACATCAATCTGAGATCAATGGGTTTACAACATCTGGCCCCCCACCGATCAGCTGCTATTTTGCTCCATACAGATTGAATGAAGCTGAATTTTGCTGCTCCGTTCAAAGTGTTTACATCCACATATGGCCGTTACAAATAAAAGCTGAGAGGTGGGGTGCCGGATATTGTACTCAGGCTTGGACTGGCCCACAGGAGAATCCTCCGGTGGGCCCCTGTACAGAGAGGCCCCTCTTATATGAGCAGCACTTGGCACTATATACATGAATCACTATGTACAGTCATGGCCAAAAGTTTTGAGAATGACACAAATATTATATTTTCACATGATCTGCTGCCCTCTGGTTTTTATGTGTGTTTTGACAGATGTTTTTTATCACAGACAGAAATATAATAATTGCAAACATATGAGTAACAAAAGCTTATATTAACAGTTAGAATGAGTTAATGCAGCAAGTCAATATTTGCAGTGTTGACCCTTCTTCTTCAGACCTCTGCAATTCTCCGTGGCATGCTCTCAATCAACTTCTGGGCCAAATCCTGACTGATAGCAGTCCATTCTTGCACAATCAATGCTTTCATTATGTCAGAATTTTTAGGTTTTTGTTTGTTCACCAGTCTCTTGATGATTGACCACAAGTTCTCAATGGGATTAAGATCTGGGGAGTTTCCAGCCATGGACCCAAAATCTCTATGTTTGTTCCCTGAGCCATTTAGTTATCACCTTTGCTTTATGGCAAGGTGCTCCATCATGCTGGAAAAGGCATTGTTGATCGCCAAACTGCTTTTGGAGGGTTGGGAGAAGTTGCTCTTGGAGGACATTCTGGTACCATTCTTTATTCATGGCTGTGTTTTTAGGCAAGACTGTGAGAGAGCCGATTCCCTTGGCTGAGAAGCAACCCCACACATGAATGGTTTCAGGATGCTTAACAGTTGGCATGAGACAAGACTGGTGGTAGCGCTCACTTTGTCTACTCCAAATGAGGCGTTTTCCTGATGTCCCAAACAATCGAAAAGGGGATTCATCACAGAAAATAACTTTACCCCAGTCCTCAGCAGTCCACTGCCTGTACCTTTTGCAGAATATCAGTCTGTCCCATGATGTTTTTTCTGGAGAGAAGTGGCTTCTTTGCTGCCCTCCTTGAGACCAGGCTTTGCTCCAAGAGTCTCCGCCTCACAGTGCGTGCAGATGCACTCACACCTGCCTGCTGCCATTCCTGAGCAAGCTCTGCACTGCTGGTAGCCCGATCCCGCAGCTGAAACACTTTTAAGAGATGGTCCTGGCGCTTGCTGGTCTTTCTTGGCCATCCTGAAGCCTTTTTGGCAACAATGGAACCTCTCTCCTTGAAGTTCTTGATGATGCGATAGATTGTTGACTGAAGTGCAATCTTTCTAGCTGCGATACTCTTCCCTATTAGGCATTTTTGTGCATTGCAATGATGACTGCACGTGTTTCTTTAGAGATAACCATGGTTAACAGAAGAGAAACAATGATGCCAAGCACCAGCCTCCTTTTAAAGTGTCCAGTGGTGTCATTCTTACTTAATCATGACAGATGATCTCCAGCCATGTCCTCATCAACACCCACACCTGTGTTAATAGAGCAATCACTGAAAAGAGGTTAACTGGTCCTTTTAAGGCAGGGCTGCAATGATGTTGAAATGTGTTTTGGGGATAAAGTTCATTTTCTAGCCAAATATTGACTTTGCAAGTAATTGCTGTTAAGCTGATCACGCTTTATAACATTCTGGAGTATATGCAAATTGCCATTAGAAAAAGTGAAGCAGTAGACTTTGTAAAAATTAATGTTTGTGTCATTCTCAAAACTTTTGGCCATTACTGTACAGATGAAGGCAGCATCTTATTCATTTATCAATTTGCCCAGTTTATTGTTATATAAACGATTGATTGAGGATAATGTCACAATACAGCTGAAAGTGGGGCCATGTAGTTGGTGACTGGTGGGTCCTTGGCACCAGAGCCCACCGCTGATTGTACCCCACTGATCTCATATTGATGGCCTGACCTATCATAACGGATAAAGCATCAATATGCTGTGATTGAGCAACCTCTTTAATCTGGACTGCACTTAGATACCTACATAAGAGTAGCTTCATTTTTCTATTGTAGGGTAGGTTGTTTTTGCTTTAAGTGCTTTCCCAAAAATCAAAACAAATTGAAGATAACAGCTTAAAAATGTATTTTATATATATATATATATATATATGATATATATTATACTGTGTATATATATATATATATAATATATAATATAATCAGTTTAAATCGATTTATTCTGTCACACAGCAAGAGTTAGAGAAATATAACTAAACTTTTATCACTCCCATTCTGCATTTTCAGAAATATCCTGCATGTGACCTTAACTATTTAAGTCTTTTTTTTATACTTTCCAGGCACCATTTAAAGGGAATCTGTCTCCAGGGTTTTCCATATAAAGTATGGTCAGAACCTGTCAGCCCTCATATAGAGCATTCTAGAATGCTGTCTATATGTCCCCAATGCGCTGTCCATAACACAAAAAATACTTTTTATTATACTAACCTATGGGGTGGTCTGGTGCGATGGGCGTTACTGGTCTTCATCCGGTGCCTCCTCTCTTCTTGTTTTGTGTGGATGACGCGTCCTACGTCATCCACATAGTATCCTCGGCATCTCGCTCCTGTGCAGGTGCATTTCTTGGCAGTGTGCCTGTTTTGTATTCTAAAAACTATAATATTTTCTGTCAATTGGTTATATTTGTGCTGTAATACACAACTGACACAAACTGCCAATGCTGCCTGCTCAGCTCCTGAGCCTGCTCTATCATCAGACTGTCTATCCATGTAATCAGTAAAATAGGAGGAGAGGACTATTTACACTGGACTGGCATGTAGGGGACCCAAAGCTCTCCACACACTTTAGATTAATGGTGGCAGTATCCACGAATATATATTGAGAATATTGACAATCAATTGACAGGGTAATGTATATTGGGGCGCCAACCAACTGATTGTCAAGGAAGATGTAGATCGTTCATGACCGATTTAAGCCTGCTGACTGCTTTCCTCTATAAAGATGTCTGTTGGTGGTTCTCTCACAGAAGGAGCACTCTGCTGAATGAGCATTTGCATGAATGAGAGAGGTAGCTGAGTTTGCTCTTGGCCTGAACAATCGTTTGACAGACAGCCATCTAACATGTATCAGAGTCATGAAGGGAATCTGTTGACAGGCTTTTGTTATGTAAGCTGAGAGCAGCATGATGTAGGGGCAGAGACCCTGATTCTAGTGATGTTACCTACCAGGCTGCTTTGTTATGATTTGGTAACTGAGGAGGACAGGAGCAAAACAGCAAGGCAGCCGAACACCTGAGAGGTTGGGAACTTATGGGTTGCAGATCCCTAAACTAACCGCACAACTAGAAGCATCCCTGGAGCGTACCTACGGTGATCCTAGACGCCTCGGCACAGCCAGAGAGCTAGCTACACCTAAAGACAGAAACAGAAAAGCTAACTGCCCCGGAGTAGAGCCCCAAAGGAATAGGCAGCCCCCAAACATATAATGGCGGTTAGACAAGATGAAACACAAACGCACGCAGAAAACAGATTGAGCAAACGCAGGGGCCAAACACTGACTAAATAGGACAGGAAAGAACAGAATACTATCTGCAACCCAGCAAAACCCTAGCAAAACTTCCAACACTTCTGATTACAAAAATGCTGAGATCACACGATCTCGCCACCCACTAAATCAGATCTCAGAGTGAACAAGGCTAACCCGCAGCCACTCAAAAAGCAGGGAAAGAGCAATTGAACAAATAACAGTAGCTACAGAAAACAGAGAGAAGCACAGGCCCCAGGAGGGGACCCGGCTAACCTCCACAAAGGTGCAGACAAAAATGGAAATAGCAAGCACAATAGAAATAAGCAGAAAATATCTTATCTGAAAGTAGCAGACGCAGGCAAGACACCAGCAGACTTCCAAATGAACCAGGAAACAACAATTGATCACCGGCGAGGATCATGGGAAGGCATCTCCTTTTTATCAGTCCAGTCAGTGACTCCTGATTGCCAGGTATCGCTGCCAGCTGAGGAGGCCCAGTCATTCGATACAGCTTCAGTACCGACAGCAACCACCAGAGGAAGCCTCCGCTCAGAAATTGTCTCCAATACTTTCACAACATTGCTTGTTGCAGTTTCAATAAAAATAAGTGTATTATCAGCAGGAGATTATCACTACAGGACTAGCTGTCTTGTGCTATGTAGTACTCCTGCTCTGTATATCCCTACCGACACCACTGATTGGCAGCTTTCTAACAAATTACAGTTTAGACAGAAATCTGCCAATCAGCAGTGTGGGCAGGGTTATACAGCATTCAAGAACTGGTAGATCTGCAGTAGAAAAAAACAGTGATTTTATCAAAATGACAGCAAACACCCAGCAAGTGATACTTCACTAAATTGGGGTCTCTGTCTCTACACCATGCTTCTCTAGGAGTACAGTCATGGCCAAAAGTTTGAGAATGACACAAATATTAATTTTTACAAAGTCTACTGCTTCACTTTTTCTAATGGCAATTTGCATATACTCCAGAATGTTATAAAGAGTGATCAGCTTAACAGCAATTACTTGCAAAGTCAATATTTGGCTAGAAAATGAAACTTTATCCCCCAAAACACATTTCAACATCATTGCACGCCCTGCCTTAAAAGGACCAGCTAACCTCTTTTCAGTGATGCTCCCTTAACACAGGTGTGGGTGTTGATGAGGACATGGCTGGAGATCAATCTGTCATGATTAAGTAAGAATGACACTACTGGACACTTTAAAAGGAGGCTGGTGCTTGTCATCATTGTTTCTCTTCTGTTAACCATGGTTATCTCTAAAGAAACACGTGCAGTCCATCATTGCAATGCACAAAAATGGCCTAACAGGGAAGAGTATCGCAGCTAGAAAGATTGCACCTCAGTCAACAATCTATCGCATCATCAAGAACTCAAGGAGAGAGGTTCCATTGTTGCCAAAAAGGCTTCAGGGCGCCCAAGAAAGACCAGCAAGCACCAGGACCGTCTCTTAAAAGTGTTTCAGCTGCGGGATCGGGCTACCAGCAGTGCAGAGCTTGCTCAGGAATGGCAACAGCAGGTGTGAGTGCATCTGCACGCACTGTGAGGCGGAGACTCTTGGAGCAAGGCCTGGCTCAAGGAGGGCAGCAAAGAAGCCACTTCTCTCCTGAAAAAACATCATGGACAGACTGATATTCTGCAAAAGGTACAGGCAGTGGACTGCTGAGACTGGGGTAAGTTATTTTCTCTGATGAATGCCCTTTTCGATTGTTTGGGACATCAGAAAACGCCTCATTCAGAAAGACAAGGTGAGCGCTACCACCATCTTGTCTCATGCCAACTGTTAAGCATCCTGAAACCATTCATGTGTGGGGTTGCTTCTCAGCCAAGGGAATCGGCTCTCTCACAGTCTGCCTAAAAACACAGCCATGAATAAAGAATGGTACCAGAATGTCCTCCAAGAGCAACTTCTCCCAACCCTCCAAGAACATTTGGCGATCAACAATGCCTTTTCCAGCATGATGGAGCACCTTGCCATAAAGCAAAGGTGATAACTAAATGGCTCGGGGAACAAAACATAGAGATTTTGGGTCCCTGGCCTGGAAACTCCCCAGATCTTAATCCCATTGAGAACTTGTGGTCAATCATCAAGAGACGGGTGGACAACCAAAACCTAAAAATTCTGACAAAATGAAAGCATTGATTGTGCAAGAAAAGGACTGCTATCAGTCAGGATTTGGTCCAGAAGTTGATTGAGAGCATGCCAGGGAGAATTGCAGAGGTCCTGAAGAAGAAGGGTCAACACTGCAAATATTGACTTGCTGCATTAACTCATTCTAACTGTCAATATAAGCTTTTGTTACTCATATGTTTGCAATTATTATATTCTGTCTGTGATAAAAACATCTGTCAAACACACATAAAAACCAGAGGGCAGCAGATCACGTGAAAATAAATATTTGTGTCATTCTCAAAACTTTGGCCATGACTGTACATAACAACATCCAGTGACAGATTCCTTTTAAGTGTATAAGTAATAGCAGTATAGAATCTCAGAAAAGAATAAAAATGAATATGGAGACCTGGATCACACATTTTTATCACCAGTATATTATGGCTTTTCTGATTAGTGCCAGATACTGTATAGTCAAAAGTAAAGATACTTTCCACAGCTCTCTTGCTGCCATAATACCTATATAACGTGTATATTCATTTTATATCTATGAAATATTAGGAAATACGCTCAGTTAATTACCTAACTTGATGTGAACACTTTAATTTAATGTCCTAATAATGATTAATTCATGATTAATTAGGTTTAACCTCTAGCAATTCAGGGATTATTCATATGTTAATATTATAGGAGTTAACAACGTTAATAGGTCTTAAATATTTTATCACTATTTCTCTTTAGGCATCATTTTATATTCAGTGTGGATATTTGTGTCAGTTTTGGATCTGAATATTATACTCCAAAGGGAGATATTTAAGAAGTATGATATTAATATTTCAATATACAGTAGATTTTCCATGTTAAATATTTTTAAATGAATGCACTTATTGGTTTTAGCTAACTTGTACTCCAAAACTTTGCTTTTTACAGGACATACTTATAAGTTTTGTCTACATATATGTATTATCAAGATATGACCTGTCAGCTTATTCCCATCTCAACTTTTTGTGGGGTTCAGCTGTTATGTCCATGTGGCCTAAAGGGCAACCTATAGAGTTGTAAAAATATATGTCTCCTATTTGTAGCATTTTTACCTTGTAAAGCCTAAAAATTAATAAAAATCTCATTAATTGCAAGATATGACTTCTATAATGTGCCATCATAGAGTCTCCTAAGTAGGATAAATTTCTATAAAACATGTTTTTTCAATATATTTATCCCTTTAAATATTCACTGTTATATACCGTCCTTCTGGAGAAACAAATGAAAACTTTTCAAAGAGTCAATGATATCTGGAAAAAATAGTTTAAAAAAACACTCCAGTTATCACAAGCTCAAATTCCCCATATATTAGGTTAGCAATATTTCAACTTTATCGTTTTAGCTACTGAACTATGACGGCTACCATGGCTTCCACACAAGTTCAATTTTTCTAACTTGCAATTTTTTAACACACTATTAGGTTAATGTGAAGGTCTCATTAGTATTAAAGAGTAATGTGATTTAAAGATTGATTCATCATCCAGGTCACTGAGCAGCTATTATATAGATGAGAGCAGACATGAAAAAAAACTTTCAGGGCTTTAAAGGGAATCTGTCACCCTAAATTGGCGGGATATTTAAATGATGGCAGTCAGTCAGATGGGCGGTGTTTTGGGTACTTGCCTTAACATGTTGTTCGCCGCTGTCTCTATTATTTCTGGAATTGTAGTCGTTGCCCTCCATATAACGCGCCTGCGCATTGCAATATGCGGGCAAAGCATACTGCCGTGCGCAATTCAAGATTGCAATGCGCAGGCGCGTTATATGGAGGGCAACGACTACAATTACCAGAAATAATGGAGACAGCGGCAAACAACATGTTAAGGCAAGTACCCAAAACACCGCCCATCTGACCTGACTGCCATCATTTAAATATCTCGCCAATTTAGGGTGACAGATTCCCTTTAATCTTAGGCCATAATTCACTCAATCCAACCAATCCAAAGATGTGCTAAATGCATTGACAGGCAAACACTTCTTAAAAGGAATCTGTCAGCAGGGCTGCCATCAGGAATTTCAGGGCCCCATACTGGCCACATTTTCAGGCCCCTTGAGACTCCGCCCAGGCTCCACCTCCAACACTTGAACCTTCCACAGTCTCACCAACTCTTAGGGAAAAATACAAAGGTGACATCAACCCCACAGATATGAACCCCACTTGCCACCACTACAAGGCAAGTGGGAAGAGCCGGGCAAAGCACCAGAATTGGCGCATCTAATAGTTGCGCCTTTTCTGGGCAGCTGCGAGCTGCTATTTTTTAGGCTGGGGGGCCCAATATCCATGGCCCCTTACCAGCCTAAGAATACCAGAACCCAGCTGTCTGGAGGAACTGCTCTATAATAATAATAATAATCTTTATTTATTCTTGTTACAGCCTTGCTAAAGCTGACAGCTGAGGGTTGCAGCCCCCATCTGTGAGTTTTGCCTGGCTGGTTATCAGAAATATGGGGAACCCACACCATTTTTTTTTCATTATCTATTTACAGCACAGGCGCTGGCTGATGAATACTCCCATCAGTCGCTCCTGCTCTCACTGTTATTAGAGGCAGCTGATGGGAGCAGTAGTCCCATCAGCCGACACCAATGACCGGAGGTAAACTTTATACCTGCGATCACAGCTGTGGGCTCATGCTTTCATTTGTTATGCACATGACAGCGCGACAAACTTGGTGAAGTCCGTGTTCTGTGTCCATGCCCGAACAGAAGGTGTTCAATACGGACACCAAACTTTACTGTTGTGACTTTTGGCGTTCTAACGCCAGTTTCTCCCAGCTCTGCCAGAATGGTTGGAGCTGGGGCAGGCGGTGCGCAGTGGGGCATGGCACCATAGCTTGTCTAATTCATGACGAGCTATTGTGTTCCGTATGACAGAAATCTCACTTCAGTTCCATAGTGAAGTAAGATTTATGGCATAGTGAATGAAGGTGAACGCCACTCGATAGATGCTCCAGATTCATGAATCATGAGCGTCTGACTCCACCATGTCCCCTCATCAAGACTGGAGAGGAAATATCGTTCTTGATAAATCGGGCCTATGTCTTTGCTTCCTTGCTACAGAAGAAATCTGTAAAGTGCAGGAATGCCAGGTTCCACACTGCGTCTGTCTGCTTAGCTAAATGTATGTGACAAGAAAAGCTTTTGACATAATTCTTACATTGCTACAAGGGCCAAAAATTCTCCTTTTGGCTTCCATGTGTCTGATGAACGGATGTCATAGAATGCATCCAAATGGTATCCAGTGTTGGGCATATACCAGATAATCACATACATCAACCATTAGCTAGAAAAGCTGTGGCATTAATGCTATTAAATGCATTATATTGGGTTTTGTTTTCATTCATACTAGTACTTCTGAGTACTGCTCTGAATTAAGAGGTACTAACATTGTTCTGACACATAACCACTTACTAATCTACAGAAATATATCAGAAGTATGTCCGCTTTAAGGCCGGCGTCACACTGGCGACAGAATCGGACGACTGCAATGCGATGAAAAATCGCATTGCAGTCGGACCTATTTAATCTATGGAGCAGCTCCCAGTATCCGATTTTTTGTGGTCTGTTTTAAACGTCCGTGTACAATCGCAGCATGCTGCGATTGTCACCGATTGTCGGTCGACAATCGCCAATGCAAGTCTATGGGAGCGATGAAAAATCGGATTACAAACGGACCACACTGTGTGACTTGCGATGAAATCGCATCGGTGTCCTTTAGAAAAGCCGGCAATTCATCCCCGGCTATACTGTAAAATCACACTGACAGCTTTAATAAAGAATAGAAAGAATAGATATACACACATAGAACACATATAATATATATACATGTCATTGTGACATGTATATATACATATATTTATAGTTCCTAGACTTCTACATACTGTTATAGCCGCTAATTCAATTGCCGGGTTTTGTGAAATCACAGAAGCCGACATGAAATGATACATTGTTTCCACACAGTTAACCATGTCATTTCCTGTATTTTGATATATGGTTTGAACTTACAATTACATGAGTGTATTTGTGCAAAATTTCAGACATGTAGGGGTTAATTAAAGGTGTAATTTCGTTGAAAAAAAATGCGTGGGCTCCCGCTGTATTTTCTCCACCAGACAGACAAAGCAAGCGAGTAGGGGCAGATAATAACAGCCTAGGGAGGGTACATTTTTTGTGCCCACCCTGGCTACTAACATCTGCCCCCAGACACCCCAGAAAGGGCAAATCTATAATTAGATTCGCCCTTTCTGGCACTTTGCCCGTCTATTCCCATTGCCCTGTAGCGGTGGCGAATGGTTAATAATCTCACCTTACTGTCACCTTGCAATTGAAAGGTGACCTTAAGGTAGGTTAATAATTGAGAGCTGTCAATTAGATAACTATCAATTATTAATCCTATTGAAGTAAATAAAAAAACACACACACACTTTAAGAATAAATAATTTTAATGAAATAAAAACACATTTTTTTGACCATATTTTATTTTACACTTAATCCGTGCGAAGCCATTGATCTCCTAAAATAAAGAAAAAAAAATAAAACAACATTATTCTTACCTATTCCGCTGATCTGTCACATCCCACGCTGTAATCCTTCACAAAGGGTTAACTAGCTTTGAGCCAAGCAGTGCAAGTAATCCTGCATGCTCAGCTCAAAGCTCCTGAATGAATAAGTTCCTCTCCTGGCGACAGAGAGGATGTGTTTCATGAATGAAGCTTAATTGATTGTGTCCACTTTCCCTTTAGGTCAGGTCACTAAAGTTAAATTGCCAATAAATCAATTAAGCTCCATTCATGAATCTATTCCTCTACTTTCGCTGGAGAGGAACTTATTCATTCAGGGGAATACAGGTCTGAGACAGCATTATTAGCTCTCTGCGACCTGTAACCTGTTAACCCTTTCTGATGGATTACACCGTGGGACCTGACTGTACATCGGATTGGTAAGTATAATTTTGCTTTTTTATTTTATTTTTATTACAGGAAATGGTTTTAGCAGAAAATAAAATATGGTCAAAAACTGTGATTATTTAATTAAACTTATTTTTTATTAAAGTGTGTGTTTGATTTTTCTTTCATACAATAGGATTAATAATTGATAGTTGTCTAATTGACAGCTCTCAATTATTAACCTGGCTTAAGGTCACCTTTCAATACTAAGGTGACATTAACGCCAGATTATTAACCCATTCGCCACCGCTACAGGGCAATGGGAATAGACGGGCAAAGTGCCAGAAAGGGCGAATCTAATTATAGATTTGCCCTTTCTGGGGTGTCTGGGGCAGATGTTAGTAGCCAGGGGGGCACAAAAAAAATGTACCCTCCCTAGCTATTATTATCTGCCCCCACTCGCTTTGCTTTGTCTGTCTGGTGGAGAAAATACAGCGGGAGCCCACGCATTTTTTTTCAACGAATTTACACCTTTAATTAACCCCTACATGTCTGAAATTTAGCACACATATACTCATGTAATTGTATGTTTCAAACATATATAAAAATACAGGAAATGACATGGTTAACTGTGTGGAAACAATGTATCATTTCATGTCGGCTTCTGTGATTTCACTGAAGCCGGCAATTGAATTAGCAGCTATAACAGTATGTAGAAGTGTAAGAATTATAAATATATGTATATATATATGTCACAATGACATAATATATATATATATATATATATATATATATATATATATATATATGTGCTCTATGTGTATATATCTATCTTTCTTTTGGCATTTAAATACTATTCTTTTGGATCCATTATATGTCAGTTTTGCAAGCCTGCGAGAAAATCTTGCAAGTCGATGAAAATCGGATGTTACAAGGTACACACACATGCGATTAAATCGCATCTTTGAAGGAAAATCGGATGCCAGAAGGATGTGTGATGTTTTGATTTTGTTCCGATTGTCGGCCGTCTAAAACGGACCGATTTTTTGTGGTTGTGTGTGACGCCGGCCTAATAACAAAAATCAGATGGGAACTGTATGCACTTTAACTTTGTGTAACCCACAAGGGCCAATAGGTCCAGTGCTGCATTTAGTTCATACGTCTGTCATCTGTGTTAACTTGTGGACTGTTTGACTCCCAGCTGCGTGGAGTACAAATTTAGATCCCAGAAAGGAAGTAGAGATATTATTATCTACTACAAAGAAAAAGAAAATAAAAAACAGCGGCTGCTGTTTATGCCATTAAATATGCAGTAAAAGTAAAGTTAAAAATGCAGTAACTGTAACCAATTACCTGGTCTCCACTATTTTTATATATATATTATTTAATTGTATGTACTAATAAAATGTATACTTTTTATATTTTTTATATGTCTCTTTTTTTGGTGAAGTCTAATTACCTGTTCTCCAACATCGGAAGCGGGGAAACCCTGCAAGTAGGCTAAATCTGATTGTATATATTCTCTTTTGGAAGCCGCCTTCTGTTGATGTTTCTTTGACTCGATATTCATTAAAATATATTTCAGAAATGTACCAGATGGAGAACAGAGTGATTGTTGTTTTTTCTTCTAGAAAATCGAGTCAGTTGAGCTAAATGAGGCAATATTCATATATATAGCAGGAAATATAATTAAAACACTGCAGCTCCTACCTACAATGCTGTCTTTATCTGTTGTGCCATATTTTGCTAAATATTTTGCTAATGAGAAAGAAAACAGACCCTTTCCTACCGTTACATAAAATGTATAATATTTATCATGTGCTTCTTTATATTGGTACAAAATAAAACAGCATATACCTCTCAATTGTGACATATAAATGACATTTTGAATCATCATAGCTAAATAGACTATAAGAATAATAAGAGTATATAAAGGATTTCACAAAAACACCAAAGGCTGAAATTACAGTTTTTGTGCATCTCAAAGTGGATTATAGCTCATAGGCCTTTTAGACCTGATGAGGCTGATGCACTCACCATGTCAAAATGGCTGTGTAATCTTTTTTGAAAATGTAAAAATTTCCCCATCTGATATTAAAATTAGTCCGATCGTGTCTAAGAAATCTATTTAATAATGTACTCAGTTTGTGTTGTAAAATCTGATCACAGAAAGAATTATTGTGCAAAATGGATTATTTATCTTAGGATGGGTCAGACATGCGAGAAACTCGCTCGTGTCTCGCATGTCAATACCCGGCACTGACGCCGGCACTCGGGATCAGGGCGTGCGGCTGCATAGAAATACATGCAGCCGCACGCTCCTGTCCGAGTGCCGACGACAGTGCCGAGTATTGACATGCGAAACTCGTGTGAGTTTCTCGCATGTCTGACCCCGGCTATACTTATTGTATATAGCGCCATTAATTCCACAGCGCGTTACTGACATCTGTCCCCATTGGGGCTCACAATCTAAATTCCCTATCAGTATGTCTTTGGAGTGTGGGAGGAAACCCATAAAACAAGGAGAGAACATTAAGGCTAATGTTCACATGTTGCATTTTTGTTGCGTTTTTTTTTCCGAAGGCAAAATCTGTTCTCTTGACAGTAAAGAAGCTGGTTACAAAAAGCAGGTTTTGCTGCGTATTTGCTGCATTTAAATATTCTTTAGTGCATGCTGATAGAGTTTTGTGCCCCTAATAAAAAAAGATGCAATTTTCTTAGTTTTTGCACCAAAAACGCAGCAAAACCTGATGTCTGCGTTTTTTGCACTTACTCATTGCTTTCTATGGTGAAAAAACGCTGCAAAAGTATTGAACAAAAACGCTGAAAGAAGTGACATGCAGCATTTTCCAAATCAGTCAGGAAAAAAAAAAAATAATGCCTGCATGATATTTCTGAAATCTCATAGCTTTTGCTGGTACTGTAAAACACAGCTTAAAATTTGCATTTAAAAAAAGCAGCAAAAACACAATGTGTGAACATAACCTATCTCTTTGTTATATAACCAGCTCCCAACTGTAATTGATGCAACTGCAATGTTGGACATTTTAACCACTAAAACACAAAAAAACTTTTAAGCTTTATACAGTGTAATCATACTGATATGGAGAATCATGTTGGCAAGTAATTTTTACTGTACAATGTACAGAATTGCAAAAAGGCAGAATTGCATTTTTTTACCAATTCACTGCACTTAGAATTTTTTTCTCCATTTTTTGCAGTACAATGTATGGCAAAATGAATGGTGTCATTCAAAATTATACAACTCATCCCTCAAAAATCAAGCCTTCATATGGCTATGTCAAGGTTAATAACAAAAAAGTTATGGCTCTTGAAACAAGGGCTGAATAAATCGAAAGCTAAAAATCGCTGGTTCTTAAGGGGATTAGTGGTATAACGAAAGAATAATGGTGATGAACCCCTTGTAGAAAGGAAGAAGGATGGAAATGGAAGGTAAATAATGAATACAATGGTAAGATTAGGTATAATAATGATGGAGTCAATGTGTTGAAAACGTAGAGAAGTCCCACCACTATAGCATAATTTAAAGGACATGTTCACACATTCAGTATTTGGTCAGTATTTTACCTCAGTATGTGTAAGCCAAAACCAGGAGGGAACAGTAAGGCCTCTTTCACACATCCGTTGTGCGCCTGACGGCGCCCTCCGCATTTTTTTGTCCAACCGCATCCGGCGTAATGTAATGCCGGATGCGTTTTTTTTTTCCATTGACTAACATTAGTGCCGGACATGCGGCGCGTCCGGTTTGTGCCGGATGCGGTGTCTGGTCGCCGTCCGGCGTCTGGAAAAATCGTTGCATGTCACGTTTTTTGTCTGCGGCGAAAAAGCCGGAAGCGCCGGATGCGGCGCTTCCGGCTTTTTTTACAATGAAAGTCTATGGACGCCGCAATGCGCCGCATCCTGCAAGACCGGATCCGGTAGCTGCATCCAGTTTTTTAATTAAGATACCAGCCCACAGCAAACAGATACCAGCCCTCAGCAAACATATAAAAAAAAGGATGCAGTGGGACATCAGACACATGCACAGACCAAGAGCCAGAGCCACAACCACAACCTGAGAGACGCAGCCACCTGAGAGACGCAGCCACCTGAGAGACGCAGCCACCTGAGAGACGCAGCCAGAGAGACTCGCAGCCAGGATCCGCAGCATGGAGCGCCAGCAAAACAGACGGTAAATATGAGACCCCCCAACCCAAAATTTACAATGCATATGTCACCAATGCTGTGTGAGCTACTGCATTTTTTTGGCACCCTGGTACATTTTCAAATTCATGCTTTTTCTGTGATGGGGTTGGTTCCCCTGGTACTGTACGAAATTAAATTTCCGATGATGGGGTGGTCCCCCTGGTAGTGTTTAAAATACGTGGTGTTTGGGAACTTATATTGTGTATCCCCTGCTACTGTTGTGAGTGTGTTTATCTACTGGTACTGCTTTTTTGGAGTGATGTGCTTGGTCTCCCTGCGACAATATGAAATGTGGATGTATTTGTGTATCATAATGTTGATTTAATTTTTTTTTTTGGCCTGTGATGTGGTTGCTTGTCCTGCTACTATCTGAAATGTGCATGTTTTTAGTATCATAATGTTGATCTAGTGTTTCATTGTTTGTAAATTGTTTGTTTGGGGCCTGTGTCGTTTTTTCTCCTCATGCGCTATGTGAAATGTGCATTTTTGTTGTTATCGTAATGATGATGTAGTGTTTTTTTTTAGACCTTTTTTTCTTGGCCCTGTGATGCTTTTTCTACTCATGCTGCATCTGAAATTTGCATGTGTTTTATATCCTAATGTTTTTTTTTTCAATGTTTTTTTTTGGCTTGTGACGGTTTTATCTCCTCATGCTACTATCTGAAATGTGCATGTGTTTAGTATTCTAATGTTGATCTTGTGTATTATTTTGTTAAATTTTTTTTTTTGGGCCTGTGACGGTTTACTGCTCATGCTACTATCTGAAATGTGCATGTGTTTAGTATCCTAATGTTGATCTTTAATTTTGTTTAATATTTTTTTGGGGCCTGTGACGGTTTATCTCCTCATGCTGCTATGTGAAATGTGCATTTTTTTGTTATCATAATGATGTTTTTTTTTTAAACTTTTTTGTGGCCCTGTGATGCTTTTGCTACTCATCCTGCTATCTGAAATGTGCATGTGTTTAGTATCCTAATGTTGATCTTGTGTATTTTTTATTTTTATTTATTTTTTGGGGCCGTGACGGTTTTTCTCCCTCATGCTGCTATGTGAAATGTGCATTTTTGTTGTTATCATAATGCGATGTAGTTTTTTTTTAAAACATTTTTTTTTGGCCCTGTGATGCTTTACTACTCATGCTACTATCTGAAATGTGCATGTGTTTTAGTATCCTAATGTTCATGTTGTGTATTATTTTGTTAAATTTTTTTTTTGGTGCCTGTGACGGTTTATCTACTCATGTTGCTATGTGAAATGTGCATTTTTGTTATCATAATGCTGATGTAGTGTTTTTTTTTAAACCTTTTTTTTGGCCCTGTGATGCTTTTGCTACTCATCCTGCTATCTGAAATGTGCATGTGTTTAGTATCCTAATGTTGATCTAGTCTTATTTTTTTTTCAATGTTTTTTTTTTGCCTGTGACGGTTATCTACTCATGCTGCTATCTTACATTTGCATGTGTTTTAGTATCCTAATGTTGATCTAGTCTTTAATTTTTTTCAATTTTTTTATTTTGCCTGTGACGGTTATCTACTCATGCTGCTATCTTACATTTGCATGTGTTTTAGTATCCTAATGTTGATCTAGTCTTTTATTTTTTTTCAATGTTTTTTTTTGCCTGTGACGGTTATCTACTCATGCTACTATCTGAAATGTGCATGTTTTTAGTATCAGAATGTTGATCTAACTGTTTTTTTTTTTTTTTTTTGGATCGGGTGGTTCCCCCTGGTACTGTATTTATTTTTCAGTTTTGGGCACCACATTTTAAAAAAGACATCAACAAACTGGAGCAAGTTCAGAGAAGAGCCCCAGAATGGTGACCGGTTTGCAAACCATGTCCTATGAGGAACGGTTGCAGATTGGGAATGTTTAGCTTGCAAAAAAGAAGACTGAGAGGAGAGTTAATAGCTCTCTACAATATCTCAAGGGCTGTCACATTGTAGAAGGATTATCTTTATCTCATTTGCACAAGGAAAGACTAAAGCAATGGATGAAACTGAATGGGAGGAGACACAGATTAGATATTAGAAAAAACTTTTTGACAGTTAGGGTGATCAATGAGTGGAACAGCTGCCACGAGAGGTGGTGAGTTTCTCCTTCAATGGAAGTCTTCAAACTGAGGCTGGACAGACATCTGTCTGGGATGATTTAGAGAATCCTGCTTGAGCAGGGGTTGGACCAGAAGGCCCAGAGTCCCTTCCAACTCTACCATTCTATGATTCTATGATCTATGATTCTATGTGAAGCCTGTGAAATTAAAAAAGAAAAAAAAGAAAATTATCATACACATTGTTTGAAAATGTCAAAATTATACATGTTAAACTGGAAAAATTACTGCAACAAAAATTTAGAGATAACACGTTTTGTAAACATTAAAAATTAATAGAAAATGCTACCAAAAATGGTAGATAGGTAAAAAAAATTTTAAAAAAAATTACATTTGAAGAAAACACCCCAAAAAAAAATGTACGTTTAAAAAATAAAAAATATGAACTAAACTAAAAAAAAAAAAAAAAAAAAAACTTACACGTCAGAAATTCCGGGGGCGCCGTCAGGCGCACCAACGATGTGTGTAAAGAGGCCTTAGCGGAAACGTATAATAGAAACACATCACCACTTCTGTGTTATTCACCCACTCCTGTTTTGGCTTACAGATACTGAGGTAAAGAAAACTGACCAAATACTGAGGTAAAGTACTGACCAAATACTGAGGTAAACTACTGACCAAATACTGAGGTAAAGTACTGACCAAATACTGAGGTAAACTACTGACCAAATACTGAGGTACAATACTGACCAAATACTGAGGTAAACTACTGACCAAATACTAAGGTAAAATACTGACCAAATACTGAGGTAAAATACTGACCAAATACTGAGGTAAAATACTGACCAAATACTGAGGTAAAATGCTGACCAAATACTGAGTAAAATACTGACCAAATACTGAGGTAAAATAATGACTAAATACTGAGGTAAAATACTGACCAAATAGTGAGGTAAAATACTGACCAAATACTGAGGAAAAATACTGACCAAATACTGAGGTAAAATACTGACCAAATACTGAGGTAAAATACTGACCAAATACTGAGGTAAAATACTGACCAAATACTGAGGTAAAATACTGACCAAATACTGAGGTAAAATGCTGACCAAATACTGAGGTAAAATACTGACCAAATACTGAGGTAAAAATGCTGACCAAATACTGAGGTAAAATGCTGACCAAATACGAGGTAAAATACGACCAAAAGGGGGAAAATAATGACCAAAAACGAGGAAAAAAACTGCCAAATATGAGAAAAACGACCAAAAACTGAGGGAAAAACGACCCCAAAAACTGATAAAATACTGACCAAAAACTGAGGGAAAAACGACCAAATACGGGTAAAAAACTGACCAAAACTGAGGAAAAAAAACTACCAAAAACTGAGGAAAAACTGACCAAATACGAGGTTTAAAAAACTCCAAAAACTGAGGTAAATATGACCAAATATGAGGTAAAAATGACCAAATATATAAAAATAAATACTGAGGGAAAAAACTGACCAAAAAACTGAGGTAAAATACTGACCAAATACTGAGGGAAAATACTGACCAAATACTAGGAAATACGACCCAAAAATGAGGTAAAAAAATGCCCCCAAAACTGAGGTAAAATCTGACCAAATACGAGGGAAAACTGACCAAATACTGAGTAAATACTGACCAAAAAATGAGGAAAAAAACTGACCAAATACTGAAAAAATACTGACCAAATACTGAGGGAAAAAACACCAAATCTGAGGTAAATACGACCAAAACTGAGGAAAATATGACAAAAACTGAGGGAAAATACGACCAAATACGGAATATACCAAAAACGAGGAAATCGCCAAATACTTTTTGGTAAAAAAAACGCCAAAACGGGGTCTACTGACCAAAACGAGGAAAATTACACCCAAAAAATAGATAAAATCGCAAAACTGGGTAAAAAACTGGGGCCAAATACTGGGAAAAAATTTTACCAATACTGGGTAAAAAAACTGCCAAACGATAAAAAACTGACCAAATCGAGGAAATCGACCAAAAAAAAGGTAAAACTGACCAAATCTGAAAAAAATACTGACCAAATTTTTTAGGTAAAATACTTTAAAAATTGAGGTTCTGACCAAAACTGATAAAATCAACCAAAACTGATAAATATACCAAATCTGAGGTAAAAACCCAAATACTGAGGTAAACTACGACCAAATAAAGGAAACTACTCTAAATCTATTTAAAAAACGACCCAAAACTGGGTAAAACTGCCAATAGAGGGTAAAATCGACCAAATACGAGAAAAAACACCAAAAACTGGGTTTAAAAAAAAACTAAAAACTTTAGTTTAAAATACTGACCAAATCGAAAAGGTAAAATACAAAATACAGTAAAAAT